>CM043865.1:5517567-6769067 GCA_023846275.1 Vanilla planifolia | reverse complement strand
GAATCCTCAGCTCATAGAACAGCGATTTACAAGTAATCCAGAGATTAAGATTTTCAACAAAGGCATATGGTCTTGCTCACTCCTTTAAAGCTAATCAGTCATTTAAGGCTGCCAGTAAGTGAAGGAACCTCTGTGAGGGACAATGAACATACAAATGCTTAACAATCCAAATCAAAAGCTACTTAAAACAATGCTTATAGCTTCCTAGTGGTAGTTCACAAACCATGGAATGACGAATGGGAGTAGAAAAGATCACACTTGTGTGAAATTGAGTGAATTGAATGAGATCAAACTGTCCCACACATTGACATAGCCATAAAAGAGAATTGTAGTTTGTAGGAGAGAAGATCCTTTAGTTACAAACAAAACTAGGTTTTGTGCTTCAATCTATTGCTATCCTCTTGTGGTGATTAGGAGTTGCCCAGGGCGGTCGCAAACAAATTCAAGAATTTGAAACTTGTATATATGGTACTTTATTTAGAACATCAGGTAAAGGCGAGAAATTGCTTCTATTCCAGCCTCAACAACTTCACATTGACTAGTACTTGAGCTTGCTCAACTTAGGTGAACTCCAATCAAATAAGAAATGTTTGGTTTTCACTTAGGTGGCCTAACTTCTAAGAGCTTTTGTACTAGACAAGACAGGCTCTAAGCAGTATGGACTAAAATAGCCCACAAGAAACAAAAAATTGTATTTATGATACTTTTTTGAAAACATTTGGTAGAGGCCGGAAATCGCTTCTCTGCTAGCCTAAAAAATGTCCTCTGACTAGTATTTGATTTTACTTGAGTTTGGTGAACTTTACTCAAATAAAACAATGTTTGGTTTTAACTTAGATAGCATAACAACTAAGTACCAATGCAAGAAAGAGTTCTTGCACTAGCGAAGAGAGGCTCTAAGTAATATGGGACTAAAATAGCCCATAAGAAGCAAAAATTCATGAGACCCCACTAAATATCGAGTTTCCTTCACCTTGAATAAACATGCCAAAATAAGGAGAAAATTGGAAAAATAGGAAATGTGGATATCATTTTGCTACTGCCTCTAGCAAGTGGAGTCTATGTTAGTATGGTTTTTGTGCAAAACTGGGTTTTATCTGTTGGGATCGTTGGATGCATATTGGCTGCATAACTAGTCAACATTCTCTTTTCTTATTAATGGATTTTTCTTTTCCACGGCTCCTTTTTATCATTCTTGTGATTGTCTTTTTACATTCTGGTTGAGGTTTTCTTTGTCAAAATAGTCGCTGTGTAGCCTTTACTAGTTTTTTGTAGCAGAAACCATACTTCCTAGGTGGGTGGAAGTGGTTAAAGCCATTTCTTTTGGGGCAATTGGTTTGATGGATAGGAATCATGTCATTTTTGGAGTACTCATGTGTTGGATAGCGTGTTTGCATCTCATTTTTGGAGTACTCATGTGTTGCAGACTCTTTGATTTTTGGCCTATCTATGAGAATTTCAATATCTAATTCTAGAAAGTAAGCATTGTATAGGAATAGGATTAAACTACCCACCAAATGGGGCCTGTTCCACTATATATATACTGAGTAATGTATGTTGGTTGTGTTGTGCTGAAATGAAAATTGTTAGCTATTTGTTTCTGTACAATCACGTTACTTTCTTTGGAAATAACTTTAATTGTGCTGTTATACAGTTACTACTGTTGTAAATAATCAAATGGCTTCTCACACTACTTGCAAGTGCAGCTGCTGAATGAAAAAGGTTAACTGTTAATAATACATTATAAGAAAATCATGAAATAAATGGTGGTAGTCCTTTTGCTGTGATTAATTATCTATAACCTTTAAGATCTTAAACCCAAAGCCCTAAACAGAGTTGTGACATGGTCATTATTGGGTGAGAATGACCGTAATAGTGCCCATGCCAAGCCTTGATAATTTCTTATCTACTATATACTATTTACCCTCAAGGAAAAAATTAGCTATGAAAGTTTTCCAGCTAGTTTTGTTACTATTTTTTTTGCTATGCATTTGGGTTTATTCTCAAGAGATTATATATTTCTATTTAATTTCACTCAAAAGTATAGCTTCTTCTTGATATCTAATGCATTTGTCTTTTATTTTCCTTTCACTAGGAGGAGTATTTAAGCTTGAGCTATTTCTTCCCGAGGAATATCCAATGGCTCCACCAAAGGTATAGCTTCTAAAATGTGTTCTCAATTTAATGTTTAAAGTTTTTTGAAGTTTGTGAGAATTTCTTTCCTCCATTCTTATAGAGGAGTTGTGAAATTGTTCTATAAAATTTTGCTATATTGTGGAAAGTTGAATGTAAGTTGCTTCTTAAATTTGTAATTAATCTTGCTCTTGTTGTTGATTATATTTTTTACTGACATAGATTTTGAATTGCCAGTGTTAGATGAATAACATCATTTGTGGGCTACGTGTTTTTTTGTTCAAGAAAATTGGGGTTGAAGTACCTCTATCTTTGTATCTAAAGCATTACGGACATGCTTCTGTTTTCTTCTACATCTTCTCTACTGTCTGCCTATACCAAAAGATAGTGTTAGCTGATTCATATTAGTAAAAATTTTTTTAAGCTTTTAACATTATCAAGAATTGCATATTCATATCACGCCCTCTCTTCCCATCTTGACACCTTTCATGACCGTTCCTTCCTGGTCCATCTTGCTTTTGAGATTGCTTCATCATTTTTTTTAGCTTCTTCCTAGACTTTGGCTTCTGTTGTGTAACTGCTGAATAGACTTTGTCTCACAGAAGCTGGTGACTGAATTGACTTTTTCTCCTAGGATTACATTGGACTGGATCAACTTTCGTCATTGCATTTGATCAGCTTCTTGCTATCCTTAATGTTTTTAGCAGAGTATTGCATTGGCCATTTCAGTTCTCTCTAGTTCTTCATGGAGGATTGAATTGACTTTTCTAGCTTGCCTGGCCTTAGCCTTGTTCTCATCCGTTGCAGCTGCGACAAACTCTGAGATGTGTTCACCACAAGCCAGAAAGTATCTTCTCTTTAGCAAGTTCATTGCTCTTTTGTCTCCTCATGTAAAGAAAACATAGGAAGCATCTTTTGCAAAATAGGGAGTGGCAAAACACGAAATGATAATAGAGATTCAAGTTCTCTGCAACATTTGCAGTCAGCTCTAATTGTGATAATATAGTCTTCAACACGATGTAATGATAGATGGAGATCAAATCTTTATTATATGACACAAATTTAGTGGAAATAATTATCTCCAATAATTTCAATCATTGATAATGTTCATGCGTGTCTAGTGCATGGATGACTGGTGCAATAGCTCCTACAAAGACACATGACCCTTCAAAACCTAGAAGGCAAAAAGCAATATGGTTATCTCATAGCATTTAATTCCAAGACCATTAAGATAGAGAAAGTTTTTGTTTTTATGAAACAATAAGAGAGACCTGAGAAACAATAAAGGAAATATATTAAAACAAAAAAGAATACAATTATTCAAAATAAAAAGTATTCTACATGATTTGTGGCAAAGAGATTGGCCGTGATCCATTATTTCAACACTAATGAGGCATTCACAATATGTAGGCTTGTGTGAGAAACACTCATGGAAATGCCCTGAGGATGGGATCAAGTACACATTATAAAAAAGAAAAGAGTATTTAAATTTTTGTTCGTGCTAAACAAAAATCTTGATAAAGTTTGGGGAAGAATTTCAGAGATCAGACTTCAACTTAGCTTTCAAGAAACTTATTCTAAAGTTTGAAGAAAAGAAAATAAGAAAGCTATGTTGGAGACTCAAACTAGTTTGTGTCAGTAGAAATATTCTTCCTTAATAGGTCGTAGGCCTTAGAATTACAGCAACAACAAGCAGATGAGGGAATGACTATATTGTGATCATTGTTGAAAGCCTAGTCACACCAAAGACACTTGTTGGAATATTCATGTAAAACTAGTCAGTTGGAAGCCCTCATGATAGCAAACCAAAGAAAGTCGAGGCAACGTTGCTACTAGGGAGAAAATTTTGTACTAATCGAGCCTAATCCATTTAGCAATGGGCAATTGGAGATTTTGAAACAATTATTTCTACTATTAGAACTAGATCATTTGCTCATAAAGGTAATTTCATCAATGTCTTATTAGAAAAGGTAATTTCATCAAAGTCTTATTAGAAAAGGTAATTTGAATTCATAGATATAAGAATAACCAATCTATTTGAGTGGGGGGGAATTGTAAGTGTTATTGAAATTTATATTTACTTTTAAATACCTTTGTACTATGAGGGTGGTAATAAGAATACCAATATTTCTAATTGATTCGACTCAAATCAACGAGCTTATATACATCCTCAGTCCAGGATTACTCTAACAACCGTCTTTTGCTAAATTATAAGTTGTTGAATACTCTTACAATGTGATCTAGATAGGAGGCCCATGTGAGCCAATAAAACAACTAATTCAAATGACTCAAAATACAAACAATGAAAAAAGTAGATCTTAATACTCTTACAATATAAGCTTATATAATGTTTTTTATAACCTTTACCAATTGCAAGTGGCACTCTATGATGATGAAAATGCATGAAAGGATTTTACTATTATTGCTAATAGTGAGGAAGAAATGAGTTGTAAAGTAGCTCGAGGACCTTTCCTTCCCTTTATTAGAGATTTAAAGTGATGAGATTGAGAGAATAATGAAGTTTGAAGCTTGAATCTCTTCTTTAGATTAAGATCTTTTTCATTAACTTTTTTGTTTTAAGATTTTATGACTATTTATAGATAATGAACATTTGCAATGCAACTTAATACAATCCCTATGATAATCTAACGATTAATTTTTTCCAAAGAGATTAACTAGCTATTATGCGTATTTTACGTTCGATAGGAAACTACACTTGTTCACAAAATAAACTATATGGTATTGTACGTTGATAAATAATGTATTTTATACAAGTTATGAGTTTTGCTTGAGACTATGTGATCATTACTTGAATATGGTATATGTACTTCACATTTATAATTAACATATTATATATGTCTCGAATTAAGGTTAAGTAGATACATGTTTATAAAGATGAGCTAAATGTATTTATGTTAATAAATAAAGTATTGAATTTTGTTTTTGGGTTTTATATATTTCTCTCAACACACTATTTATTCGTTTGCATACTTTCTCAATTGAATTAGACGTACTATATGTTAATAACGAACGTACCATATATCGAGCCTAGGATTCCAATATTATCTTAAGTGCATACTCCACTGAAATACCATACCAAATTTGGTGAATTAAACGTATTGCATGCAAGTAATATTATATTAAATGTGGGTCATTGACTTGAGTAACTTGACTAGATTAAGATAGAATGCATTGTATGTTGATAGGTAATGTAGTATTCATTAAGTGTATTTTACTAAAACTTTTAAAAAACATATTTTAAGTTCTTCTACTTGGTTAAGTATTGAATAGTGATGATATCTTTGCAAAACTAATAGGTTTTTATGAAAGCACATGATTGATAGGGTAAAGCAATTGGGTATGTAAGATGACATGTGAAAACATATGATCCTAAGAGCTATATGTATCTTAGTATATATTTTAACATTCTAACTCACAAAAGTAAAATAAAAGCTGCATAAGATAATCACCACACCACTAATAACAAGGTTCATCTATGGTTCTAACAATATGAAATCGTCTAATCTTGACCATTCTCCCATAGTGAAGTACACTGTTAATCATCTTAATTAAATATTATCTTTTAACATTCTTGAGAAAATGATCTCAAAACATATTATCAGTATATGATTTTATTATCATTAAATTTTTGTATTGAATTATGAGGTTATAATAGAGATGTCCTAACAAAGTTTGATGATTGTCATAATAATATAATAATCCATATAGTAGATGGATCATTTTTTAAAGTAACTGGTCCCAAATTAATAAAAATTTCATGAAACCTAATATTGAATTTTGTCCTTTTAGTGTCGCAACTAGACTGCAATTTATCTCTTGTCAAAACACAAGCTCACTTGAGATCAACATTGTGTCACTAAATTTTCTTTAAATTATTATGAATTTTAGATCTTGGATTCAAAGAATATGATGAGCAGTGCTAAAAAGTACTTGGGGATTTATGTACTTAGGAAAATAATTTTTTTAAAGAGAAATATCATAATTTTAATTGTTTAGTATCAATAATTCAAAATCTAGTTTTTTTTTTCAAAAAATGATGATGCAATTATATTATAGCACTATATTTAGGTTATATAAATTTCGTGTATCTTAAGAAATTATTTTCCTCTCTTTTTTATAATAAAAGTACGAATGAATTTTATTATGAAACTCTTCATTGTACAAAATATGTTGAAATTCTTATCATAGTTTATCTGAATGAAATCACAACTTTTTTATTGATCCATAAGGAGGTGTGGGGATCATCTAGAATCAAAGCATTCCCAAATCTTAATGATTGATAACATTTATAGATTATTACACCAAACATACATGATTCTTTCTATTGAAAAAAAAAATCATATGCAGACCTAGTATTCAAGCAATTCAATATCATGACTCAAACATAATCTCAAAATGAAATATAAATTTTAAAAATAAACAATACAAATAAATATTTTGCATCCATTATTAGTGATTACTTGATAAGTCAAAGAATGGTTCACTTAAGCTTTTGTATTGACGCATTTAAATAAAATGTTGTAGTCGAAAGAAAACATGGGTTTCTTCTAAAAGAGCCTGATCTTTCATGTTCTCTACAGATATACTAAAACAATATTAGGGGAAGTCATTATCATTACAACTTATCTCATTAATTGAATGTTCTCTTAAGTTATAAACTTCCAAACCTCATGTCAAACTCTATTCAAAACATATCTAATCACCCATCTCATATCCTCCATTTTTTTTAAGACTATTCAAATGTTTTGCATTTATACATAGCTATAATTACGACCAAGGCAACTTGACCTTAAAGAAAGCCATTAGATGCATTTTTTAGGATATTCTTCTTATCAAACTTGGCATAAATATTATTCTTCAATCATAAATAAATTCTATAATCCATAGATGTTACATTCTTTGAACATATCCTAAATTTGACATTTAAGATGAGAGCAACTTTACAAAGGAGTACAAGTTTTGGAATCTTGCTATGAAAATTACATTAAATCAAGTCAACAATTAGATAGAGCTATTCATTTTTACTCACTAAAGGGAATGACTAATCCATATCTTGCATCACATGTGAAATTGTAGAGTTACCAAACCCTTTTAGAAACGCAAAGCTTCTTCACCATTCCTTGAATAGAACTCAATCCAAGAACAACAAAGATCTTATCACTTACTCTAGAAGGAAAAGGAACCAAAAAGAGATAAGAGTAACAAGTACCTCTAAAGCAAATCCAAGGAATGGATCTTGATTCAAGAGATTCACAGGTAAACCTAATCTCATACTTTCTAAAGATAATGATATACCTATTGCAGTGAGAAAAAGTGTTAGAGAATGCATAAAACACCTAATCTATAACTTAGTGCATATCAACTATATATAGATTCCCAAATCCATATGATAAACTCTTATGATATCGTAATATAAAGAAGAAATCCATGCACTAGAGAAGAATGAAACATGGAAGATCACATAACTACCACTTGAAAGGCATCTTGTTGATTGTAAATGGTTCATCACAGTTAAATGTAAAGAAGATAAAGTGTTGATCGATTCATGGCTCGACTTGTTGTTGATAGATTCACATAATCTTATAGATTCGATTATAAAGAAACTTTTACTCCTGTGGCCAAATTAAATGCAATTAAAATTTTTGTATCTCTTGCAGTAAGTTTGGATTGACCACTTCATTAATTAGATGTCGAGAATTCTTTTGTCAATGGAGACCTAGTTGAAGGAGTGTACAGGTGCATTTCTCTTGGATTTGAGACACAAGCCACTTTCAACAAAGTTTGCAAATTGAGAATATCTTGATATAAACTTAAACAATCTCCAAGGGTTTTGATTTGATAGAGTTACAAGGGTTGTTGTGCAGTATGGATATTATTAATATTAGATTGATCACACTTTCTTTGTTAAGCATTCATCTAAAAGAAATTGTCGTTCTTATAATATACGTGAATGAGATTATTTTAATAAGTGATTTTAAGTAGGAGATTAGCACCCTTAGGAGCATTCTTGCTAAAGAGTTTGAAATCAAAGATTTTGTAAGTCTGATATTTCTTAACGATGGAAATAGCTTGGTCAAAAGTCAACATTTCAATATCTCAAAAGGAAATATGTTCGGGATCTTTTGAATGAAACAAGAATGCTCGATTGCAAGCTAATAGATAACTTTATGAACTTAACAATTATAGTAGGAACCAAGGAAGATAATGCATCAATTAATAAAAATAGTTATTAGATACTTGTAAAAAAACTCATATATTGGTCACATACAAGACTTAATATTGGTTTTTTTATTTATTACAGTGAGTTAGCTTATAAACAATTCAAATAAAGAACATATAGTGGTTTATAGTATCTTAAGGCACTTGAAAATGACACCATGTAGGACCTTGTATTTTAGAAAGTCATTAGATAGAGATAAAGATATAGTGATGTTGATTAGGTTGGATTAGTTAAAAATCGAAGATCAACTCCTGACTATTGCATGCATGTTCTAGGGAATTTAGTCACGTTGTGAAGTAAGAATAGTTTGTTATGTCACGAAGCAAACAAGAGGTGAATTTAGAACAATGACATATGATATCCATAAAGGTATATGACAGAAGAGATTTTGAAAAGAATTGAGGATCATAATTAAAGAACTTATTAAGATGTTTTGTTATAATCAGTCATCTATTGATATAACAAAGAATTAAGTACATCATGATATGATGAATTACATGAAAATTTACCATTATTTCATTAAAAAATGGATTGAAAAAGAAAATCAAGTTACTACATCTATCAATTTGTCTTTAAGTAGTAGACATCATTAATAAAGTTTTATTAAGCAAGAATTTTAAAGATTTGAGTTTTAGGTTTAAATAATATTTATATTCTAACTTGAGAGAGAATGTAGAACATTCTAATATTTGTAATCCAGACTGGATGTTATTTATAGTGTTTTGATTTTATCCCTTTTTATTTGATAGGTTTTTTGATTCCCATGAGCTTAAAGCTTGGTATATATTTTTGATGATAGCAAAGTATTTAAGATGTTTTTTATGGTGATCTAATTATTTATCTAGTAAATAATTTTAGTTTGAAATTAAGATAGATAGAAGGTGATCATCTATATCATATGTAGTCAAGGGAGCTTGAACACAGAAATAAAGGGATAATATCATTTAGCTCAAAAAAAATGGAACACATGGTGTGAAACTCCAAGGAAGACATAAAACATAAGCTCATGATCAAAAGCAAGTGACAAAGTTCCAAAGAACTTTTATAAGGGGTTAAGTCTAGTTTTTTTTTTATCTTTGTTTGATCAAGAACTATAGTTGTATCTACAATCTTGTGCTTATGCATACATCTGTCATCCCATTAGAGTGCATTTAAGCATGGTTAGAAATAATTCCATAAAAACTTAAATTGTCGTGCATGAATTATTCTATCATTAATAAAAGTTACATCTTTCTTATTAAATTGGATGCATTTGAATGCTGATCATGCAAGAACCATTCAAAAGCCTTAATTTATAAATGCTTTGTTAATTGGTTCATGCAAGTCCTAATCTACATATAATTTTGTTGAAAGAATAATTCAAATGGAATGCTTGAAGATATTTGTTCATGCAATACCTTATATATTTTGCATATATTAAACAGGAATTGATTAAGCAAAAACTTCGACTCTATATCATTGTTTTTAAATTTAACAAATGGCTTTTTGAGATGTGTTTTAAAAGGAATTCATGTATTAACATGATTCACCTTAAGTCGCTAAAGAAGATTTTTGTAAAGCTAAAATTTTGCATGAGAAATACCATACTTCGGTCCAATGTATGATACTTCATTCATATTTTGAGAGCACTTAGGAGGAAACTTAAGATACGTTGTCGGTAGCAAGCCTCAATTGAGACTCACAGTATATCCTGTTTAGCGTGTGTTACGTGAAGCAAAAGTTGGCTAGAGAGTGTCAACCCAGTGCTTCTATACAATACGGGATTTTACACATATGGTACATCTAGTTCAAAAATAATGGTACATGAGCCAAATAAAAGATATGTTGTGCTAATTTGGCTATTCTAATAACTAATGTACAATACATCTTAGTTGGCATATATTATGTCTAGTTCACTAGAATGTACAAATGGGCTTCAATGGCTAGTGTGGATTTTGCCCAAATGTTCACCTGAATGTTGAGCTTTTGTAGCAATGTTCAATTATGGGATAAGGCAAGTCTAACAGCTTCTTTGCATTTATAAGTACCCTCTAAATCTAAAGAATAAAGTTAATCTAAAAGAAAGCATTTTGGCACAACTTGTGAATGAATTTTGCATTGACAAAGCCTGTAGACATCCTCTTGGTGCTGCATTCACTATTTCATTGGGAGGAAAAGGATTTTTTGACCTCTGGTTGTTGCATAAGCTTCGTCCATATTTGGAGGACCTTGAGGTGCATTGTTGAAAGGTTTCATTCACCTTTTTGCACGCAAAAGATTAGGTAACATTGGTTTTGATTGTTTTTTTTTTTTCTAATATTTTGAGTTTAATTTTTAGAATTGCCTTATGTGAGACTATTTTTGTCAATGTTGAGTTTGAGATCAAAAAAAGACTCAAGAGGGTTAATGTTTGCACCTAAGAAGAAGCAATGAGGTTAGAGTTGAGCTTTTGAAATATTTAGATTAGATTTGAGCTTACAAATCAGAGAGATACGTCAAATTTGGGCCATTGAAAAAAATCAAGACATGAGATTTCAACCTTTTAATAAATTAAGAAAATGTTAGTGTTGAGTCCTATTGAAAACCAAGAAGGGTTGAGTTTTATTTCTGGAAAAAAACTGAAGAGATGATGTTTGAGCTTCAAAGAAAAACATATATATAATAGTTTTCCTCATCAGTTGCGACAAAAGATTGAAAGGAAATTATTACGCTCACGTTTATTAACTTGGGGGTGGACATAGACCCAATTAGGTAAGAGTCAAAGCCATGGTTTTTATTTATATGGAATATTTTGAAAAATAATGTTTTCTCAATTCATCTCTCTTCTCTAAACTTGCTTGTATTGGATCATTTCAAGGAATTTATCTAGCATATTTATGTAGATAATTTGATTGGCTGTTTTTTTCAATTATTTGATGTATTCTTATCAATAAAAAAGTGATACATATTATAATTTTAAATAAAAAATAGAATTATTCCTTCACAATTTTCTCAACCCTCTTTATCTATCATAAAAAATTTTAAACTTTAATTACATCATTAGTATTTTTTCTTTGATTTATTACATTCTTGTCATAGCATTTTGTTTTTGTAAAAATAGAGGCCTCTTGATTTTTGTGTTAGACTTGGTAAAAGAAGATGCCATCATGTTTGTCCTCCACTTTCAATTACCAAAAGGAAATGGGCATTCTTGCACATTTAAGCTATTGAAAAAATCTACAAAAAATGACCCGAACATTGCATGATCCATGGAAAATTGAGAATTTAGTATATTCCTTTCAAAATTGATACAAGTAGTTTGTTCATGGAAGTCAACAATAATTTATATATTCCTTTGAACAATAACTGGTATGTAGCTGATTTAGTGTAATGACAGTGAATTCTATGGCAAACTATTGTACTTCAATTTGCATACAATTTTAAGATCAATAAAACTCTTTAAAAAAAATGGTTGAGGGCAATGCTGAGATTTGAATTTTGTATCTCTACTTTAAAGGATAAATTCAATACCTAATGTGCTAGAACTCATTGACAATAAAACTCTTATTTTTTTTATCCCAAACTCTTATCTTCTTGATCCCAAATAGCCATTTTTTTCTCTCAATTGAAATGGTCAGTTATGATTAATGGGCATCGAAATATCAACTAATTTCCAACAAGCAATTTAGTGGTGATCATGGAGGGTTTTGCCTTCTTGTAATTATCCTAAGCATCATTATACCGATCTTGTGCATTAGTTGTGTCCTGGTAGGCATGTAAATGAGCTGAACATGGGCAAACATATCCATCTTTGTGTTTGAATTTTTCGAATAAGATGATAGTCATGTTCTTCAACTTGCGATCGATTTCATAACATATTTGTTAACTGTGTTTGAATTGATTGATGAAGCTCAAGTATGGCTTATTTTGCTAATCGGGATATGGCTCCTTTTGCTATTCAGACTTTATATAAACGGAAGTTGGCTGAATAATTTCTAATTTTACAAAGGCCATGGAATATATAATTTTTTGAATACTTTAATTCACAAATTGAGTCATACAAATATAGAACCAGCAAAAACAAGATCAAATATTTTGATTGAGGTTTTACAAACTAAATTGTGAAAATATATGATAATAAAGCTTTGTACATCTGATCTCATCAAAAAACAAAGTGGGCCTAGGACCAAAAAGTACCAAACTGTGAGGACGACACCACACAGAGAGCAACGATTGCAGAAGTACCTTGAGAAGATAGCTGGAGAAGAATGGTGACTACAACAATAAGAACAACAAATGCTTACAGAAAAGAATTGATATCTAAATGATCACATTGTTGTATAATTCAAGTGTAGCATCTCCGTAGTTCAGTCATTTAAAGCAAATATTAGTGAGCAACAATATGCATCAGTGACTATTGAGAGATCTCACCAAGGTAACTAAGTTATAAATCAGCCTTCCACTTCTTCAACAACCTGGTTTGCAAGCCCCTTTGTTAAAAGATCACACCCTACCAATAGTTGGTCAACTGGGTCGTTGATAAAAAGAGTGGGAAATCAAGACTGAGTTGTCTAATTTGTTAACAGCCAAAGTTTTCTAGTCATTTGGGTAGTTGTCATTTGAGATTTAATCTTCCATTAAAACCATTTTGAAATGCATTACAACAGATAAAAACTGATAAAAGCTGATTTGAAGTGGGGTATGCCACACGAAATTAGTGTCATTAATGTTGTTGAACACCTCTGAAATCCTTCTAATGTACTCATACCAATTCCAGTCCTCTTCAAGTAGCAACCATTTGTTATTTTTATCTCTTGCTGTACGGTGAGCAAGCAATCGCTCACATGCAAATTTTGCATCTAAATAGAGCGGGAAACAAACACAAAGTTGTCAAATTTGTTAACAGCCAAAGTTTACTGGTCATTTGGGTAGTTGTCATTTGAGATTGATTCTTCCAATAAAACCATTTTGAAATGCATTACACCAGATTAAAACTGATTTAAAGTTGGGCATGCCACAAAAATAATGTCATTAATGTTGAACACCTCTGAAATCCTTTTGATGTACTCGTACCAATTCCAGTCATCTTCAAGGGAAAACAATTTGTAATTTTAATCTCATACTGCATGGTGAACAAGCACTCAGTTGGAAAGCTAGGTACGAGCAAAGTCCACCTAGGGATGGTAGGCCAAGAGATCCAGGGAGGTCAAATGTGGGCCCTATTGTGGACTTTTTTCCGTAATCTGGTCCATTGTTTATAGTGAAACTATAACTCTTGCATCTTGGGTTTAGCTTGATGTCTACCTCCTGTTCTGGATCCAGTGTTTGGGGGGTGGGGGGAATTCAAGACTTGGAAGTCGAGGTTGATGAGAAGGGAAAGAGATTGTGGGATTAACAACATTGTGCATCAATAGACGGTCGAAGTTGCTGTTGTCTACGCTTGATGTTGTGCATTAGTGGGTAGCCCAAGTTGTTCTTAGGTTGTGCAATAATGGGTGGCCCAAGTTGTTGGTATCCATGCTAGATGTTGTGTGACTTTAGCAATCAATCCCATTTTAGGTATCTACAGTTGCAAATTATAGGTTTCCCTTTTCACAATAGATGGAAGCATTTGTAGATGACTTTCCATTTGTCAAATCCCAAGTGTCAACCATAGATTGATTCTAGGCTATGAAAGTGAGGTTATTGAGAAGGAGGTGAAAGATTTTATGGAATTAGCAAGTGTATATGTAAGTGGTCAAAGTTGTAGTTGTTGATGCTTGAGGTTTTGCATCAGTGAGTAGCCCGAGCTGTTTGTGTCTATACTAGAGGTTGTGCGACTGTTGGCAGCCCAAATTGTTGGTGGCTATGCTACTTGTTGTGTGACTCCAGCAATTAATCCCTTATTAAGCATCTATAGTTGCAAGTTGTAGCTTTCCCTTTGGGTTGTCCCCATGATAGATGAAAATCATTTGTAGGTGGTTTTTCATTTGTAAATCCCAAGTGTCAACCTTGGATGAATGGTGGAAGTAACAATTTGGAGTATATTAATGGTAAAGAAAATTTTTGTAGTGAAATGAGATTATTAGGAAAGAAACAAGTTGTTTGTTTAAGCTTTAAGTAGGGTTTGGGATTTCCCCTCTAACCACCACTATCATGACCAAGATCGCCCCCTCTTTCGTATTCACACAAAAACTTTTGCCTAGATGACAAATTGGGAGCGAGGGAAATATGATCTTTTTATTGTCTTATTAGACTCAGTCAAATTGGATGTGAGGTAGGATTAATTTGATGTACTATGGTTGGTGGCACGCCACTTTATATATGTTCGTTCTTCATTTTCATGCAAATAATCCTTGATGCCAGGCTTACCTTGTAAGGTTCAAAAGTTCCCCCTTAGTAGGAGTACATCCTTATGTTGGTGCATCTATTTTCAGCTTAGGGATAAACATAGGTTGTTAGTTGGATTATATTATGGATTGGCATCCTTGGTGCAACACTGACGTCAACATGTCTTCGTCTGTCGAAGAGTCAAGGAGTTCTTCATAACTATGCTTCTAGGGAAAGTGATTAGAGTGGTGAAAGCTGCAGTTGACTATAAAAGAAAGTATTTGATATAAGGGTGGTTTAGAATTAGAAATATCATGTAGATGTTAAAATACTTCATAAGTGCAACCAATCCAAACATGGATCAATCATCTTAATAGATTTTTTTAAAAAATAAATCCTATTTACAGCTTATGAAATCTACTAGACTTTTTGTTTGTTTTCAAAATTGAAGTGGCTTATTCGTAGATTAGGACAAACAAGTGAGACATACATGTAATTTACTCTTATTTTTACACACAATTAGCTAAATCCTCTATTGTTTGAAGATTAATTGTCATAATTTTAGACATTAGGTACAAATTGGAGTTGCTCTAAATTTGACTTGGTACATGTCTAGTTCAATGAAGTTTTTATACATGCTATTCTTCAAGTTTTATGTTATGTATAAAGCATAAATATGGATGATGAAATCTTGTCCCGTGCACTGCTTTCTAACATTTGACAAGTTTAGATACATCATATTATGGATAATATGTACATTTTTTGTGGTGATCTTCCAAGTCCTCTGTTCACATAATTAAATGAATGCATGCAAATATTATTGCATAAGCTGCAAAGATCTCTTCACATCCTCATGTTTGGGTATCATTGAGCAGGTTCGCTTTCTTACCAAAATATACCATCCCAACATTGATAAGGCAAGAAGTACACTCTTTATTGATTGATGTGTTTCTATTTAACTTATATCTTTTATTTTCTGGAATTAATGCATTTTACAAATGCAGCTAGGTCGCATATGTCTAGATATTTTGAAGGATAAATGGAGCCCTGCTCTACAGATTCGAACTGTGCTGCTAAGGTGATATTTCTTGAGGATTTTTGGGTTAACAAGAAATAGTTTGCTGTTTTCTTTCTCATTTTTCAAATAATATTTTCATCAACTGATTTAAAAATGTTTACCTATCTGTTTGTCTAATTTTTAGTATCCAAGCACTTCTAAGCGCTCCGAACCCTGATGACCCACTGTCGGACAACATTGCAAAGCATTGGAAGACAAACGAAGCAGAAGCTGTCGAAACAGGTTAGCCTTTCTTATAGAGATCATTTCGTGCACTTAATTTGTGTGACTGCGATTTACTTTACTTCTCTTCTTGATATTTATCGTGTTACTTGGGATGTTTCAGCAAAGGAGTGGACTCGCCTATATGCGAGTGGAGCATGAAAACATGCTTTATATGAAATTCTATAACACTTATTTGCCATCACGCTTTCAACAGTGATGAACCGTTAAGCTTATTCACAAATAGGTAGCCTAAAAGCTGCATATAACGCAAGTTTGCTCTCAATTTGAGAGCAACAAGAGATCTGTATCGATTGCTATTGGAAGTTATTTCTTTTTAATATTTCAAGAGTTAAGACATGATTTGTAATTCCTAGCATTGAAAAGATATGCTTTTATGTCTGTTGTTTTGCTTGTTGTATGGATTGATTGCTGAAGGAGTGAAACATTCAAACCTGAGACGTGTGTTCTTCGTAAGGTGTAGTTCGATTACTGGAAAAGGTTGAAAACTCGAAAGCTGAACTGAATCAGTCTGTTTGTGGTCAATTGGTGTATTGCTTTCAATTCCATTCCATATCATAGTTTGATTTATCCCTCTGTTGATTACAGCTGTACTTGACTATTTGTGCTTATCCACGTCAACATCTTTGCGTGGCAAAGAGTTAACATTAGACCGCTGGGTTGGTAATGTGGGACTATTGGGGACTAAGCTTAGTTTTCATTACGTAATTGTGCGCATGCGTATTATTTAAAACCTTAACGGTTTAATAATCGAGTGCTATATTGATAATATTAGTATCTAGATGTTATATTATTTACATGACAATGCTATCTAATAGTTATTAATATTTTTGTTGTTTTTGTTTGATTTAATATTATTTTAAAAAAAAAATATATATTTAATATCAAGATGACTTTTTAGGTTAGTCTAAATTTACGTAATGTCTACATATTTTTTTAGTGATAACATTATATTTTTTAAATATTATTATTTAATAATATGTTGTAATTAAATATTAAAAATCTTAAACATAATATCATGCAAAAATGGTTTTACGCGTATCATCTTACACGTTTAGTGCCGTGTTTCTTCAATCAAGTACATGTTAACCATGGCTCGTTAATGATTTGCTCTTTATTTTGTTTGGCGAATGAACCTATGAAACATGACATCAGGTTTGGCTTCTCCCTCGAGGGAGGATTGCCTCCCCTTTAGCCCACTAAATTTCCTTATATTTAACACTTTTATAAACCATACTTACCGGCAAGTACAAACAAAACTATAACTAGTGTCGCTTTTCCCTCGTGCCATATCTCACATCTGCTTCAAAAAAGTCTTTGACAGTTTATTCTAACGGCTATAATGACGAAAGCAACAGGCAGTTTAAATTTTACGTACGTTATCATAGTAGTTTATACATCTGTTGCTTAAGAGCCTTCCAACAAGCTAACATAAGAGGAAGAATGCATCAACTAAAGCAATTCTGTCACCTTCATTCTCAACTTCTCACCAAGCAAACAACAAAAACAAAATCATTTTTGCTTCCTATATCTAGTCTTCGAACAACAGTTTCCATAATCACTCAGAAGCTCCAAAGCTATCAAAGTCTCATCCCTAAACATAAAATCTTTACTCCTAATATAAACAAAGTTTTGGCAAATGCCACATAATTCATTAGCTCTTCACACTGCATCCACTCCATCGTAGACAACTCTCAACTTCTAAAGCAAAAGCAAGTTAGTTCGACGCTGCACGAGGGATTCGAGACCTCACAGGTGTCTTCGACGGGCTCACCCTAAGAAAAGGAGGAGGCAGCATGACATCAATCTGCTTTATAGAATGGCAAGTAGAGCTTCACTGCAGAATTGTCTATTATTACATAGCATACCTTATAGGAAGAGATCCAAGAACCATGCCACTGCAATTCAGAGCTAGAATGGCACTCTCAGCCTACCAAGAAGAAGAGGGAACAGCGAAATCAAAAACTATAACTGAAATGCAAATGAAGAGAACTGATAAGATACTGTATAGAACAGTTTTATATCATATATCCATATATGAAAACATGAAGAGCACAACCGTTGGCTTTGAGAGTCAACTGAAATATGAGGAGGAAAACAAATAATAGATGAAAATTTACCAGAACAAACTCAACAAATGCTATCCTAGTTGAGTGCACATTATCCCCAAGGAGTCTTATACGAGAAACCTGCATTGAAACAAGAATTAATCTTTCGTTTTCCTTCCAACTATACATTTAACTCATTCATTATGTAAAGTCAATAAGCCAATGTCCTCACCTCTCCACAGCATACTTGTTCAAAAAACTGTTTTACCTCTGATTGTGTGACCTACAAAAGTAAATTCCATAACAATACAAATCAGCAAGGTCAGCATGAGAATGTGGCATCATACTTTGGTAGATTAATGGTACAAACAAGAAGCCATCTTGAACAAGAACAAAAATAAGAACTCACCTTCTTATCAATGTTTGTACAATAAACTGTTCTCACAACCATTTCCCTTTCATCATTTGACTGCAATATTTCCAGGCATCAGTAGTCACTATGATCGAGTAGAACAAACTACGAGCGAGCTATATGGCTCCACGATTGCAAAGATGCAAAGAAATCTTAGGACATAATCAAGGTATGATGCATACCCGAGGAAGAAATTTCGGATTCACAGGCAGAATTGCGGTCTTAGAAGGCAAAACTCGAACAGGATAGAAACCCAACATGGTCCCACCAAGGTTCAATGCTGCTCTGGCACCCTCTGTGAAAAGAGTAAGGTTTTGCAATTTTTGAAGAAAATACAAGCATGAATTTTAAAGAAAATTAAGAAACCTATAAAAACTTACCCTCATCAGCAAACTCTATAAAGGCAAAGCGCAGAATCGAGTGAGGATCTCCACAAACGCGACAATCAACAACCTTTGGAATGAAAAGTCCGCAATAGTTAGCATCATCAAACATTTTGGGCAAGAAAAGAGAAGACGTACTCATGCACAATAAAAAGAAACAGATAAACACAGAAACTAGCATGGTCTGCACATGATGAACAGGAAGCCATATGAATTAGGAGAGCGTTATTCACTTTTGTGCAGGTTTGTGGAAGGGTTATGCTCATTTCAAGATATAAATTGTGTGTATTAGGCAAGGGACATTCACTTGCTTATATGTTTGCAAAGGTGTTAAGTTCATTTCAAGATTTTATCTGATGAATCTTTAGTAAAGGTGCAACAAGTCAGTCTTCAAAAGATGAAGAAAAGAAGGCCATAATGCTAATGAACAAGCTGCCATCTAGTTTACTTATTTTCCATCATAAAACCACCTTTTAGTACTCAAATCAATTTGAATCTTTCAGCTGCAATTAGCATAAGCCACTTCATGCTTGAAGGAGTAAAAGTACGACAGCAAGTCTAAAGACAGTACCCCACCACTTACTGATCAAAACTGACTCGCAATCCCTTTCAGGGAAATTAAAATCTTTAATTCACAATGGAAACTTTTGTGCCTTGATTTCAACCCAAAAGGAGGCTTAGAGTCTCGAGTTGACTTCCCAGGCTATTGTTTGTTAGTTTGAAAAAAGAAAAAGTAACGAAGTGACTTTAAAAACTGAATCCAAAAGATCTACGTTTTCACCAGCGAATTATCTATTCAGAATCTGTATCATTCTAGAAGGTTCAAACTCTTTCACTCATAACAATAAAAACAACGACTTCAAAAACTAATTTATGAGACTCACCATAATAGAGGCAAAATCTTACAATGTATTAACAAGCCAAAGTTCACATACATCAAGCCAGAATTAACAAGCACCCAAAGTTCACATAGAGGGAGAGTGCAATACAGGCTTAATTTCATGCAAACATTTGAGAGCTTCCACTTGATAATGAGTTTGGCATCTCACCATTTGAATTATTGACTGCAATTTGAAAAAATGGACAAGGAATGTAGAGAGGGCTGTTTCTTGATGAGGTTAGATTCAAATATGAAGACTGAATCAGACTTTTTTTATGAGATCTCATCTATTTTATCGTCTCGATATTTGTAAAAGCTTTCATTTATATTTGTGATTTCGTGATTTGTACTTGAAATTGATAGTGACATTTCAAGTTTTTCCCATCTTGTTCATATACACTATTGCTGGCTCAAATCATATTAAATTTTGGTATCACTTAATTTTCTTTCTTCTTTATTTTCCCATTGAATGGTGTGATTGCTTTGCTCTTAGCTTTATATCCCATAAAAGCTCTATTTTTCATAAGTAGAGCTTTTCTAACAACACAAACTTTTATGCAAAAGTTGTTGCATGGTTCCAATACAATTGACAGTCTTTCCCATTTCCATGGCCAAAACTACCTCACTTAACCAAAGTATGTTCATGTGCATCCATCATCCAAATTTGCTAGTAACATAGCCCAATTACCCACATTACTTGTAGTAGATAAATATTGATCCACTAGAAAGTGAAGAAATTTTCCTACTTGTTTTGATTTAAACAACCACAAGCAATTCATGAAATATGGTTTGGATCAAGTATCTTTCTTTCATAAGACAAAGGTCCATAGATAGTCTTTCAATAGCAAAATTTAGTTTATTGGTCCACTATCATCCATGTGTCATAAGAACCATTTGGCAAATGGATCAATAGGCAAATGATGGCCTAAATAAGCCATACCAAGACTTGGCTGCCTCATTAACCTAATGTCAAATCATTTAAGCTATTTCAAGAAAAAAAAATCAAATCATTCTTCAGGCTATATCAATACTCATATAATTTTATTGTGCAGTGACAATTACGATCGATATGCTAATTTGAACCATTAATAATAGTTTTTATATTTGGTATAGTCGATCACAAATCAACAAACACCAAGTGAATAATAATTCATAAAAACCTACATGCTTACTGTTCGAATAACAAAACAACAAGAAGGTTTAATCATATTAAATAAGGTCAACTAAAAGAATCCTCTAATTTAAGTGTACTCTAAAAGAATCCTTCAATGTAATTGTACTCTATTTGATAAGGATTCTTCTTAATGTCTAAACATACCATTCTATTATAACACATCTTTTTAACATTCCTTGTCTCTTAATAATAAGAGAAAATTCTAATAACTCCCATATCTTAATAAAAGCATTATGTTACATCAAACTTCTTCCATATACATGTATTTCTAATTATAAGTTCTTAAGTATGTCACTTATCTATCTTGGCATTCTTATCTCTATAATATTCATTTTATTAGCATGCTTGTGCTTCGTAGATCAATATTTAATACCATTAAAATTGTTGGTCTTATTATGGTCTAAATTTATCTTTAATGTTGAAACAATGCTTTGATAGCATGAGATGCTAAAACAATCATTCATCATTAGAAATATTGGGTTCTATTACTGGCATCCCCTTTAGTTTCTCCACAATTATGCATTATCCGAGATAAAGAAATTTCTCAACCTTCAATATTTTAATGGTTGCCAATATACCAAGTAATGTTGAAGCCAAAAAAGTAGTGCTTTTTATCATTTTTTGTGATCTATTTGTCATTTGTACTCCCACCATGAGTTCAAATTAGGTCAAGTAGAATGGAAAAACAATTCAGATCTGAGAAAATTCAAACAAATAGGTGGGGTCTAGTGGTTACTGGTATAGTTCCTGATTCTTTGAAACTCGATTCCATAAAATATGAATTAGTTTTTGGTTTCAATTGCTAATGTACTCAAAACTAACTCGAGTACTAATTTGAAAAAAAATGACTTGGAAGCTGGAACTTTGCATGTCCAAATGCAAATTCCAATGGTGGCATTCATCTACCAGGAAATAGCTATTTTTCATAGTTTGTGACATGGCATATTTATAAAAAAAAATTAAAAATTGGTGTCAACCTCCTTAGCCCTCCCTCAAATATAACTTTGGTCCCCTGTCCTCCTCACATGTCATCCTTCCTGTCCACATAAGCTCCTCCTCCATTGACTTTCATTAATGCCTCCATCCATTATCCCTGCTCTCCTTCATCGATTCACCATCGCCAATCTAAATTTGTCACGCAACAAAAAAAAAAAAAAAAAAAAGAAAAAAAAGAAAAAACTGTACCTTCAACATGATCAAAACCTTGAACCAGGTCCAACATGACTAACATTCTAACTGGTTATTGTGTAATTGTTTCCAACTTGATTGACTCAAGAAATGGTTCTTAGATTTGTAGAACATAAGTTTTGTTAATCATTGGATTCATTGAGAATAAAGTAGAACTGGCTTGATTTGCACTATTAAATCCTATAATTACTAAACTTAAATTCTATATATTCAATTTCAGTTCAGTTACAATCATTTCATTTATTGGCTAAAAGACTTTTAGATCAAACATTTTCATCACAACTATTTTGATCTATATAATAGATAAATTGGACTCTTACTAGATATTAGAAACTATATTTCAGTCTTTCTTTTTTTTTTTCTATTAAGAAGAAAAAAGAAATATCATTTGTACTCTTAACTCAAGTTACATAGTTTAGAAAAAGTTTGAAAAAAAAATCCTTAGAATTTATTGAGCTATCTCAAACCTATTTTTATGTTTTCTTTTGGACCTATTTTTTTGTTTTCTTTTGGATTTATTTTTTTACTGACTCTGATCTTATTTTTGAGACAAATTAAAATTAGTTTTTCCTTGTTCTAGAATTCGTTTATATGTAACAACAAATATTTTATAATGTCCTAAAAATTACTGCATTAAACCACTATGGTTAGCCAATAAATTTCTTCATATCAAAATAGAAATAAGGAAATTAACTCTCAACTATGCAGAAGGTGAAAAGGAAAAGCTTTGTCAATTATTAAAGCCAAATAAACAATATGAGTAATAAATAGAAATAAGGGAACTCACTCTCAACTATGCAGAAGGTGAAAAGTAAAAACTTAGTCAATTATTAAAGACAAATAAACAATATGAATAATATCAATTCAGCAAAAAGAAATTGCAATTAGAATACATCCAGTATTGCTTAGCATCACACAGCTGATACTGTAAAATATAATAGAAAACGGCAACCTGGCCAGCATCATATACAATTCACCAGAAGGAAATGTTAAGAAAGTTAGATGGATTTTGCAAGGGAAAACTAGTAGACAAAGCTTTAAATTAAATCTAATCAATTTACGTTTATCAATTTAACACAGTATTAAGAGTTGAAAAGCTTTACACAGCTGAGTTACCTTATGGTAAACAAAGGCTGCGCAAAAGCAGTTAAGATCAAGTGATGACAAAAGACAGCAAAAAAATGCACTAAAAGCTCTAAAAAAATACATATACAGAAATAAATCTTAACTAAAATACATTCTTCCTCACGTAGCATGACCACTTACTTGACCACAAGCAGCAAATAATTCAGCAAGGTGCTCTTCAGTCACCTGGTCAGCGAACAACAAACATGGAAGGCAATACACCCAAGTCAGGAGCAAAAAGCTTTAAGTGATATGAACATAAAAAAAAAAAAACTAAAAAAAAATTATTTATCTTCCGGGATGCTGACATTGTGATCAATATCAGAAACATAAACTGTTCGCCTAATGCTTTCCTCCCTTTCAGCTATTTTTACCCTGTCATTACTCCTCCTCCTGCCCTGGTTATAGCTATTCCTCCTCTGCAGAAAACCCATCACATGAAAAAAAAAAAAAAAAAAAAAAAAAAAATACAAAGCAAGAAGAAAAACCCAAAACGCGAAATCAAAGAATCCCCAGAACAAATTCATCAAAAAAATAGATTCATTTTGTTGTTTTATTGGTGAATCACGGAACAAAACAAACCTAAATCTTACCCTGCGATTGAGTTGTTGATTGTTGGGAGATCCATCACTGCCTGAATCCTTATTACTGTTCGCATTGCTGCTATAGTAGTAACCGTTCGTCCCAACAAATACCTGCGCATCGGCCGAGGGGCGGCCATCCAATTCCTGGCCGACGGCCGTGTAAGATGACGGGAAAAACTCCTTAGCCGATGGATTCAACTTGGAGAGAAGGTCGACAAGCTTCCTCACATCCCTCTCATAGTTAGTCTCCTGATTGCAAGACGCCGACTGGCGGTGGATGTACTGATCGTCGGCGCCAAGTGCGTTCTCCGCCACCGCGGCCATGTCCTCGAATTCGTCCCCTTGCAAACACAAAATCCCCAATTCACCACCGAATCAAAGCTAGAAGATGAAATGAAGAATTCCCCAGGAAAGGAGAACACTTTTCTATTCTACCACTGTTTTCCCTCGCTCTTGATGTCTCGTCCCCCTATTCGCTCATTGCTATTATCAGGTCAGACGCTTTCCCTTGGGTTTTATTGGTGAGATGGGATTCGGTGCGGCCGAGCAAAGCAGAGCAGAGCAGGCAGAGAGAGAGAGAGAGAAAGCGAGATATTTGGGGGAGCTGAATCAAGCTATGGACGCTGGCTAAAAACAGGAAGAAGCCATTTGCTCATCGACGAAGCATAATATTCTCACCAAATAACAATGCACAGATAGAAAAATGTCGCATTTGGAGGAGAAAGAAAACGATGTGCAAATTGTAAAAAAAGAAGGGTAGGAATGTGAAAAAGAAGCTTGCGTCAGCTTCATGGTTTTCACATTTTTTTTTTCAACTTTTTTATGTTAAGCCTCCGTTTTTCTTATTTGATATTAAACAAAAATAAAAAAGTCATTAAATGAAAAGTCTTATTCTTAAACAAAAGAATTGCTTTTTTTAAAATTTAGAACCTACACAATATTTTTCATCTAAAACCTACTAGATTTTAAAAGATATATAGTTCTATTTTTTATTTTGCATGAACAAAATTGATATTATCTTATTTTTTTTATTATCATTTATTAAAAGTTGAAAAAAATATAAATCTTGAAAGTTATGGAACTACTAATAGTTCTAGTTTTGAAATACAAAAATTTTATTAATCAAGAAATAGAGTTGCATGAAGAAAATTATTAAACAAGTTATAATCCAATCTCTAAAAGCTTTTAATACATTAGAATTGATCTAACTAACCATTATTCTTTATTAAAATATATATATTTTTTATTGTGATCTTTTTGAAAACTTAATAGTTAATTCATATTATTTTATGGATTCTCCTTTAACACCATCACAATTGGATATGAAAGACGACAAGAGTTATTAAAAAAGATCCCCTTAAGTCACAAGTTGTATTATTTGGCTCATGGACTTCTCTCTTTTAATAATTTTTATTGTTTTTTATTTCCTCATTTTTTATATTCAAGTTTCAACATGTGTCAATGTTTACTAAGAAGATATTTGATATAACTCTTGTTTAGTGTTTCATGGTTCATAGAGTTGGAGTTCTTGACAAATCCTTTCAAAGGTTTTTTTCAACTCTATAGAGTTACTATCACTCTTGTTCAACAAATATGAACAAAGTTTTTTTTTATTTGCAATTTTCATTTTTTGTCATCTTTTGTCTCATTAATAAAAACCTTTGCCATCCTTTATGAATTGGTATTATTACTTTTTTAGTTCAATAAATATGAATAATAATTTTTCTGACAAGTATAGAGAGGTACTACCTCAATAAGAACTTTGTTGGTATTCTTCAAATGACGATAAACTTTAACTTGTATTACTAACAACTTTATTTTCAAATTTTTTTAATTTAATATACAAATTAAGGTCTTGAATTTTTTATGGTACTCTTTGAAATAAAATTCTTCTAGTTATCAATATTGATGATTATGTTGATAACTTTTTTTTTCTCACCAATATGCTTATGATTTAGTTCTTCAATTTTCTCTACAATGTAGTTTGTCTTAGACTTCGTCAATAATAATAAAAATTAGGATTTGTTTTATCTTAATAGTTATTATTTTCAATTGCCTAGAAAAACATTTCATGATGTGTCTTTTCACACTTCTTATGAGCATATCCTTTAATATGATGTTGGTCCAAAATTTTGTAATTGTTAACATTAAGGAAGAAACAACTATTATAGTTGTTATATTTTATCAAGGATTATCATATTCCATCTTCCACTTCTTTGAATGTGAATATTGTTTCTTGATTTGTTGTAAAAATGACTTATTATTTAGTTTTCTTCTAAGTTGTTTTTGCAAAAACGATGTCTTATATTGGAAAATATGAATGGGGAATAAATCAAATTTGTAATTAAGAAAATAGTATTTTCTCATCTTGTTATTCTCTTAAAAACATGAAATTTCATAATACCACCAAATCAAAGCCAAGTGCATAGAGACATTTAGGAAGGATACATTGCATATATACACTTGAGAATTTATCTAATAAACTTTATGAGCCACCTTAAATAGAAGCTATCCATTTTGGAAAAGTAACGACCAACATGACTAGGAAGTTAATTCCAACTTTCTTAAATGAATCCTTAAAAGAGTCTTGATACTTGACACGTCTAAGGAGATAGAAGACCATCATCTCTTAGGAATCATGGGAATAATTTTATGAAAATTCATAATATGATTAAGGTTGAAGCACTAACATTTGAGAGTACTTATAACCTTAACAAATTATTTGATCGGTTGACCTAAGTAGAGTATTTTTTAACTACCATGGCTTTAATAATTATTAGAGAACCATCTTTGCCAAAATGAAATTAATAAGCCATGTAGAAATTTTTTGGACCAATACCTTAGCCAAAGAATAGAGATTTGGGTACAAGAGCCCATGTGCAACCTTACATGTCATTCTCTAAATTAAGATCTATCTTTTCAAAGAAAAAAGTTACAACTGATTATTACCTTTTTAACTCTTAGAGTATCTTTAGTTATTCAACCCAATTAAGAGAGTGAATTAAGAAAAGCACACTACTTAAACTAGAAAATGTTAGATATAATAATCTCAAGAACAAATGTTTTGACCATAAGTCTTTATACCTTGATCATATAAAGGAGATTATTTTAACAAGTCTAGAAAACATATTTCTTCTAAGAAACTAAAATCTATTACTTGATGAACCATAATGAGCATATTGATGTTAAAAGAAAAGTTGATCAATTCCTTAGGAAATAATTCCTCTAGAAGAGTTTATGTATTATGTTATGCCTGCTTTGTTGACACCTAAAAGTGATGAAAGTTAACCAATGTGTGTTAATTATAATACAATTAATAATATTACTATCAAGTATAGATTTTGCACACCTAGGGTTGATGACTCTACCTTCTAGTATCAATTACTTCTCCAAAATAGATTTAAGTGATTATTATCAAATTAGGAATAGATCAAAAGATGAATGAAAAATTGCATTTAAATCCTAAATTATTGTATAAATGATTAATCATGTCCTTTGGGTTATTAAATGCCCTTAGTGCTTTTATGAAATTAATGAATATGATCTTAAAACCTTTTATTGCAAGCTTTGTTGTAGTTTACCTCGATGATGTCTTACTTTAGTCTTGATGAATATGCTCATTTGGAGCATCTTAGACAAGTTTTTGCAAATTTAAAGATTGAAAACTATTCGTAAATTATAAAAAATATTTGATTTTGACGAGTGAGGTGAATGTTCGAGGACCAAGGAGTGCCAAGTCTATTATTGCTTTTATTATGATTTTTAGGTTAGCATTTCAAGACAAAGGAATAGTCCTATTAGAATTAGGCATATTTTTCACACTTATAATCTAACTTTTTTTTATTATTAATATACTTCAAGACATAATTATTCTTAGTGAAAATAACTTCTTTATAAAGCAAATAATGTCTTTGATATATTAAAGATTGCATAATGGAATATAACTTTTTATCATAAATAAAATACCTTTATTTAAAATAAATTTTCTAAATGAAATCAATAAATGGATGCTTTTCTTGACTACAAATTTCACCAATAATATATTTTCCTAAAGCATCATAGATAACTCCAAACACTTTTAAAAAATTTGATAATTTTAAGACTGTTAAAGAAGTCATTAAAACCTTAATTTGTATAAAAGTCTTCTCTACTCTTTTAGTTCACAAAACTTTGTTCTTCCTTAACATATAAGTTATAGGTGTCACAATTGTTCTAAAATATTTAATAAATTTCTTATAGAATGTAGTTATCATATTAAAACTATAGACATTTATAAAACTTCTAAAGGTAGGTTGTTATCCTATCACCTTTTTTGTAGGATCTAATTTATGTTTTATTATTGAATCATATTATGGAGAAATAACTTGTCATATAAGCCATGATAAAATGATTACTTTCACAAACTCTAGGTTTTATTGGCTCTCATTATAAAAAAAAAATATATGTAAGCCATACTATTTCCCAAGATTGAATCTTCAAGCTAGCAAGGCCGCCAAACAAATATCTAATAGATAAATGCTCTTACTGTTCTAAGTTGAGTTTGGGAAGAATTATTAATGGATTTTATTTGGGAATTATAATATACTACTCAACATATAGATAATATTTTCATGATAATAAATATGTTTTCCAAAATTACACAATTTCACATGTTAGATGACCAAAGCGATATCCCACATTACCAAATAAGTTTTTTAGAAACATTTAAGTTACATGGGTTATCAAACACATAAGATTAGATAATGATGTGTGATTTATTTTATATTTTTGAATATTTTATAAAAATTATTTGAAACAAAATGAAAGTTTTTATCAAGATTTCTCTCACAAACAGATAGACAAGCTGAGAAGCTCAACATTATGCTAGAGAACTTATTAAGAGGTTAAGTTGAAAAATATAGTGAGGCCTAGAATTTGCACTTGCTCATGATTGAGTTTGGCTATATTAGCATAATTTTCAAAACCACAAATTTACTATCTTTAGTGGATATTGTTATTCATTTATATTTTGATTGTGTATTCTTATTTGCTAAAGTTTTTCAAATTCTATATAAAAAAAATAAACCAACAACTAGAAACTAGTCATGTAAAATACAACAAAGTTGTTAATCAAAGTAAAATTTTGATATAATTCAATAAAAAAGCATAATATGTTAATATGTATTCATCTTGATAGTTTTGTTATTACCAAGTATAAAAAGTTTTATGTGAGAACTTATGATCTATTCAAAATTAACAACTATTTGAATTCCAATGCTTATATTCAAGAGTTGATTTCTAGTATATTTAGTTGTGATGCCTTTAGTATTGAAGATTTATCATTATATAAAGTGAATTACATGAGAAATATTTATATGCTAACTCTTTTGCAAGTGTTTAAAATGATTACCATCTAGTATTAGGCTCCTTATTATTGATAATATGTAAACTAACATATGTTTTAATCCTTAAGTACCTTACAAATGTTTTATTCATTGGCCAAATTATTCATCATTTGAGGACAATTGTCTAATGAGGACATATAAAGGTTAATACCAAACCTATAATAGGATTATGAAGACTTCAACTTTGTAGAACAAAGTTATTCTTAATAAGAAAAAATTGATACAACAAAATAAAATGATCCGAAATTGCCTAGTGAACAAAGGACCCAAAATCATCAAAATCATTGATTAAATCTCAAAAAAAGGTATAAAATGACAAAAATAGGGTCCTATTAACTTTATATGAGTTATTAGGTTATAACTAGTTATACAAGATTTTAAATTTCCTAATGTTTTAGATGTTAGCTCATTGCAGTTTTCTTTTCTAAGTTTTTTTGTTATTTTATTGTTTTTTAAGTTAAGAGGTATCTATAACCCATTTAAAATGTCATTAAGTGGAGCAAAAAAGAGCTTTTGATTATCATAAGATTGAAAATCGTCAAGGTGTTCAAATGTAAGTGTTCAAAGGTGAAATTCTTAGAAAAGTTATAAACTAGTTTTCTACCTACTTGGCTTATGATTTGACCTCATTACCACCACTATTATTCACATTACATCATCATGATCCTTGTTGAATAGAAGTGTCCATTACTTGTCCCTATCCATCGCTCTTGGAGCCTTACAATCATTGTCCATTGTAACACCCCAAATGTTTGGAAACTAATTAAATAATTATTCTGGGATTTTAATTTATTTAACATAAAACTTTACAAAATTATAATAATTTTAGGGTGGGTTAAATCTCATAAAAGAAAAATTTTATAACATCTTTAGAGATGAAAAAATATATTTAAATTTTAATTTTAATTTATTTTATATTTTATTTATTTGAAAATTTGGTTATATTACCTAAAACATGAGACTACTCTTAGAGAAGAAAAGATATTAAATGTGAAAGGACAAGTTAAAAAGAACTTAATGGCATTAATTTTGTCAAAACAAGATATGACTCAATTTTAAAATAAGAAACAAAAACTTATTAAACTAAAAAATAAAATTTTAATCAAAATATTAATAGGAAAGTAAAAGTTTTAAAAATATCAAGAAATCTTTAAAAAATTATGAAATTTGTATGAAATGTAAAGCACTTAGAGTAGTTAGCTATAAAATTTACATGATAGATTTTGAAGTTGTTTGGATTGAAAAATATAATAGAAATGAATTTATACTATTTAAGCAAAACATTTTTTTACTATTAATATTATTTCTAATTCTAACAGATAAGAGAAGAGGGAGGGGGCATCAAGTGATTTTTCATGTGTAGTGAGTTGTATTGATTCAAGTGAAAGAAAAGTGGTTGCGTTTGATCATATCTATTAGAAGGGAATTAGTTAGGAACTCCTCTAGACATGAGAAAGGAAAAAAAATTAGGAACAAGAGAAGCATTGACTAATGTTGCATTCAATGTAGGTAATTCATTGTGCATTTGGTTGTTGTTGTGATGTATTGCAAATCGAATGTCTTTTCAAATGTTATGGTTGAAATCAATGATGAGTATTATTTATGTTTTATTTAAATATCTTACAAGAATGATTATCTTTATATTATATGTTATATTTTTTTATTGTATATTTTATGCTCTAAACATCAATCTCATATAGTTTCTTTTACCTACTTTTTTATCATTTTATTAGTCTTTTAGTTTATGGATATTTTTATATTTGTAGTTATAACTACGATATCTTTTGGTTATTATAAGATTAAAGGTTGTTAAGTTGTTTTGATGTATGCGTGCATAAGTGAAATCTTTTGAAAAGGCATAGATTGGTTTTCTAACTCCTTATATTATGATTGAGCTTGCTTCCACCACTATCATCTTTGTCGTGTCACCATGGTCCTTGTCGAATACCCCTATACCCCATATCAATCTTGGACTATCGTAGCATACCAAAGGTATAAAATCTAATCAAATAAATATTTTTAAAATGTAATTCACTTGATATTTAATTTGACAAATTTATAAAAACCAAATGGTGGGCTAAATCTTATAAGAAGGAGAAAATTCATGACATCCCCAATGTAAGAAAATATATTTAATTTATAATTTTAATTTTATTTTGATAATTTAGTTTATTTACAAATTAGTTATATTTTTGCTAAAATGTGAGAACTTCTAAAAAAGGGAGAAGAAATATAAAAATAGAAGGATAAATTAAAAGGAACTTAATGGTGCTAAATTTATAAAAGTAAGATGTTACATGGTCTAAAAATTAAAGGCCAAAGCTTAATAAGAAAAATATTAATATTATAATCAAAATATTGATGAGGAAAGAATATGATAAAAATATCAACTGATGTAAGAAATTACAAAATTTTTGTGGGATGCAAGGCTCGTGGAGCTAGCTCATTTTATAGTTTATTCAAAAAAATTTGAAAACTCTTCTGAGTGAAAATATAATATTTTAATCTTCTTCATGAGATATTATTTTGACCTAATCGAATTTTATCTTTGTGACATGCTTAGCAATTGAATTCTCATAAGATCCAAACTTGAGAAGCCCCAAAAGTTATGTCACCACTATTTCAAGACTTATGATTTATTTACAAAGCTTAATATCTACCATCCTGTAATAAATGTAGGACTAATTTATTTCTTTATCTTTAGAAATTTTATATAAGAGTTGTATTTTCATTAATGTATTTTGTTGCACTTTCACCCATGCATGTTTGTTCCCTACTCTTGTCAGGTGATATAAAAACATACAATGAAAATGAATTTCTATAATGTTTTATTAAAGATTTTATTTTATTATTCTTATTTTTCTTAATTCTAGTGGATGAAAAAAAAATGAGAAAGGGATATTGAGTGATTTTTTATGTATAATGAGCTACATTTGCTTAGTGAAAGAAAAGTAGTTGTGTTCAATCTCAACCATTAAAAGGGAATAAAATAGGAACTCTTTTGAAAATGAAGGAGTGAAATAAGGGCTTTGGAAGGAGTATCCATAAGATATGGACATAATAAATAGAAAACTATAAAGAGTGTCCATTGTTATGGTATTTAAGGTAGGCATATTATGTAATTCATTATGCATTTGGTTGTTGTTGTGATGTATGTGACTTAAATACTATGATTGAAAGTCAATAGATGAGTACATTTATGTTTTATTTAAATATCTTGCAAAAATAGTTACCTTCATATTATGTGTTGCACTTCTTATTGCATATGATTGCAGCCACTTACATGATTGCATGGAACTTAATGAATGCACTTTGTATGATTTCTTAAAACAAAAAGGAAAAATATGATGTTTATAAAGAGAATAATACATGGCTTGCATGGAACTTGTCAAGTGCACTTTCTGTGGTTTCATAGAATTAAAAGGGAAAACATGATGATAATAAAAAAAATGATAAAATGTGTCCACATGGCACATGGTTAATAACAAAAAAAATGATCTTAATATCTATCAACTAAGAAGAATGAGATTTATTATAAAAATTCTGACAGAAAAAAAGTAGAAGTCTAATGGATATTGATATGACATTTTAAGAAAGGCAAACAAAGGTTGCATGATTATTGCAAATAACAAATTCATCACACTCTCTCTCGTCAAGGAAGAATAGTTTTGGTTATGAAAATCCCAACATAATAAATGTAAAAACCTATGAGGTACTAATACGAAATTTTGAGACAATGTCTCCAAAGGTGGTACACTAAGAAAGGCATGATTCTTAAGGGTACACCTAATTATGAAATTAATAAATCATATAGCTAATGAATTGATGATGTGGTAACTAGGTCATATGGAAATAAAGAATTCGATAAATAATGAATAGTAAAAAACCATATGAGAAATAAATTTGGATATAAAGGAAAATACTGGATTCATAATAAAGTTTAAAAACATTTTATTTGACATGTGTTGTTTACTTATTTTATCATAATAATTCTTATTTTCTTAATTATTTCACATGAATGTATTATGGATCTTACATTCAACATCATCTCAAAGTGTATTGACATACATGTATGATTATGTAAGGCTAGCTAAACTTATTTTTGGTTAATATATTTTAGATAATACTACTAATATCCTTAGCTTGTGTTTCACTTGCATAATAATGTAATAGGATTTGAGTATTTTGGCTTTGTAATAAGTGATGTTGCATCAGCAAATGATAAGTATTTTATTTATTTCTTTTATAATCTATTGCAAATATTTGTAATAAAGTTGGGTCGATTTATTTGTAATAAAATATGTCTTTTTAGATTTTGCAAATTACTTAAAAAGAAAATGTAGGTCATCATATGACATTAGAGATGAAATCTACAAGATGATATACTTAATAGAGGGTTAAAATAAGGAACAAATGGATTAGGTGACACTATAAGTGCTACACTTATCTTAACTTGACATCACTCCTTGGAGCTTCATTAAATATTGTTAATCCATTGTCATCTTTATATTATTGAAAGCTTAGAATTGAAATATTAATGCTTAGTCTTAGTGCCCTTGGTCTTCATCAAATCCCATTGGCTCATTCATATTTTCATGTTCTCAGACACCCATGGACATTACTACATCCTAGTAAAAACCCTTAACCAAATCGCCCCTCTTGATGTCACCTTAGACCTTAGTGGTTGCTATTGATCTTCTTCATTACCTCTTGTGAATTTTTTGTCATTAGATCCTCTTTCTCATATCTATTATGCCATACCCTCCACCCAGTCAACATTATGTTTCACTCACCTTAATGCTAACAATGGCCTATTCTCATCGATGGCTACCAACATCTTTATTGATTTCCTTTGATTTCATTCATCTACCACTCACCATCAAGCCCTACCCTTAGTTACCCGTACACATGCCACATTCAAGCCCTTCTCAAACCCAATTATGCTCTATGACCATTATCACTACCTAATATCAATGTGATCTCTTACTAGACTATTTCACTACATTAACATCAATTGTTTGTGTCAAATTTATCTTAACAACTCTATCAACTTTTTGGAATTAGAGTATCTATCACATCCCATAAAAGCCACTGACATTAGTACCACATTTTCTTCTATTTCAATATAATAAACTAATCCTTCTATTCTAATATAACTAATCTAACATGCTACATCTTTCAAACATAGACATACATGCTTAACTAAAGAAAGATGTAACTATAGTAAATAAGGCACTACTAGCTTAAGACTATAAAGTTATAGCATATGTAATAGAATATAGAAGTTATTATAGTCTTACATCTAGTACAAAGTAACTATATAATAAGCATGTCCAAAATAAAATCAATAAACATGTTACTTTCTCTCCAAGAACTATCATGTTACTCACTCTAACCCCCTATGTGCCTCGGTGTCCATCTTATTGCATTTGAAACTAAGATTTCCAAACATAAGTGAACTTTGTTATCACAATTTTAATAAGCATGATAACACAACTATATAATTAAAAAATAATACATTATTGGGTTATGTCACATATAATATAATGATACATGTTATAATAATATAGACATAAACAATAATCATATGTCAATTATGTTTGTTGATTTCTCTGCTCCTATTAAATGGTTATTTTTGGCAATTTTTTTTATTGCCTTTCACATTGATAAGCCATTCTCCCAATAAGCAATACCTAAACTCTTTCCATTTTATGCCACTTCTTATACTACAAGATTTCCTCTTATCCTTTATCACTGGCAAGCCACTCTTCTATAAAGTTAGTAATAATGGGATAATCTCTTATCATGCTTATTGTATTATTGTGACTTATATATCACATGTCAATACATACATAGTGTTAACACATAATATACATATCTATTCATATAAGTATTTAACAAAATACATGTTATTATATACCTATTATCTCATTTAATATTGTCACATAAAACTCATTTTAAAATATCATTCAAATGAACATATGAATTAATATAATAAACTACATCTCATGTACTCAAAGACATGTTGACACACAACACTACATCAAACAAATGTACTTACAAAAGTGCAAGATGCTTATTTTAACATGAAAAAGTTGATCATCACTTTTATTCTTTCTCTTTCCTATCTTAAAATTATATATATAAAATGTTTCTCATAATCTTATTATATATTTGATATACTAGCTCTATTATTATAGTATCCTAAATATAATAAAATTGAGTTTTCTAATTATTTTTATATTATTTAAAATTTTTAAAAAATTTTAAAATTTTATAATTTGTTTGAAAAATTGTGTATCACCAAAAGAGTAGAACAAAACCTCAAAAGAGAAAGAAGAGCTATTAAAATAATTATATAATCTATTTAAGAACTTAATGATACTAAGTTCGTAAAAATTAAGAATTTCTAAGCTATCAAATGGAAGCTTAGAGCTTCATATAATATAATAATCAATTAATTTATAAGAATTAAGATGTTCTATAAATTATTAAAATATATTCAATAAAATAAAAAATTACAAAAATAGATTAAGACACAAGGTTCATAAAAATATTAAATATATAAATTTTTGGCATGAAATGGCAGTGTCACATACATAAAGTTAAAGTTAAAGGTCAAACAATTTTAATAATAATAATAATAAATTATAAATAATTTAGGATTAAAATTTTTTTAAAATAATAAATGATGCTAAAAAAAATACAACAAATGGTCGGTGGGTAAAACTCATCGAGAGCAATCATATAAAATTGGGACAAGTTTTTAAAGATTAATTTTGTTAGAAAAATATTTAAAATTTCATAAAGGCCTAAACTTTAATTTAAAATGAATTTATTTTTTTAAAAGTCATTAACCCTAACCTGTGAATGGAATTGGTGATGTTTTCAAGCGACAAAAGCTTCTGAAAGCAGAGGAGATGCGGCCATTCAAAGAAGAAGAATGGTTGGGTAAGTGAAGGGATGTGTTTGGTGAGGAATAGGAAGAGCCGAGGAAGGAGGAGAGTTGGTTGAGGACTTTAAAGAGTGGTTTGGTTGGCCGGTAACGCCGTAGGGCTTTGAAAAATTTGAAAAACTTTTCTTAAGTGAAGAGGAGCCAAGTCAAAGAAAAAAGGAAGGAAAAGAAGTTTGAGAGGAAGATTGAAGAATTTGGGAGTTGGAAGACAACTAAGCAAGAAGAATTCAAGAGCTTTGGAAAAAGATACACCTTGTAATAAGTCAATTAATGGTGTGACCTCTACAATCATTAAATTAAAATACATAAGATTTATAATATGGATGCATCTATTTGATAAAAGTTAAGATTTAATTGTTGAATTGGGTGATGAATATTCATTTGATGTATTAGTTTCTATGCATTAAAAATATTGTTTTCTTTTATGTTTGTATGTGCATAATGCAAGAAATGTTTATGCAAATTTTATTGTTTTATAACTTATTATTTGGGATTAAATAACAAGTTAGTAAATGAAAGAGAAGAGTTATTTTATTTTTAATCAAAATATTTTCTTACAAGTGAAATAGAAGAAATTAAATAGAATAGGATTAAAAAAAATTGGCTTTAAGAACAAGGGCAAAGATTTCAAAAGGAATAAAAATATGGTCGCTCTTATTCCAGAAAAAGGATTGGAGGTGGAGCCTAAGGAAAAAAATTGATTTCGGTGTATCTCATTACAAATAGAAGTTCAAAGATGAAATCTAAATGTTTTAAAATGCATCAAATCCTTTTTATAGAACTAAACTAGAATGTAAGGAATAAAAGTGTAAATAAATAAGGGCTATAAGAAACTCAAATAATTTTGTTTAAAAAGAAAAAGTTTTAAAGAGAAGATAGATTTAATTTCTATGCTTATTGATTGTTATTTTTACATGCATTGATTTAATTTAAACTTATATGCAGTTAACACAAAGATATATTATTTTTTGTTTGTGTTATATAATTTTTATCTGTTAAGTCACTATGAATTGTCTTAATTTATTATATGGTCTAAAACTTTTAAGTGATAAAAAATTCAATACAAGACTTTAAGAGAGGTTTAAAAAAAAATAGTTCATTTTCACTATCATGAGTTAGATTCCTTTTATTTGATTTTACACTATATTTTGTCAACTACATTTATTGTATGTGTATGGACATGTTATAGTTTTAATTTTTATTTTATTAAATTTATTATATGAACACACTTGTTGAAAAGCAATTTTTAAATTTTGTAAGGTTCAACTAACATGATTATTCATTTGGTATGCATAAAGAAAGGTTTCAACCTTTTAAAGGTTTTCTACATGTTCAAAAGTTTTGTTCAAAAACTAATTTCAAAACAAACTAAGAAAGAAGTGACATGACACACCAATATGGGGGTGGATGCCCAACTATATTCATTATAATTAAGTTAAACCCTTACACTCTTATTTTATGTTTTATTTTACTTTACTCAAACAGTTTTTCGACACCATTAAATTGTTTAATGTGCATTTGTCGCACCTTCTAATAACTCATGAAGTTTTTGTCATTATCATTGGATATTCTAATTCATTTTTGTCTAATTGTTTGATGACTATTCAATACATATTAGATGCTTGGAGCATAAATATAATCATCTAGTTATTGCTCCCAATTCTCATTGGATGGTTCGATAGTTCTATAAGATCTTCTGATCTTCACAAATCCAAACACCCAAAGATTATAATCACCTAATTGTAATGTTTCATAACCACCTAGAGCTACAAGTATGGTGAACATCCATTTTAGTCCTTACAAAGTTTGGAATATTATTTCATTCCTATTAGCTCATGATTATTCATTAAATCAAAAAAATTATGAAAATATTTTAGAACATAAATATTAAAATAAAAATCTCAACAAATTTTTTTAGGCCTAAAAGGAGGTGTAATGAGCATTGAATTAATAGTGAAAAAATTAAAAAAAAAAGAATTAAATAATATTTTTTATTATTTTAATTTGAAAAATTATTAATAATACTAAATGTTACCAGAAATTTGTGAAAATTTGTGAAATTATTTTAACTAGTGAGTTTTTGGAACTTCATTCAATAAAAAAAAAGTAAAAAAATCAAGTTTCCTAAAGTTGAATAAGAAATAAAGTAAGAATTTAATTAATTTTCTAATCCTAATCTAACGCATACCAAAGATTTAGAGTTGAACTAAGGGTGACCAAATCGATAAGAAATTATCAAATTCTTAGTGGTGAGAATTCTAAGGTATGTCCATGTGAGGTTTGACATCATTTCGAGGGTATTTGAGAGCTAGGCGAGCAAAGGGGCATTGTTCTAAAGTATAAAGAAAGAGAAATCATAACCAAGATTATTTTTTGAAAAATAGAGTGCAATTTGCTTTGACTAAGAGCTTAAAAGAGGAAAAAAGTAAGAGAAGGTGCTGCTAAAGCATTTGGAACAACCAAATAAAGGAATAAATAGAGAGTAAGATATCCAAAATTTGGGAAAATGTTGTTGTGCTTGGGAAATGAAGGGAAGAAGAAGAAAGCATGAATTTCAAGAACCAATCTTCGATGTGACCATTATAAATAGATTTAAATAGATATTTTTTTTATTATTAGTGTATATGCTTGATATACTAATGAAGTGATTTCTTAAAGATCTCATTAGGAAAAATTTGTATTACAAAATACCATGATGAGGTTGCAATTAGCTGTATTGTTATAATATCTATGTTCTATGAGCATATCACATTGATGTTGTTAATTTCATATAAAATATTTAATTATATATTAACTTGATTTAAAAGGTAAAAGAAAAAATAAATAAAGAAAATATGTTACACAATATGATAGGAGTGGATCATACAATATGATCAAGAGAGAAATAACAAATAAGCTTTATAAAGATTATCATATAATATGATAGAAGGTGAATAACTAAGCAAAATAAGCTAAAATAGATCAAACAAATATAACTTAGAACATTGTATAAGTATGATAATTTGTTTAACACAACATAGCCACTAAACGTTGGGCAAGTCTGGAAAGGGTAAGAGTAGATTTAGATCGTAAGACTTAATAACAAAAATCATATAATACAATCAAGTGAGAGGAAATGAAAAACATATGAACAAAATCAGGCTTGGATCATATAAAATCATATTAAGAAATTATATAGTTTGATTAAATTAGTTGATTTAACTAAGATAATCATATAGTACAATACATGGATATTGTATAGTATGATGTAATGAGGATACTTAAACTAGATAAGTTAAAGTGAATTATACAAATGTGACTAAATTAATCATATAAGTATAATAGGTGTGATTAAGTGAAGATGAAGAGAAATAACAAGCACTTTGCATTATGAAGTAAAGTGATTGTATAATACTATGTTGAAAAATTGAAAAGTTTTTAAAACCTGAAACAACAAATAGTAGACAAAATTGATATGTAGGTGAGTCCAATCAATGGTAATCTATTAGATTTGAAAAGATAAGAAGTGAAGTGACATTCTTAGGAAAGGATACGACTAGTAGAAAAAGTTGAATGGATAGGAATGCAAGGTGACATGGGATGCTTATAAATGAGGAGATAGCAATGGTTTAGAAACACTTTTTTAAAAAATTTACAAATGTTAGCTTTTGCCAAAGGGAAGTAGGGAAAGGAAGATCAAAAGAGAAAATGCTTCCAAGAGATTGAAAAGGAATTTGTGTGGATTTGTTCAAGAATCCAACAAAACTAAGAAGAAAAGGAATAGATCCATGGCATGACTGCTACATGAGAAAAATAATGTAAGAAAACTTATACTATATATGTATGATTTGATGCATCAATATTATAGTTAGAGACCCATTACGTGATGATATGAAATGGCAAAACTTGAAAATGCTTGCAAAGATCATCTTGTACTATATGTATATATTAGATTTGAGCAAATTAAGTGTTATAGATTAAAGAAAATGTTTATCTATAATTTACCTCTTTTTTGTGTGCTATCGAGTTTTTTTCATCTTTTTCATACCATACAATTAATTCAAGGAGAGTGTTGAAAAGGAAATTGAATGCAATTGTAAGGTGTAATAATCAAGATTAGTGATCAAACTTTATACCATAGTACATTACTAGAATTAGATTATATGATTTAACAATGAAGGAAAGTTTGAGAGAAAAATCAAATGGTTTGAAGGAGGTATTGTGTGCTTATCATGCAATATAATCTTGCAAATGTATGGTATGATAGCATTGCAACAAAATAATTAATAAGAAATAATCTTGGGAAATGCAAATATATTATAAATAGTTATAGAATAATATATTATTAATCAACATGTATATGATTTGTGATTTAGGAATAAAAAATAAATAAAATATTAGAATAAAGGCTATTGTTGAGATTTTAGGTAAACAAACATCAATTGGGTAATATAAGAATAATTTTAATTAAAATAAAATTAAAACTTTGGGGCATGTATTGGCATGACATTATGATTACATGACATTAAGAAAATGATATGATTTAATATATTTTTATATTTCTAAAATTAATATATTTATTTGTATTATTAAATTTCTTGTTATGTAGGATAAAATCCTAAAAAAAGAAAAAAAGAATATAAAGTGAGTAGAATAAATATAAAAATGGGCTTAAGAAGCCTTTTGGTAATACAACCTCATCATTCCATCAGGAAATCAAAAGAATAAAAAAATAAAATATGATTTTTCTAAAAGTATTGTTGGATTAAAAAGAAAAAAAAAGAATATTACACTCCTAATAAATCAAGACATGAACAAAAAAAATAATGGAACTGGTAACCACTAAGAAAAAAATAAATATAGCAAAAAAAGAACAAAAAAGAATATAACACTATAAATAAATTGGGTCATGAAAAGAACTAAATATGACACTACTAATAAATTAAGTTATTATACGAAAAGGAAAAAAAGAAATAAGATCTTATGCAAAGTATAATACATCACTAGCATTGTTCTAGATAGAAACACAAAAAATATAAGAGAGTAATATTCAAGAATTAAAATGAAAAAAGATTAATATATATATATGTGTGTGTGTGTGTGTGCGCGCGTGTGTGTGTGTGATTTTATAAATAAAATAATCATATAAAGGAATATCTAAAGCTAAACTCAGTTTAATTTAACGAAGTATTAGTGAATTGTAGATATACATCAGAAGTACAATATGTTATTGATCCAATGATTCTATCTTATTCATTCTTTTATATTGATTATTTCTATTAATTTTATTCAAATATTATTTATTATTTGAATTTATCTATTGGGCAATCAACTCACTATTTCTTTTGGGTGGTAATGGGGATGAGGAGGCTCTCATCATATGATTATGAAAATTACATGTATGTACATGTTCTAATTTATATTTTTTTAATTATATAAGTTGATACTTATAATCGATAACATTATATATATATATATATATATATATATATATATATATATATATATATATATATATATATATATATATATATATATATATATATATATATATATATATATAATGTCAAATATATACATAAAAAATAAAAACTAGAAGTTATACCATCATTCTTTGTCTATGAAAAAAATATTGAATGTCCTCACATTTATGAATAATTATTCTGATATTTATGATAATTGATAAAGGTGGGATGTTTTAGGTTGGATTGTAGTGAAAATCCTGCAAGTATATCTTAATTAGGGTTTAATACTAATGTTAATAGAGAGGACTCTAATATCAAAAATTGATAAGTGAGGAAAAATTGAAATCTTACAACCAAAAGAGGAGAAGAATTTAATGGAAATTATAAGCTTTGGATCATAACCTAAAAGATTCTAGATCATAATCCAAATGTGTGCAACCATGCTTGATAAGAAATTACAATTTTTGATGAAAAGGTGAAGCCAAAACAAACTATTCTATTGTTTTTTTTTTCATTATACAACCATTAGATAAACCCTAAGGTGACATAGAATATAAGATTTCTTTCAAATATACATGCAACACTCCATTATTCCAATCCACAGGACTACTAAGACAAAACCTCTATAAAAGATTTATAATTTCTTAGTGCCCATATGCCATTAATAAAATTCTCCTAACAAGTGTTTTCAAAGCTCCAAAGCCAATGGTTCAAAAAACCTATATCCAATAAAAGCTCCAATTCTCAACTTTCACAAAATTTTTAAGATATATTTTATTTCTTTCATTTCTTTTAAACATAAATTAGTTTAATGAAGCATTGAAGTCATATTATTAAAAGTTTTTTTATTTTCTAAAATTTTTTTTTCTCTTTTCTTTCATTGTAAAATGAACCTATATTAACATTTTTTCTAATGAATAAATCTAAGCTATTAATACATATTTTGGTTAAAACCATGGCAATTTATGCCATGTTATTAAACTAATTTGTGCTTTTTAAGCTTTCCAATCAAAACAATGGTCACTTCATCAATTGATATTCTTAAATTTATTAAGTGGAAAATATATAAAATGCTATTATTGTTTGTGTATTTATGAAATAAAGTTTTATATCTGTCCATTTAGAGTACTATTTTTAAAGTAGGAAACAGCCTATTGTCAAACGATAAGATTAAGAGCCTTAAAATATATGGAGAAATCATTAAGGATATAGTGAAAGGGTAATCTGGATAATCTAAATTAAACTTTTTAGAAAATTATTAAAAGGGTAGGGAAATAGTCAGTTCAATGGATGGACAATTATATTATTGTTTTAAAAAAAAGCTATTGAATTAAATATCTTTAATTTAGTATTAGCTTTTAAGAATATATTAGTTAAAAGCATTATCATGAAATCATGCAAAAAATAAAAAATAATAAACTCTAATTCTTTAATCAGAGACAGCTATGAATAACATTTCATTAGAGGTACAAAGAATATTTTATTCTTACTAAATATTATTACTATTAATTGATATTTCTATTTTCAAAAAATTTAAAAATAAATTTACTTAAAGTCTTTATAAAAGTGATTTTTAATAATAGAGCAATCAACATATCATTTTTTTAAAAACTTTTTTGCTTGAACGACTTTTTAAATTCAATTTGTTAAAATAATTTCTTAAAGCACTTACTTAATATGTGTAATAATTCAACATATTACATCCAAGGTGCAGCAAGAAGGGTAGTTGAATTGGTGATATAATAACAAAACAAAAATCGAGACTTTCTTATTCTATCCTTTACAATATTCAAAACAAGATTATTTAGTTCTAACAAATTAAGTTGTAAACTTGATTCTTTGTAAGTAATTCAAGCAAAACCAATTCCATAAAATAAAGAAAATTTACAAGAGTAATATTTATAGACAGTTTGACTCAAAGCTAAGTCTACGTCCATTTTTAAGCAACTTGCTTAAGTACTATTATCAAATTACTTCAATCATAACTTAACCAACCCTATATTCATTGCCTAGAAATAAAGATAATAGCTTTACACATCCAAGACCCAAAGCTTAGATAAGAAAAAGTAAACCAAACATAGAGAACATATAAAATAGTAAATTAAATATTGGATAACTATGACTTAAGTAAAAAAAATATAATAAGATGCACAATTAATGCTTTGAATCTTTGTAGGAGAAGACTAAAAAGATAAAACTAGTATTCTATGCCTTTTTCAAAGTGTATCAAAAGCTTTGAATCTTACTCTCACTATTTAAAATCTATTTGAACGTAAGCTATTTGAATATTTTATAGTTAAGTTTTTAATGATTGATTAACACCTTCTAAGGACTCTTTTCAAATATTTTTGCTACAATTAAAATGGTGATTATACTACCTAATATTTATATTTTATGCATTCTGATTGGTACAAAATAATATTAATATATAATATGATTTCTCAATTTTTATTTAAGTAAAATGAATTGACAATATGATCTATCAAAATATTTTTATAATATATAATTTTTTTTTCTAAATAGATTCATTAATTTGAGAGTTGATTATTAGAATAGTTGTACAATTCAATGCAACATATTATACAATATAATAATCATTGTTCTCTCTTTTTATAGTTATTTCATTTTAAATTTTTGGAAAAATTCCAAGCTTCTCTTTGTATTGTATAATAGAATTATATCATATTATCTAAATTCTTTAGTTTCCCATGTCTCTTAATTACATAAAATCATTTTATTCATTAAATAGTTTGATCAATTAAATTTAAAAATAATAGATACATCTTATAGTTTGATTATGAGATATACCATCTGATGACACCAAATGTCAGGAATATACTAGACAGAATAATGTGTTTTTTTAATCATGTACTTCATAAAGTACTAATCATAGTGTGAGATATATAATCATATATTACATTTAGTTATACAAGTTTTTAACTCTTTAAAATAGAATGAAATTAAAAATTATGTATGAATTTAATACAATATGATTAAGTTACAAGTTACCTTAATTTATAAATAGAGAAATACTCTAACTCAATTCACGTAAGCCCTTGACTCTTACTAATTTTGTCACCCTTTCTTTAACATGTAGTACTTCATCTATTACCAACTAGTTGGATTTGATTTTAAATGAGTTGCTCTTCTTCTAATCTTGATCACCTATCTTATCTACAAACAAAATTATATCATCAATTAGTGAACTACTTAATTAGTTATTATCAATAGAAAACTTAAAGCATTACTCATGGGGATAACAATCTCCTACTATTTAATGCTAACAAATCAACTAAGTTTATGATATACCTAATAAGTGCAAGAAAAAAGAATATACTAGATAATCTAGTAAAGTTTGATTTTAGGTAAATAAAATACATGGATGAGCTCCTCCTCACTCAAGGAACTCCCTTTAAACTTAAGCCTAGAGTTTCTTGCTTGCTTTCATCATCATGAAAATGCACCTTAAGAAAAGGGGTTTATCATGCCCAATAATTTCCTAATATTATAAAAATTGTCCTTGCTAAAAGGCTTTATAAAGATGTGAAATAATTACTCATTGGTAGACAGAAACTGAATGTTTATATTTTTTTATCCATATGATCCCTAATGAAGTAATATCTAATCTTTACATGTTTAGTCATAAAATGTTAAACAAGATTCTTTGTTAAATATATTGTAATTATATCATCACATTTAATGGGAGTTTTTTTTTGTGGGTGTAAGCCAAAATCCTCAAGTTATCATTTTAACCATAGAATTATATTCCTCATCCATCTATGGCTACATATTTATCTTCAAGGAAGAGTGCAGTAGCCCCTTATTTCTTGCTAGACCATAAGACTAAGGAGTGCCAAAAAAACTACAAACTCTAAATGTACTTTTCCTATCTACTCTACATCTTGCATAATTAACATCACTATATTATATGAGGCTTTGAGATAACTCATTCTTGTGATACCATAATCCTAAATTTTTAGTGTTAAGCATCTAAAACAATTTTTCTTGGAGTTATCTCCAAGTGTAACAAATCCTTCATCCTTCAATGACATGATTAATATTTTTCCCTCATCTCTAATCGTTTGTCTTTAACATCCATTGCTTTTCACTTGCATCCCTTGATCTCTTTTTGGAGGCATATCTATAATATCAAACAATCACGAATTAAACTTAGGAACCCAAACTAAATTAGGTCCACCTAGATTGTTCATATATTTACTATCTACAATATTCTTAATTGGCTAATTAAAAGTATGATTATTCACTACAATAAACTTTTTAATTGAAAAAATGAATGCAAATTGTTCAATATGATTAAAAAAACATTTGATGCTCGATTTAAAATTATAAAAACATAAACCACTATTATAAGAAAAAACTTTCTTATTTAAAGCTACATGTTTTGTGATTAAAAGGCATAGAATTACAAGACACAATATTTTGTTTACATGAAATATGTTCACATTCAAGACTAGCAAGATATTTTCTCAAATTTGAATTTTCTTTAGAAATGGATATAGAATTAGTTATAGGCTTTTCTATATTCACCTTTGAAGCTACTAGTTGTAATTATTCAAATAGCCTAATATAGTCATTAAACTCCTTAACAAGTTCTTCATGCTTATCAAATAAATCAACATACATTTGTATTAACTCAGAGAATGAATCCTTATTAACTAGCTCATAGTTTAGAATCAAAGTAAATCAACATACCTTACTAACTATTTCATAGTTTGAAAAAACAAATTTGAGTGTGAACAAATCATTCATAACATTAGAGAATCTATTCTTTATGTTAGAAATTGATACTTCAATCTACATGTTAACTCATGGGTTAACATGTTTATGTGGGACTTCTTTACCTGACTTGTTTCTTTATATGAAATAATAAGTTTATCCTAGATTTTTCTTGTCTATATTCAACATGCAAACCTTCATGTAAACACCTAGAGTTTGGGTACATTAGAGTGGGGTTTTTGTACCTTGTTGTCATCTACTAGCTTCATTGATAAAGGGTACCCTATTTGGATCATATGCCAAATGTAAATGTCTATGGACTGTAAATAACATAACATACACATTTTTTTTTAAATGCAAATGATATCTTATTAATTAGTGATAGTTGAAACTAGAAAACTCCAATTGATATGGTTTGCTAATGGATTATCCTTAACAAATAATGACCTTGGTAAAAATGAATTAATTTGGATCACCCATTGTTTGTTAGAATAGATCAAACTATTGGCTCAAATTCCACTTATTGGGTCCAAGGTAGACCAAAAAAGAGGGTTGAATTGGTGATGTAATAAAAAAACAAAAATTAAGATTTTAAAAGCTTTTATAAGATCCTTTACAATATCTAAAACAATGTTATTTAGTTCAAAGAAAATAAGTTGTACAACTTTATTCTTTATAAGTACAAGTAAAAACAAATCTAAAGAATAAGGAAAATTTGTAAGACCAATATTTTTAGGTGGTTTGGCTCAATCCCAAACCTACATCCATCCCTAAGCAACATACATAAGATCTATTATCAAATCACTCCTATGTTGCAATCAATAGATAATCATCACGACTATTTAAGCTCTTGACTCTTTTCAAATTCTAATAATCCTTTATTCAACTTATATTACTTTTTCCATTTTAACTAATTAGTTTTGATCGAAAAAGAACTACCCTTCTTTCAATCTTGGTCACTTGTGATACCTACAAACAAAGTTAGTTGACCTATTTGTAAAATACTTAATTGAATTATTATCATAAAAAAAAATTAAAGCATTGTTTATGAGGTCAACACAATAAACAAGTGCTAAATAATTGTTTAAACTTCTTTGGTTTAAATAGTTACAATAAAAAAATGTAGTGAGATATAAATATAATAAGAAAATATTAAGCTAAGAATATGTATAAAAATATAATAATGTTTGATTTTTAATTATTAGAATATAATATAAAAGATAAAATTATTCATAAACATTACATTATTAAAAAAAATTATATAAATAATAATTATATAAAAATAACAAAAAAGAAATTAAATTGAGTGAAACAGCTCAATATAAAATCTCACTTGAGACGAAAATACAATACTCTATTAAAAGATGCATTCTTCGACATAAGTCTTGTTAGTAATTTTTTCCTCATTATAAGCCTTATCAACACAAGAAAAGGAATAGGAAAAAAAAACATAAAAAGATGAACTCCAAAAAAAGTTTAAAAGAGAAAACTCCTTTGTAAAGATAAATCGCAAAAGCACAATGTGTAACAAAATTTTTTTTTCATTTGTACATAATTATTATGAGTAGTAAATAAATAAATCAATTTTTTTTATAATTAATTTGGTCTCCATTAGTTCATTTTCTCGCACCAAAGTGCTATCCTTCATAGCTACCAAGGATACTCTTGCTTAGCTTGGGGAACAACCTATAAAACCTTTATGATTATAATGGCTAAACTTGTTTTCTTGTTGTCATTTAATGCAGTAATATAAAAAACATGCTTTTCATGCATAACATTTCTACGTCAACACCATTGGATTCAACAAAGGATAGGTAAAATTAGATGATAATTGCATGGATTATCCAAAAAATATATATTATTTTAATATTATTAACATTTTCTATAAAAAATATTGATATTTGCATCCACCTTGAAAAGTTATAAAAATAAATTATCCTAAAAAAACTTATGCAAATGATAATACATTGTTAAGAATTTCTTTTGATGAAAGTGATTTTTTTTTAATTAAATTCCAATAAACAAATCCTAGATGAGATAATCTCTCCACTAACACAAATAAGAATATAAAACACCAAGTCAACATTGGCAAAGGGTGGGATTTAGGAGGAGGGTATGGCATCATTGCACATGTTCATTAATGACTTAAACAATGATATGCTTTGTCAATAGTTGTTGTTGTGATGAAACTTATTAATAAAATTGTTGTTAAAAATATGTTTTTAAGAGTAGTTCATGAGAAAGCATTTTTCCAATGTTTTATCAACCTAATTATGAAAGGATCAAAAAAATAAAAAAAAAATAAAAATAATTTAAAGACAAATTAAGTATTGATTAGATAGGTATGATTTAGTGAAGGTATCTATTCAAATTTAATTCTCTTTGATGAAACTTTATTTTTAACGAAAGACTTATTCGTTGTCATTAAAGTACTTCGAAAAAATTGTAATATAAAGAAGAATCTAGTTGTTCATTAGCTCAATTTTTTATTTGATTGGAACAGAATAATGTCTTTTATTGACATTTAATTTGTCAAGATTCATAAATTAATTAAGTTTTAATCCAAAAGTATTTGACACATAATATAAAGAAGAGATTAGGATTCTTTTTTGTTATATTATTTTTTTTAATTTATAAATGTATTTTTGGAATATGATTAGTTCTTTTTAATTATGTTTTAAAATCTATTATGGAATACAAAAACTTGATTATGGAATACAAAAACTGGTGTGATGAAGAGAATGTAATAGAAAAATTCGCTCAAGGTTTTTTTTTTTTTTTTTTTTTTTTTTTTTTTTTTAAGGCAAAAGGTACAAGAGTTTTCCAAGCTACAAGGAGCTAGGAACTACATGAGCCCCAGTTTAGTAAGGGAGATAATTTCTGCACTGAACAGTTGACCAGACGGTCTAAGTAAATAGAGATTGGCTATGAACTTTTGAGTAGCCCATAGGAAGCGATCAGGAGTAGCCCCTTTACCATCTTGGGTTGCTGAATTCCAATTTTTCCAGGCCATCCAGCATATTGATGCTGGGATTGAGAAGGCTAAGGAGTTGATAATTGATTTGTGGGACCACCAACTGAAAATCCGGGGAAGAGATGGCCACTTAATGTCAATGTCGAGGCGACGTTCAAACCAAGTCCATGTAGATTTGGTGATCGAACAATGCCAGAAGATGTGCTCCAAGGTATCAATCTGAGGACAAGAGGGGCACTTTGGAGCGAGAGAGATGCCAATAGACTGTATTCTGTGTGGTAATGGTAGTGCGTTGTTGAGTACTCTCCACACCAATATGGAGACTTTTAACGGAATTCTTTTGTGCCAAATAAGTTTATTGTGGTTGTATCTCTTGGGGACCGGGGGGATAGATGTTGCGCAGAAAATACCATAAGCGGAAGCGGAGGAGAAAGAACCACGTTTGTCGGAGCAGCATCCGAGCCAAAGACCTAGCCAATTGAGGTGGCTGGCTAAGTCAGGTTGACTGGGCCTGAACCGGCAGCGATTGGGTCCCGAGGAGACCGAATCGGATGAACCGGCCGAGTTGGGCGAACCGGGAATCCCCGAACCGTCTTCTTCCTCCGCGCGAATGAAGAGCAGGGAATCACAGAACTTGACAAGGCGGCGCCAACTGTGCGAGTCTTGCTTGGTTGCCCGGATATTGTCGTCACGGGTCATGTACGCTTGAATGAGGAAGCGAGACCAAGGGGAGACCGTGTGGAGCAGCCTCCACCAGAGTTTCGCCGTTTGAGCTCGGATTAGCGCTTCTAGGTTAATAATGCCTATGCCTTGGTTTGATATAGGCCTCGCGAGCTTGTTCCAGGCCGCCCAGTGATGACGAGGGCCCTTGGAAGATTTACCCCAGAAGAAGTTGGCCATTAAGCTATTGATAGCGGAGACTGTCTTCAGGGGAGGCGACCGAGCGGCGGATATGTATGCAGTCATCGAAGTAAGAACCGAGTTGATGAGTACCTGTCTGCCACCCATGGAGAGGAATTTGTTCTGCCACGAGGCGATGCGATGGCGAAGTTTGTCAAGTAATGGTTGAAAATGTCTGTCGCGTGGCATACCGACGTCAAGCCAGCAGCCAAGGTACAGGACAGGGAGGCTAGCCGAGTGGAAATCGAGGAGACGGAGCGTTCTCTTCTTAGCACGAGTGGAAGAGTGACGGGCGTGTATTACAGAAGTCTTCCCACAGTTTAGTTCAAGTGATGAGGCTTGAAGGAAATTCTGAAGAAGGGAAGACAAGTGCAGGAGTGATGCTTTTTTGCATGTTGAGAAGATCACCACATCATCCGCGAACGCAAGGTGGGTGATCGGGCGGCAGTGGACAGGAGTCGAGAAGGAGTCAAGGTTTCCAGCAGCAAAAGCCGTCGAGAGGGACCGACTAAGTGTATCCAGAGCAATACAGAACAGGGCCGGCGAGAGAGGGTCTCCCTGTCGCACACCGCAGCTCGGTTTGAAGAAACCCTTTGGACGCCCATTGACCAGCACCGAGAGCCACGTGGATTGGAGGACGTTGAGCACCATTGTGCAGAAAGCAGCGCTAAATCCCCGGCTCCGGAGCACCGCGAGAAGAAAAGGCCATCCAATATTGTCGAATGCTGCTTTGAAGTCTAGTTTAAGTATGATATTGTTGTGCTTCCGGCGTTGGTTTAGGCGGGTGATCATTTCCTCCATTAACAGAATGTTATCAGTGATGCTTCGTCCTTTAATGAAGGCGGTTTGCTCGGCTGAGATGATTGAAGGCATGATGGAAGCCAGCCGGGAAGCCAGTAGCTTGGAGAGAAGCTTGCCGACGACGTTGCATAGGGAGATTGGTCTGAAATCTGTAGGCGAGGACGCAGCCGTGGTCTTGGGGATGAGGCAGATCCACGCCGAGCCCAGGGCTCTAGGAATTGCCGAGCCCTCAAGGAATGCGTTTGCTACGTCCACTAGATCCGTGGCGAGGAGTGTCCAGAATTGTTTGTAGAATTTGACTGTGAAGCCGTCCGGCCCGGGGGCACTGGCGTCGGGCATTGAGGTGAGAATTGTCCGCAGCTCCTGGGCGTCTGTCAGCCTGGTAAGGGAGTCGTTCTGTGTTGGTGAAAGGGATGGTGGGGCGTAATGAAGAATTTTGTCAATGGCGGGTAGGCAGGCCGCCCGCCCACGAAAAGAGTCTTGAAAATGATTTATAAGAAGATTCTCCAACCCTCATCCCCTTCCGTCCATTCGCCGTCTGGCTTTTTAAGTTTCTGGATGTGGAGCACATTCCTCTTAGACTTAACAGAGGCGTGGAAGTACCCAGTGTTTGCGTCTCCCTCCTTCAGCCACCGGAGACTCGCTTTCTGGCGCCAGAAGTCTTCTTCCGCGGCCAGACAATGATGAAGAGAAGTGTTCGCCGATTGTAACCGAGCTGCATTTATCTCATTTGGGGCCTCAATTAAGGCAGCTTCCGCCTCCCTCACCTCCTGCTCAGCTAACCTGGAGTTGCTGAAGAGGTTGCCGTAGGTAGTCTTGTTCCAACATTTCAGCGCGGTCTTGAGTCGTGCCTGTTTACCAATGAATTTGTAAATGCCAGCCGCTGCGATTGGGGCATTCCAAGAATGAGTAATCAGGTCCTCTAAACCCGGGTGAAGTAGCCAAGCATTTAAAAAGTGGAATGGCTTTGGCCCCCCGTTGCGATGGGACAGAGCACGGAAGAGGATTGGGGCATGATCGGAGGTGGAACGCGGGAGAATTTCGACAACTCCGTCCGGCGCCGCCTCCAGCCAAGCTGCATTATGAAGGAAGTAGTCCAACCGTTTTAGGACAATGGCGCCGCGCCTAATGCCCTGCCAGGTGAACGGACCCCCAATAGTTTGGGGTATAAGAAGGTTTGATTTCATCACGGCTGCGTGGAAGTCGCCGGCATCACTATTGCGAAATCGAGCAGCACCAAGTTGATCCTGTTCCATCATGGTGACGTTGAAGTCACCGCAGATGCACCAGGGAGAATCTCCGACCATCTCGCAGGAGTCAGCGAGAAATTTCCACAAAGGTCGGCGAAGATTCCGGCAATGTTTTCCGTAGACCGCCGAGAGCCAGACATCAGAATTTGCTCCTTGAAAGGTTACTTGAACAGTCAAGGCTTGTTCGGAGAGGCGAGCTGGGCTAACCCGGCATTTGGAAGACCATAGTATCCAAATCTTTCCATTTGGGGAACTGAGGCCATCCTGCATATCGAATTTGAGGCAGAGGAGAGGTATGCTGTCGTCACCAAGGAATGGTTCAAGCAGAACGAGGACATCAATATGATGGGAGCGGATGAGTTGTCGGAGGCGGCCCGTGGAAGCTTTGCTGGCAGCCCCGCGGATGTTCCATGAGAGGACATTAATCATTGGGTGTGGTAGGCGGTTTAGAGCCCGCCGCGCTTCTGGTACAAGGAGGGGAGATCACTACCTGGCCTCTGTTTTTTGCTCTGCAATTTTTGAGTTTACGGGGGGCCAACGGTGAAAAGTCCATCGTCATTTCATCGTCCGTTGCCGAGTCCATTTTCGCCTCAGGCTGCGGAGGGGGATCCAGAATGACAACGTTTATTAGATTCCCCGAATTAGTCTGCAATGTCTCCTTCCTGGAATTCTGTAGTGTCGTTGGAGACCCATTTAAGGGTGCATAAGGTGAGACAGCTTCAGCTGTTGGAGAGTGGAGAGAATTCAACTCGTTCGTTGAAGTTGCATATGCAATGTAGATTTCCTGGGAAGATGGAGAGGGAGTGAGAGTTGATTCAGGTCCTCTGTGCCGAATTTGTTCGGCCTGCCGGTCATTTGTAATTGAATTGTACTCTGGAGCTGTTTGGGGTAGAAGATTCGAATTATTTATGGGCTGAGTCTCTGTCTGTAGGATAGCTGGCATGGTCCTGTCCTGAATGTCGACCAGCGCCGTCTGGAGAGTGGGCCGCGCCCGCACGATGTTGTTTAGCTCTTGTCCCGACTGAAGGTCATATTGAGGAGATGATCCCGCCGATTTTGCAGGCGGCAGGGGAAGCGATGTCAGAGGAGATTTGGGAGAGGAGCACTGGCCCAAATCATGAACAGGAGATCTTGGCGAGGAGCTTTCCGAGCGCGGCGAAGATACGATCGGACTCTTACCTTTATCCGAAGTGGGGCCGCCGGGCAGTGGGTTATTCCTACAGACATCTCTGCTGTGCCCAATGGTAAGGCATTGGGAGCAGTAATTTGGTTTATTCTCATAGGTAATAGGTTGCCAGAAACCGCCCACATGCACGCCGGGATGAGCCGAAATCCGAATCCGTTTAGGTAGTTCCTTAGTAACGTCAAGTTCTACGCATACCTTGGCGACGTGCGGTCGCGAGACGGACGCCGTCGCCGTATCAAGTTTCAGGGGCTTACCAATGGCCACCGCCATTGAGAATAGAATAGCTTTGTCGAAGAGATGCAGCGGCAGGTTAGCGAAGGAGATCCAGACAGGGGCAGTCGTCGGCTCAGCTTCGAAGCGAAATTCCGACGACCATTTTAGCAGTCGCATTGGGAATTCGAGTATGTACCAGATGGTTTTGAGCCAACAGAACAAATAGTCTTCTTCGAGTGCAAATCGAAGGATGACATGCCGGGAATTGAGGAGCCCGACAGTGACCACACCGCGGAAGCCGGCTTTGGCCAGGGACGAGCGAATGACTTCCAGAGTTGGGCGGCCGTGGGAAAATTTGCCTACCAGTGCGAGTTTGAAGGGTTCAGCCAGCTTCGTGACCTCCTCCGGCGAGACCGTAATCTCAGGCTCTCCGCTCAAGGTTAAAATATAAAAAGGCTAAGTCAATAAATGAGCATGTAACTAAGATGCCCTTAATTAACAAAATTAAATTATTTTTTATAATTAAATTTCTAATATACTCAATTAATGTATAAAAGTATGATAAAAATAACTATGTATACTTTGTCTTATGTTTTATTTTTAAAGATTTATGATTTTCAACCATCTCTTTCTTAAATACTTTTTTATGTGACATTATGTCATTATTTTTATTACATCAAATTAGACCTTAAAAAATAAAAATAAATAAAATAAAATAAATTAAATTATGTTCATCCCAAGTTATGTAATTAACTAGTTAATAGACTTTAGTCTTTTTTTGTGATATCTTTCTTAATACTATTCCAATTTTTAGTGAAATAAAGTTCAAAATAACTTTAACTCAATTTTTTTTTGGTAATTTGATATTATTTATATTAAAAGCAGATAGGCATTATTTTAGATTCAGTTTCATAGAAAATTTAATTTGATATATTTCTACTTTTTGAACCAAATCTCCTCCCACGTAACTCCAAAAGCTCTCAATTAAAATTTTCTAAAAGTAGACTTAATTATCTAGAATTTGATGTATAACTTTGAATTTAATAGCTATACTTTATTATTTTTTAAATTATATCATCTTTTTAACTACCTATTTGCTCTTAATTTTAATTTTTTAATGCTTTAAACGTGTCTTAGACAATCAAAGCTTGGGGTTGTACGTAGCTGACCAATCTAACCATCATAGCATCTTTGAATTCATTTAAACGTTATTTTTTTCATCTTTAGCTTGTTAATCTATAATTATCACATACTTTTATGGATATTTACTCTTTTAGTTCACTCTCTTACTAAGCTTTCTTAAGCTTTCAAATAATATTTCCTTCCTTATGATTCAACATTGTCTTTTAGGAAGGTCATCTTATTATAAGGACTTCCCATAGAGTCCATAAACAATGATCTTCAATTTTTTGTTTTATATAGTTTGCTTATGGTCTTCTTTATTTACTTTTTATCATAATCAACTTCTCCTTCCATCTTTGAAAAGAAATGAGTTAGAATTTATTCACATTTTTATTATTTAATTTAAAGAATTTAAATGGTTATAATTTTACATAAACTTCTACAAATTAAGATTTTTGGGTTTAGGATAGAGCATATTTTAGGATTTATTTTTTGACATTTGTATACTTCATTTTTATAATTTTTGTCTAATACTTTATAAGATTTTAAATGATTCATACCAAAAGAGTTTTGTATTTTGTATTGATGCATCAAGTTAAGTTTGACCTTGTGAAAAATATGGGTTAACCTTGACTTAATAAAAGAAATTGATTACTCTTTGTACTTTATGTTTGGCTTGAGTTAGGTCATTAATCAACTTAAAATTGTGATAGTCTCCAAAGAAATTGTTGGAGGCACTGAATGAAAACAATTGATCAAATTAAGGTAAATCTTTTGTGTGTTTTATATATTCTTTTGCTTAGTCTTAACTTGCTTTTACTTTAACATAAATATTACAATTTTTTTATTTTAGTTTAGACCTCGCTAATTTTTTGACGACATTCACTCATTTAATCTTTAGCACATTTACTTTCTCATAGTTTACTTGAAGTATTTTTATTTTTCTTATTCCTCTTTTTATGAAATTTTAAAACAAAAGTGTAAACTATTGTGCACTTTTTTATTTAATTATTTTTATTTATTACACTACAATCATATCACTTGCAAAACCCTAAGGTAAAGATTCATCTTATCCACCCTTAGGCTATTTGATTGTAACTCTTTTGTTTTAGGTAATTACACCCTTGAATATTTTAATATTATTACATTTACTTAATTTCCTTTTTATTGAATTTTTTATAAGAATATATATATATATATATATATATATATATATATATATATATATATATATATATATTAAACTATTCTAAAAGTAATATTTTTCAAATAAGCTTTTTTTAAAGATTTATTTTTGAAAAGGATAAAAGTTAAAATAAAAATTATCTTTTAAAAATTATGTATTTAATTAAAAACTTCAAAATCTTTATCCAATTCTATTATACCTTTGAAGATGATGATCACAATCCAAACTACTGATTACTAATGAATGTTCAAAGCACTTGTATAAAGACGTAGTTATTGAATATAGTAATGTTAAAAAAGGAGCAAGATTCGCTTGAAATTGAAGGTTAGTGCTCAAGTTTGGCTCAACTTGTAAATTATTAAATCATATTCTTAACTCTTAGTAGAGTGGTTGCTCATCAGAAGTTCACCATCAACTCATTTATTTATTTTAATTTGTTAACACATCAACTGATTTATATTACTCTTAAAAATCATTTAAATCATGCATGAATTCTCTTATAAAATTGTGTTTTGAGTTTAAGTTCTTTAGAATTACTTTAGCACATTAATAATATCATTGCAAATGATTTGAGATTATGTTTTAGATTAATGAAATAAAGCATAAAAAGCCATGTTTTTCTCTCTCTCAAGATCATACAATATGATGTTTAATGTTATACTTATATGATTCACGTTTAAGCGTATATCTATAATTAAAGTTTGAGTTTGACATGGCATCATATAAGTACGATTAGTCCATCATGTAGATGCGACTATTTCCTAGATTTTTATCATATATGGTATTGACTTTATATGTGTCTTGTCTTTTTTCTAAGAGTTGAGTTTACATTAAATCGTATGAGTATAAAGTTTTCTTGGTATGAATATGTAACTTTTTTTTGTATAAGTATGTAACTTATTTTCTTTCAGAATTAATCAGATATAAACTTAGTTGTGGTCAAACATTTACAATTAATATATTATAATAGTACAATCCTATCATGATACTATATTGTATAATACGAAATAAATTATTATATCTATATGATTTATTTTTTATTATAAATAAATTATTTAAGAAAGAAATGTATCCATTATATCATATAAATATTAAATAATTATAATATCTTAAAAGAATTAATTAAAAAGATAATATATAGACAAGCAATAACTCAAAAATTTTGGTCCTTAAAAAGCTATAATACGGGATGAGTTCTATATTTATAAAAAAAAATTATTTTCATTTCATATTCGAATCATATTTATAAGCTCCAAACGAACACAAACAACAAACTAGCACTCACTTAGGCCAATCCAGCATAAAATAAATGATGAACCATATTGTAATTTCAAATAAAACTATTAAAATATTATTAGGTCATTAATTGTGAGTAGATATTAGTTAACATGCTTTTATTAAATATAATAAATAATTATCAAAACGATGTTTAATGAAAGCATATTAAGATTCGATGGAACTAATCAAGACCACCAGACGCATTGGGTAATCAAGAAAAGAAGGAAATTTTTGCTAAAACAGTCCATACTTCGGTGGCGTAACTGATTTTTTTATCGACGGCAATCATGGGAGCAGAATAGTCTGAAGACTATCAACCATACAGCTTCGTAGTCGTTTGTCTACGGAGATTACGTATCGTTGCCAATGAATCCCTCCATGCGCACATCCTATTCGATGAAATGCTCGACCCAAAGTTTGTTTCATGGACGCGCACGATATCGTCGTGCATCCAAAGCGGGCATACAGAGCTCGCTCTGCTTGACGTTCTCCGAATGTACAGGTCTGGCATGAAGCCGAACGAGTATGGCATATCGCTGGCTCTCAAGGCCACCCGGCTTGCTGGTGAATCCACCATGGGTAAGCTCCTCCATGGCCAAGCAATTAAGTCCGGGTTAGATTCAAATCCATTCTGCAGCACTTCCATTCTCAACATGTACTGCAAATGCTGTCACTTCAATGACGGCCTGCGTTTATTTGACGAAACTGCTGTTAAGTGTGAAGCTTTTTGGAATTCATTAATTGATGGATACTCGCGGAGCTGGGATGCTAACGAGCCTCTCTGGTTGTTTCACAAAATGTTGCTTTCTTGCACTCCACCAAATTGTTTTACTTATACTATTCTCCTCAAATCTGGGTCTGTGAATTTGGACATTGGCATGCTACGGTTCTTCCACTGCCGAGTTATTAAGATTAACTTTGAGAAGAATAATTTTGTTGGTGGAGCTCTTGTTGATTCTTACGCGAAATGTGGAGAACTTGCTGATGCTTGCAGGTTGTTTTGGGGTATGGGGGATCGCGATCATGCTATTTGGTGTGCATTGCTGACCGGTTTGCACCAAAATGGTGAGTCTGAGTATGCTTTTGATGTGTATCTTAAGTTTGTTTCAGAAGGATATAAGCTTGATCCTTTTATTTTTGCCACTATGTTCAACCTCTGCTCTGATTGGGGAGCTTCAAAACTTGGTTTGCAACTTCATACTTCTTTATTGAAGTCTGGTTATGCCATAGACTCGGTCATTGGAAGTGCACTAATTGGCATGTACGCTAGTTTTGGATTGACTCATGATGCTTACAGAAGCTTTCTGGGCACTGTGGAGAAGAATGCAGTAATCTATTGCATGATGATTCTTTGCTTTGCTTGCGATTCAGATTTCTTCAGTGCAGTTAATATGATGCATGAGATGAAGATGCTTGGCATGGTATTAGATCGCCATACCCTTGTTTGCATGCTTAGAATTTTCACTTGTCTGGATATGCTTGAAGAAGCCAGAATGGTACACTGCTGTATCATAAAAACGATGGACGAACGGGATGTCATCATGGGGAACAATCTTATAGAGATGTATTCGAGTTTTGGTTCTGTAGATGAAGCATTCAAGGCATTCATGATGATTGAAGTGCACAATGAGTTTTCATGGACTAGCCTAATGTGCGGTTATGTTGAATCAAATAGGTACACAGAAGCTTTTGAATTATATCAACTGATGAGAACTTCTGATACCGTAAAACCAAACAAGTACACTCTGGTTGCAGCTTTACAAGCCAGTTCTGGTTTATCAGATATGATCCATGGCAAGCAAATTCATTGTTCTGCAATAAAGATGGGTTTTTGCTTTCATGAGTTTGTGGAAGCTGCATTGATAGGAATGTATGGTAAACATGGCTGCTTGGATGAAGCGCATCTTATTTTTTTAAATATGCCAGAGAAGGACCTTGTTTCAATGTGTAACATAATATCCTCCCATGTTGAACACGGACATGGGGAAAAGGCCATCAAAATCTTCTTGCAATCGAAAGGTGAACTTTCAGATATGGATGAATCGGTCTGTTCTAGCTGTCTTTCAGCTTGTTCCAGTTTGGCTAAAATAGACATGGGCAGATGTCTCCATGGAAGCTGCATTAAAACTGGTTTTGAATCCACCTTGCGGATTGGTGGGGCTATTATTGACATGTATTGCAAATGTGGAAGCATCAAGGATGCCATTCATTTCTTTGGTAAGATGAAGGAACGTGATGTGATATCCTATACAGCAATGATTTGTGGGTATTCTCAACATGGGTTTGGTTCGAATGCCCTTCAGTTGTTTAAGGAAATGGAAGAATGCGGTGTTAAGCCTGATGAAGTAACCTTTGTCGGAATTCTTTCTGCATGCAGCCATTTAGGATTGGTGAAAGAAGGATGGAAATACTTTGAATCAATCACTCATTATGGCCTGGAGAAAACAATGAACCATTATGCTTGTATGGTTGATATTCTGGGGAGAGCAGGGCTAGTGGACAAGGCGGAGAATTTGATCAACAATGCATCATTTTCTTTCAAATCCCCGCTGTGGCGAACCCTACTAGGTGCTTGCATTAAGCATGGCAATGTCAAATATGGTGACCGAGTAGCCAAAAAACTGATCAGGTTTGAATCCAACAACCCATCAAACTATGTAATGTTATCTAACCTTTATGCTTCAGATGCTTTGTGGGATCAGTCTCTTCTGGTGAAGAAAAAAATGAAAGAAGAATTTATCCTAAAAATTCCTGGATTCAGTTGGATAGCATAGCATATTAAAGATAAATATTAAAAGCCTGTTCAACGTAATAAAGAAAAGCTACTTTGGCAAATAATTCTACATTTAGATGACATTCTCCTCTATTTGTGTTCTGTTGCATGTTTTTCTTTTTCGTTGTTAAAGCACGTTCGCCATTTTAATGGGAATTCAAGCCATTTTAATACAAGCATGTTTTACGTTGTTTTGCTTTCCCTTTGTTGCTGTAATGTAGATCAACCTTCTAGAATACAAATCATCTTTAACCTCTCTTATCTTCTTGCATTAGAAGTCAGGGCTTTATTGGTGTTTTGTTTGCCATAGTGTTTTGCATACTACATAAACTTAGTATCTTTTCGTTCATCCTTTTCTGCCGATGCTTACATTCAAATGCCAGCATAAGCTTCAAAAGCCTTTTTCCTTATTCCGGATCTTCTTTTTTTTTTTTTGTTATGTAAAATGTTACCACCTTATGGTTAATTTCTTCATTATCATAGGTAAATGAATAAAGAGATGGTAAGGTCTTAAGTTCTCTTGCAAACAAGAATGGGTTTAATGATTTGTTGTGTCATGGTAGGACTTTCATATGCCCCGCTTGTTTTGGCATTTGCAGTGAGAACATAATGAAGTGAGAATATAATAAGGTTGGTGAAGATAGAACTACAATTTGAACATAATAACATTTGATAAATTGTAGTTGAAACATAATATTTATAAGTACATACATAATGATAAAATTGTCCTTTTTAAAAAAATCAAAATATCATAATTATAGAAATTGAATGGTAGTTTAATGTTTTTTTTTTTATTTTGAAACTTAGTTTTGGATATCATTAAGGTTATGTCACCTGTAGTCAGAATTAAGTCTTGTTTAATCAATTATATCAAAATGCTATTAAGTTTTGAATGCGATGGAGGAAACTTGGAAGCAAGGCAATAATGTTCGTTGTAGGATGCTTACAACCTTGTCAATCTTGACTAATTTCTTCTATTATGATCATGGCATGACTCTCTTCTTAATCATTATTATAATCAAAGAAAGGTGATTATAATTAGATGAGTTGAACGGAGTTGGATTAGATAAGAGATTATAATTTACATAAATCATAAATGAAATTAAATAAATCTAAAAGTATAAGTTTATTAATAAATGTCAATTAATTATATATTAAATTTCTAATATTATGTTCAATTTTGAATATAAGACTAATCCTGTTCTCGATTATGTTCCACAATCTTCTCTCAAGAGTGTGTCTCGTTTGCATTGTTGTTTGCTTTTAATTTTGGAATCTCTTGAATAAGCAAGCCAAGTGCCATCTTAAATATCAAGAATGTTAAAGAGTTTTTCTACTATGCATTCCATAATTTAGTGGTAGATTGTTTTGTTTCAATCTAATAGGATTACAATAATATCATTCATAAAAGGTAATCCCACAACCTAATTCCCTTATATAAAAGGGCTTGAGCATAATAAGTTGTAGGAGATGATCATTAATCCCTCAAATTGGGCCTTAAAAATTTGAATAAACATAACTACTTCTATAGATTTGGAAGTCCAAATACTCACAGTGCTTATCCTAATATGATCCTAATTCTTGATTTACACTTTAGTTTCAATCACCCTTGAGAAACACTTCTACTTGAAAACCCAAGAAGGTCTATAGAATGCTACAATTGGATGCATTATATTGTAAACTAAGTATTATAGATGGTGATAATAAGGTCTTTTGAGCTATTAAAATTGAAGCTTTGACTTTTGATAAAGTCTTAGATCTAAAGATGTATTTAGAAGGCGAGTTTAGCATAAATAAGGACTTCTCAAGCTAAGTGAATGAAAGGTTATGATTATGAAGATGAAACTTATTTCTTGATTTTCTCTATAAATTCAAAAGCTCAAAACCCAACACCTAAGAAGAGGACTAGAATCTATAAGAGCTTGGACTAAGCTAAATTATTGTTTGAGAAAACATATTTATCCACTCTTACCATGTTAAAGACTAACCCTAAGAGGAAACTTTATTTCTAATTGTATTACCAAATTTTTTGAATACTTGATATGTTGCATATCAGAAGAAGGTAATATTATTACCTTATCTTGATTTAGAGTTGAATTACATGAGGGTATTTAAAGAATTATATTTTAGAGATATTAATACCTTATGTTAGTTTATAGGATTATAAGAGATTGTGAGTGATTGCAAGGTTTGTAAGATAATACAAGCTTAAAGTTTCAGTTGTAGCTTATGTTATACCTAAATTCATTATGGCTAATACTTCTAGTCTTGTCCTTTTTATTCTATTTCATGTTTATCGACACTTCATACCCTTAAATGAGATAATAAATGTCAAGCCCCCACCTAAACCAGTACCTCTAAATAACAAAATTATTATCAGAGTGAGGACAATAAACAAAACCCAAGGTGGGGACCTGACGGTAAGACAAACACCAACTTCAAAATCCCAAATATATATATAAAGGCATGTTTTTAAATATTTAATCACACTAAAACTTTTCCTCTCTCACAAAATGAGATTTTACACATTTAAGTACTAAATGAGATTTTACACATCTCAGTAGATAAATCCACATAGTTAATCAAGTAAATGAAAAGGCATAACAAAATACCATAAACAATAAAGATGAATTATATGCATCAAGATAAAATCATACCATATGTCATATATATAAGGTAATGCCAAATGAAAACCATAAAGAAATATCAGTTCCTTATATAGTGTGTTATTACCTGGCCTAATTCCCTTTGACGCATTATCCTCTGGATCCAATCATCATCATGACCTCCAGCTGGCATCCAACCAAGCACATAACACTAGGCAGATATCTGATCCGAAGATCGATACCCTGCAACACATGCTGAGCCTAGTGCCACCAGGCAGGTATGGTACCATACCCTGCAACACATGCTGAGCTTGGTATAAATCGTTATGGAGTCATAGCACATAACATACAATACTAGGCAGATATCTGATCCAAAGATCGATACCCTGCAACACATGCTCAGCCTAGTAGTGAGGATAATGTTCTCTGGGAATCCATTTTTTCACTATCATTTCCAATCATAATTCCAAACAATTATGCCATATCAAAAGACCTTTCTTTCTATATTGTTTCTTTCTTTTTATTTCATTATCATATCATGTTATTTCTTTCCTTTTCAGTTTTCATGAAAATGCATAAGTAATCCATACTATAGTGTTTCTTCCTTTTTATACCATAAACACAATATGCAATAATCAAAATACTATAACAGTAAGAAAAGCATGTAGAAACATAATATTGTGTTACATCACATGGTTAGGAATTTATCTACCTGAATTTGCTGTACCAAATTTTCTTTTCCACTTCTAATTGTCTTGATGTCCTACAAGGCCATGGTCACAAATTAAAATATGTTTATTAACCAAAAGTGCTTTCTAAAAAGCTTTCCCAAACAAACCCCCAAAAATAAATCCAATAATCAGTTTACGCGGGCGTTGGACCGCCCTCGCCCGACGCTGGACCGCGCGCTCTCGGCACTGGACCGCGCGCTCTCGGCGCGCTGGACCGCGCACTCTTGGCACTGGACCGAGCACACTCGGCGTGCTGGACCGAGCACACTCGGCGCGTTGGACCGCCGGCGCTCGGCAGCCCGGTTCAGCAGCGTACCCGGTCCAAAGGCGTGAACCGATTTTTCGCTCTCTCTCTCTCTCACTCTCTCTCTCTCTCTCTCTCCTGTACGTCCTGTGAAACCGAAATATTTCGTCGACGAACTCGAAATCTCTTGCGTCTCTCGCAGGCCAATTGACCACCACTCGCCGGAAACACATACAACTCAACAACAAAACAAACAAAATTCTCACCTTTGTCGGCCGTCGCCGTGGCGTGCCGGAAATCACGAAAATCCTCACCTGCCGTCGCTGTCGTGTTCGCAGAAGTGCGTTTGAGACGCACATGGGTCGGGTTTTATAATGCGGTCGGAACCGACTTGCCATGAACCTCGTTTTTCAGAAAACCCTTTCTAAATTTAGTATTTGCAAATATATCCTTCGCCAAATCAAATTTGAACTAAGCCGACATTTAAAAATTACAAATCTATCCTCAACGTTACAAATTTATCCTAAATCTTTAAAAATTTCATAATTTATTCATTAGAACTCCAAAAATTACAAATTAAACATCGTTAGATTCATCTCAAAAAGCTTTTTCTTTTAAGCAAATAAAATAAATAAAATAAAGAAAACTAGGGCTGTTACAATAAACCTTCTAGTACAAGAGCTATAGGAGGGCCTTAAGTTTAGTGTTTCATGGATAAAATGTGTGATCATGTTATGATAACTTGCTTGACTAATTTACTATACATTGAGGGTAAAGAAATTAACCTCAACTCTATTGATGGAGTTGGACATGGGAGTTTTAATCATGAGAAGGAATTAGTAGCTAAATATTATGATGATAGAGCTTTAGATAACCCATAACATCAAGAGTCTTTAATTATTGCCTGATGCATTTTTATTGAACCTAAGAAAAGTGAGAATTAAAGACATTATAATTTTTCACACCTTTATTAAGATAGGAACGGAATGCTTACGCTTCCAAGACAACATTGAGTCAACATACTCATTCTAAGACCTCTCTTGAGCCATCAAACATCTACTAGATTATCATCCAGGGTGTCATCACATGACCTAAGAGCCTAAATAAGATCACTCATGCTCTTACCTAAAAAACCTAGTCAACCAAAAAGTTTAGCCATTATCTTTATCTTATTATTTTCTTAGCCAAACCTAGCATATTCTTCTGTTTTATTCTAAGTTTTTCTACTTTCTTACAACATCTTAGTCAAGTGCTTAACTAACCAAAGCTTACAATTTGCATAAAATTTTATTAATAGTATTCTCTTTCCTATGAATTATTTCTAAGCCTTTGAACTTAATTCAAAGATTAAGTTTACCTTACTTTCCAAGAAAACTCAAGACAAAGAGATGTTTGGTTGCAATATTATCTAAAGATTTGGCTTTATTTTCAAGTGCCTTTAAATAGTTTTTGACTTGAGCTAAGGTATAAAGTATATCACATGATATTTTATATATTTTTTATTCAAATTTTGACATAAAGCACATGTTTTTATCTTGTCATGCTATCAACTAAAATTATGAATAATTTGAAATACAATCTTAGTGTCTCACATCAAATATGCATTTCGAACAAATAAATTTATATGAAAAAATAAAATTAAGTCTCAATTCTACCCATTACTTGATTCATCATATCATAAAACTCTTTATTTAATTATGAAATAATCAAGAAAAAAATGCACTCAATCTATATTATCATACATCAATTTTACTTAGAAAGAATAAGAATTTCACTAAAGATTTTAACTTTCAAGAAAGTATAATATGAAAATAAGGCTATCTTATCTAGGTTATAAGAGTTAAATTTAATAAAATTTGTTTCCCCATAGTTTGATAATTTTTTAACATTTATCATGATAAGTCATACTTAGTCAACCAACAATGCATAAAAATTAGTATGCTTTTGACTTAATCCCATATTATTATGTCTTGGTTAATAAGTGTTTTGAATCAATAAATTAATATTCTAAATTCATATTCCACATATATCTATATTTAAAGCTAGACATGTAACATATGATCATGGAACTTACTTTGCATTCATGGATAAATATTAATATATGTTTTTGGCATGATTCAATTAGAAATATTGCATAAGAATGTTACTTTACCTCTTTGCTTACTAAATAAATTTCCCTTAGTCTTGGATAAAAGGAATTTCTCATTCTTAAGCAAGTTTTATGAAGAAGAGTGACTAGTTATCATCACAATAAAATTTTCAAGGTTCTACATACTTTTAGCAAAATAGTTTATTTTTGTCTTACCTTAGAAGTTAATTAAATTTATTTTATATATCAAGAGTTATCCTACCTAAAAAATTGTATAGAGGATTTTTCCAAAGATATTTTCTTGCTTCAAAACTTAAACCCTTCTTTTTTTCCTTCTAATTTGTCTTATTTTTCTCCTTGGTATCCTCTTAGTTGGTCTCTCTAAATTTTTCTTTGTTGTTAGTTTTTCTAAAACCTTTACAAGAAATTCTTAATGGCTTAAATAGCCTTGGTCATACCTCCTTAAATGATTTGTGTTAAGAAAAATCAGTTTGGGTTGTTTTAAGCTATAGCTCAACCATTCAAGTTGAACCTCTTCTAATTAACCCCAATTTGATCGATCATATCAAGGTCCAAAAAAATTTAAGAATTTAAGTAAGATATGACTAATAGATATTTCAACATGTATTCTTCTTTCTTATATATTTATCTTGTCTTAAGATATTCACAAATGCATAACACACGTACACACTTACAGAAACACACATATATGCATGCAAACATACACACCCACGCACATACGTGTGCGAAAGCACAAACACATGAGCACACATGCGCATGCGTACGCATGCATATATACAAACACACACACATGCACGCACACTCGCACGCGCACACACGCACACACACACTCACACATGCACACACACGCATGCAAACACACGCGCGCACACACACACATACAAACATACACAAGCACGCACACGCCTACACACCCACATCTAAGCATGCACACACATACAAATATGCACACACATGCATGCACATGCACACTACACGCACATATATGCACATGCACACACACACACACACGTGCACGTGCACACACATGTATACACACACATTCATATGCATGCACACACCCACATAGACAATCTTATCAAAACTTATGTGATGTAACTTAAGTCTTACTATTCAACGATGCTTTCTAATTTTAGGATTTTAAATTTTCAAAATTTAATTTACTCATGTTCAAAATTTAAACATATTTAATTCAAATTTCATATTTTAATTCATAAAAAAGTACATATCTTGATCAACCAAATTTTAATAATATGACAAAAAATGTTAGGAATAATATAAAATATCTTAAATAAGCTATAAACTCTAAAATCATTACAATAGTTAACTTGTTATCAGTATCATTGATAACAAGATATATCAAGATAAAATGCCAAATCCATCCAATATACATATAGATGATAATTATAAAATGGTGAATATCTATATAAAATCCAAAAAAATACATGTTGAAAATACATTGCTTTACTGATAACAAACTATTTTTGTGCCTTAGTTGTGATCTAGATTGTATACTTAATATATTGCATATTACTTTAAAGATAAATACACAAAAAGGATCATTGATCATAATTTGTTTGAGTGAAGCTCTTACACCAACAAGTCAAGATATTTAAAGAGAAGAAAAAATATGTCATCCAACAACACAATTGAAGAAGATGATAAAAGATGTGTCTTATAAGCTATTAAGGCTCACAAACTCTAAGATGTATATAAGGATTGGAAAAAGCATGTACATCCCACAAAAAGTATTTGCATTCCACAAAAAAGCATTGCACTTCAATTATAAGAGGAGGTTCAATGACCACATTATTAAAAATCAAAGTTGATTTGAGAAAAAATAATAAAATAATTTTTATGAGAATTTTTTAGTTTTGAAATTGTTTAAAAATATTAAATAACCTTAAAAAAATGTGAAACTTCAACAATGGGTGGAATTTATCTAGATGAATAATGTGGATGTGGTTGATGAATTTTTGGAAATCAAATTCATAACAAAATGCAAGGAAAACGTGAATTCCTATAATTTAATTAAATATTTATTGCATTAAAACCTATGCAAAATTGAAGGAGGAAACAATAGTGGCAACTCAAACTGATAGGAATCATCGACAATCAAGAGGTGAGGTGGCAAAAAGGCATTCAATGGAGTCCATGAGATAGCTTGGGGGTACCAAGAGCCAAGAAGTGGAAAAAGCTCAAGGACATCTTTATAAATGGGAAACTATGGTAGTGGAGGAGTTTTGGAAACCTTAAGAGAATTTTAGCAAGCTACATTGAGAGTCATGAAAAATAAAAAGGAAGAGGTTTTATTGGAAGAAAAAAAGGAAGGCAGTTAAACAATTAAGAAAGGGATAGAGAGAGAAAGAACGTGGCGATGACAACAATCTAAATTTTTGACATTTAAAAGCTCATTAGACATGTGTCGATACTTCTGGACAATTAAGGTATCTATTTTTTATGTATAGAGTAAAACAAACCTAAAATTATATTCTAGGCTCAAAATTCGACATAAGCAAAAAAATGTCAAAAAATGGCCCATTGGGATCATTTTTTGTTAGCTCTATCATCTAGTATCACCTCTGATGCTCGTCAGCTCCACCCTATCGGGTTAGGCCAAAATAGATGAGCAAACAAGTATGTTGGGTCTATTTTGGATTACTAGTTTGCACAACCCACGAATGCATCTAAATTCATTGATGCGATCAACGACATGTTGACTTGGATATGACTTGCGACAACACCGATGCTGCGCCAAACCGCCAACCCAATCCATGACACATGACTTGGATTTGAACCACGACATCGTTGACATTGCACTGACCCATCAACCAAGATCCAACCCGGGACACTATCGACGTGGCTTTGACCCGCTAACCCAATCCACAACACATCGACCCATGTCCAGCCCGAGCAAACCCAACTAGAATTGAAGCGAAAACACAACTTTTTATAAAGATGTTTAGCAATAGCTAAACTATAAAAGTTTTGGATTGAAATAGTAATTTTTTCGAAAGTTATTTTGCAACAGTTTTTACCACAATTTTAGTAACAACTACTTAAAAAACAAAATTTTGAACCAAAATGGCAGCCTTTTGGAATGTTGTATAGCAACAACTTTTGACCATTAATTTTGTAATTTTATTTTATTTTTTTTATTTTTTATTTTGTTTTTTATGCTTAAACTCTCTATAAAAGGAGAGGTCTATACATTGGCAATGATTACCTTCAACTCTACGACATCGCCTTCTTGTCGTCATCACATAATGGTTCCCTTCTACTCTATCATTTCTTTCACTTCAATGTTTCCTTTTTTACTTCATTATTTTCCTTCACTATACTATGCCCTTTTTACTTCATCTCTTAAAGTTTACTTATATTGTCATCTGTTGGACTGCATTTCTGCAAGTTACTTTGTTACTTCGAATTTTTCATAAGGCTTAGTAAGGCCTTTCAATGCTGTCAATTTGTTCTCATGTGACCTTTTCTTTATTCTTTTCTTTAACAGAATATTAGTTTATCAAATCTCTTTCTGAGTATCCCATTTTCATGTCGTTGAAGAGATTGCGGGCCTACCATATGAAACGACCCTTGTGTTATCATTTTATGTGTTTTATGTTTATCTTTCATATTTTTTTTCTTTCTAATGTATAGATTAATCTTTAAGCTGTTCATAATGTTTGCACCACCCATCTGGCATCCAAGTATCAATAGTGTTACCATATGAAAAAGGAAGGAATTTTTTTTTTGAGGAAATTTTTCTGTGTGGCCCAATAAAGGAAAGAGAAAAACTCAAGGTTCATAAGAATAATTTTATAAATAAGCTCAATTGACAATGTGGTCACCACTATCAGAAAAACTTAGGAATCAAAAGAATGAAAATGTTTATTAAGAGATAATTTTGCACTTGTCTCACATGCTCCACATGTCTATTAGTTGTTTTCATAATTTCACATGCTTTACACACACTTGTCATATTAGTAGTAGTGGCATGCCAATAGAAAAAGATTTTTGTAAATCCATTGATTACATAATGATGTTTTTTTTAATGCAATTATATGTATATACATGTAAATTTTAGTTAAAAGTATTATAATTTGTTTCACATGCTCATCATTAGGAATTTGCTTATAAATTGGTATTGTATGAGAATTATATTATACTAACTTGGGCATAAATATGGGATTTAGTAACAAAAAGAAGAATTAATGTGAAATTTCTTAAAAAGAAATTGTGTGAATAAAGGATGTTACTTAAGTTAGATAGGTCCAAGAAAATGCATCTTATACTTAATCTTCCAACACAAAAAAATTAAATCCTATGAAAAACTAAATGTAAGGTATCATTCAAACAGGACGGGATCATGAGAGTGTATCGTATTATTTAGAAAACTATTACAATATATTATTCAATTTGGATAGGCCCTTGAAAGTACACTTTATTGTGATGATGAAATTAAAATAATAAAAGGAATTTGTAAATTTAAAGGCCAATGTAACATCATTGACAAAGAAAAAGATAATGAATCAATGCGAATAATAAATAGACATTGGGATATTATTCATTATATTGGGATATATAGTTGAAGTATTTCAATTTCCTGTTTATTTACATGATCAACTTATTATGTTGTATGTATTATATGTTACTTGACTTAGTATACAACATAACCCAAATATATAATATTTTGCATATATATTATATTTTTTTCATACTAAGTTATTTTTATTGTTTTAACTTTTTCTTAGCATTAACAATTACAAATAAAACATTGTATATACCATAAAACTCTAAAAAAGAACTATGGGAGAGAATGACATAATCTTGGAATATTTTTTTATTGTTCAATAATCATGTAGTATGGGTGTTTATTTTGAGATTAAATTATTGTGTTAGCTAATCTAACCTAGATATGTATGATTTATTTATTATATTTTGTTATAAGAACTATTTAAGCTTTTGATTAAATTTGACATAAAAATTTATTTTTATTGCATAAAATAAAAAAGGTTTTTTTTACTTATATTTCAAATAAGAAACATAAGTTTTTCAATATCAATGTATGGATGTACAAATAAATCATAACTTTCTACACAAAAATAATAAAGGTATTTAAAATAAATGAAACAAATTTAAGTAACAACTTTTTATTTCATACTTGAATTTACAAGTAAACAAATAGAGGGTGCTACAAAGGTGCAACATGTTCATATACATGTGAAGTGGAGTTAACAAATTTAGCCTTCAAAAGATTTAATTCAATTTCAATTGAGGAAAAAGAGTCTAATTTTTTCTAATTCCCAAATTTCTTTTGTGAGCTTGTCATTTTCTAATTTCATAGAATTAATAAATGAACTATGCTCAAAATAATCAATCTAATATTTATCCAATTTTACATGTAATTCATTAATGGTAAAAATACATACTTTTGTCTTATCTAATAAATATACATTTTCTTCCATAACCTCATCACTTTGCCTTTGATCATTATGGGCCTTTATTTGTAATTTGGTTTACAATATATAATAAAAATAAATAACTAACATCTTATGATCATTGAATCATCCTAATATCTTAATACAATATGTTCTACATCAATTATTTTATTTTTTTATTATATAGGTTTGATAGTATGTCTAGTTTTTATGCTATTAGTTGCTTATATTTTTTTGATATTACATCATATTTTAATTAATTATATAATGATGATTATTGTTGATAGACATTTGTATAAATGACATGTTTGCTTATTTGCTTAGGTGATAATATAAACTAACAATACTTTTATTTTGAGAATGTTTACATATAAATGAGGAGTTGATGCATTGGAAATAATAAGTAATCAGCTTTGACTTACAAGTCTATGAAGTAACAACTCTATTTATATATGTTGAAAACAATATTCCTATAACAAGATGACTATAATATGCCAATATGATTGTTATGTCAATATGATTGTTATGTCAATATGATTGTTATGTTATTATTTAATTTATATTATATTTTGATATTAAAGTTGTGTATGTCTATATTAATGTTGATAAAAAGATTATTATAATAAAATAAGATATACTTCAAATTGTATGATAGCTGCAACATTATTTTTTATTTTATTTATAGTTATTACTATGAGTATCGTCATGATTGAAACATATATTAATGGTTATAATTATATGTTCATATAATTGTTGCTCTATTTTATTCATTCAATCATATTTATTTATATATTATTATCTAGTTCTTGTAACTTATGTTTTACTTGATGGTTTCATCTACTATTTTGTTTTGCAAAATTCATTAATTTTGATTTATGTTCTTTAAGAATCACTAAGTTCACAAAGGGACCTTCATCAAGGATCAACATTAATAGTTTCTTTGAGATAGATATTAGATTTTCTTATTTTTATATTAGCACTTTGTCGAGTAGGTACATTTCATTAGTTATTTTTTTAGTTTTAACATTATTGGGTTAAAATTTAAGTTAAAATAAATTAAAAATTATTCTTTTTTTTGCAATTATGTTGTCATTTTTATTATACTACAAAGTCTACAAATCTTTTAATATAATTATTATATAACTAAATTACCCTTCAAATAAGTTATCATATTTCACATAAGCAAGATGAATCAATTTCAAAATCCAATTTAACAAATGTGATAACAGCTTTTGAGGGATGAAAATTTTGCAAAAAATTACGATTTGATAATTCAAATAAGAGAGCGGTAAAAAAATATATACTTCAATGAAACAAGTGAAGGGTAAAAATTATTGATATATTGTCTCGATACTAAAAAAATTTGAGAAGTATATTAATTTCATATTTTTTTATAAAAATATATCTAAATTATTAATAATTTTCACATATAAAAATAACAAATGTGAAAATAATAAAAGACATAATTAGAGTATCATCATTTAAGGTTTAGTTTACCAAAGTATGGATATGACCCACAAATTAGAATCATCATCTTGGTGGCCGAGGTCTTGTCCTAGTATCATTGTCTTAACATATGAATCTATTTGAGTTAAGACGAAATTTGAAGGACAACATTAGTAGCAAAGTTCTAATTCAACATTAATATTTAAAAAATATTTTTATATCCTATATTTTGTATATTGTTATTATTATTTTTTATTTGGTGGGATATCCTTCTCTCTCATAAAATAGGCCTAGTTTATGATCAAACCACTTAAATCCTAAAATTTTTAGTTTTCATATTTTTGTAGATTATTATTTTGTCGATCATCATATCAAAAATTATTTATGCTTTCATAAAATATGCTATTCATTTCACATGCAATAATGTTTGAAAAAAGATAAATAGAAGATTTTTTTTTTAAAAAACAATTTTATGTGAACAATAAAACTTCTTAAAAGTCAAAGAAAAAACTTCAAAAAATAACCATTGACAACTTCACAAGTTTAGAAAACGTTAGTATGATAAAAAGAATATTATTAATCTTTTTGTTTGATTACTTTTGTATGTTTTGAAGTTTTTAAATACTTTTTCTTGTAGAAAGTATTTTAGTAACTATCAATATATTTTTTTACTATAAAGAAAATTTAACAACTGTGGCTTGCTGCAAATAAATATGAAAAAAATACTAAAAATGAAAATAAACATAAAATGAATGGATCCTCAACCTTCTAATATCTCTACGGGTATAAGTCTTAAGGACCGGATTAATCACAACCATCCGATCATGACAAAAATATGAAAATTGGGTGGCAAGTACGGGCTGCTGACGACCCCATCCTTGCAAAGTGAATTAAATAAATGAAAGGAACGGTCGAGAAAAATTACTGCAAGCGCAGTCTGATAATTTTCTTACAGTCAAGCCATCTTATAATAATGCAAAACATGTGTCACGTGGCATGACAGCTGAAGAAGACCTTTTGTAATTGTTTTATTTTTTGTTCGCATTACAAAAATATTTTAACTGAATAAAAAATTCTCAAAAAAATATTTATACATCGCATATTATATTTAATAAAATTTAAATATTTTTTTAAAATGTTTTTTGCATATATATAATAAGTAAAGATAATGCCCGTTCTGTTGAATGGACGGTATTAATAATCGACTTTCTCTACATGGTAGTTATGGGATCCATGGCATCAGAGCGGTTCAACCTCTGCCTCGTCTGTCTCACCCTTCTCTTCTTTGCCCAAAGCGGTCATGGTGTCCGCCTGTTTTCTCCTCCGGTGGAGGATGTGCCTGTTTCCGACGGGCTCAATTCCGGCGGATCCTCTAGGTATACGCCCTTCTTGTTTCTGAGAAGAAGCGATGGATCGGAGAGGTTTTCAGCGGAGAAAGGTTGCGAACAAACTTATGGATTTATGCCGTGCACGACAACGGTCGTGGGGAATTTATTCTTGGTATTGGCGTACGGCTTCCTCATGTATAAGGCCGCGACATTCTTGTCGGGAGGAAGTGAGCTGTTATTGGAAATCCTCGGTCCTGGGATCGTTGGGGGTCTTTTCTTGCCCATCCTCGGTGCACTCCCTGATGCCTTGCTCATCCTTGGTATGTTTCTTGCTGTTTCTCTTATTCTGATTTCCTTTATAGATATGTAGTAGCTGCTAAAGAGATGTTTTGGGGTTCCTTTTTTTTTTTTCGTCAGATTTGTGGCATGATAATGGAGCAGGCTTTCTTGTTTCATACGCTATAGTTGTGGGGTCCTTTTCCCATAGTATTATGAGTTGGGCTCCACAGTTGTTCTTTTTAATATCTTTAAGACCTATCTCTATATTCATATTTATTAATTCTTGTAACTTATGTAAAATAATTTTAGACTATTATTGATAAAAAGAAATACAACTAATTATTAATCAACTAACATATTTTTGTGAGCATATAAGAATGAATTACTATTTGCACTCCATATCAATCCTATTGTAGTGATTGTGCAACATTTCAATAATGATAAATAGATAGGGATGAGCAAACCACTGACTTAATAAGCAAATCTCTACAATAATTTAATATTAACATTCAAATTAGATAAACATGTTGAACAAGATATGTATAATAGATAAAATAGGCTCATTATTGTAAATGTATCATTTTTATTTCACTATTTATCATTAAGGCTTTAATCCTTGCCAAAACATCCACCACACTTTTAAGGGGTCATGACCCCTCTTCTTAGGTTGTCCTTTGACAATTACTAGTAAATGTCATTGCACCAATCATAATAAGTATCTCTCAATATATTTTGGGTATAATTGAAGTTATTATCCTTGTATATTAATTGAGACAAAATAAAAAATCTAGAAAAAAGAAAAACAGAATGTCTAGATAATAAAAAAGTTACCACCACCTCTTATTATATCTGAGTTGTTAATCAAATGTGAGAGGAAAAAAATAAAAACATTGGGATAGTGTAAAAAGATCTAGCTTTAAGATTTTTATTACAAATATTTTAATTATTTAACTCATTTTTTATTTAATTTTATATTTTAAAAATTTATAATAATTTTAAATGTACATCAGTTGAGATGGAACAAATGTTTTTGGAGTCATCTCAATAGGCCCTATTCAAAAATATTTTTATCGTAACATTTTGATATATTTAAAATTTTTTCATTAATTTTTTAATACATTACGAGTACCTAAAATTCAACATGCACAAAAAGAAATTTATTTATTTCTCATGTTTAGACAAATTGTGTGTTATTATTATATTCTTAGTTTGATTTTATTACATGCAAATTTTTTCAAGATGTCATATTAATTGTTATTACAGGTTAGCTTGTCTAATTTCGAGTCTTTAAACGAGGCTTGCCAATTTGCAAAGAATGGGCTTGAAAGTTGGTTATTTGAGCATTGTGATATATGATATCTAAGACTTGTGACCTTTTTGTCGAATATGATTCAAAATCATTTTTATTTGAAGTATTTTATTTATTTTGTTTAGATAGTTATTTTTCTATTTATTTTAAAATTTAATGAATTGTTTTTTTTTGTAATAGTTTAAAAAATTATAAATGGGTGTTGGAAAAATTGCTTTTTGAATTATAAATTCCTCTAACTCCTAGAAAATATTTTAATGTCTTATCTTCTAACTTAAAAAGAAATGAAGGCTCTTCATCTTTTCTACTTTTATTTTGTATCTTTTAAGCTTTTTCTTTTGAATTTTATCCAATATTGAGGTATTAAAGCCACATTTAAAAAGAAAATCATCATTGTAGTGCTATTTTCATTTGAAGGAGAGTTTGTGTTATAAAAAATTAGCATAACATCAAATGAAATCAACACCATTTCTTAACCTCTTATTCTCATTTTTTAAGTCTTATGTTTACAATAGAATCTTTAATCAAAAAGAACTTAATGAATAAAAAACAAACAAAAGTAAAGCTTGGAAATAGTAGGAAAATTTGGGTTCAAGAAAAGTGTGGTGTCTATTAAATGTGGCCATGACAAAGTAATGCTGTATTTATTCTTAATTAAGCTCATAATTTGCTAAGCATTGGATAATTAATGAATAGTAGATGTTCAATTAAGTTTGATGATAATTCTTGCACTATTCAAATTAGAAGTTCTAACAAGATATTGTTAATATTCAAATTGCATAGAATAAAGTGTTGTTTTTGTTTGTATTGTCAATAATTATGATTTGGTTATGAAGGAAACCAATGAAACTATAAAGTGGCATTTATGTTATTGGCATTTCACATCTATGGACTAAAGCTTTTAAGCCAAAAATGTATGATTTTTGGATTACTAAAAATTGATTATATTGATTTCTATGAATGATGTATTTATAAGAAACAAAGTAAAAAGTATGTTTTAGTGAACAAGTCAAGGATAACTTCTAATTGACTTGAATTAATATATGTTGATCTATGTATGCCATTGAGCGTTGAAGCTTTGAATGGAAGTTGTTACTTTTTGCATTTTATACATGGTTTTAGTTGCATTAGGGTTTTTAATTTAAAGTTTAAAGCAAAGATTTTTGAAAATTTTAAGTTTAAATCTTTAATTGAAAAGACAAAGTGAATTTATTATGGAGAGATTACTTCTAAACTTATTGAATTTAAAATTGATGAAAAAATCAATAGAGGCGACGAAATGTCAAAAATCAACGACGCAACACAAAGTAGCTAGAGGGTGCGGAGACTTGCTGCAGGCCTACTAGAGCATGCTCTATAATGCACTGGTTGTGCTCACAGATGTGGCTATACACCGTGGAAGGGTGCGGTGTGCCAAGAGCCCACACATGCTAGGGGGCACAATCACGTTTAGCCAAGCCCACGTGTAGCTGATTACATGGAGTCAGGCGCACTTGCGTTGCACATATGCCCTGTCGATCACCCATGACATACTTGTTTTGTGCACGCGTGATGGGTACACCTACCGCACCATTCCGGTCATCATGCACGTAGAGTGTTGTCCGTGCGTTGGAATCCCCTTGGCGCAATCATATGGGTGTTTGTGTAATGGGGGTGCAATGGGTTTCTTTTGCTTTTGGTAAAGCAGGCCACACTAACAAGTGTGGATCAAACAAAATTTGCAAAATTTAGGGAGTTTTTATATTTTTGGTCAAAATTGCATAATTTTTTATTTTATAATTAAACATTGTATTCAAATCTCTATAAAGGGATGAAAAAAATTATGAAGCAATTTAGAATTTGTAAAAAGTTAGAATTTGAAAATTCAAAATTCTAGGAATCAAAATTTTGTAAATTTAAAGCCTCTTAAAGAAAATTTTCTTAAAGAATTTAATCTACTTGTGATAAAAATTCTTTTCTCATTGTCCTTCTTTCTTTACTCCTCGTCATTATATGATTCCATTTTCGCCGCTACTACTCTAAAAAAAAAGGTCTACTAATGAGGGCTCAAGGAGAAAACACCTTGCAAACAGGTCATATTATTTTTGATATTAGTGCGTTTTGATTTGATGTCAATGGTAAGTATAAAGAAGAAAGTAGTTGAAGAACAAGTTGAAAAAAAAATCGTGAGATTGAAGATGCTTCAATCGAGGTGATTGCACTAATTATTTTACCATCAAGTTTGGAGGCATAGATAGTTCTATTAACCTAACAAATACAAGTATTAATGGAGGTGGTATTAAAATCTCAATCCTTTCTTATGTTGAATCCAAAAGAAAATCTTTTAAAGGAAAATACTCTTAATTAAAAAAATTCTGGATTAAGTAGCAATCCTAAGATAATTGGAGATAAAGATAAAGATAACATCAATCTCACATTTTTAATGCATGGGACAGTGTTCTTTAAAAATAGATACTACACATGATTTACTAAATTATGATGGTATAACAAATGTAGAAAAACTAAATACTTGATTGGAGAAATTTGAGATATATTTCTCTCTATATAATTATCCATCATCAGATAAAGTGATATATATTTAATTAAAAATGACAAGTTATGCATTAACTTGGTGAAATGCTCACTTAAGAATGATACAATTATAGAGGTAACTTGGAGCTAATTTAAGCAATTAATTAAGAAAAATGTTAACCCATAGGTAATTTAAAGGAAAAGTGGAGAAAATGATGTAATCTACGACACTGATAATGACAAACATTGCAGGAATATACCATAGAATTTTGATGATGAGCGATGACTATGAAAATATTGATTGAAGAGATGTAGAATTTGTCAAAGTACATTGCAGATATGTATTATCTTATTATTATCGAATTATCTCTTTTTTATTTAATCTTTGAAGTAAGCCAGTTCATTTGCTATTTCTATAAAAAAGAAAAATGAATACAAAAAGACCTTACTAGATGATAAAATACCTGAACGTTTGAGTGTAAGTCTTAAAATTGGAGACAAAAAGAAAAATGCTCCAAAAAAGTATTATGACCACAATTAATAGTACTCTTTTTATCAATAAAAATCAAAAGTATTGAGTTATCACATGAAGAGAGAACATGTATGTGAAAAATATTGGAGATTGTATCGTGAATTTTTTTAGAAAAATTCAAGTAGGATAAAGTACTTATTACAGCAAAGGTTGGAAAGGTACTTGAAACTCCTCAATAAGTTGATAAAAGCTCATCGTTTATGATGAGTTCAAACAACTTTTCTTAAGCAAAGCAAAAAAATAAAAAAAAACTCTTTGCCATGAGAATATAAGTGACAAAAGAGCTTATCAGTGCTATCGTTGACGCTGGAAATGAAAAGAGCCAAATATCGAAAATTCTTGGAGAAAGACTAAAGCTAGAGACTATAAAATATCCAAGATCTTATTCTTTAAGATAGATTTATAAAGATTCTTAGATGAGAGTTGAAAAACAATGCAAGGTAAAGTTTGTTGTTACCAAATATTATATTAATGAAATTATCTTCGAAGTGTTACTTCAGATGTCTACCAAACTATATTAGAAAATCTATGCTTATGGGATCGAGATGTCATTTACTATCGATGAACACAATGATATTAGTTCACAAAAGATGGACAAAATTTTCTTTTGACTTGAAATAAAGAAGTATTAACAAAAGATGTTGGTATTGACCAAATGAAGAAGCTAGTAAATATTTGTTAAAGATATGTGCTGCTAATAGAATCAAAGAAACTACTTGATGAGATTAATGGAAGTCTCACATAAGGATGATGTGAGAGCTTCTATGAGTATCTTTCAAATTGTTTGATTTTTCTTGCCCCTTTTTGTGTTTTTTCTTCGACCATTAGCTTAACATTGGGTAAAATCTTCCTTGTTATATTGCAATAACCTTGAGCCCATAGCTTTTTCCTAAAGATCGTTACTGAATTTCTTGAAAGATTAAAGATTGTTCTGGTGTTTTACTTTATTGTGTGATACTTCAGTATCAGAGACCAAAGTCTTGTTTATTTTTCATTTGGGAGTTTTTTAGTATAGATAGTCATCCATTATCTAATTTAAGATCATGTTTAGTTTCATATGTTGTGATTGGGCTTTGTTTGGATTATTTAAAGTCTCATTTGATTTTGTCTCTCTTATTGGTACTTTCTTTTGATATTGAGAGAGGGATGAGCTTTGATTTGAAATTTGATTGTTTTATATGTAGGATCCTCTTTTGAAACAATTTTGTCTAATGTAGTAGCTTTTTATTTTACTTGTCTTGCTTGTCCTTTAACATTGACTTCGGAGGTTTCTATTTTGCTAATGTAGTTGGAGCTTTTGGTGTCTCTATTATTAGTTACTGATTTAATGCCATTTTGTCATGCTTGTAATGTAGTTTGAAAATGTTAAGCCAAATGGGTATGAGCTAATCGACACTAGCCTAGTGGGAAAAGTATATAATATAATATAAAACAAACATTTTTGATAATTACATATATGGTCTATATTAATAATAATATAAATTACTAAAAGTCATGTTATTTTTCTCTTTCTTTTGATTCATTTGAAACCCAATTTTATCTTTAAGGAATGATATTAATTTTTAAGCCATTATTTCTTTTAAACATATAGAATATTTTACTCTAAATAACTCAATAATATCTCTTTAGCAACACTTCTAAAGATATATTAATCTTGGTGGTAGTTTTACTTTTAGGAATATATTAATTCAAAAACAAATACTTAATTTTAAAGATATATCAATCTAGATAGTTAGTCTTAAAAATACATATTGAAACATCATCTCTTACTAAATTTACATCATTTTGTTATTAATATTTGTTAATCACTCATTTTATTTTTTATCATATATGACTTAGTATACATTTAGAATATAACTAATTAAAATATATAATAATGTATAACAATATATTATTACAATAAACAATGATAAACATCTCTAAATACAATATTTTCTCATGTTAATTTATTTCTCTAGTCTATCATTACCTCTACATCAAACATATATATTAAATATAAGTCTTACATATGTTATTTGGTAAATTTTAATTCAATAAGATATCTAACTTATAATAAATAATACATCAAATCATATATATTAAGAGTGTATTTTTTACTAGAATTTATTGTAGTTCTCTTCTTTTTTTGTAATCCTAATTCTGCTAGGTAAGTCCTTCGCTAAATCCACCTCAATGTAGACCTGCTAACATTCGGTCAAGTTAGATTTATCATTGTAGCATTCACTTATATAAAGTTCTTATTGTCGAAACCAAAGAGTGTAGTGCCACCTTGTTGAAGAAATATATTGGAAGATATTCCAGTGAAACTGAACCAGGTGCCAGAGATGGTTTTGTATTGACGCGAAAGTCGAATTGTCATTTGAAAGCTCTCATTTGCAATATTCCAAGCTCTGTGGAGCTAGTAACATGAGTAGTCTTCTTCTTTGGTAAATCTGATTAATACATGATTGTTTAGGAATCCCATTGTGAATGCTTAAAAAATCAATTTTCTTGAAGGCAGAATGAATCGTCTCCTTGTGCAGTCACCCATGAGAAGGTTTTCCAATTAACATTTGTTTGAATGGGGTAACCATTTTGGAGAACTCTTAAAAAAACACATCTAGTTCTACTTTGAATAAGGATGGTGATTTGATGTGAACTATGGATGGGTCTGCAGACTCATCAAAAACCTCTATGAAGGATTTGTTGTGGGAGTTGAGAACCCCAGGATCCTTCATTGCTAGAGGGCAATACTTTAAGCCTTGAGGCTAGAGGATGGATTAAAAAACAGCAGTTGAGTTGAGAGTCAGCTTACTTAGCTGTGTTCGGTGGGAGAAACAGTCATCCTTTATGCTTCTTTTAGACGTAAATTCAAAATTGCCCTTGCCCATTTTGTTATGGATTCTCTTCAAAAGTCACAAAATGGAAAGGTTCTTCCTCTTTTGCTTTATCAATTCTATCTCTTTTATGTTTTGCTTTGAAATTCTCTCTAACATGATGTCTTATTTCATTCTAAGTGTAGGTTTGAGATAAGCCCAAAGCTCAGTGGTCTAAAAGTTTGTTAAGCATGCTTCAAAATTGTGACCTTCTATATAGTGCATAAAACTGTGTCTAGATGAATTGAAATGACTTTGGAAGCCCATGTTTTTTAAGTTTCTCTATTCCTTGTAAGAGTCAATAATGTGCTAAGGCACACTTGAGTATTGATTTTGGGATTCATCAAAAAGAATTTGGGGAATAAGATTTTTCCTATAGCTTGAAATTTAAATAGCGGTTTCATTTGTCTTGTATTTATATGAACAGCCAAGAGTGCGATCCAATTTCAAAATTCATTGTAGAAGTAAAGATAATTCTATTGTGTTATATTCCCAGGAGAACAGTTGGAATGTTGTCGCAGTTTTACCTGTCATATCAACAGTAATTCAGAATAAGTTGTATAAAACAAAAATTTTATCGGTGCATTTGCATAATTTTGTTTTTTTTTTCCAAGGTAGTTGTAACAAAATATTTCGCAAATTCTTAATGTCACTTGTTGAATAGAAATCTTGTTTGAGGTATTATTTGTTGCTTGCAAAATTTTTCAACAAGATTTTATAGCTGTGAAGATAGAATCGAACCCTGGAATTAATCATTTATAACACATACTTTATCAGAGAATTTGCATAAAAATGTGTTTTTTTCAGGGTATTTTTAGCAAAATATTCTGCACATTCTTAATGTTGTCACTCATTTGGTGGTAGAAATCTTGTTTGAAATATTATTTGTTACTAGTAAAATTTTTCAATGAGCATTTGTTAGTTGTAAAGATTGAACTGAAACCTGAAATTGAGTACTTTTAGCTCATCTTCAATTTGTATGAATGTGGGTTTCTTTATATTTCTATTTCATTTGTGATTCATTTTTTTCCTATTTGTTTGATTTGCAGGCACTACTTCATTTGAACTTGCTGAATTCTTTGTGATTGAGTGGAAAGTTGTTTTTTGTTTATTGTAGCACTTCTCTTAAGCTTATCCTTCCAATGGATAATATTTATTTAGCTGTAATTTGTATATCACCGTTGCCCATCTGAATCATAATTTGTTTTATCTTTTGGCATCAAGATATTTGATATTTTCTTATTGGCTGGATAAAAGTAAGTTTTATATAATATTGAAATTGTGATACAAGTGCAGTTTCTGGACTCTCTGGAACCAAAGAGGAGGCACAAAACCAGGTTTTGATTGGAATGGGCTTGCTTGCTGGGTCAACTGTCTTTTTGTTGACTTTGTTATGGGGTTCATGTGTTGTTGTTGGTAAGTGTGATCTTTCGGACAACTCAGTTTCAGTAGATTCTCAAGATACTCGAGGATTCAATCTATTTGGTGAGTTACTTGCCATTTGTTTTTGATAATATTTGAAGATCTCATCACTTACAAGCAGGATAATAATAAATGTAATAATAAATAGAAAAAATTTTGTAGCCTTTTGTTATTTTAATAAATCAAAAGTTATACAAACTTTAGTAGATCTAGCAAGCATTTTTTTAACTTCAATTTGTTTGATGTCTATTTAGTGTGAAAAGAATGTTTTAGTATTCTAAAATGTAAGCTCTGAGACCAGCAAAGAGCTTGCCCATTAATATCCTGAACAGGCTTTATGCCATTTTTGTTTTATTTATGAGGAACAGACCATCTGTTTTACTGATTTTCTATAGCTGTTGTAGTTTATTGTCATGCTTTAGAGAAAAGTTTATAGTGGTGCAAATTTCGAGTGATTTTAGTGAGGTTTTGTTAAATTTCCTTTTTGGCTTTGTGAAGCTTCAATCCATTTTTGAGTTGTTGCGGTCTATTTGGTACTTTTGGATTGAGTTTTTCTGCAGAATTAAGATTAGACTATAATGAAATATTTGAATTGCAAGCACGCATAAATCTCCTCAAATTGAAATGCTTTTGTTTGTTTCAGGGAGTGGTGTATCGACTGATTTGCAAACAAGCTATGCTGCAAGGATAATGGCTATATCCATTGTCCCATTTGTTATTGTACAGCTACCCAAAATCTTCAAATTTTCTTCAGGACAGCGTCTTACTGTATTAATTGCCCTTATTGTTTCAGTTGGACTAGTACTTTCTTATTGCTTATATCAGGTATTTCTTTCATTTTGTCATAAACTATAATGGAAGATCACTGTTTCAATTTGCCCCCTTTGGTTCAGTTGAACAAGTACTTCCTTGTTACTTATATTGGATATTTCATTTAGTTTGACATAGACAATGTTCACATGTTTCCTTAAGTTGGTTATTATAATGCATTGTTTTTGCAGAGCTTCTTGGATGGTCGCATTCTAATTTTTTTTCTGCATGTTAATAGTAAATGCCAAAAGCATTTTCTTTCACATTAAGTACGGTTAATCCCTCAACTACTGATTCTTGAAGCATGGACTATATTAGTGGTTTGTTTTCTTCAGGCAGTGCATTTGGTTTGCTCCTGCATTTTCTCCATGTATTACATTTGGCTGGCTCCTAAAACTGGTGCATTTTTTGTTAATAATTTATGTTAAAATAATTTTTTGTGTGTTTTTAGCTCAAGATTAAGGATTCCTATTTATTGTAGGGAGCGGCTCTCAATAGGTGTGTGGGACAAATAAATACATATAATGTTTTCTGCCCTTAATTTGGAGCATATATATCACTTAAGCTAATTGAAAAATGTTTTAAAGAATGACCACCACTTAACCTTGAATAAGGTCTTGATGTTTTATATAACTCGTGGAGATTTCTTAAAAGGGTGGTCTTAGGAAAGAAGAAAAGGTAGCTTGAGAGACTTTGGTGCCTTGGGAAAAGAATGTCTTATGAATTCCCTCATGCAGTGACTGAAGGATTCGAGAAGGAAGTTTTCAAGAAATGTTCTCACAGGTCAAGAAGGAATAAATAAAAGGAGCCTAAAGAAGCATGCCCAAGTATCAAATGGAGCTACTAGAGTACATAATTGCTTTGAATAAGGAGGTCTCGAGGAGTTTGTTGCATCCTTCAAGTAGGAAAGAAGAATCATGTGGAATGCTTCAAGTGGATTGGATTGTGAAAAGGCTAGGGAAATTTGAGATCTTGGGATTCAAGGTTGTGGGTGATGTTCAAGCTCAAGGGGAGCCTGAAGAGGTGTGCTCAAGATATCAGAGAACTCTTCTAATGCATGATTTGTTGAGTAATGAGGTCTCAAGGGGCATGTCATGTTCTTGATAAGAAAAGTCTGTTGAAATGTTTCTAGCGGAATAGATCATGAAAGACATGAGAAATTCAAGGAGATCTCGAAATTCATGGTCTTGAAAGGTGTTCTAAACTCAAAAAGAGGCTAATTCACATGCCTAATTATGTGGGTAAATAGGGCATTGCTTATCCAAATCAAGAGTTGTATAGATTAGATTGACATTCTCAAAGAAGGTTGCATAATTTAGTATTGACTTTTCAATATTGGAGCTATTCTAGAGTAACTTCTCACTTTCAAAGGAAGTTTGAATTCTATGTATCTATTTTTTGTGTTTGCTGTCTATTCATTTTTATTCCACACAATATCATTGTGTATACCCTTCTTGGGTTCAACTTGAGAACATATCGTATAGTGTATAATTGCAAGTGATATTGTTTTCTTTGAAGTGCAACAAACAAATCCCATATCACCTAAGTCATGTCATGTAACATGATGATTGAAATATTGGAAGGCTTACGGTTATTAAGATGCTAGGTGAGAAGGATACACTCTGATGATTGCCAAATGGACTATTTGAAGATATACTTTGTCATTGAGAGGAGGATCATTAAGACGTAGTTTCATGTGAATATTAATAAAAAATTGAAAGGCCCTTGAACCAAAAAAGTGTACCTATAAGCTTGATAATGATACTAAAAGTAGGAGAGATTTTTTGTCAACTTGGTAGAGGGGGTGAACATAGCATGATAGAAGTATGAAAGCAAAAGATAAGCTTCTAAATTTTATTATAAAGGGAAATAGAATTTGGTTAAAGTGAGAAGAGATGAAAATCCAAGAGAAAGGTGGAGGTGTGATGGGAGGAGATTTTGTTGGGGAGTGGAGTTGGTCATGGTTAAGGATGACTACCCCCAATAGGAAAGGATCAAAGGAATGACGTGGGCTAGTGGGGCAATTGAGCTGTGGTGGGCCATGTGCATGTGAACTATGGAAGGCTTGGGCTGGTGGAGCAACCGAGCTTGATTCCTCTGTGTTTTTTCCAATATCATTCATTTCTCATTGGGTCGTTAGATGCGTCATGCATGCATGTATTATTGGCCATTCTACCTCATGAAGTTATGATTTTAAATCTATTCTCCCCTTATTATTTTACCCTTATTTGCTTTGTGAAGATTGTTATTCGTGAATTTCACTCCTTTATACAATTTGCAACAATGTATAGCATCAATTTATCTTTTGATTGAAAACTAATCCTGATTTTTTTCTTGTGCTGGAGCAGATCTTTCAGCCATGGATTCAAAAGAGAAGACTTGCATATGCAAAGCACAAGCATGTCATATCAGGAATCCTTAGACATGCTCAAATGCAAGCCCTTGGACGTCTCCTAACAGATGAAGGAGAACCTAATAAGCCAGTCATTGAAAAGTTAGAATTAGCATGTGCTTTATTTTTCTTACGTTGCAAAAGCTTTGTTTATTTTTCTATATTTCATTCTTCTAAGACGTTGCTTTTCTAATTCAGTTTTGTTGTGTAGGTTATACTACAAAATTGATTTGGATGAAGACAAGATAATATCACGTGCTGAATTAAGAGCGTTTATTATAGGAGTCCAGTTTGAAGAAATAGACTTAGACAAGGATGATGCAATTGATAAAGTAATGGCTGAATTTGATACCTCAGGTAATAATATTATTGAAAAAGAAGAGTTTATTGAGGGGATATCTAGATGGATTAAAGAGGCTAAACACACTGTCAAAGATTCTGGTTCTTACTCCAAAAAGTTTGTCCATGATTTTCACATGGTAAGTTTATTATTGATTAATTTCTTAAAAAGTAGGATTGATTATTGATAGGGTTTTTCGTAATTGTCTTGTCATGTAAATTGGTTTCTCGTTCAAAAGTAAGTAGATAGGTCTTCATTGTTTTATAAATGCAAGAATCATGTCGTCAACCATTTCTTTTCCTTTAAATTACTATCCCTTTCAAATAAAGACTTTTTTTATAATTATAGAAATTATAAGGACTTGTATGATTATTTTTAAGAATAGTCTAGGAACAAAAAAATGATGAGATATGATTGTTATATTTATGAAACTATAAAGACCTATCTAGTTATAGTTAAAATTTGAAGTATCTATTTGCACTAATAACTTGCAATTATTCCCAAAAAACAACTTCGATGTCTAAAAATTCTTGATTACACGTAAATTTGCAGAAAACAAAAGAAGACCATGACCTGCTGCTTGACCAGAGCGACGAGGTGGTAGAGGAAATTGAAAACCCAACAAAGGTTTACGTAAAAGCAATCTTACTTCTGTTGTTAGGAACTACAATTGCAGTTGTATTTGCAGACCCTCTTGTTGATGCGGTTGACAATTTTTCACTTGCTACAAACATACCTTCTTTCTTCATCTCTTTCATTGCCATGCCCTTAGCTACCAATTCCAGTGAGGCTGTTTCAGCACTTATGTTTGCAGCTCGAAAAAAGAAGAGAACTTCTTCACTTACATTTTCTGAGGTTGGTTGTTTTACATTACATCAATCTTCTTATGAATCTCAACATTAACACAACTGAGTTGCAGGTCTATGGTGGGGTGACCATGAACAACACGCTTTGCTTGGCTGTGTTCTTGGCCCTTGTCTATCTAAGGCACTTGACATGGGACTTCTCTGCAGAAGTACTCATCATTCTTCTCGTCTGCATAATTATGGGTCTATTTACGAGCTTCCGAACCACATTTCCCCTCTGGACTTGCTTCGTCGCCTACCTTCTGTACCCGTTTTCGCTTGCTCTGGTCTATGTACTTGATTTTCTCTTTGGTTGGTCATAATACCTCCATCACCGCCTCATGAGCTGAATAATTTCATTATAATGTATGACTTCACTCTTAAGTGCAGTCTTTTGAGATGTGACATTGTTAACTTGCTGTGAGATGGTTTATGTAAATGTTATCATTTTGTGTGATTTGTCTTCTTTGTTCTACAAAATTGGAGTAGGTTAAAAGCATAAAGGAAAGCTTATTTTTCCGGCACTAACAGATGGAAACAGTGCAAGTAACATTCTGATTTGGTAATGGCTTGCATCTGTTCCTTCTATTTGAAGGCATCATGTGAAGGTTGTGGTCCCTAATTCTTTGGAGGCATGATGTTTATGTCTACTGAGATTTCTTCTGCATCTTTCACCAAATCCTGACTTTTGGATCGAATATGTAGCATTTAAGGACCTGCAATCTGCACCATGTGCATGAATCCAGCTCATTGCAACTTCATTAGAAGATTTTTTTTATTATTATTTTTGAAATGGTGGAGGGTCATCTTTCATCTACAACAGAACCAAATCGATCCTAAAGAGGAATGTTATTTACTAACTCAATGGCCTAATCTGTAAGCTGGTCGAAATCAAACAGCATAAAGGCTAGTTAGGAGGAATGGTCCATGAATTCATACATCGATAAGCCTATACCAAAAGAAGACTTCAAAGTTGAACATCGAAACTACAGTGGAGAAAGGAGAAGAAAAGGTTCTACATATTAATGAAGACTGTACTAAGAAATCTCTACCATAAACAGGCTAATTTCAACAACACTTATAACCTCCATATAATGACATATGTGTATAAATCATGTTTTCCTGATTTCATCAATCTGTGCTGGCATTTGAATGAGCATCTGCACCACCAGGTTTGCTTCGAATGAGATCAACAGGTGAATCCATGGAGAGAGCTGGCTGTCTCCATGCACAAACTCCTTTTATAGCTGCTCTTTGTTCTTCCATCACATGTTCAGGCAGCCCCATGAAGTTATGCAAAGCAGGCTCGAAGAGAACTGGCTGTTGCCGTGCAAAAGCTGATTCAATAGCTGCTCTTTGTTCTTCCTTCACATGCTCCGGCAGCCCCATGAAGTTGAGCAAAACCGGACGCACCAACGGACATCCAGTTTCTAAAGGTGAAGCTGGAATTTCTGTGATCCTCTGTATCAGCAACTTAAATAAGTTCCAAACTCACAACTTAAATCAGTTCAGAATAAAAATAAAATAAAATAAACAAAAGAGAGGTATGAGTTACTTGTGGAGGTTGCAGAGTAAGCAGTCCATGTTGCTGCTTAGATGCTGATCGGGTGGAACAGGGAACTGGAACACAAGGAGGGCCCAACTTGAGCATGCTGCCATCAAATGGAGCAGCACCAGTTATAGGACTGCTCGAGCTGGAAGCTTCCTCTCTGTTGAACGAATTGAACACTTCAAATCACAAGTCATGTCTTATGGCATAACAAAACAATCTTTTTTATTCGAATTACCTCAACAAGCCAATCCTTTTGGACTCGTTCTCCTCTAGTATCAAAGATGAAACGCCACCATAATCTGCAGGGTGTGCAGTGTTGGCTGAAGAAAGGAGTATGAAAGGTCGAGGGATGACAGGCTGAAAGGGCCACTGACGCTTCATGCCTACTAACTTTTCTAAGCCAAAGTTTGATCAAGGAAACCACACAACGCATCAAACAATTAGATGGAGAAGATATAATGCATTACCCGCTGATCTTCTGGCCTGGAAGAGGTATTCATACTGATGTAGCTTTGGTTTGAAGGGGGCTCCATTTGTGCACCGGCTGTCGAGGACGAAGACGGTGAGAGCGAGTTCTTCATCGAAATCGACAAGGCATAACATCAAACACTTGGTGGTAACGTTGAGAGAGAGCAAATAAATGAGTAAGATTTGCAAAAGCTGAGAACCATTAAGAATCTCTGTTGCTGTTGTTGATGGCCAGGGGGTGCCGGGGGGGTCCTCCTTCTTGGATGAATCGGCAGGGACACGTTGGCGTTCCAGTTATAAATCAATGGCGCCGAGCTCTCGCGGGGGTCTAATGGCGGCCGAAACATAGCACAGTTGCCCATACATAAGGGTCTCAGAGTGGAGCTTGGCTCGAGCAACGGCAGGAAGTTGGACCCCGCGCTCGATTGAGGCGGTAGAGAATGCAAGATCACGCCGCCGGAGGTCGAGCTGCCGGAACCGGCGGAGATGGTATCTCCGGCTTCTACTCTCTTCTGGTGCTCTTCTCTGCGAAGCTTCTCAAGAGCAGCAATGCCGAGCCCGCGCTGCGGGATTTTAGCAGGTTTCCCCTTCTTGGGCGTCTCTCCGCCGCCGCCGTTCCGGCCTTCCTCTTCTTGGATCACCATCTCCGTGGCCGACAACTTTTCCGCAAAGGCGACAAATGCAGAAGCAAAGAAACTCGATTAAGAACCACGGTCTAAAGAGAAGTACCCATAAAAGAAAAGCGGCAGCCTTAGCAACTACGACAACTGGGAGAAGGAAGGTGAAAGAATGTGAAGACAACGAAGAACAAAAATGAAAAAGGATCTAACTCCATGGTGCGAAGATGTCGTGGAGAATGGGCCTTGGAGAGGCAATAGAGAAAAACGAGTAACGAGGGCTAGGGCTGTTGCGGATTGAATCTTTTCCGCCGCGCTACCTCAAGAATCGCCAAAATCTGCGGAAAACTTTTTGGAGAAGGAGATTCGCCTGCTTTGCTTTTCAAACTAGCCTTCCTCAGATCCGCTCCCACCCGCCATTTTAGAAGCCCGACTGCCCCGGACCAGCTCTTTTATAGAAGCAAAAAAAAAAATGATTTTTTTAAATAATTCTTTTGGATCTCTGTAAAGGTAACACTTTGTGAGTTTGAAAAAAAAAAAAAAAATAGACAAAAGAAAATTTTGTATGCGAGTGAAAATTGAATTGGGTAATAAATATTTGTTAAAAATTAAAGTTCAAAAATAATTTTTTTAAACAACATTTGAAAAGCCAAATCAAATTTGTGGCGTCTAAGAAGAACTCATGAAATGTGTGACCTCTCATGCGGTTACAAAATGTTCAACACAAACAAGCAAAATTTAATCACATATTCATTAATCATGGCATACCCAATTTATATCTACTATATTTTTTTTCTAATTTTTATTAGTAAAAAAAGAGAGAGAGAGAGAGAGAGAATACTCTTCACCTGGGATAAAGTGAGCGACATGCAGAGGAAATTAGGCGTATTGTGTAAAGCAGAGAGAAGCAAAGGCAACAATGAACACAGGTATACCTACTCATCAAACGTTCGCATATGATGCACCTTTCCGTGTGGTCCATTTGGCTCCAATGCCGTATCTGCAACTAAATCATGCCACGGCTTAAGGAAAGTGACAAAAACATAGTCATGTGACCTCGAAGAAGTCCACTTGTTAGATTCAAATCCTCGTATGGTTTCATTATCTTAAGATATTATTTCTTTAATGACATTTTATATTAATATAAAACTGTTTTTGAATTTTAGAGTTTTGTATGTTATGTAAAAAAATTGAGGTTGGCTCAATGGAAAGATGGAAAGAATTCCTTGAGTAAAATTTCATCTTCCTTACAGTTGCAGGTTAGAATAGTAACAAATTAAACTGATATAAGTTGAGTTGTTTTAGGGTGGCTCCCTTGAAAGAGATGTGGCCCCTGAAAGAGGAAGAAGTAATAGTAGAAAGGCTAAGGAGTTCTTTCTTCCCTATTTGAAGTGATCTGCTTCCAAATTTGTATTGGGCACCATCTTTTGCTGCATTCTGGTCCCCAAGGCATCAACTTGCTGCTTGGATGTGTCTCATGTGGGAATGTATTCAGGGTATGTTCTTCAATGCATTGAAACATTGCACGAAACAGTGGTGGCTAAAAGAGGCTAATGTGCAGCGACTACTAAGCGCGATGGCTCTTCCTTGGGTTAGGTCGTTCACATGCAACTCATGTGGGGATCTCGCAGAGACGTGAATGGGTTGACAGAGACAAGCGAATAGGACCTGCCTTGTTTTGATGGAAAGCTATTTCCGGATCCACCAGCTCTGTGTGTTGAACTTGGTGATGCTGAGATGGAAGCTTGAGGGATTCTTGGAAATGACCATTAAAGAGGTGATTGCTATACTGATGGGAGGAGAATCCTTTGTTCCGAAAAATATAGGGTTTTCACAATGGTTGAAAGCATTCTGTATTCGCTCCCAAGTAAACTTCTTATTTAGGATGGTCCCCTTCCCCAGTCTACGAAAAGAATGACAACCTTTCTTTTTGATCCCTACCTGTTTCACTTTCTCTTTTCTTCTCTAAGCAAAAACCAAGTTTTGCTTAATATCCACCATCCACTTAGCTTTCATCGTTAAGGGTCTATTTCTCTCATGTATAACCAAAGGTTTCGTGATAACACGAATAAATTATTTAAACGCAGCAATACATTTGTAATATATATGCACATGTTTATACATTTTAATCTATAAGTGAATTTTGCAAAACTTCCTTCTTGCGCAAGTCACTGCCTTTCCAAATCCACTTCGTCGGCATCCACCAATCCCACCCACCTTCCCGGCCCATACGCCACTCTCGAACTCCCTTCCTTCGCCTCCGCCCGACACACAGGACAAGTGGAATGCGAGTGCAACCACATGTCGATACACTCCACGTGGAACACGTGTCCGCATCCCGGCATCATCCGCATCAGCTCCCCCTCCTCCGCCGCGCTCAGGCACACCGCGCAGTCCGCCCCCTCGCCGGCGTCTGGCTCCCGGTAAGCATAGGTCGGAAGGGCGGCAATGGAGGACGGATCGAGCCCCGTGGTGGCAACCACGGGGGGAGGCAAGGGGCGGAAAGTGTCGGCGGCGACGACGAAGCGGTCGATGCCGTCATAGTGGCGGTGGTAGCGGGCCAAGAGGTGGACGCTGACGACGATGACGACGATGAAGAGGGTGAGGACGGCGGAGAGCATTATGCATTCGCCGGTATTGAAACTTTGGTTGGATTGCAGCCGTTGCTGGTCGTCGATTCCGTTCTGTGGGGCGGAGGAAGACATGAGAAATGAATGTGGGGGGATTAGGGATTTCGGGTCGGCCTTCGATTATTTCGTGTAGGGTAATTATGTGGGAATTTATAAGGGATTAATTTGAACGGATAAATTAATTCATTTTTATTTTGTGCAATCTTTATATTTAAAAAATAGGAACTCGATAAATCTGAAGTGGAGGAGACGGGCGGTGGGTTTGACGGATGACGTGGAGGTTACGAGGGTGTTTATAAAAAATAAATAAAAAATAATGTCTTGACGTTTTTTTTTAGTTCAATTTATTAGAAAAAATGGATCCGGTCGAGTTCGCGGCAACTATGGGACCAAGGCAAGGTGGAGTGGAAATTAAACCCACAAATTGTGGGACCCACCGTTTTCTTAAGTTGACTTGGTCAACTTGTGGACCAAAGTTGGGCAAGTCCATCCGTGCCATTGAGTGACAAATTGACTTCAACTCTCCTCTTATGTATGCCTAAGCAAAAAAAAAAAAAAAAAAAAAAAAAACTTATTAAGCTGTTACTAGTCAAGATCTCCGGTACTACTTTGGAACTTTAGTGAGCAAAGGGGGTTAAAAAGCCACTAAACCATTAGAGTATACTAATTCTAGTTGATGAGCACTCAAGTTTTCTTTAATACAACCTTTTAAAATTATCTATTTATAAAATTGATTTTTTAAAACATATTAAACTTTGTTTAATCAGATTTTAAACCATAATTTTGTAATTTAAACAATAAAAAATAATGAAAATAGTATAGATAACTTTGTATTTTCAAAATAATTCTAACAAATCTTATTTTATTATTTTCAAAAATTAAAATAATATTGTAATCATCTTATAGTATCAATGATTTCATTGAATTTTTATTGATAACAAATTTATTAAATACAAAACTTTTATAATATTTAATAATAATATTTTTTAAAATCTAATTTGTGTAATTTAATATTTACTAACAAGCACACAAAACACAACCTAATCATTAGAGATAAAACTTCAAGCTGAGTACCATCAACTATAAAAACAAACTAAAAATTTTGATTATTATCAAAAAAATGCTAAGAATTTGCTTGGTTTATTGCCTTTTCACATCACTTAATAACATTATTTAAATATTAGAATAATTGAATTGATGATATTTTAAATAATATTGTTAAAAGTACTGATTTTGTTGCTAAGAATTGATATATAAAAGTGATTCAAACTTAAATAGCATATAGAATTTTACTCTTCTTAAAATGCTCATTAAATTACTTTGTATCATATAATAAAAAAATGTTAATATATTTTAGATAAAATTAATAATTAAATAAAATTGTTACACTCAAGTAACATTGGTGGTGAACTTTGGTGGTGTCTAAGATATCCACCTAATATTGATTAAATCTACTTATAATAATAACTACCAATCTAAAATATGAATGATATCTTATGAAGTATTATATAGAAAGAAGTGTTAATCAATACATTGTTGGTATGAAACAAGTGACAAAACTTATATGAGATCATAACTAATAATTAAGCGTACCAAAAAGATTCAAATGATATAAAAAAAAATATAAAAACATAATATCATCAAAAGAAGTAATTTGTTGTAAAACATAAGAAGATTGTGTTTCAAGAAAGATAACATATCTTCTAAAAAGTAAACTAAATAAATGGTGCAACTAGTTTTAGGAAAGGCAAAACATTAAAGTCAAGATATATTAGACTTTTTTAGATATTGAAAAGAATTAGAGAAATTTTGCATAAAATAGCATTAACTCCATAACTGATTAGCATGCACACATTCCATATTTATCCTTTAAGAAGACATGTTGTAGATTATTTCTATATTATAGATTATGATCTAAGCACCTAAAGCTATAACAAAATTTGAGGTATAAGAAGAAGCCAATTAGAATTTCAATCAAGAAGATCAAATAATTGAGGAAGAAGACAATTATATATATATATATATATGAATGTTATAATTAACTATATACAATATTATAAGTTGCAAATGTATATGAATTGAAATATGTGTATATGAAAAAATAAATAAACAAATATAGAATAAATTCTATTCATTTGAAATCTATAATTTTAAAAAATAATTAAATATAATCTAGAATAAAAAAATTAAATTCTAAGTACATAATATGAAGAATGAGAACAACATAAGGTGTTCCCCATATCAGCATATAATTTTTTCCCATCATAATAAGATATACTAAAAAATGTTTGAGCTTATAAAAACATATTTTCTTTGTAATAGTTTATATATTTTTTCTTTTTTCTATGATATTACTTACAAATCAAGCAAATTCTAATATAAAAAATATCAAAGCCTTAATCCACCATAGCTTAATTAATATGTTAACTTAATAATTATGCTTCTTGAATTTTATTTGGAATAACACAATTGAAAACCACTTTTCATTTATCTTATTATTAAATAGTGTGTCATAACACAACTATAATTCATGTAAAACAAATAATAAAAATGACTAATTGCATATGCTACTATATGCATTATATCAATACTTCTTAAAATACATAATAAAATATGACTTTATTTTATGTTTGTGGGCATATGTTTTATAAATCTAACTTTATCTCTTCTCTATCAAACCTAGTAAAATAATCATGCGACAAACTTAAAATGATAATTAAATAAAAGTGAGATAATTATTAGCTCAATAAACAAATTAAAAATAACATCAAATAAAATGATAATTTACATGTATTATGGTAATAATAAAACATGAAAGTCACTATCAATATAAAATGCTAGGCTTTATAAGCGATATTGTTCAAGATTCAAGTTTGTAGCCTCTTATAGCCACCCATCCACATTGCAACATTTGGGATTCATAAAATGCTAAATAGTCATTTGATAATTATTAGTGAATATTATTAAACCAATATAATAGTATTTTGAGCTAATTAAAATTTATCATTTGTGGTCATAATATTAACATGAGTAGTTAAAACTATCACTAGATATCATTGAGTAAATATCATATAAGCATAAGTTTTAGTTGAGTTAGGCATGATAATGAAAAGAAAAAAGCTTTTACTTTATAATAATTTTCTTATGGATATATTAATTTTCTCAATTAACATAATATTACTATTTTACACATTATGCATATTTTTGATTTTTATGCTTTAAAAAAATATTATTTCCACATGCTTTTTGTGTCATAATAAGACCTTTGAATATTGGGAGTATTAATGGCGACTTCCTACTTCTTGTATTTGTAATTATTGAGTATAATAACTCGATAGCTCATTACAAGAGTATTACTATCTTATTTTGTATCTTTGCATAAATAAATTGGTTATCTAGACTCTTCTTTTAATGTCCAAACTTTTTTGCTATATCTAGAATTTAGGTATTTTATGGGATTTTTTTGGGGGATACGAGGGAAGGCAAAAATAGGGGAAGAAATAAGTTAATAAAAAAGAATCATTCTATTATTTCAATTCAAATTGAATATTAATATAAAATAAAAAAAATCATTTTTTAGTTTAAGTTGAGGGTTCCTAATGTTAGCTAATTTAATTATTTTTAAAATCAAAATCTCATTTTTTTTTAGAAAACATAAAAAAAATTCATATGAATGAATTGAATCTTAATGTGAAGGTAAAGGCTTCTATTCAAAACACTCTTTTTGATAGCGTGACATGTTATTGTGTAACACGTCCTTTTTTTCAATTTTAGGTTAAGTTACAAAGCAAGCACCTCATACTATCATGCTCATTTATATGAATAAGTCAAATTAAATGTAACTTGAATATAATGACATTCATTCACAGAATTCCCTTTTTAAGCATCACTTCAACATTAGTATCAAGTTGTACTAATTTTAGTTGTCTTATAATTCATGTTGTTTTTTAAATTCATCAATATAATTTTGTTATTCATAAAAATATTTATTCATTTATCACAATTTTGTTGAGTAAAATAAAATATCTTATTTTAAAATTTTTAATACATATTTTTTAGGCCATGTCATCTTTGGATTGGGTCGTTGGTTTAAATTGTCTTACTCATGAGATCAAATTATCCAATTAACATGCTATTTAATTATTTATATACTTTTTTCTTTTTTTTGTGTTAGTTTTCTATTGCCTAATTAATTATATTTAATGATCAATCTAATCATTCGATAGTTCATCAACCCACTTTATTGTTTTATCAAACATTTAATATATTTTCATGTCTATGTTCAAGATTAACTAAAATGTTCAATATGATTATCCATCCAATCTAATTTGGAAATAAATTCCATTTGTTGTTTAACTTAAAAGCACTTCTAATCATTGATTCAATCAAAATTTAAGTAAGAATATTTCATGAATTTGATCAATAAAGTTTTCTTGTTAACCCGATTATTTGCCCTCATCAAATTGCTCAATGAGTATCATCCAAATGTCCTTTGCAACATGGTCATTAGCTTGTACTCTTCAAACTTTTGCATTTGTCATGTTCCATTACTCTTAGTCACCTAACTTAGGTCTCCCATCTAATGAGTGTAGCTAGCTTGGTCAACCCAAATCTCATTTTTATCTAAACTCTTTATGTCTTCCTTCAACAACCCAAGGATCTTAAATGTCTTCTTATGCTTACTAGATCTCTAGTTGATATGTCATCCTTCAATTCTATCATGACTAAATATATATCCTTCAACTTATCAAATACATCTTATCATTTGTTTTTTAGTTATATATCTTATTTTTCTCAAACTCTCAACATTTCTTTCTATATATATGTATGTGTGTATATATATATATATATATACATACACACACACACATATTTTTTAGGCTAATTTTTAATGAAATTATATTAATTGAATTTGTCTCGTCTATATTTTCCAAAAGAAATTATAAAAATTATTCAAAAAAATATTTTTTTATTATATTTAGTACACTTTGATAAGATTATAAGGATTTTATATATTAATATTCTAAATTGATAATTACACAGAACAGTTAATTAAAAATAATTGTTTTCTCAACAGTTTGTGAAATCTATTTTTTTTTTTATGTGAAATCAACTTCAATGATACTAGGATTTCACTAAATAATATTTATAAATTTCTGTTTTTCAGTCGTATAAAGAAGTGATTTTTTTCAAAGTTTTTCTTAATTATTTTTTAAAAACTTATTCTTGTATTGAGAATATTATCGTGAAGCAATGAAGCAAGATAAAATGGGCCTCATATGTATATAGTAAAAACACAAAACAAAGTAATTTTAATACAAAATTCATGTAGGACCATATCAATCTTGAAAAAAAAATTATTTCTTTGACATCATTAATAGCTATAAAAGATGTTTTAACTTTGTGATTAAAAATGGGGATTCCAAAATTATTTTTTAATAAAAATATTATTTGTGTTAAAAAAAAATACATTTTTTTTCCTGTGTTGTATTTTTGAAAGTGACAATTGACGGAATTAAACCAAAAGGAATTTATTGTCTTTTTCAGCACGTGAAACTGACTTTATGGTAAATTTTTTAATTAATTTTTATAATAATTAATTAACGTTTTTCAAACGTACTGAATTATAACGTTCACTTTGTCTCCATCTATGTAAACAAGCATATTTCGCCTCATCAACTTTATCAGTTATTAACCCTATTTTTTTTTTTTTTTCCGAAGCATTTCTAAAATATATTTTTCAATATTATGGAACAAGTAATTCCATATATTAAATAAAGGACTTATAAGTAATATACCTTTTTTTTTAAAGAAGTAATATACTTTTAATTATATAAACAAGGGAGGATATTACCAAAAAAAAAATTGACATCACTGCCTCTCGAGATCCACTTCTCCGGCATCGACCGACGTCCCCGATGCAAATGCCACTCTCGAACTCCCCTCCTTCGCCCCCTCCTGCGCCGCCACTTTGATCTCCGCCTTTGCCTCTGCCCGACACACAGGACACGTGGAATGCGAGTACAGCCACATGTCGATGCAAGCCACGTGGAAGACGTGTCGGCATCCCGGCAGCAGCCGCATCAGCTCCCCCTCCTCCGCCGCGCTCAGGCACACAGCGCACTCCGCTTCGCCGCCACCCCCGGCTCCCTGGTAGGCGAAAGACGGAAGGGCGGCGATGGTTGCAGGGGCGAGCCCTGCGACCGCCATGGCGGGGGAAGGACCCGAGCGGAGAGCGGCTGCGGTGACGACGTAGCGGTCGACGCCGTCGTACCGCCGGCGGTACCGAGCGTAGAGGTGGACGCTAATGACGATGGCGACGAAGACGAGGGAGAGGACTGCGGAGAGCATTATGCGGCCGCCTGAGTCGAAGCCCCGATTAGAATCCAGCCATTGCTCGTCGTTGTTGCTGGAGCTCTGTGGGACGGAGGTAGACATGGGCAATTAATGTCGATTTGGATTTGGGCCCCCCTTGTGTTATTTCGTTTATGGTGAGTGCTTGTTGATTTATATGGGATTAATTTGCGCGGATAAATGATTAATTCGTTCTTAATTTGTCCATTATTGGAAATAAAAAATGTTTAAAATTTGTAGCGCTTGACGCGGTTGAAGTGCAGGATACGGGAAGTGGGGAAACCGATGACGTGGAGGTCACGGGGGGAGGAAACGAGGGAAATTTCTTGGTTAAATTTTGGATGTACGATAATGTCCTTAAGTTTTTTTTTTCCTAAAATAGAGGTGAAGCAAATTACTCACATGAGTGAGATTCAAATTCAAGAATTTAACAACAGCTTTCGATGTTATACTTAAAAATTCTATATTTTTATTTATGTTTACATGTAGAACTATAAGAAATATGAATCATCTTTTAAAATATTAAAATAATTATTCAAAATTTTTAGTTGTTAGTAATGATATAAGTATTTGTAAGTTATTCTTAATAAGGCAAATGATAAAATGACTCTTGAAATATATTAAGATAATAAAATAGTTATCATTAGATAAATAAAAAATACATATAGACAGTCGATATCAAATATGCTAATTTTAAGTTTTTTAATCTCAAAAATATATAATAATTTTGTTAAAATTAAATTAATATTAATATTATCAATTTTTCACATATTATATATCTTCTTCTTTCTAAAGTGTTTTTTATTTATAACAAATCTTGAATCTATTACAAGAGATAAAAAGACTATATTTCAAACACTTAGACAACTCACAATTGTACAAATATCTAGTATCATTACAAAATTCAATAAATCAAAATCTAAAATCATAGTTTAATATATTTGATATCGTATGATGATTTTAGATTTAAAATCTGTTTATAAATAAATAATAAAAAGTATAGTTTTTGATATCTCTATACTCATAATTAACATTTTATATAAGTTTATAATATTTTTTTATTTTAAGACGATTAAACATTTTATATTACTAACATGAGCATGAACTACATTTTTAAAGGAAATTCACATAATTACATATGTGAATATGGTTGTTATGCACAGTCTTTGGATGCTAAGTGCAATGTACGAGTTATTGCCCTAATATATGTTGATTTCATTATGTTTATTCTAGAGTAAGCATGATATGCATGAAAATTTAAAAAAATAATTTAGTATGTTAATGAAATAGTTAAATTTCCTTTATAGCATTTTTTAAATATTTTTTATAATGATTTCAAAAGCCCTTTTCTCTAAAACCTTTTAGTGACACACGATATAGATAGAACAAAATATGAGCAACATATAGCATATTACTTATAACATATAATATGTATAAGATCAAAAAATATATAATTACTAGTTGTTTGTGAGAAAAGATTAACTTTGGCCTTTATATAAATGTTGAAAGTCACATGAAGATATCCTTTGGATTCTAATGTTTATAGAAACCTCACAAAATTTAAAAAATTAATCGATAAGAAATTGAAAAAGCTTTACTAAAAAAATCGATATATAATAGGAAGCTTTTAAATGTGCTTTGAACATACATTGTTCAAGTTAAGCACAAGAAATAATTATGATTCATACAATTTTTTAACTTGTTTAAGCTCAATTTAATCTCAACATCAAATGATTCTCATTTACAAGTATACTCATGAGATTTTTGGTAATTTATATAGATGAATAATATAGCAATCTGTTTGATCTAAACTACAACCACTTATAATAATTGGTTTTTGAATATATTGATAATTTAATATACATTAATTTTTTTTGTATAGTTTGAATTGTAAGGTGTTATTTAGAAAATTGAAACAAATTACAAAAATTGAAAGAAAACACTAATCATTATCATTTATCATTTATCAAAGCTTTCATAATTTTTAATTTGGAAACAAATGAAAAATAAGGCAAAAGCAATTATATTAAACTTGGCCAAAAAGGTTATATGTGTCGCTTTCTTTAAAACATCTACATGGGGGGTACGACTACGAACCTACGTTTAACGTACGATTTGGTTGACACGTTAGCGCGTATAATTTAGGAATAATAATAACATAAAAGGATCGATACAACTTGAATAATAAGCCAAAACAGATGCATGACGTCATTAATTACGATTACATATTTCATATAAAATATTAATAATACATTCTTTTCTCCGTGATGTACGATAGTTACTTGTTCAGCTTTCATACCAATTAAATATTTAATTAAAATATGATAAGCCTTAAAACGCTGTCAGGGACATCAACATCACCAGTGAAATTTAAAGCATATAATTATTATTCGTGTATATTTTTTTTTTTTCGTTTTATTTACTGGAGCTTATTTTTTTTAAAAAAGGTGTTCAATCAATAATGCAGCCAACATGTATGTGGTTGAAATGGGAGAAGTGAGCATAGGGAGTCTAACCCAATAATTCGTTTGGTATAGATTTTTTTTGTTTAACAAAAAAAAAAAATATCAAATGTATTTTTAAAATTCAAAAAACAAAATGATAAAAACATAAGAAAATTACTTCATTCTTTCATTAAAAAATAAAGAACTATTTAATATATTTTTAACCTAAGTACATATTTAATATATATATTTTTTAAAAATAAAAATTTCTTATAATACTTGATAGTAATATTTTTTTTAGATTGATTTTTTTAATGATAATTTAATATTTTATAAAAAATGATGTAAAATATACAACTATGTTAAACATATTTTTTTTAGTAAGTTTCAAACAAAAATTTCAATGAAATCCACATTCAACAGGGTAATAGTTTCACTAAATTTTCTAATAATGGAATCTTTTAAAAATTTTAATAATTATAATAAGTGTCACTAGTTTAAATATTTATATAAAAATTTTAATAGTTTTTTATTTTTTTTAAATTAAAAAAATATAAATATTTTTAGAATTTAATCACCAAGAAGAATCAAGGTGTACAAATCTCCATAGTGCTCCAATCATCATAGAATTTTTTGGGCACAAAAAGTTCTTTTATATATATTTTAAAAATCGTGTTATTCAAATACTTATGCATGTTCTAATCAGGTATGGGAAAAATTGTCTAAAAAAGTAAAAAAAAAAAAAAAAAAAAATCTTTATCTTCTTCATGGGAGCGATTCGTATTGACCGGAAGTCGTTTCATTGGAGCAGAAGGTCAAATTTCGCCAATATTTTGTTCGTATGGCTCAATTATTATGCATGCTACGCGTTTGACTGCTAGTCGTCGACGAAGGCCGCCCTTGGAAAAGTAGATCAAAGGGGTGTCCTTTATTCCCCCAACCTCACAGAAGAGCCTTTTTAATCCCCTTCTCTACCTACATTTCCTTTAACTTGCTTCGCATTTCTCTCTTTATCTCCTGGAGGCGTTTCCTTTTCAGTGTGCAGTGCTTGATTTCCCTAAGAAGTGGGCTCGTCGAGTAAGACGTTTGTTTTATTATTCTGAATAAATTTCGTCGGTTGTCCATTGCTTCATTTAACCAATGCAAGTCTGGTCTGTATTTTTTGAGAGCCTCGTTACTACTCGCAGGATTAGCAACGCCTCCATGTACTATTGCTTAATACTCGGCTGCAAACCGTTCGCGTGGAGGACGTGAAGTTTAGGAAGTAGTTGCTCAGAGTGCAATTGGGAGAGTGCCTTGGTAAATATGTTGACTTGTTAATCCTTCGAAGAAATCGATTTAACTGGAAGATCTTAGTTTGCAACTTTGTTACGAATAAAATGGAAGTCGATCTCTGATAGATAATTGGCAAGGCTGTTGTCATGCCTTAAGATGTGGGAACGATGTGTTGAGATATGAAGGCTAGTGTTGATACTGGTTTGGATTCAAGGGAAGTTAGTAGAATCTTATTCTATTGAGAGCTTGAGGGAGGTTTATAGAATAGATGGAGAAAGATGATGCTTAGATCCTCACAAGCTAAGGATGACTAAGAAGCAAGTAGAAAACAAACAAGAAAGTTAGGGCTCTTCACATGAAAGAAAGATGGCATTGAGAAAGTAAGTATATGTCTAAGCTTTTGATCTAAATTTGGGATCCTAAATTAGATCTCGAAGTGATTATTTATAGCCAACAAAGTGGATGACATATGATGATATTATTTAGTATGTAAAAAAAAATTATAGTTGTCATTTTGTTAGATAGTCATAATTGTTTTAGAGCAAGTGCACAGTTTTTATGGATATGATAGAATTAGTTATAACCATCAGGTAGAAGTCTAACTCTTATTGATAGGATAGAATTAGTTGCAACTGCTATGTAGAAACACAATCATTATTGATGTTATAGAATTAGTTATAAACACCAGATGAAACTTGACTACTTGATCGAGCTAGAAGTGCATTGCATTGAACTGTGGTCTTGAAAAGTAGATGTCAACCTATCTTCTAGATTTTGGTTTCAAGGAGTTAACCTCAAGGGCTTGATCTTGAAAAGCTTGGGCACATGTCACCAATGTATGTCACATGGTAGGATTTGAATGAATGATTGAGATTTTATTGACAAACTTTTGTATTTTCATTTAATACTTGGACCCTTTGTACTATTATTTATATTAAGGAGATATCTAAAAATAATTATGGGAACATAAATTGATAGACGTTAATATAACTCTGTTAGTTGACTAAATGTGATGTTAAGCTTCGTTGATGATTTTCTGATGAAGGGAGTGAATACCTTAAGAGAAAGAAGAATGATATAGAAATTGAAGAAGGTTTACACAAAAAGCCATCGATGATAAAGGTTTCAAAACCATTGCTAGAAGTAGAGCAAAAGTGCTCATTATCAAATGTACTTATTGTTTTTTTAATGATCTTTTTGTTGCAGCTCCCATGGAGAGTTCCTTATCATCAGAGATCTCCTTGATAGGGATTAAAGCTACTAAATATGTGAAAGTTACACCAAAAAATCTCCTAACATGCAGGTAATCAGAGGTTCCCCAAATTTTAAGGGGATTTTGACGTGTCTATCTTTCCTTTCTTAGGGAGCCTCTCAGATATCTACAACAAGATGGAAAATATCATTTTGACCACTGTTAGAAGAGATAAGTATCCTTCAAAGGTGTCAATCATCAGAGTTTTTAAGGAGCTAGTGTTGAAGGTAAAAGTTGCTCTAGATGCTAATCCTAAGGGTCTGTCCTCAAGGTGCTGATCTTGAGAAGATGGTCTTCGAGGATTTGGCTTTGAGCACCTTAAACACTTGTTTCCTATATACATCATGTTGCTATGCTTTGAACCAATGGCTAAGGCAAACTTTTGCATTTTTAGTTATCATGTACCAAATTAGTTTATGTTAAAAATAAGTGGCATTGGCAATAGCACTGTACTCAACATTCATGGATGATCTTGAAGTAATATATTATGGAGGACCGAAATATATGATTTATTCCTAGAAATTCTACTAAACCTTCAATGAACCTTTGATCATTTGGACAGCTGGTTTAGTTCACATCTGAATAGGCACAGAGTTGAAGGTTAGAAGATTTTTAGAATACCAACCCATAAGTTGAAGCCCATTTGAGTTAAGTAATATATGTTTGAACAAAATTCAGTGTTCAAAAGTTGGAGAAAACATGAATTGGAAATTTTATTTATCATAAAGGCAATTTTGGGATGGGTGATAATGAGGTATTGGAGAGCACCAATAGTGTTGCAATATTTATTTGAATTTGATAAGCTTCACCACAATGTTTAGACAATATAGTAGATGCTGCAATGCTGGTCCACACAAATTTAGTCGCTTCCAATTGTAGTTTTCAATATAGGTCCATGATAAATTTACCTGTAGCCATATGAGCAAACTCTAAACCAAGAAAGAAGTGTTGAATGACAAAATCTCAGGTAGCAAATGAGTTGCTAAGGATAGCAACAACTTTTTGTAGATGGTTTGGCATGTTATCCACGATTACATTATCATTGGCGGAGACAAACAACTATGTAAGTATACCATGTTAGTGATAAAACAAATAAGGATGTCTATGAACCAAGGAACCTAAAGTGAAAAGAAAAGTTAGATAGTTGATGACATACATGAGTCTTTGCATCAAAAAATAGTAGCTGTTAAATCATATGTATTTCTTCATGATGAGAGCAATGAAGAAACACATTTTTTCTGTCGCCTTAGAGTTTAGCTGAAACTTATTGCAATGGAAACAATTATGCGTGTGGTTTAGGGCTTAAGTACTAGGCAAGAGATATCATTCAAATTTACACCATTTTGGTTGATGAAAGTCTTTAGAAACAAGGTGAGTCTTGTACTGATTTATAGAATCATTAATTTTTTTTAGTTTTTCTTTTGATTTTAAAGACCTAGTTGCAATCAACAATGTTTTTACTGCATGGAAGAAGAACTAAGGACCAAGTTTTGTTGAGTAAGAGGCTATTGAAATATTTAACTATAGCATGTCTCCAACCTAGAATTTTGAAGAATTGAGAATGTGTTGTTGGTTCATGCTTGATCAATTCAGTAATGATTATCAATGCACAACAAGAACGTAGTTTTCTAATATCATCCATGGATCTAAGACACTTGAGATGTGTATCTGTACTTAGTGCCACAAATGAGTGAGGTTCTTGAGTTTCAGTGGAGGTCTTAATTGAAATGTTTTTTTCTGTAGCTTTTGTTGTATCATTGTTTGGTTGTTGTGCTTTAGGTAAAGAGGATGGCTTTTGGATGGTGGTAGGCATATTAGACAATATTGGGTTAGAGTATTGAATCATGCCCCATGGGTCAGCAGGATGTTTTGGATGTGGCCCTAGGCAGGGTGATGGATGCATAAGGGAAGTGTTTTTTGCAAAGCATACTTTCTGGAAATGCATATGCACCCAGTTGTCAGTTCCAAAAGACAATACCCATTTAGTTAGAAGGATAGCCCAAGAAAAAACCCTTGATGAACAAAAGGAATGTTTGTTGAGTGGGCAAATATATGGAAAACATAGTTATCGGTAGTTTCTTAAGAAAAGATAAACGGGCTGTGCCCCAGCTAGAGTGTAAGGTTGTCGATTGTGGTGGATGGTAAACCATTAATTAAGTAGGTTGCTACTTCAATGAATAGTGTCAAAACAACAATGGTAATGATGCATATAAAGCATTGCTAGCCCAAGCTTAACTCTTTGCTAATTTCACCATTTTGTCTGTGTATATGAGCAGGATAGATGTTGGATAATACCACACTTATTGAAATGGGAGGATAAGGCTGAACCACTATTGCTTTACAAGAATATGATTTTGTAATCAAGTTGCTATTCAACCATTGTTTGAATGAGGTGAAGGTAATATGTATTTCAGACTTAGATTTACTCCAGTAGAACCAAACAAATTAAGGGAAATGATTAATGAAAGAGAAAAAAAAACCTGAAATCCATTATTTGAAATAGATGAAACAGTTTCTAAAACATTAGCATGTATTGGATATAAAATACATTTGCTTACAATGAATGTTAATAGTAAGAAAAAAATATTGAGACTTGGCTTTTGATTGGCTACACAGACTTTGGGGCAAGTAGTAGAAAAGCATGGTAAATAAAACTTTGAGACACTAATGTGTTAATGAGACATTGGGATGATCGAACTTTAAGTACTAAACTTCTAAGGGGTTATAAATTGCTCTTAGAATAGTTGATGAAGTGCTAAGTTGACTATATAATTCAGCTTCATGATGGTCATAGAGAAGATGTCCTTTCGTGTGAAGGCTTTTCACAAGAAAATGACCGTAAAGAATTCCTCCAATATACAATTATCTCTAGTGAGTTGTTAGATAGAAAGTAGAGAATGGGATAATGCAGGGAACTGTAAAACATGTTTGGGAAAAATATTGATATTGGAGGTAGGGATAACAACGTAGCCTATGAGGTGAATTGGCAGGCCTGACCCATTTCTGTTTTCTGCCAAATTTGCTGCAGTGTGTTCATAATGCAGCAAGAGGGATGACATACTTGGTACCACATAATGTGAAGCACCAATGTCCACAATGAACTCTGATTGTCACACATTGACATTACTAGCATAATATGTAGTTGCAAATTGCTTAAATGTGTTTTTAATTTTAAGGGGTAGCAATTGTTATTGTTGAAAATATTGACAAACAAAGCAATGTTTAGTGGAGTGCTTGTTATAACCATAGTTGTAGCTAGGCATGTAGAGGACACGAAAGAGAAGGGGCCTTGTTTAGGTGACAAGAGCAGATTAGGTGAAGGGACACATTAGGGTACTTGATCAGTCAGATCACATGAGGGTTGGATGGCCAAGAAAAGCATGCAGAGAGGTTGATGAATATCAAATAGGGTTAAAAGAGATGCACCAAATATTTGAGCCACTTGAGGGGTAGTTGGTCGAGGAAAATGCCTAAGCAAGGGAGCTTGGGCAAGACTTCCTGAAGGGGAAGATGGATAGTTGAGCAGGTCATGGATAAGAATTAGGTAGATTAAGAGGGTAATGTTATATTTTGCTCGGCCATCAACTAAAATAAAACTTGATAATACAATCGAATTTCCAAAATATTGGGTTAGCACATGAATATACAACAAAAACTTCTAGGACAACTCAAAACGAAGGAGAAAGCAGAAAAGCATCATAAAAAATCATAATTTATATAATACAAAGTAAAACAACTAAATAAATAATCATGTATAACATTTTTTAGCTGTCAAATGTCCAACAAAAATTGTACCATCATTTTTTATATAATTCTAAATACAGCAAATATATACCAAAATACATACAAAACCTCTCATAGAAATTAACAAAAACACTCTTTGAGAGTCTTATGCATAAGTTATTAGGTATCTTAAATTTTGTGCAAGTTTATATTTTGATTTGTAATATGAGTAGGTAATAAACATAAAATTGATAAACAAGAAAACAAATAACTATAGATAAATAAAGCAACAAGAAATATGATATTTTGTAAATAAAGAAAAACAATATCAAATATGCACAACGCCTGAGAAATACTTAAAAATATGTTGAAATATATATATATATATATTTATATACATCATGCCTATATATACATGTACTTATATCATATAATATCATAGTGTGTAGTACTTATATTATAATACTTCTTTATATATTATATTTTATTTTTTTGTTTTTCTTAATTTATAATTTTTCTTATATTTTCATTTTTCACAAGTCCTAATTTTTTCTAATAACCATTATTTTTGCTTTATAGGATCCTATATCATATCATACTTTTAGATCTCTACTAACAATACCTCAGACGACCAAATCACATCGACCTTGTTTATCATCATCTTGTACAAAAATATTAATGATAATAGGGTCTTGTTGCCTTGCACAAGGTGTTAGTAGCAACAAAGTATTTGCTTATTATTGCCCTATACATAGCATTAGCAATAACATAAATGAGATTGGATGTTATCTTGATCATATAATCTTTGCTTAACGTTGTCATATACAAAAATACAGTGATAGTAAGATTTTTGCATGTCATCATTGAGCATACAGTGCTAACAATAGTAGGAATAATCTTTTTATATCAGGCAATTATGGAATAAGGTCATAAGAAAAATTTCAATATTTTCTTATCTTTATAATTCTTATGAACATAATGATCGTTTGGTTCATACAATCTATTTTATTTATTTATTTATTCTTTTTTCATTTCATTCATTATTTATATTTTTTTATCTTTCTTATTTTATGTTTTGATTTATATAATGATATATATATATATATATATATATTGCGTTATATTTATTATCAAAACATACATACACAATTAGTTGATGCCATGCAATTAGGTTATCAAATTATATTATGTTTTATTTCAAGATATAACAAATAGCTTACTTGCATCATAGTTATTTTAGTTTTATTATTTGATGACTTTGAGATGTTTCTTCTATCATATTTTCTTTTGTTTTTTTTTTCTTTCATTGTTTGCACAATATCTATTTGTGATTATTAATATATGTTGCATTTCAAATACAATACTTTGATGATAGCTTCCAAAAAAATTCCTTTTCTTTAAAATTGCTTAAATTCCTTATTTAGTCCATGAGACAGTGCGATCACTAGCTACCTCACAATGGAGGAATTCAGAAAGCACTGGATGCATTTTCGTGAGAACTACTCAATGTCTTGGCCAATCTCGAGTTAGACATGGTGGATGATCCTTGCAACGAGAAACCTGTCCTTAGTATGGCTATTGAACTCGCCTTGTGTATTTGGCAAAGGGCCTCTTAGGTTTTTCTTAAAGCACTTAAAAGTGGATTGTTAGAGGATTGTCAGTGCAATTGCCCCTCAACTAGTAGATAGTCTGTTAACCTTAGAGTTGGCGTGTTTTCGTGGAAGTAGAGGGCACAAAATTGTTATTCAAAAAGCTTACTAACTCATTCATCTATGACACCATGGGGTTGATGGCCATTGGCCACAAGGCCGTTTTGGTGGGACTAAATAGCTCTTAGAAGTCTTTTGCACCATTCTTGGTTTGGTAATCTGCTTGCTGGTTCTTCTCTCACGAGATGTGAGAAAGCTTGAGTAAGACAAACTAGTCAAGGACAGCATGCATCAGATTTTTGTATAGTCGAAGGACTTTATTTTGTGTCCCAAATTGCCTTTGACCTAGCTAATGATGAGCAGAGAGCTGTTGAAGATTTAAATAGCATGCACGCCTTATGCCCTAGCAAAGTAAATGTCTCTGAGCAAGTCTTCATGCTACTGATTGTTGGCTATTAGAAAGAGGAAGTACAACACATGATGCTAAATGATGCAGGACAGGTTGGCCAAGAGAATGTCCACACCAACATGCCTAGTTTGGGCTGATGGAGCAAGACTGACAAAGAAGTGCACTTGAGAACTTAATCACTCAGGTCATTTAAAGGCTAGCCTGTCGAGCAAAAGAAACTATGGGATCTAAGTGACGAGCCAATTTGATAAAAAAATTATGCACCAAATACTTGGGCCACCTGAGGGTTGGCTGGTTAACCAAAGTTGAGTGAGGTAACCCAATTGGGAAGTTAGATAATAGAGTTTGTTATGCACAAGAATCATATAGACTAAGAGGGAATACTAGACTATGACTAGGCTAGCCATGGAGTATAGACTACGGGTAAATTTTTTTTTTCTGAAAAGAAAGGAGATCTCACCATCATAGGGAGTAAGTCAGGAGAGAGAGAGAGCCTGGAAGAAGTCTGATGATACAATATCCTTTCATAGGTTGAAATAGGTTTTTTTTTGGGCAGACAAACTATTAGTCTTATGCTTTCAAGGTAGGCAAAAGTAGGTTTTGATTGGACAATGTGCGTGGTCTTTAATGTCAATTGATGAAAGATCCAATTTTATTAACATATCATATTTATATTAGACGTTAGAGATTGTGATGAAAAACTAGGCCGTTGGAGAGGGGATCGATTGCAATTTTCAGATAGTGGCAAAGTAATCCCCATACTAGCAAATGAACAAAGTCCAAGTTTGGGTGACAAAGCAAGACCTATTAAGAGCCACATCAGGGGATTTAATCACTCAGGTCTCCTAAAGGTTAGCTTGCCAAGGAAAATAGGCTGAGAGATCCAAGTGTCATGGTCAAATTAGATAACAAATATGCACTAAATGTTTGGGCCACTCGAGGGTTGGTTATTCGAGCAAAGATTCCTGGACGAGGTAACTTAATTGGGAAGTCGGATGGTAGAGCAGGAATCATATAGAGACTATGAGGGATGACCAAACTATAGCTAGGTTAGCCATGGATAATAGACTATGGATGAAATTTGGACACTTAGGCAACATGTGTCTGACACATGGGGAGTGGAGAACGAATGATGGATAATTTGATTTACCATATGTGTATTCATTTTTGCCATGACACCCTTTCTTAAGTGACTATGTAATTCATCTATGCAGAAATCAAATGGTTGACTCCTTAATTTACTTGCTAGTGCACTCAACATTTATCTAATTGTGATATTTTAATGACTTGACTCTCATGTATCTGATTGCTTAAGTTACAGTTTAGCATGAGCTGTTGCATGTCTATGTTGTGTTCCAGCTTTGTGCAATTTAACAGGAATCTTAATGTTCAAACCACGTCTTTCAATAACTATTTACTGAGGATTTGTTTAACTGGATTGTTCTCAGAATGTCAGGTGTGGTTGAGTTGTTACCAATTGGTGTAGTACTTTCACTGCTGATAGAACAAGTAATAGCAACAGCAAATGCCATAAATGATGTCTTAGTGGAGAAAGAGAGTTTCAGAGCTCTATCGAAATATCTCCATGACATTGAACCCATGTTGAGGAACATGCAACACCTTGAATTGGATGACACTCCAGGTGTGAGGCAGACGTTGGAGTTTCTCAAAAGAGAGTGTTCTACGGCAGAAGGTTTGGTGCAAAAGTATAGTCACTATGGAAAAATTTATTCCTTTTTGTTCTGCCGTCAAATAGCTAAAGAAATACAACTTGCAACACAAAATTTAGGCAACTCTTTAGCTTTTTTGGCCCCTCTAGCAAATTCTGAGGTTCTATATGAGCTATCTAAAAATGTCAACAGGCTGCAAGCTGAGATTCCAGAGCATGAAATTGTTGCTTCTCTACTGGAATCAAGTACACTTGAAAAGCTTAGTCATGATATGGAAGAGAGACAGCATGACCAGAACTTTATAAATAGCATGCTAGAAGAAATAGCATCATCAGCAGGCGTCAACATTGAGACATCAGAGATAAAAAAGGAATTTGAGTCATTATGTAAGGAAAAAGAAGAAGCGGCAGCAAGCCATGAGAGACCAATAGAAACCTATTTAAACCAGGTCATTGAATTACTATCTCATGCTGATGCTATAAAGCAGAATATAGAGTTACTATCTCATGCCGATGCTCCACGCGATCAGGAAAAAATTAAGAAGTTATATGAACTTATAAAAACAGCAGTAGAAAAATCAGAAATAACAGATGGAGAAATTTTAAAATACAACGCATTTATATGCCCTATAACTAAGACTGTTATGGTTGATCCTGTCAATCTTAGCACTGGAACTACATGTGAAAGAGCAGAAATTGAAGCTATGTTTGAAGGGGGTTGCAAGGAAGACCCTCGCACAGGCCAACCACTTGAGGACCTAACATTGACACCCAACAGTTTTGTCAGAGAGTTAACTCAGCAGTGGAGAGAACAAAACTGTTTTCTCAAAATTATACAAGCAAAGAAGATTTTGCAGTCTGGTGACCATTCTGCCGTTTGTAATGCTCTTTGTGATTTGGAAAATGTCATTAAGGAAAGCCAGTTTGCTAAAGATTGGATTGCTCTGGAAGGGCTCATTGATATCATTGTTCCTCTACTTGGAAGGTTGGACAATATCTTGAAACTGAGGACATTGCAAACACTGCTGACCATCGTTGAAAGGCATTCAGACAACAAGGTAAGCTATCCTACTTGAACAATTTAGAAATAGATAAGAAAAGGCTATAGTTTGTATTTAAGAATGAGTGAACTGACTGGCTAAGATGCTAAACATGTAATCGAATCCATAGCTTGTGACTGCATACAGAAAATTGTATAACATAGACTCCAAGTATGCTGACAAAAGGTCATTAAAAAACTTATAATTAGGGAGCAACGGATTCTTACTCTCACTGTATCAGCTATGGATATAGAGAACCCATAGTTCTGTTCGTCGAAGTAGAGATTTGAACGTTGGGACATGATTCAAAGGCTATAACTGTCATACATTTTTCTTTAAGGAAAGCTGCTAACATGGTGTAGTTTCTCATCTTTCTGATGGATGAGGTAGAAAGTATAATAATCATTTTTCTTGATTCATAATCAATTATCTGCTGCAAGTTCACATATTTTGAAAACAGGAGAGGTAGGCTAACTTCCAAGGAAATGCATTGGCATGATATTGAAATTACAAATGTTTTTAAAAACTTGGATTGCACCTGCATATGAATGGATGGTTTTAGGTAAAGCTTGGTGGCATTGTTAAAATGTTGTAGTCTTGAATTTGTGTGGTTACATGCATGTAATTATGCTCATATGATAGAATGTTACGAGTTCGTCCATTCAACAAAGTTATTTTACAATCCTTGATAGCTTATTTGAATTCAGCACTTCTGCAAATTTTAAGTATTCATTAAATATAACAATTTACTCAATTTGTCCAAGAAATGTATATCGATATATCATGGCATGGCAGTAGATTCTTATTTCCGTATGAAATTTTAATAAATGCACAGGAAAAAGTGGTAGCTGCTCAAGGATTTCATTACATAATAAAATGCTTGGGACTTGATTCCAATTTGTCTGGCGCCGCAATCCATCTACTTTTTGAACTTTTGCATGTGAATGATGGGTGGCATCAGTCTATGGCTCAAAAGAATTGTACATGGAATGAGGCTTTATGTAGAAAGCTTAAAGAACAGGGCAATGCTATTGCTTTCCTTGTTATTATTGTTTTGGACAAGCAATATCAAGAATCAGCAAAAAAGGCAGAAGACATCTTGTTGCAGTTGTGCATTGATGATGATAAAACAATCTCTCTTGTTGCTTCTTTCCATTGGTTTAAGCCACTTGCCTGGCGTTTATCTCATGGTCAGTGAATGCTTATTTCAATTTTACCAGAAGTGTTTATTTTTCTGCATTTTGTTCAATTTAGATGCTTTTGGTTTCAATATCATGTTCTCATGTGGTAGTTTATCTAGAATACCATAAAAATTTCTATTATTTGTGACTGATTTTGTTTGAGATTTTTATTTATATTTGGGGATTCTATTCATTTTATGAATTCTTGATTTGAAGGTAGACTTCTTCTCATATTTTGAAGATTCTCCATATTGTCAGAATGCTTTTAATTTAAAGGGAGAATTTTCCCTTTATTGGGGATAAATGAGTGAAAGCAACAATTTTTCTTCTCAAGTTGTCATAGTATCAAATTTCAGGGGATATTAATCTTGTGCAAAAATATTTTCGGTCTTTATTGTCAACAAAACATGGCTCTCTTATTGTGTTTTTCTTCTTTTTCTATTGGCCTTCATTGCGACCATTGCCATTTCTAACAGCCTTCATCATTGCTATTGCTCTTCAAGCTCCCCATTATCATCGCCATCCATCGAGGTCTTCATTACTATTTATTGATAAACAATGTTGAGTTCTACTTCTATTGAAGATGTTTCCTAAAACATCGAAGGAGTACAAACAAATCAAACACTAGGAGAACCATAATAAATCAATATTAAATATCCACTCAATGAAAATGTTATTTAAAGTGGTTGCAATTGATAAATACCATTTTAAAGGAAAAAGGTAAAGTCTATTGCATACTTTGAATCGAACCCTGGGAGGAGACTTGAATTTCATTTCATTGGATGGATGAAGTTTCATGAATATGACATGGCTTTGGAGCTCAGTGCTACCTAAAATTAGCTACATGCACATGTTACCACCAATTGCAAAGAGATTTGGGAATCGATTTGGCAAACCAATTTTGTAGTAAGGAATGTTGTGCAAATTTATGAGTTTAGAATCAAAATAATGTCAATCAAATGGGGAAATAGCATTGTTATAGAGTATTTTAATTTTTTTTTGAAGGGGTTGTTGCAAGAGATAGACCAATATGAAGAGTTATCTATGCAAAGAAATGAAGATGCATCCATTTTAAGGCATTTCTCAAGAAGGATCAAACCTATGAATTTCAATAGGGCTAAATGCTAATTTTGATGCCATGGCATTCAAGTCTTGGGTAATGATGATTTGTCATCTCTCAATGAGTGGTGTTAATCATTTTTACCAAAGAGAATAGAAAAGGAGTGATAATGGAGCCATAACCAATTGAAGCTTCGTCCATGCTTATAGAGTGGAGTATTTGAATTGAAATTCGGATGTTCATATCACAACCTAGGGATATGCATGCATGCACAATAAAAAGAAATTTTTAAGCAATACCAAGTAAACCAAACTTCTTTTTCTTTTTTATTTCATAAAACATATCTATAGTTACAAAAGACAACATCTATATTAAATAATTCTTTGCAACCCATAATTAACTAAAAATACAAAATAAATAAGAAAAAACTTATATGACTTATTAGATCAACTCAATATCATTAATTGATATAGACTTTCTTACATGAATCTATCCCAATAAGAAAAACTTTATTTTATAGAGTTGTACTTTAAATGAATCTTCATTAAGCTTAGTATCAATTTCTATGGGTCCTTTTTAAAAATTAAGATATCATTTGAGAGATGATCTTTTTTCAAGCATTTTTGAATTTGAGAGAAATAAAGTAGCTTGTAGGAGCAATATCAGATAAAAGAGAATAATCAATATATTTGGGTAAATAAATATTTAAAAATTATTCATTAGATTTATCACTAAAAGAGTTTATTTATAACTCTTTTTTACGTACTAGTCTTTGATAAAGTAGAAAAAACTTAACATCAAAGAGATTATTTTAAAACATATATGATGACGAATATAAAACATATATAACAATACTAATGTTCATACATAATTGAAATGTATTCATATCAAAATTTTTTGAATTACAAAATATATAACTCTTTGGATAAATATATATTAATAATTGATTACTCTTATTAATTTTTTTAGAGACTTAATTTATTTTATGAATTCAACACATTTATAATTATTAAACCTAATATGTTGTTTAATTAAATTACGTATACAATAAAAATTATTTTGAGTTTCCCATAAAAAAAAATAATATGTACAGATATGTTAAAAATATTTTTAAGATTTTGAAGGCTTAAGTTTTGAGTTGATTCTTTTTCTTTTAAGTTAATTTCTTTTTTTATTTCTTTATTTTTATTAATAATAAGTTCAGTTTCTTTTAAGCTAATCTTCTTATCCTCTATTATTTTTTCTTATCAATAAAAAGAATAATTTCTAATTTTTCATACTCAATTTTCTCTTATGATCCTTTAAAAGTTAAGATATACTTATATTATTAGTTATTATGCCTAATATTCACAATTATAGCAATTTTTGGTGTTATTTTAAAAATTATCTCTAATGATGTTCTTAGGTATTTGATAAAGAAGACAAATCTAATAATTTTCTAAGATGTTTCTATAAATAAGTTTAGTGATTTATATTTGAAATTTATATACACTAAAATTTAGAATATCTCCATTAGTTGAGTTATGTCATTAACGTTTTAAGTGTTCGAGAATAATACAAATCAACTTCTTTCTCGATCTGTTACCTAAGTCCCAAAATAAATCTTTTGATTAATTGTCAATTCTTATCAGGACAATTAGTCGTAGCTATTAAATCTTTAAATATTTTAAAAATTCTATCTTAGTAGAATCACTTTGTTTCAATGTATATAATTGTTCATGTAATTTCTTATCATAATATGTAAGAATTATTGATATGTATGGTAACATTTTAGCTACTAATTTTATGCATTTAGTCATTGTAGATTTTAATCTAACTTTTTATTTATATTAACATTAAATATATTAGTTTTATTCTTAATTTACTTAAAAAGTTTTTATTTGATTATGTTTAAGATGCATGATGACTAAAAGATATGATTAAAATATGAATTTTTTTCATACATTCTTTAACTAAAATTATAATGCAAATAAAGTGATATAAATATAAGTAATAATTCTTAAATGAAGAAAAAAATTATGTAACTTTTTTTAATGAGAAAGATTAGGAATAATAACAAAAAAATGTTAAAAATGTTGGTGAATAATCTATTTTAATGATAATAAAGCTTCATAAGATCATTCCACATAATTTTCAAATCTTTCAAGTTCATCTTTAGCCATATTAACTCATATATACCTTGTGTCGGATCAAAATTTGGATTCACCATTTGAACTTCTCATTGCGTTTTATTTTTACTGCTCTAAGAAACTAAGTTTCTTTAAAAAGAATGAATACCCAAAATTATATTTCTTTCCACCAAAGAAATTTATAAAGGCTTTTTGTACATTTTTTTCATACTTCTTGAACAATATTCTTTCGTAATCACTTTTAGGCTATGCAATATTCTATAGATCACCAGATAATATATTTCCTTTAGGTGGTTATATATGAATTGACTTGCAATACTTTTTGCTTATGTTTAGGGGCATGTGTGTTTGTGTGTGTGTAAGATAAGTAAATTAATCCACCAATTAATCTTTGGTATATTGTTTCATCTGTGGCCTTGCCACTTTCTTCGTTCTTGAGTTTGTGATTGGCATTTATAGGCAAGTCGACTAGTTTGTATGCAATTTTTCTCTTTTCTTTGAATGCATAAATATACTATTTAGATACAAAAAGCTTATTTTGGTCTACACAACCTCATTTCCTTGGAAGTATTTGAGGTGTTTAAACTTCTTAATTTCAAATTTTTTTCTCAAACATCATTTTAAAATTTGCCTTATCATTCCCAATCACTATAATGTCATCCATTTATACAATGTTATCAGTCTTTGAAATTGTCTAAATACTAATATATACTACTTCCCTTAAGGCAATATTTTATTTGAATGTCATTGCAATTGTTGAATAAGGGAAATGGTTGTAGCTAATAGAGTTTGCCAATCCCAAAGCCCAATTAGTTGTAACTCGAGCGTTAATAAGTTCTCTGATCTAAGTCTGAGTTGGGGTTTTGGTGATCAAACTTGAACATGGTTCATTATCATCTAAATCTAAAATCAGCCTTTTTCTTTGGCTTGGCTAGAGCTTCTTGATTTAGCTTTGACTTCTTATTTCAACTTGAGCTTCTTCTATAGACTTGGATTGAGCTTGACCTATAAAAGAATCTCCAATTTTGGAATTTGTATTTTAGAGATAAATAAAAAATTGACAATATAGGGAAAGGGAAAAATTAAAATTAAAAAAATGAGAGAAATAAAATTCACTTTGCTTGTGTGATCAGCATATGGAAGAGCAAGCTATTTAACATATAAATTTGATTAACTTTATACTGGTGCATTGTTTTTTAATATAATTTGGTGATAAAAAAATTCATTCAAACGCTTAATAGTATATGATAAGAATTATTGAATAAAAACTTATAAATTAATTTCTCAGGTAGTTATGTTTTTTTATTAAATTCTTTTGATCCAAATAATCAATAATGAAATTATGATAGAAATACAATTTTGTTCCTAACAAGTTCACTAAAAATCACTCAAAATCTTAATGTCTTTGTGAATTTTATAAAAAAAATATCATGAAAAGAATTGATTTTACAAGAAATATTATGAATAATAGCCAAATGTAGTAATCGAGAAACAAGAAATATCATATCAGAGATAGAGATTAATTTCAAAAAAAAAAAAAAAAAAAAAAAGATAGAGATTAATTTCACATCTAGATCTATCACAAATCATCAAATAATAACTCTTATTTTTGCTTTGTTCTATCAATAAGACAAAAGAAGAGATGCCAAATATAAGCCTCTAATATTTTTCCTACAAGGATGTGACCATCTCATTAAACTCCTTAACTTGAATTAATTCATGTAAAAATATGATTGTTGTAGCATTGTCTTTTTCTCTTGAAATTATATCGTAGGTAGGTGCTCTTAGTCACCTTTAAACTCTTTGGTCTAACAACTTAATATTATAGCTACAAAACCACATCGACTATAGTAGGGCAAGTGTTTAGGACACTTGGTGATACCAAAAAAGCATTGATGGGACCTTTTAGGCTTTGCTCGAGTAACACATGATGCGTAAAACTTGGGCATTTATAATAAAGTGATTAGAATATAATCCACACACAACATAATGTGAAAGATATAGTGAAGCATTTGGAGTCCTTGATATTTGACTTGAATTCAACATAGTTATGGTGAGAGAAATGAATAGTATAGATAAGCCTTCATTTGAGGGAGAAATTATTGAATACAAATACCAATTAGATTACTCCAATATTAGAAGTGAATATAGTATTAGAAACATAATATATGATTCATATTTATAGGCTTAAGTTTCTATATTAATGGATTTATATTTAACGATATATTGATCTCAACTTAAAAGTATTTATAGGGCCACTTTTTGTTGGGGTTAGAATCAAGTTTTTTGTGGATCAAGTTTTTCATGCCTTGTCACTCCCATGGTTTTATAACTTTCTACAATGGTTGGGAGAAGCTTTAGTGAACTCATGCAATTAGTTAACTCTGTGTTGACGACAATTGACGATGTCAAAAATGTTTCTATGGAGCAATTTAAGGAGCACAATGCATGGTTCTATGGTTTGGTAATCCATGATAGAGTAATTAGAGTGTAATTAACATGTGGTGCAAAAGATGTAATGGAGCATGTTGACCTCCTTAATGCTTGACATAGCACTCAATATGTTAGTCAAAAAGTTCAAAATTAAGGAGGGAGTAATGGACGCATGAAATGGACACTTAAGAGAAATAGTTGTGTACAAGTGAGAATTATATTAGTCTTGTATATAAATTTACACATACTATTCGAGGTGCAAAATAAAGATAAGCTAGATAGAAACTAGTTTGCATAACACGTATCACGATTCATTTTTTATGATGATTTTTCTTAGTTTATTTAGAATTCTTGATGACATTTGGTTTATTAATTCTTTATAATGGTTTATTATTATTTATAAGAGATTAATTTATCATGAAAATCTTGCACTTTCTTATAAGATGTATAGAATCTTTTTTATTTTTTTTATTTGAGTTTTCTAAAATAAGTGCTAAAATCTGACATGGTTTTATCTTCGATTTTTTTTGTAAACCTCCTTTTATTTCTTCATATGATTCTTCTCAAAAAATATTGTTATAAACTCTTTTATTCATAATTATTGAGTTTCCTAAATTTTTATATTATTTTCATAAATTTTTGTGTTTAAAAAGATTATGAAATGCATAAAATTTTGCAGAGTGACCAATGATTATGAAAAAAAATTGCATAGTTTTGTTGCTTGCTTTAGGTGAGGCTTGGTGGTCTCCTTCTACCTCTTTCTATTTCTTTTTTATTTCTTCTCTTTCTTCTGTTCTTTTTTTTATATTAGTATTAGATCATAGCTTTATGATACCATATCCATAATGACAATTCTCTTGGTCGAATACCTTCTACATCGATGCCTTCATTGTTGAATTTGATTATCTTCTAACTCCATGCTAAGTTTGAACTGTAGTGTTGATGAACTCATTGGCCCCCTCTTCTACAACCATTACTATCTTCTAGGCCACTTTTTGGTCCTTCCTGATATTGTCATAACCAGTTTTTGATCACTACCCTTTTGGATGCTGGCCATTTCGAGTGTCACCGCCTTTTTTGGTATAAAGCATAAGTTAAATCTCCTTTTAGATCTATGGGAATTTAAAAGACCACCACTAATGTGCATAGCCTTGGTGTCCCCATGAATGTCGATCATCAATAGCAATTTTGCTAACATATAATAGTCCCCATCAAAATTTTGAATTTTCAGAATTTCGAAAATTTCTAGTAAATGCAAGAAATTGTCAACATTTTAGAAAAATTTCAAAAAAAATTGAAAAATTTTAAGAAAATTGCAAAAATAAAAAATAAAAATGTAAATGTTGCTAATTGAGACATCTAGATAGGTTATGTATTCTACAACTTTTTTCTATTAAATAAAGCCTAAAAATGAGTTTTCTCTTAAAGTAAAGAAAATTGATACAAAATATGATTAACTGGATAAAAACTAGTTTGAGATTAAAAAAAAGGGAAGCAGTTCATGATAATTATGAAAAGTTATTGATTTTGAAATTGAAATTCATTATTCACAACACTTCATATGATAACACAACTTAAAAACAAAACAATATCACCGTTTTGGAATTAGGGCCAAAAATATCATTTCAATAAATGAACAAGCCTTGGATATCTTGACCATTATGTTATAATGGCGATGGATGAGGCAAGCAAGTTATGAAATTGTATAATAAATTTTTCATGTTGGGTTGCATTTCCTGTGAAGGTTGTTTCTATATTCTTTGATCATCCTTTTCTGCAGCCAGTTGATGAACACATAGTGCCTTTCATTCGTTGAAGTAACTTCATCCTAAATATCTCAAATTGCCATATTTGTAGGGCTGGAGTCGTCAAAGCAGACCATGATGCAAACCCTTGAGCAAATGCAGCTCGTTGATGAGGACATAAAGCAGCTTGGAGAGGCTGGGGTGATCAAACCCCTGGTAGAAATGGCTTCTAGAGGTGCCGACTCAGATAAGCTTGCTTTTGTTATTCTAGCAAAGCTATCAGATTCATATGAAAATAGAAGATTAATTGTGGAAGCTGGAGCGTTCCCACTTATTCTCAAACAGATTTCCTCAGCTCTCGTCTCCTCTGTTGTGAAAGAAAAATGCTCTGAAATCTTTGAGAAGCTTACTTGTGATAGCGAGGAATTCCTCTCTAATGTTGGACATGCTGTTCCTGAGGTAGAGCCCATCATAAACAGCTTAGTAGCAGAACTGAAGAATCCTAATACTTGTTTAACCATTCGAAAGACTGTTTTTAGAGCACTCCTCAATATCTGCAAGCATGAAAGGGTTGCTGCCGAGAAGGCAATTGCTACTACAGATGGCATCTCGAGCATTCTTCCCCTACTCGATGATTCTGAGCAAGAAATTCGCCAACTTGCTCTGCAACTGATCCATCAGTTCTCTACCAAAGTTCCAGTTGCTATTGCAGATTTGCTCCTCCTACATGGTAACATGCTGAAGACATTATTGTCCTTACTTGGAGATGACAATCAACCTCAACTTCAGGTAATAGCAGCAGGTTTGCTGGCTAATCTTCAAAAATCTACCATGAAACTTACCAATCGTTTAGCTGAATTAGGAACAATACCAGTGCTTTTAAAGTTGCTAGATCAAGGCTCCAACGAAGCAAAGGAGTATGTCCTAGATTCTCTCATTGGCTTCTTGAATCCTGCAAACATTGATATGCAGAAAAGTGTGGTGAATGCAGGAGCTTACCCTTTGTTGGTTAACACGCTGAAATCCGAAAGCCTAACAGCTCGAGCGAAGGCTGCAGAGCTTATCGGCAACTTGTCCTCAAACAGCCCAAAGTTAACAGCAATGCCCAAGGCGAGTTGCTTAAGTTTTTGCTTTGCAAAGCAAGCTCCAACTTGCGAAGTCCATGGAGGGATTTGTGGGGTCGAATCAAGCTTCTGTTTGTTGCAAGTGGATGCTCTTCCTGATCTGGTGAGGTTGCTTCGGGAACGAGACGAGGCTGTGAACCAAGCTTCGCTCCATGCAATGAAAACCTTGGCACAAGAAGGATTGACATTGAGAAGTGCAAAGGTTTTTCATCGATATGGAGCCATAGAACAAATGCTGGTTGTTTTGGAAAGATTGGAAACAAATTTAGCTATTAAGGAAGAATTGGTTGAGTTACTTGATAAGTCATTTGATGATCATGAGGTTGCTACTAAGTACAGTGTGCAAGCATGGGAAATCCTTGAACGCTTGACTGCATTCGATGGCAATAGGAATGATGGTTTAAGGGAGAAGGCTGCCAAGTTAATAGCCAAGCTTCAGCGTTACTCCAAGCCTGGATCAATGCCTTCTTTTTAACCATAGTTGAGCATACATAATTTGCTTCCTTGCCTTGCATTTCTGTTGGGCAAGCCCTCTTCCTTTTTATGCTCAAATGGTAATGTAATCTTATGCTTCAGCCTCATTATTTCTTCCGTTTGTCTTGTTTGAGTTAACAATTGTTTGGCTTCTTAAGAAACATTATTTGGTTCTATTTGCAAATAGACGTCTGTATATTTTATTAAACGATAATTGTATTATGCATGTTTTTTATCTTCATGAAATTTAATAATACATGCAAAAAATGCCTATTATTTAAACAAAGAATATGCATGCAAATATCAAAATTTTGAGAAAAAATAAATTTTAAGAATAATATGCACACAAAATATAAAATATATGTATTTTTTTTAAATAATAGTATACGAAATGCCAAAAAGTATGCATTATTTAAAGTAAAAATTGCGCAAACAATTAACAAAACAATATGATAACAAACTCTAAACAACAATGCACTTACACAATATTAAAGATGCATACATAGTATCTATACATTCAAATAAAAAAGCAAGACGCATCGATATTTTCTCACCTTTCTATTGGCATCTTTAGGTATTGTTTGATAACTCAAAAAATTGAGTATGTGATCATATTTTAATTATTTTTTAAATTTTTTCATCTGCTTTTAATAAATTCACATACAACTTCATTTAAAAGATGGATTCGGTGCATGGCTACCATTGAGGTAGCTCCATATATAACAAGTATTGAAGTCGTTATTTACTCATTAATATTCTCTAATAAAAGAAAGACATTAGTACCAAAAAAATAGGAAAATCCATTCGAGGAAATTATTCATATATTTTCTGTACCGCCCTTTAACGTGTGAATCTTCTTGTTGTTTAGGCAAGTTCGTAACTACGATCTGTCCATCGTAACGCCATTACATAAGAAAATATGATACCAAAAATATGCAACGGACTCTGTATATAAAAAGATTATGACGAAGAAGTAAAACTTATATAGATAGAGCGACTCACTAACCTCGCCATGGCGAAGAGCGCGACTCCATTGTTGCTATTTCTGCTGCTCACCATCTTTCTTTTGCATCTTCATGAAGCGCAGGCCAGCCGCGCAGCTGCACTCCTGCACAAGAATGGTCAATGGGCGGTGGAGTTCGACGATAACTCGAAAAGAACGGTTCCCGAGGGACCCAACCCGCTACACAACCAATATCCACCGTCTCCGTCTTCGACTCTCGGCTACGGCGTCGGTCGGCGAGTTGTGCCCTCGGGACCCAATCCCGCTACTGACGACGTTCCACCACCCCCACCTCCTCCCCCATTTGCCCAACTGATCAACTGATATAATCCCATCTTATAGTATTAAATAAAAGTTCTCGAGTCCTGTGGCTCGAGCCAACCATTGCATTATAGAATATTTCAAGTTTGTTAATATAGGCTTATTTAAGTAACAGATATGTCTTAACGAAACTCAGTACTTTATGAAAAGGGAGAGGACAGTTATAAGAGAACATGAATTGATCAATGAAATTACTTTTCAAACGTTTTTAGTGCATCTTTTCGATCGATATCACTATAGAGAGGTTGGTCAGAAGGCAATGTCTCCAGGCTTGGGGCCAAGTCTCTAAGCTTCTTCACCAACTCCTCAAACAACATTCTACTTCCAACAGCCGTCAGGTGAAGCCCATCCCTGCCGATAAACAAACCAAATTGTTTCATTTTTTGCTTGCAGAAAGATTTACAACCATCATGCAGGTAAAAGAATAACAGTTATAGAACAGTGATAAATATAGGACAAAAATGTTGTTGAGAAATGCGTATATGCTAATCTTATTTAGCATTTTATTAATGTTGGGATATAAATAGAGGACTAATATTTAAATTTATGTTTTTATTGTGATGCTCTTTTCTTGTGCATCTCCTAAATTGGATTATATAGAAGGTATCAAGATCTGCGTTCATTAATATTGGGATATAAATGGAGGTCTATTATAAATCTTTTTACTATGTTTTATTTTTATAACTTTTTCTTGTCTCCTAAATTGGACCATATATAAAAAAAATACCAAAGTACCAGGATCCCTTTTATTCATCACTACATGGTATAAGAGAAGTTTGAATTTAAGCTCTAAACATGACCCAATCATAGCCAGTTATCTTCCCCTCTATGATTAACCTATTAAAACCTTCACTCACAACTTACTAAACATTCATCTCTGCATTTCTCCTCAACAATAAATCTTTTCCTAATCTCCCCGCATCCCCCATTGCTCCATGTTGCGACTATATAAATCCCCTCCCTCACCTCTATTCCTTTACTTCTCTAATTTAAAAAAAAAAAAAGCTTTTGAAAAGATGTTTTACAAAAGATTTTCTCACAAAAAAAGAAGTTATGGAAGTTGTCCAATAAATTTTTAAAACATTTGAAGTTGAAAAATAAAAACCTATCAACACCAAAAATAGTCTTAATCATGACACATGAGTAACATTTTGCTAGAAATTTTAAAAAGCATTAGGCAGTAAGAAGTTAACATTCACATGACAAAAAGTTTGCACTTTCAGGTATTACATGTGACTTCTTTCAACATGTTGTACAACTTGTTAGTCATGTGTTAAATTTAGAGATAAAAATTAACCTTTGATACATGCACCAACATCTTTGAAACCTAACTTTCTAGCCCATGACGTAAAATTTAAATCAGAGTTCATAACAAACATGCCCTGCGATTCTCAAAATAAAGCTAAGAACAAGCCAAACCACCTAGCTTTTTAATAAGATGAAAAAAAAAAATAGTATAATACCTCAAAAAGGATTTCTGCCAATCTGGATATTCCTGCATCTTTGAACAGATATCTATCACTGGAACATTGCACTCTGCTGCAACAGCTAAACATGCCTTTGCGTAAGCACAAGCACTGTCATTAGTCCTCTCGGGCAGATCTGAAGCATTGTCCTCAAAAGGATTCCTCAACAAAAGAAAATGCTATTTAACACTTCTTCACTGAAAGAGGGCATCACAATATTTCGTTTAAGTTGGGAGAGTAATTCTATGTGAACATTCAAGTGTACCGAAAATCGCGAACCTCTTAACGAACATCTGTATATCATTCCTAAGCTCATAAGCCAAAAAAATACAAGTACAAATTTTGGAAAAGAAATATACACTAAGAATTCCCCATAATGGAACAAGAAACATCCTAATATCTTCTCATAATTATAGAATTCCCTAAATAAGGAAGAAAGATATCTAACTAATATTTCTTAAAAGTTAAGAAAAGAATTTCCTTAATAACCCATTTTCAAATTCATGGATAATATTAAGAGTGATGATAAAAAGATGCAATGTACTCAAGAAGTAAGGCTTTCTCAAGAAGTTAGCAAACTATTTAGAGAAAGCGTGGTAGTGAAAATGTTCTTTCTGAAAAGTGATGTAATTAAACAAAAGCGTTTATGATAAGAGATGGGAAATCATAAAAAAAGCAACACAAATTTTGCATAATGATGGTGCTACATGGTTTGGTGCATAGCAATGTGTTTTGGCAATGCAATCACATATGGGTGTCACAAATTGACTATGTTTAGCAGAAAAAAGAAGAGGTGATGTGATGCATCATAATGATAATACAACAAAAGAGTGACAAAAAGGTGATACAAAACAATAACACATTCTAGTGATACAATTGCCTAAGTTGTCATAAATTGTCAATGGTTAGACAAATTAAGGTTTGTATAACCAAAGGAACATAACACCGAAAATATAGTAAAAACATGACAATATATGGCCCAAATTGAGGCAATATAGTAGAAAAGCAAGAATGCAATTTGGCAATGCAACCTAATAAGGTTGTCACAAAATTAACAATTATGAAATATTTAGTAAATCCTCCAACAATGAGTACACATATCATTGCTCAACTATAAATAACCATAGTAACTTCTATATATGAAATACAAACTCTTTTTTTCATTAATATCTTTCAAACTATTTCTCCTCGTACCATATTATGTCTATTTTAGATAAATAAAAATCAAGTGATAATCTCCTTTTTGTATTTTAATCTTTTTCACTAAACATCATAATAAATATGTAGTATCAATGATCAAAATTCTTGGACGAAAACCAAAGGTTCAAAATATATCTCATTCATTTAATTATTTTATAATTAAAAAAATTAAAAAATCTTAATTTATCTTATATATATATGTAACAAAATAATTTTTTTCACTTTTTTAATATCTTTTTTAGACTTCAAAAAACTACCAAACAACTAAATAAGTCAAAAGATATTATATTCTCCTAACACTTTCACATATCTATAAAAATGGTATTTGGTCTCACAAATATTTTAATAGTTCATCCTTTTATATTGCTTGCTTCACCTTTTATTTACTATAAAACAACTTAATAAGACACAAGATATTATATTCTCCCAACACTTCCACATATCTACAAAAATGGTGCTTGGTCTTACAAATATTTTAATAGTTCATCCTTTTCTACTGCTTGCTTTGCTTTCATTTTACTAATATATTGATAAAAATAAAAAACTAGTCTTTTGGATACCTTGGTTCCTCTAAAATCTGTAGTGCTAGCCATTATATATTAGCTATTAATATTAAGAGCTAAGAACTCTCAATATGAGCAATGAACAGTGACAAATGTGTTGGCTATACAAATCTAAATTGTACTAACCCAAAGGACTCCTATTCTGTCACTCAAATCAAATAATCTTGTGAACCCAATTTTAGGCTTCATTTATTTTAGTTTTCTAGATGTCTTCTTTGACTATCAAATCAAGATGGTTGAAGAGTGTGAGGAGAGAACTTATATCACTGATTTTGGCATGTTCTATTATAGTATCAAGCCTTTTGGTTTGAATAATGTTAGAGGTGCTTATTAAATGATAATTAATATTTTTGTCCCAAGTCAAAGCTTATATATATGACTCATGGTGAAAAATGTATATTTCAAGACTCATCTATAGAATCTCAAACAAAATTTCAAGATTTGCAAAAGGTACAGGTAATGGGAAAGTTTTTTTGGCTTCATGGTCTCAAAAGAAATTCAAGAAAATTTAAAATAAGTGAAAGGATTTGATGAACTTGTCTTAAAGACTCGTTGAGATGTTCAACATGTAACTAAATGAATTGCCGAGCTCGATCGCTTAATCTCTAAGTTCAAAGAAAAAGCTCAGCCTTTCTTCAAACTGCTCCACAATAAGTCCAAGACTCCAGACGAGAAAGCTTTTTAGGAGTTCAAAGCTTATTTATCTAAATCCATAATCGTAAGTAGCCCAATTCAAAGGAAGTCCTTGTCTATCAGTCTTGTATCTTCAAGTTTAGTGATGAGTTCTAGTTTGATCAAGGAGCTCAAGCTATTATGCCACTCATACTTTAAAATACGGAGAATTAAGATACTCATCTCTCAAAAAATTAACTCTAGCTTGATTAATGTCCCCTTGACATTTGCACCAATACTTTCAACTCACATTGGTTACTTATAAACCTTTGAATCACATCCTCCGATCAATATAGGTCTCTAGCAGACTCCAAAAGTGGGTAATATAACTCAATGAAATCGAGCTTATCTTTATTTGTCACTTGTCTCTTAAGTCCTAAGTTATTACTGATTTGATGGAATGAAGCACTTTCAAATCAAAGCACTAGACATCTAACCTCTAACAACTTCTCATAAATGGTGTTTTTGAGAAAGAATCTTATAGCATTAGCTTTGTTCTTCACAAAAACAAATTAAGCATAAAGCAAGAATCAAAATTGTTTTCCCTTTCACTAACAATCAAACTGAGTATCAAACCTTGATTGTTTGTCTTTAGTTTATTATGGGGTTACAAGACAAGTACCTTAAAGTCTTTAGTGATTCTCTACTAACTATTAATTAAATTAATGGTTTATTTAAGACAAAAGATTCCACTCTTAAAACCTACACTAGCTTGGACTTCTCTCCAAAAGTTCAATTGAGTAGTTCTAATTCAAATTCTTTAAGAGTAAAATCAAGAAGTTGATCTATTGGCAAGAATAGAGATCCTCCAGAAAACTTTCCTCTCGAGAAGCTAAGCACTGAATCTTAAAATCTTCCCATACTTTAACTCGAGAAGTTTCCTAGTTGGATAGACTCCCTTTAAAAGCTTATCTCAAGTCAGGAGCCCTACCTCCTTTGAAGTCAAATGCAATGAGGGTCAAGCGCCAAGCTTATTGCTATGCCCCTGCTCAAATATATTCATCTTTCAAAGGGTCTAAGATATGATTGAGTTTATCCTTTCCAATGAGCATGGTAAACATGCCTTAAGCTCTAGTCTGACCATAAAAGACCATGCATTTACCAATTGTATAAAAGTAATATCGCTCTTTTTGTAAAGAGATGCAAATGATGTCAGATTAATCCTCCTCTTTTTCACCGGCCATAAAAGAATAAGAGGCTTTGTTTAGAATTGTTCTGACCAACCATACAAAAGGATATTGCTCTTTCTGTTAAGGCACACAAATGATGTTAGATTCATGCTCTTTTTCTTGAATAGTTAATAATTGAAATGAAAGTCATAATTGTCTCCTGCCCTTTTCTTAGCAGAGATATGAACTTGGCCCATTCCCAACCACTAAAGGTGGGAGAAAATTTATCCTCGTAAATATAGACTACCCAAAATGGATTGAGTCTAAGCCTCTTATTGGTTGGCTAAACAACTACATAGGTTTATAATTTCTATGGAAATACACGTTCAATAGGTTTGCTTTCCTTCAATCATCGTTACTAATAATGCAATAATGTTCCAAGCAGAAGATTTTCAAGATTTTTGCAAAAAATACACCTATTATTTAAAGTATGTTTTAGTTGCTTATTCTTGTACAAATGACCAAGCTGAGGTAACAAATAAGAGTCTCTTCAAAATTTTGAAGCCATGCCTTGATGACAAGGCATATGAGTCGATGAACTTCCTTATGTGTTGTGAAATGATCAATCCAAGCTTTCTGTAGCCATGGGTGTGCTATGGGCTTATTACACCACACCTTTTACAAACATGGATGAATCTCCTTTCTCTCTGGTCTACAAATCAGAAGCCTTGCTTCCAATTGAAATAGATCATTTTACTCTTTGAGTTCATAAGATTTGGTTTAAGAGAGACACATTGTAAACCCATTAGTCTAATGAAGAAGCTAGAATACTCAAAATTAAACTAGTTTAAAAAGAAATGTCTCAATGCACATCTAAACCAACTTAACAAAAAACAGAGTATGGAGAAGTACTTCAACAAACATATCAAAAGACCTCTTTTTTGAGTTTGAGACCAACTTCTTAAAAAATGTTAAAGTTCCTTGATGCTAAAAGGGCCTTGACAAACTTGCTCCAAATTGGAAAGAATCCTAATTATTCAAGGACATTATTAGACCTAATGCCTTCCAACTTTAAACAAAGGAAAGTGTTAAAGTTAATCATAGAGTAGAAATCACTTTAAACAAATTCTACTTATAATAAATATTATACCTTTTTCTCTTATGCTATTTGTCAAAAGTATATCTTAGCTTAACCTAAAAAACTATCAATGAAGTTCCATACTTTGCATCACAACTTTGTGTTTTTCAAGAATTTTGTTAACTTAAACGATGCTATCTCTCTAAGTTCCAATATAATACATGAATTAACTTGAGAAATTATGCATTAAAACCAATATGAATACTCAAGGTCTAAAAGAAAAAGAAAAAAAACACTTTCCTTTTAATATATCTCTCAAAATATTCAACTAATAAAATTTATTCTAAGATCTTATCTTTTTTGGATGAAATTGAAGTTATTTTCAATTGACCTCAACAAAATATTTGAAAGTAATCTAACTTAATTGGATATAATTCATAACGAGCATACTTCATACTCCTTGTTGAGGGTCATCACTCCAGTTGTGAGAACTCTTTCAAGAAAGCACAAGTTAAATCTAAGCAAATGAACTTCAACTTATTACATGAACTTTTCAAACTAGACCATGTCATTCAAACCCCAACTCTACACTATTATTAAGCCCAAACCTGCTTCCTTCAAGTGGGTCACAATAACTCGAAATGTGAAATTGTCAAGAGGATATTCAGATGTCAAATCCTATGCAAGCAGGCAACAATAGTTTGTAATATATTTATTGAGAAAGCTAAATTTATATGTCAATATCCCTTAAGAACAAGGCCAAACAATAGTTCTTGATGTGAATTACCTTGATTAAATGCACGTCCCTTGAGTTCGTTGAAGCATTGATCAAGATGTAAGGATGCCAGTACTCTTTCATCACTTGAATTATCAGTTTCAACTAATTTTGATCTATGTTATTTGATTAAATTTTGATTCACTTAACCATTTGTTTAAGATTTACTTAGTTCATTATCAAACCATTTTTACTTAAACCTTCATCATTATCCAATAATATGAAGGTCTTAAGTAGCATAGCTTTGCTTCTTCCTTTTTTTTATCTTTATCTCTATTTCATTGTATGAAGGTCTCAAGAGACATAGCCTTTGATTCCTTGCCTTCTTACTTTTATCACTCTTCCATTGTATGAAGGTTTAAGGAGGCATAAACTTTGTTTCCTCCTTTCCGTCACTATTGTTCCATCGTCTAAAAGTTTCAAAATGCAATACTCTTGTTTCTTTTCCTTTTCACCCTCATCTCTGATTCATTGTATGAAGGTTAAGAGGGCTTTACAACCTCTCTTTTCTAAAAATTGATCTCATAATAAAACTAAGATTAGCTTTTTTTATCTAAGTCAAAATGTTTCCTAACTTAACCAATTTTTTCTCTTTTCCTCCATTTTATCATTATTTATACTCAAGGATTATAGGTTGATTAAATTAAGATTTTCTCTTTTCCTTGATTATATCACCTATAATTGGGGATCAAGGTTCAATTAGCTTTATCTATTTTAAAAGTTTATGACTTCGTTATTTTTTTACAATTTCTCAGTTATTTTTTGTTCAGTTTCTAACTCAACCATTTTTTCTATATATTTTAACTTAGTCATTCTCATCATTCCCCTCACCATTCAAACTGAGCAACCAAACCCTTGGACTTAATGTTTACTACTTAAGGTCAAAATCAAGTAACAAATAACAAAAAGAATGAAACTTAAAAATTTTTTGTATGACAATAAGAACATAACAACAATGCAAAAAAAAGTCTATTTATTGATAAAATAAAAGAATACATTTAAACTTAAGATGATAAAAAAATAAATACAAAAATCAATTGTCAAAAAAAATCGTTCAAGGCTTCTTTCAACGTGTCAAGCTTAGAATCTTTTTATTATCTCCTCTTGGGAAAGTTTAAGTCCATTTTGCACAAATAATGAGGCCAGCCCCTTTGTCATTGCAAACCATTGTATTGGCCAATTCTTCTAACCAGCACATTATCTATAATTTGCCATAGATGTTAAACCTCTTCAACCTGTCCAAAGCATACTTTATTGTTGGAGACATGTGCTTTATTTTGGCTTTGAGGTCTTTGATGGTTATGTCCTTCTTGAGCTATCATTTATAATTTTCCAACTTAGTCTCCTTCTCCTAAAAGGTCACAAACTAATAAGCAATTGAAGTTAAGTTAAAAGTCTTCTATATTTTCTCTGTGTAAGTCTAGATCTATGCACCAAACTCAAGTTTCAGTCAAGACCCTTCTACCTTCAAAAAAAAAAAGACATGGTCTTGAACTGGCCTCGAGTGATGATTTCTATAGAACGGCAATTGCATTTTTGTATTAAGTCTACAATAAACTTATCACTCACAATCCTGTCTTAAGAGGCAATAGTCATTCTCTAAACTTTAATTTCAATTCTTGAGTTATTCATATCATGCTCTACCATGCGAAGTCTTTCATCGAGTTAAATAATGTCACCAATAGTCTGCATCAAAAATCAAATGCATGTTAAAAAGGTGCATTTATTATTTAAGCAAATCAATCATTACTTACATTCCTACATTGACTAACTACTTTGCAAATAAGGTATAAGGTTAACAAAAGACCTAGTTCACTATCCTTTAGATGTTGGTGAGTTTGTCACAAAAATATAGTGCGCTTTGGCCCATATTTGTCCTAGAGGCTAGCAATGCCAAGACAAGCTATTCGGTGAAATATTTCCCCATTTTCTAAAATGAACGAGGTCATCAAGACTCAACCTTTTTTCTTATTCTTCTTCGTCTCCTTATGTTAGTCCATGAAAACTTGGATACCATTCTTTATTCTTCTTATGTTTCCAAGATAAATTCTTTGAGCATTACCTCCTCAAGCTTTGAAACATAGCCTTAGGCTTTATTCACAACTTCATCGAATGTCTCACTCTTTATAGGGGCCCAAGCATCCTACATACCCACATATTTGTGAAAAGCTAATTATAAATGTTAACAATACTAGAAATTACAAGTAAAGCAATTCTAATAAGAAGAAAAGTTTATTTCAACTCAAGTTGCAGGCATATCTTGTTGTATAAAATTGGCTCCATCATAAGGGCATCCTCAAGGCCACCTTTGGAGTAACCAGTGATGTCTCTTATGATAAAAATCCTTTTGTCAAGACTTGAATGGATGTGGATTGGGTATCCCCTCCAATCAACTTAGGGTCTTTTAAGGTTGTAAATGTCCAATCATGAGACATGATTGGATTTACAACCAAGGGCCTTAATAAGCATTGCTTTAAGGACAATCCTCATGAGGATTCTTATTGTTGATTGATTCAAGGGATATCTTCAACTTCTTCAAACTAACAAGGTGAGAGGAATGACCAATAAACAGCTCAACAATATGCTTTTGCTTTGTGTCCTCCTCCCTCCCCTAAGTGGTTTTCTTCAAACTGTTAATAAAAGCAATTAAATTTTAACCATCATCTCCTAGAGTCTCTAGAATCACAGAGGAAAGAATCCACATCCTATTCTTGGTTGTGGAGGGAGTAACCTTCTCCTAGGGCTCCCTTTTCTTAATAGCTCATGGACCTTCTAGGAAAAGTTTAACCCTCAAAGTTGGTTTAGTGAAGTTGCTCTTCAAAATAACACTCAAGCCATCTTCTAGAACAATCTTCTATCATTTGGCATGTATTCTCCAATTAATATGATCTAGAATTCTATTTGGAGAAAAGACTAAAAATTAGCTTATACTTACAAGCTCTTCAAAAAAGCCAAAAATCTCTCCACCATTGCCAGTTGGAGAGAAATTTCCTCAACTTATCTTTCAAATAGTCAAAGGGCCCCTTCAACCTCTCCTAAGGACTTGCAGCAAAAAATGTATATCTACTTCTAGTTAAAATGAGAGATGTCACAAAACACCTTCTTGTAGCCATAATCTGGAAGTAGACAAACCTGAAGTACATAGGGTTCGCCACCATCTCGAACAAAAACAAAATTTGTTAATTAGTCAGTTTTGACTGTTCTCCTAAACTTCATTAAATGCAAAAATGTTGGCCATCACACTAAGTGCCAATTGAGGCAATATGATCACAATACAACAAAATAATTCAACAAACAATAATTAGAACAAAAAGAAGAAACTCCATGAATATATAAATCTTGTTCCTAACAATATTTCTTTTGGAGCCTTCAAGCCAATAATTGCATATGAAGATTTATCTATTCACAAGAAAAGTTGTTGAGATTGCTTCTACCTAGAAATCCTTACCCAAGCTTGAACATGAAAGCAAACAAAACGCACTTTCCAAAACCGTTAGATCCATTCATTCGGCCACACTATTTTATTAATGTGCACGAACAACTATTATATGCCTGAGAATATTTTTTTATTGTAGAAATCACTAAAATTTTTATTGCACAACTCCAAGTTATTATTCGTTTTAAACCTTTTGACCATCTTAATTTATTTTTCTATAAATATCTTTCATTTCTTGAAATAAAAGATAATATTTTTTTAAGATATATACACATAAATTTGTAGAATAATCATAAATAAATGCCAAAATATATCATGCAATACCTTTTAAAGGAATAGGAGATGTTCCCTATAAATTGAATGAATATGATAAAACATGCTTTCAATGGCATGGAAGGCAATGTTAAAGCTAACTTTTTTCTTCTTTCCAAAGACAATGGTCAAAGATCAATTTTATCTATATAACCCACGCAACAAACCTTGCTTACTAAACAAAGTTAGATATTTTGCACTCATATGTCTCCAACATCATTAACAAAATTTGGGAATATCCTTTTCTATCAAAGATGATAAAGAAACTGATGGAGTACCAAACAATGTTGCTCTTTGCAACACAAAAGATTACAAAATTTTATTTACTTTCATAACAACCAAGAATTCTTTATTTACATAAGAATATTATTATCTATAATAACAAAACAACTAGAGCCACTTAGAGATCTCTAAGACATTCTATAATTTTAGGATATGTCTAACATCAATTAATATTCTTATAACATTATCATACAACTTTATATTCATTATGCATAAACCAACTATTTTGCATACAGCATTATTTCTTATCAATACATTGTTACAACAAAATGACTTAAAGATGAGAATCAAACTTTACTCAACACATGTTGTATGAACAAATAAAAAATCTAATCATTATCATTACTAACCCTTACTAGCATTAAAAGAACATCAACTAAGACTTTTACATCCATATTTTTTGATACTATATCGGTTCTATTGATTTGTCGTTCTTTTGGTTGGTATTAATATACTTTTACTTTATCCTTAAACCATAGCTATCTTTCTTAATGTTTCCTTTTTTTACAATAATTATAAATCAAAGTTTTATATTTTAACTTAGTTTTGTTTATACAATGGTTTGAGACAAATCCTTTCTCTATAAAACTTACCTTAATTACTAATGCCTTTGCATTTTTCTCATTTCCATTATTCTTACAGAGTGATTGGTAGCATCAAGGGGGTTAATTGAGTTAACATGAAATCTACTATTAAACAAAGCTTAACATCATACAAAACTAATTTAAATTTTAATATGTAAGCAAGTTTTAACCCTCCTAACCGTAACCCCATTCTCTCATGTGTTATCTTATGCTGCTCAATTCTTATTAACTGACAATTTCTTGTAGTGTGATTTATTTGATCTTGAGTTCCATATTTGGAATAAGAAGATATTGGAACTTTTCCCTTCTCATCCCCTCTCATTGCATCTCCCTTTGCCAACACTCACTATACTACCTTAATTGTCATCAATGGCCTCCAGTATCAAATCCCGTTGATAGCTACAAACCCCACTAATCGAGGTGATGTCACCGTTCATCATCGTCATACGCCTGGTTATTTTACTTCAAATATATTTTTTGTGCTTGAAGAATAAGGTAAAGTCTTCCTATAAAAATCAAAAAGCATGTATAAATTTCTCTATCATACTCCAAACTGGATACCCATCTCTACTTCATCCAATATGCAAGACTTCAATTAGCCGTTTCACCATCTATTTCAGCATTTTGTTCAATTGTTGTACCATGTCCCTAAACTATTCACTTTTAGCATGGTTGCTTTTTGTCATATTCAATACATCGACACTTATATCTTGTTCAAACCATCTTTTTAAAAATAGATGAGGCCTTTGCTTGGGTTAATATCATGTAACTCTATTTTGAAGGACAATGCCATTGAAACATAAGTTGCAACTCTTTGGCACCTTTTTAAACTTGCACACCATAGATTAGCACATCTCTTTATCTATTTGTTACTTTTCAAGTCATTTGGACAATTTTGCCATTCCTTTGTCAAGTATACATTTATACCAGACTTTTTTTATTCTCACTTCCCATACTTTTTGTCCCTTTTTTTTATATTTTCCTCAAATTAAGGATGAACCATTTAATGCTTCATCACCATTTTTCTATAGTCATGCCTAGTTTACTTAATATCTATCATCCTAAATTTGTTCCAATAATATTGTCTAATACATTTATACATTCTATTATTAGTTTCAATTAATAATTTGTAATTTCATTAGTTATCTTAATAGTATATGAGGTTTTTCATTTTGAAGATAAAGTACCCTTTTATGGTAGAACTTCTTTGGATGGTTACTATTACCAAAAATTAGTTATTCTTTACATATCATACATCAAGAAGCTTGATGTTTCTTTATTTAATTACTTGTCTTTGTTACATGTAGGATGTATAAAGTATAAAGGTTGCCTCTTATACTTTAGCTATCTCATGTGGAAGGCTATACAATTAATCTTATATGTGTATTATGTATTGAGCATACTATCTTTTTCCAAAACAATAAACCTATATCATTATAAAGTTTTTGAAAAATTGGATTATTTTGAATTAGAATTATATCATGCCCTAAAATATTTTAATCAAGTCTCAAAAACCCAAGTTTTTTATGATATTTTTGGTTTTTTATTGTTAAGCATGCTTAAAATCTCAAAATTTTTCATAATATACGATGTTATTATTTTAATCAAAACATTCTTATTTTTTAATATTAAATACATATAAAAATCATGTCATTTAGCATACAGCTATATACATAGTTTTTATAACCATTATAATAACAACGAATCATAGATACGATAAATATTGCATCATCTTATCGTCCTTTTAAATCTCTTGTTTATGTTAAAAGGATGACATCCACAACTCCTATTGACAATAATGAAGTAAAAGTGCACAATAGATAAGAACAATCAACTTAAAAAATATGTTAGACTTGGGTCCAAAATTATAGTGAGCCTGAAGAAATTTTACTTTTGATACTATATGAACAATTTATAAATGATTATCTAGTAAATGAGAACTCATTAATATTGTTTGGCACGAAATTGTGCTCATATTTTAGTAATCAACTTGTACTATAAAAATCAACACAACTTAAGAATGGTTGGCAGAACCAAACATGAGAGTTTAAAAAATATTATGACATTGTAAATAAGAGTAGATGCGGTTAGAATTATGAAATCAGATTATCATAAATAAACGATATTTTGGAAAAGCTATTTCAAGTATGTCAAATCTTACAAAACGGAAACATCATTTTATTCATTATTCCTATAAACATTGAAGCAACACATCGCATATAAATTTAGAATTACACACATTATGTTATAAATCTTTCTTATACTATAGCTTCAACAACGACTTGATGAGGAACGGGTTGTATACAATAGTAAATCCTCTTAGTAAAACCTTGGTCTAACTCAATTTCCACCTAATTAACAATCATTCAATGAGTACCATGATGAAGTGAATGATTGTGATACGTTTGGACTTAATGTAGAAGGTACTTCTTTGGTAGAAAGTAAGGTGTTGCATTAAGAAAACATCACACAAACTATTTCTCAATGTACCAATTATGAGAAGCAATCATCAATTGATGCATCATTATCAAAATGTAAAAAGGAGTTTACTACTACTACCAGTAATGAAAAGATAATTGAGGAATTGCAAAACCACTCACATATGTTCAAGTTGCACTAAATAAACTTTAATAGGCTTGGATGAATGCATTAAAAAATAACAAAGCAATAAAAATTTATCACAAATTGATGTAACAACAATGACAAACTTCATTGAAGCTAACCTAGATAAGCAAACTATATCGATGGTTTTAGAGGATGCAAGTTGAAGTTTTGGATAGAAGCATATGCCAAAAATCAAAATAAGTGGGGAAACTATAATATATAGGATTGAAAGTTTTAATACAATAATATGTGTGGTTCTTTAGAAACTATAATGTATGTGATTGATAATTTTACATTTAATATTACAGGTGTTGTACTTTGCAAAGTTTTATATTGTAGTATTATAATGCTTTATACATTAAATGTTTTGTTTATACAATATAAAATTTTGTATAGATATAACTGTTAAAACCATTTTATAATATTTTAAGTATAGATCTAACAAAGTTCTTTGAGAGAAAATTCTCAAATTGTTGCAAACATTAGATGAAGAAGACGCAAAACTTAAAGAATTTATGAAGTTATGTTTTCGTCAAATATATTAAGAAATCCATTGTATGATAAGCCTTATATAGAACATGTGCATATAACTGAGATAAAGAGTGGACACAAGCCAAAGCATGCAATTATTTTCATATGCCATCATAAGCTTTTTAATATCTGTTAACTTATTAACAAAGCGTGGATTAATATTCGACACCGTATATGCCTGCAATAGAACACCGTTTTATGTTAGTTGTTGCACAAGCTAATAATTATATGGGTGTATATGAAGTCTTCCAATACTCACTTGAAATTATAAGTCAACTTTTATCATGTACTCTGTAGAATTTTTGCACTTGCACCCACCCTAATTATACTTCCATTAGAACTATTATTTATCCCTCTTATTTACGAACTAACCCAAATTTTTACCTGTACTTTAAAAATGTTATTCAAGCATTAGATTGGACGAATATGCCTCCAACTATTAATAGAGAAACAAAACAAAAACAACAATAGAAAGGATTTTGTAACCTAAAATATTTTATTCGTAATGAATTCTGAAAAGCAATATGTTGCTTAAAGGTGAGAAGAATTTGATATGAATATATGTGTACTTAGGTGGGCTATAAAATAAGACAAATTTACTAATCTCACTAGAAGTATTATCTTGTGAATTTTGGCAATGCAAATATTGAAACGTTTGTAACATTTATTTGAGGATTTATGTATCATCTAAATGAATACCATAAATGTGCAGGAGTTGTACAATCACCATCATGCATAACTTAGAAATGTTGAATGAATATTTGAAAATCTGAAAGAAAAGTTTAAAATGTTAATATATATGAAGTCCTTCATATTCAGTGTCCAAACATATATAATACTTGTTATATATTACACAACTTTATTAGTAAATTTACAAAAATGACATACTTCAATATGACAATAAAAAAAATATCACAAGAAGACAATGATGACAAATTATTGCGACAAGAAAACAATTTTCCATGTGTTGGGATTGGAGACAAATTTGTTAGAGACTATATTAGGACAATGATTATATAACAACTATGGGTCAAGTTAGGCGTGTTATTATGTCATAATGAAAAGATTAATTTAATGTCCTACGTTTTTTACTATTAATGTGATGCATTTACAAGAATAACGTGAAAGAGTGCAAGACGAAATCGAAACCATGAGTCTGCTTTACAAATTATACATCTGCATAATTTAAAATGATTTTTCTATGTAATAATTTATTTTTTAAAATAATTTACTTGTTTAAATTTGCAATGTTTGAACATAGAGAATGTTCAATTGTGTACTTCACAAATTGGTTGCTTTGATATAATTTATTCATGTTATCATTTCTTATGTGTCTATATTAGTAATACTATATTTCATATAACTTTTTAAATTTATTTTTTATAACATTGTTTTTTAAAATGCAATCAAACATTTATCTTATTACACTTCACAAAGTATTTTATCATCTAAAATATAAACAATAATTTGATAATAACAAAATAAAAACTTGTTAAAGTAATATTAAAAATTTTAATTTTATTTTTTAATGAAAAAATGTAAAAATAATTTTAATCATTTCACATTATCATTAATTTTATTAAACATTTATTAGTGACATATTTAATAAAAACAAAAATTTTTAATAATAAATTTTAAATATTATTTTCACTAATCAATTTCTTATTTAGTAATAATTGTATCAAATGTAACGTATGACAATTACTTGTATATTATAATAGTTGATAAAAACATTTTCTATTACAATGTTGATAGTAATGAAAAACTTGAAAATTTAATATATTTATAAAATGTTTTTTATTAAAAAATTAATAATAATATAACTTTGCAATATTTAATAATTACATAAGTGATGTTTAAATTATGAATACTATATAGGTAATTATATGAATATGAATATTAATTTATAATATTTTATATTATATGCATATTTATAAACAAAATATTATAATTTATTTATTACATAACTATGAATCAAACCAAGCAAGAGCGACAATGAATTAACTTATAAGAATATGCTTAATTTAAAAATACATCAACTTATCTTTAATCTAGGCTATAAACTAATCACAAGTTTATTTTAATATAATTTAATTTAGGATAACAAATCAAACATAAAATTACTTTAACTTATCTAACCTGGGATAACATTCAAATACAATATTTCTCCTAATCTTACTAACATAAGGATAATTGAATTAAACTAGTCCCTAATAAATTAACCTCATATGCTAATAAGCAAGCCCTTAAATAATCTTTAAAAAAGGTAAATTTCTCACATTTTTCAAAATAATCGTTTATTTATCATATAATAATAAAAATATTTATACAAGTGGCAAAGAATACAATAATAAGAATGTATAATCTTTATCTTTTATCTTCACTTCAATGGTTTTCAAACCTCTAATTTTGGATCAAGCATATTCACATGAGACTTGGTGGGTGCATTTTGTTGCATATGAAGTAAATATAACCATTAATGGAACTTGTTATGGAGGCTTTTCGTCAAATACATTGATTTCAACTTAAGTCATAGACCAACAATTATGTTCTCCAACAAAAACTCAATCAACACCTCGTTGGATAAAGATATTTGGATTGTTGTAAGATTTTTTTCATCCATCACTTTTTTTTCATATTCTGTTATTGTCTCAAACATGTTTTTATCATCTCAAGAGTGCATTTGCAAAGCTTTGTTAGACTAACATCTCTCTCATCTTGGTCAGTCATATGCTAAAGATATCGAATTGTCAATCTTGTATTTGTCGTCATAATATTCAACTAAGGCTCTAATATCATGTTGTTAAGTCTTAATCTCAAAGAGTTGATATAATGATAAAAAAACTAGAATTGATAATAATAATAATAATAATAATAGTAAAAAAAGAAAAAAAAGATACTAAATTTACATAGTTCAAGCCTATGTTTATAAAAGAAGAGAAAAAAATTCACTATAACCAAAAATATAAATATAAAAATGTGAACTTAAACAAGAACAAAATAACTTCACTCAAATCACTCAATTTTACAAATATAAAATAATATTAAACTCTATAACAAAAAGGATAAGAATTCTTAATTTCTTAAAAAAAAAACTTAAAAAGAATAATATCCTTTCCCTTTCTAAAGACTCTTTTTGCTTTATTCTTGCTTGTCATCATTTTTATCACCAATATGGTATTTATAAATTGCAAATAATATATGTTTAATACAAAAAATCTTTATTATAGTTGTGCTCATATATTTAGCATACTATAATTATAATTTTCTTTTTATAATTTTTTCAATAATAGTTGCAAGAATTGACATTTAAACATGTGATAAACATTACTTTTTAGAAATCAATAAGATAAATATTTAAATTCATGTAATAATGATAGATGGGCATAACTTGGGGTTAAAATTCAATACTCGGTTTTGTATCTATATTATTAATATGTTGTTCAAGTAAAAGGCTTCTATCAATGTCATTGGTGTTCATGAATCTTTGAAAATATGTCATAAACGATAGTGAGATAAGAAGATGCAGCCTCAATTAGAGACCTCCAGATGTCTTTTCAACACAAATTACATTTAAGGTGTAATTTTATTTTGGGTAGCATAAAAAGGCCATAGGTAATGCCAAATGATGTCAAGTATTCAGGGATTGATATCCAAAACATTGTATAGACAAGGCATTAACAAACAATATCAACCATAACATTAGTAATAATAATATTAACAATATTTAATAATGATAACAACAATAATATTCATAGTTCACATGCTCATTCTGAAAACACTTTTGACGTTATCTGTAGTCTAATGGCAGATACCTGTGTCCCAAAAGTTCATTTAGACCACTGAACACTTAAAATTAACATTTCAGGCCATTTTTATGAAGACAATTTGCTGGATGGGAAATGACAGACAACAAACAACATCTTGAAAATAACATTTATGGTTCTCCCACTAAGAAAGCACATGCGCGAAAAAGATTCTTGCCTTACACAAAACAGTCCAAATAAATAAGCACGCTTTTATTTAGAATAGTACATTTCGATCACAAAGGAGATAAATAAGGCAGCGTGAAAGAGAGTTACCTCAAACGCCCGTCCTCGTCGATCGGTGGTGGTGTGATAAGCACAATCTTAGTCGCAGGCCAACGATCCTAAACTCAAACAGGAGGGAGAAACAAAACATCTCTTTAATGAAGCATGACAATGGGACCGCTAAACCATAAGATTTAAGGGTTTTAGCGATGGCAAGAGATAGGCGATCTGTTTGTACCCTGAAGTAGGATATGATGGATCGAAGGTTGCCCTGGTACTCTAAGAGAGGCACGTGCTGGAATCCACTGCTCCGATCTGGGAGGGAGGCGTCATTAGCGCCGAAGAAGACAGTCAACGCCAGTGGCTGATCACCGACTGCACAGATTCCATCCATCGCCCGCTCCACGATCTTCAACGCCCACCTCGTGTTGTACCCACTGTAACCTCGCAGCACGACATCGGCCTAACATGCCGTACACACAAAGCAACATTGAAGATTTGAGACACAACAGAGAGGAAGAGAAATAGAAAAGCTAACCAACCGTGCGAGAGAAATGGTTGGCGAGGGCCGATCCCCAGCCTCCCTCAACAAAGCATTCCTCCGTTATAGAGTCGCCGAAAAGCACCACCTTCGGCCTCATGTCGGTACGATAACCGTTATCCTGCCTACTTAAGACCACAATTTGCCCCCTTATCTCACTCTTCCTCCTAATACCACCATTGAAGCAGACGGTGGTTCATCCATAATATTTATAAGGCATGGCTTGGAACGGTGCTTTAGCCTTTGCCTACGATTATCTCAAAATTAACTTCTGTACCAACTATCAAGGCTAAAAGTTCCAATTATACACTATCATATAAATAATAATACAAAAAAGCATCATAAATGATAACAAAAATAATCATCTTGTTTCAAATGGAATGCAAGGTGACAAATAAAAATAAAAAAAATGTAATTTAAATATTCAAATTTAAACCAAACAAAAAAGTAAAAAAAAAATAAAATCTAGCAGGCATTCCACATAACAAAGACCCCAATATATTTAGTTAAATTTGAAAAAAAAAATATAATCATGACATGTTACTAAATAAAATATCATATAAAAAATAAATAATACGATATAAGACATGAATATACACAATAATTGAATAAAAATAATAAATAATGTTAATTTAAATAAAAAATCACATATAATCTAATAAGTAGAATATAATATATTTACGATATAAAGCATATATTTTAGTTTGTGTGAGATAAGCTAGCATGTGCCATTCATGTTAATTAGTTAATATATTTTAGTTTGTTTGAGATAAGATTAGTATATTAATTACACAAGTTGTGTGCTTATGCAAGTTTTAAACAATTTTTTTTTCATGCCATGATGATTTCATCTGACTTGAGAAAAGGTAATGATTCACAAATGATGAGATGTCATTGTTAAGTTAACAAGATTCTAAGTGTTTATCCAAATACATTTTTTTCTAAGTTATATCACTTTGTTATTTAGTTTTTTTTTCTTCTTATCTTTTATGTCTGTTTTTTTGTGATAAATGATTTTATTGTGCTTGGTCTCTGAATCTGATTGTTTATGCCAATATAATCTTCTATTTTCATTTATTGTTATTTTTATTACAATTATATTTGTGGCTTTTTGCATACTCTTTTTTTTTGTTTCATTGAGATATTTATGTACATAGTTTAGGAGAGATGACTTCTACGCCATCTTGATCCTCTTTGTTGAGAATCATACACACCTTATGTGATCTTTTCAAATCTATGGATGCTTTTGTAGTTTTGTATTAATATTATTGTAAGAAAAGGGACTATTTAAGGAAGATATTACAAATTGTGTCATGTCTTACATCAATTAATATAAAAGAATAGCTTACTTGATGTGTGTTGTTTTTTTAGATTCTTTTTATCCTTTTGGATTTTTTTGTTATGATTATAAAATATGAAAACCTATAGTTTTCAAATGGTAAATGGCTTGAGAAAGCAACTAGATTTACAACTTTGGTTTGGTTCCAAAAAGTTGCATAGTTTTGAACTTGGTTTGGGCATGACTAAGCACTTTGCCTTTAAATTAGCTCAAAAAAATAGATATTTTTTTTGTATTTTATTTATACTTTTTACAACTAATCAAACTAACATTTACTTTTTTTTATGACTAATCTTATTAATATTTACATTTTTAGTAATTAACCTAGTTAACATTTATTCTTTTGTATAATAATATTTTTATTTTTGGCAATTAACTTTTATTTTTAATATCTAACTTTTGTATATTTTTATTCTTTTTATTTAATTTAGCTATTCAAGTTGCTTTGTAAATATTTTGATCACTTTTCCTGTTTACTAAAATGCCTGAGACAAAAAAAAAACAGAAATGCCAAAAGGATTATTTAAAAAAATAATATTATCATTTTTTTGCATTAAATATTTTTTTAAATATTTATTCATTCCTTTTCTTAAGGTTTGAAAATATACATATTAATTGGATAGTAATAATAGTAATGCACAGCTTATTGAATTGGCCAATATTCTATGTTGTTTATTGTTTATGCACAAGTCATAGTTAGTTATTGGATTTGATGCCAATGTATCAAATTTTAGAATATTGTGTTGTATTCTCACATGCTCAGGTAAATGACACAACACTCGTCTTATGTATACAACTGACATGGAACAACTCTAACAAACCTTAAAAGCTAACTTAACAAGGTTAAAGGCAATGGACAATAGGTTACCAAATGTAGAGGAAATAATCTACGTAGAGTCTGCACCTTAGAGCATCAACTTGACAACTACCAAGGTCTATTAAGTACTTGAAAACCCAATTTGATGAGTACTTAATGTGCCATAGAGTAGAGGAAGATAATAATCTTACATTATCTTAATTTAGAGCTTAATTATATGAAAATATTCAAAGAGAGATATTAATACTTTAGAGTTAGCATATAGGATTACGAGTGATTCCAAAAGTTGATAAGATTTTGTAAGCCTAAAGTTTCAAGAACTACTTGTTATGTGGCTCAAAACATTATACCTAATACTTATTTTAGTCTTAACCTCTCTCCTAATTTTATCCCATGTTTATCAACACTTCCTCTCTTAGTGCACCATCTTTTAGTACAGGACATGTAAAAGGGTCTCAAATTCAATGTTTTAAGTATAGAAGGCTTTGTTATGTCATAATAACTTTTCCAACTAAATTAATGTACATGAGGAGGGAGAAACTAGTTCTAACTCCATTGATTGAGTTGATCTAGAGAGTTTTAACTTTTGAGGTGAAATTAGAAGTAAAGCATTATAATGATGGAGATTAAAATGACTTATAACACCAAGAGACCTAATTATTGTCAGATACAAATTTACACAACTTAAGAAAAGTGAGGATTTGAGGCATATTGCAATTTTTCATACCTTAGTAAGATAAGAGAGAAGGCTTGTAAAATAATGAGACGTAATTCTAGTCATCTACTTTTGTCTTTTTTTTTTTTTTTTGTAGCCCTGAAGCATATTTATTATGTTTGAAGCATAAAAAGGGAAATAATAAGCATAAAAAAAAGAAAGTATATGACTACAAGTCATAAGGCATAAGGTATAATTATAACTACTCTCTTAAGGCTCATAATATTTTGTTCTATCAAAGGCAAGGGACCATGGCATAAAGTATTTAACCATAAGGTGCAGAACATGTTGTGGATAATCAATGTTAATCAACTAACTACCAGTATATAATTAATGAAAGCATGCTCATTTGTCTTATGTGTGAATGATATGTACCATCATAAATAACCACAACATGTCATCCATATCAAAGTTATTCCTTTAATCAAATTTAGAAATCTTTTACTGGTAGTTTTTGTAGTCCTATAACAAGTTGACATATTTATAAAGAGTCTTTTAAAGAAGAATTGTGTGACTTATTATGACTTATGAGAAAATTCTTATCTCCAACTCTAATTAGCATTACATAGCAAATATTCATTTAGCAAACCATTAGCTTGGTTATTCTTTATTCATATGGTTTTCACAATAAATCTATATTCCTATTTATTATGATTTTCTCTCCTCATTTTCAATATTCCTTTATGATTTAGAGTCACTTCATACTTTTTATGTTAACATATGTGAATAAATTACATGTCCTAAATTTGCATGTATTATCGAAGAATTAGAGCTTATAATTTTAATTAAAAAAGAATTTTCCAATGCCCTAAAGTACTAAATATGCTCAAATGGTGATTCATTAAATCATGCTTTTGTAAGTTGTGCTAAGCCAAACCAATTTTGGAGCTTTTTTACAACCTTGGAAATTCATTATGTGAATCACAACACCATTCATTTAGACCTACAACACTAGTAGAGAAATAACTCTATAAATACTACAAAAGATGAGGTTGTATGTTTGTTTTTCTCAATTATCTGTAGGAATATATGAAAAGCATATTATTTAAGATTATGTGAAGAGGAAAACACACCACTGAATAATATGACAATAAAGTCTTATCAAATAGTTGTAATATATTCATATGCTTTCCTTTAACCAAAACAATTTAATTACATTTTCAATTGGTGTAATGAGGGTTTGGCCCCCCCTTCCCTAATATCAAATGTATAAATACACAAATTGTGCAATGGATTCCTCCTTCAAACATTGAAATAATACTGATGGGCCAACTCGTGACAACATTGATTTTGTACGTTATGGTTGGATTATTCATTATTATGTGAGTCTAGCAATCAAAACTTCCTCCACATTCATTGGTCATAAGTCAAACATTGAAACAAAGAGTGCTGTGTCATTGACCCTTAGTCATGATGCTTTATTTAATGATAAAAAATTTTAAGTATTTCTAACAAATTTATTTGAATAAATTTTCAAATTTTAGATAATCAATACTTATGTTCATGAGAGAACTTAAAAAAGAATATGAGTAAAGATCAAATTCTATAAAGATCATCTTGATTTGTGTGAAAAACTATCAAGAGATATATTTTGAATTTAATTTTAGATATTTAAATTTATTTTGATTATAATTTAATCTTCATTAAAATCTTTCATATAATATACACAAATTAAATTTGATTAAAATTAATCTTATAAGAATGTTTAAGTTTTTAATATCTTTGATCTTACCTAGACTATCTTTAAAAATATTTTATTTTAATCATATGTTATGAAATCTTTTTTTATTAACTTGTAAAAAGTATAATATAATAATATTAATTAATTAATAAATAATAATAGTATTATTATTATTAACAAATAAATACAATAAAATAAATAAAAACCTAAATCTAGGTAACTTATCACCATCACTTAGAATTAAACCATGAATCTCGAGTTAGGGTTTTACTCCTAAACCTATTTGTTATAATAATCAGGTCAAGAACATAACTCCCAAACCTATCTATCAATATTGGTTTGAGCCATAACTCCTAATCTTTTGCTAATCAATTGATGTAATTACTAGAGGTATAAGCAATCACTTCCCGAATGAACCTATAGTCTGATTAAAAAGTGCAAGCCAGCACTTATAAGTAAATATATTATGTACTATTTTACAATGTGGGACCAAACTTCATGCTTCTGTTCATGTAGGTAACTTTCAAATTGTAGAAGTGATGTGAGCCATTCGATCGCATAATTTCTTGATCGAATGATCAAAATCTCATCCACCTTTTAAAAATGCCTACTCATATATGTTATTCGATTAAACAATTTTGCGATCTCATAGTCATTATTTTATCCATAGATAATATCTAAATCTAGTCATCAGATCATGATTTAGATATAATATATCAAATCAAATCTAATTTCTAAACAATACTAATTTAATCTTATCCATTTGATCATGTAGTTTTAGTAATCAAACAATCTTAAAACCATCAAATTGCATCTCTAATACAATGACTATTTTAGTTGTTATTACGAGTTGTTAGAATTTTTTATTTAAATAATAACTTTTCGATTAAAAAAATACATGTCAATGAAAAAAGTAATGGCTATTTATATGTTTTGTAACTATTTTTATTTAGAAAATGTCTATAAATAATTTTTTAACATAATTAATTGATGAATTTTTAATAAAAAATTTGATAAACTTTAAAGGAAAATTTTCAATTTATGACATTCAATTCGTAAGTGGCCAGCACTCGTTATTATTTTTTTACGTTGCATCTTTCAATTGTCAAATTCATAATTTCTACTTACCTCTCAAATCATCTAAGTTCTTAATTTTTTATTTCTAATTAGTTGAATTAAAACATTGTCTTTTTAATTATTTAATCAAGAATATGATTTTTGTTTGTATTAATTTTGATGTTATGTAACCAAATTATTTTTTTATGTTCCTAAGTTTGTTTTGTTGTAAGATCATAGTAGTATATCTTTATTGTTTTTATTACTATGAGGGTTTAACTTACATATCTTTTGACAAAAAACTTATATTGGTTTTGTTTTTGTTTGATTTTTTTTAAGGGTAGATGTAGGCTTGATTTTAAATTAAACAGTCTAAAAATTATTGGAGTGTATTTTTAATCCTTGTTTATTTTTCTATTTCATAATTTTTTATTAAAATTTATTATTAAAAATAATTTAACATGTTTTAAAATAAAATTAAAATTTGCATAAATTTTTTAAAAGATTTGTTAAAGTTTATTAAAATAAATTTGTTAAGAAAACAATATTTTTATGTAGTGATTTACCCCCTTTTTGTTGAATTACACTTAAAAGAAATGATTGCCATATTAAGGTTGCAACTTTACAAAGAAAAATGAATCCTAAACATAATTATGGAATTAGACTGTAAAACTACAATAAACATGGCGTAAAGTAGAGTGACTACTACTTGAAAGATTTTAAGTTACATTAACCAAATCAAATAGCTAAACTTCACAAGCATTCACTTTCAACACATTTATAGGGAGGGAAATGTCATAGCAAATTAGTTGACTCAATTGGCTAGCACCAATCTTCAATTTGATACTTTAATCCACAACAAATCACAAAAGTATGCAAAACTATTATCAAACTAAATAGAATTTAGTATCCTTATTTGAGGTTAGTATGTGTGACAATGCTAGTACAACTAAGGGTGTAAAGTCTTTATAGAAACTTTTTTTTATCCCCTCACACAAAAGACAAACCCCAAAGTTAAATCAAACATATGGGTAAATCTAAAACCGAGTAGCATCTAATTTTCACCACCCCTTGTTTTGCTCAATTTCAGCTTCATGTAAATCATACAATACTCTTTCAATGGACATAGTGGTATGGTCACACCATCCAAACCCTCTACAATCTTATTTCTTAATTGAGTAATGATTGTATTTTATGAAATATTTTTTTAATTTTGATCTATTCCATTCAATATCCCTCCAAACTCATATAATGTTTTAAATCATATTCTATGATACTCTACTTTATCCTAAATTGTTACTTGTCTAGTGTTTCTTTTTGTCACTCAATTTATCCTTCATTTGGTATGATAAGTCTTGTTATAATGAACAATTTGTCTACCATTCATTATTTTCTATCATCGTATTACTACACTGGTCATCACTCTCATATCGATCATGTCCAACCACTTAGTTATAGTTGTGTCATATGTGTACTATTGCTCTTCCACCTAGATCAATCCAATACGTGTTACTATACACCTTTCTTGCATATGAGCTACGTCAAAATTCTTATGTGTTTGTGCACCACATCTTAATCGCTATTTGTATTGTATGAAGTATGATGATGTAGTTAATTAATTGAGCCTTTCATCTTTTGAATACTATTTACCCTACAATCTCTATAAACTAATGCATGTTGTTAAGGTCATTGGTGGCTTGTTGTATTAGTTTGATGACATTATCGACTAATGTCTATTTCACCTATTATGCATGGATCATTCGTGTAATACAAAACATGTTTTTGCATTATACAATCTCATGTCCAAACTTTACTACTCATAGTTAGCCTTGTACTACCGCTCCTAATTTGTTATCCCATATCAATTTCTTACGACTACATCATTGGCCTTGTACAAAGACTTTATAGTAATTGTATGTGAGCTAGGTAATATTAACAAATTGTATAATATAATGTTGCAATATAGTAGGATCATCGCCTTTAGCACACCTAGATGCTAACAAAAGAAAGTAGTGAGTAGTTTAATTTTAGTAGTAGTCTTTCATGCAATTTATTAAGAATCATTGGCAAAGTAAAGCATATCAAATTCTTTGTTGATTTCATGACATTGGATGCTTTTAAGGGCTTTGGTTAGTGATTTGTTATATTGCATTTTTTTTCTTAGGATTGCTGAGTTTCAAAGCAAAGAAAGCTCATGTATTCTTTTTGTTATAGCTTTGCTTTAAAATAGATTAAAATTATGATAATACAACATATGTTTGTAATAGATAAAAGAAATAAAGGCACATTTATACCAATTCCATTTTTCTAACATAATTCTTTGAGCCATTTCTGATAATTTTTTAGGTCATAAATGGTTGGCCTTTTTGGAGAGTTAATTGAGAACAATATGACCAACAATTTGATATCACCACTCTTGTATGATGAGTTACTCTTTTAAAACTAATTTTATGTTAATTAAATAATAAGTATGATTGATAATTAATATAAAACTTTAGTGTACTAAACTAAAGTTCATGCCATTCAATGTTATGAGATGTATGACAATGCAAATAAAGATTATTTAATTTTGATGAATTTGTAACCAAAAATAAATTATTATTATTAATAATTAACAAATGGGAAAAAAAAATGTTTCTTGGTGGAGCAAAACAAACTATGGAAGAAGGGTAGCTGTAGATTCTAATGAAACAAGAGGGATTAAGGTTGGATGAGACAAACAAGCATGAGCTAGTTTTTGTAATAATAAATCATTTAACAAATGGACAAAAATAGAATGACACGATTACCTAATTAAATTTAGAATCATGGCCATCAATGATATACCAAAAAAACTTCAGAATCAAAAGAGATGTTTTTATTTAAATCATTCTTAAAAATATTTGAGGTTTTCTTTAGACTTTGCAACTAATAAGACCCAAAAAGACCACTCCATACCATAACAGAGGCCAATTCAAACCATGTCTTAAGCCCAGTAACATGAAGAATATTAAACTAACCAGCTCCTAGAGTTGGAGAAGGAAAGATCAAGGTTGAATAAATCATATATAAGTGATTAAAAATATTCAGAAAGCAGAGTAGCCGAATGAGAAGAAGCGAATGGAAGTTTACGAACCGAGAGATAAGCTGATTGCCGCTTTTCTAACATCCGAAACTACGAAAGAATGTACACATGAATGGGGCCGAAGACTAAACAGCAACACAAGCAAGGAGATGAACAGCTTTCAGCCATGGAGAAATTGTAAACCAACTGCAGTCGCATCTTTTCCGTAGTCCCTAAGGATTGTTAAAACCAAAGTATTAAGGTCAACAACGTAAACCATAGAGAGAAAACGGGTAAACAGGTAAACCTATCAAACGTTAACCTATTACATTCAACTTATCAGGTCACCGCAAGAGTGCTATTCTTCTTTTTTGACTCGTTCTTAGTGATTCTTTCTTAACACTCGAACGCTATCATGGACAAAACACGCGCTGCAAAGCTGGTAGGCATGATTTGTAAGGTGGCCCACACCCATCAGCTCGTGAAGAAGATGACACTTCCAAGGTAGCAATCAACTACGGCTGAACCATCAAACGAAAACCATCTGCTTTGCAAGCTCGAGAGCTTTTCCTCGACCAAATAGTTTCTCTACTATGCCGAGTGCAAACTCCATGGCCGTCCCCGGGCCTCTGCTAGTAATCAAATTTCCATCAACAACCACCCGGTTCTCACTTTCGCTCGGATCTGAGAGCTTGCTGCACAAAGCTGGGAATGCTGTCGCCTTCTTTCCCTGCTTCAGTTCGAGAGCCATTTAGTTGAACTTTTTAGAAGACGGGTGCGGAATTTAGAATTATATCAACAATGATGCACCTTTAACAAGCCATGGGGCTCAAGGACTATTGCTGGAGAAGCACATATTGCTCCATAGAGTCCACTGGATCCAGCTTGCTTCTTCAGTAAATCTACAAGCTTTTCTGACTTCGAGAATGCCTGAGCACCGGGAAGCCCTCCCTGTGGAAAGCTTAGTAGTAAATATTTGAGAAAAATGCACAGGAGGGGGTCTTTGGAAGTGAGAAAACTTACTGGTAAAATTATCAGGTCATACTGAATTTTAATAGCCTCACCCAGGAGCATATCAGCTTCAATTTTTACTTTCCTGGATGCCACGATTTCTAGTTCGTCTTCCAGTGATACCACCACCACATTAGCTTTTGCTCTGCGTAGGGTGTCAATGATGATTACAGCTTCCATCTCCTCCGTGCCATTGGCAATGGGTACAAGAACCTGAGAAATCCAGTGAGATGATCAAGTTAAAAGCCAATTAAAGAAGGCAGATAAAGTGGAATAGATAAATTTGATGCCATTAAATAAGGAATTGAACATGTAAGACATAATCTTATGAGGGAGGGCCAACGCAATACTATGTTCAAATAACAATCTTCTCCAGAAGTGCTGTGTTGGAGTGTTGGACTATAAATGTCTCAATTGAAAAGAAAAAATAGTCTATAACTTGCACTATAAATGCATGAACAAAAGCCTTTTATGGGTTTAAATTCAGAAGGATCAGAATGATTAACCCCAAAAGCCTGTTATGGGTCATAGCACTTATCAATGAAGTAGATTATTCCAATGCAGGTGGATGATCCCAATTCACCTGGATTGTTAAATTAAGGTTAAACATAGGAATTTGGATCAAGTAATTATAATTAGTTATTAGGTAATCAATACTACGTTATCTTAAATATTTAATCATCAATATGATTAGTTAAATCATTATCATAAATTTCAATCTAATAACTAAATGTCTTGTTAAGCAGTTCATCACTCAAATTCTTATGTCAATGTTGATCATTATACCCACTTCAAATAATAATCACTTAACTTTGGTCATATATTCCTTAGAAACGGAACAAAGTGTGGAGGTTGATTTCTATTGAGGACATCAAGGAGATCAAGACAGCTTACAAAGATATACATGCTTACAGAATTAAAGGATTGGTGTATTATATTAGGGATCAAGGAGATCATATGAGAAATCTTTACAACAATGAAAGACCAATGAACTTGACTTAAATGACCAAACTCCTAAGGATATTTTTACGGTGGTAATGTTATAAATGTGTTTTGTCAAATATAAATGAGATGTTACAATTTAAACACAATATTAAAATCTCAATATATAATTAATTATAACAATTAATTAATTACCAAATCCACTAAATTTGCTTTTCATTTAAATTCATCTTTTATTTTAGAGTTTCTTATTTAAGTTTCTCTATGTATTTAGTTTGCTGCAACTGGATAGGTCTATCAATTTCAGACTATTGGTTCTTTATAGATATCTATGAATTTGTTACATTCAAGCTTATTTAAAGGAGTTTTCCATCTGTGGTGAACTCCGAAAAAAGCCAAAATGGGATGTGAATACATAAGGAGGGAATAGCATATGAAATGGTTATCTACCACGTTTTCTTTCAATGCTAACTATTAAGTTGATTGAGAAGTGCTAAGGCTACAAGGGTTTCCTAACGTTCTACATCTAAAGGATCCTATGCAAACGGATAGCCATAATGATACTGTGCAGCCATCCAAAGATGAACTAAGCACAAGAATGAACAATGAACTTGCACAGGATAAGTTTAGTTTAGAAACTCTGAACCAAGTATGAATTGAGCAAAAGTTCTTTAAAATCAATAAATCTGTCCATGCCCTCAATATAGAAAACAAGTTAAACATGATTCAGACGATAAAATGAGATTCAAGATGACATTGGGATGTGGTGCCTAATTCTTGTCAATGAACAAAGCTCATACAAAATATCAAGCTGAGTTGATAACTCTTAGGTCCTGTTTGAAGTTGGTGTAAAATTTATTCCATGGGACAAGGAGAAAGGGAGACATTACAATGTGAAGACAACTAAGGAAGGAGAAAAAAACAGAATAAAAGTAGAAATTTTTTTTTTAATTGTAGATTCTCCTTGAACTGGGCCCTCGTGGGCATACTTATAATTGATGAAGTGAAGATATTTCAGTTTTCCCACGAAATGCAGAAGATTTATGACTGTTTCATTTAAAGTGGCTCAATTTGTTAGGTCATTCGCTCATGTAAGAGGAGTTGTCATCATTTCATTGATTGTGGTCTTAACAACTTGAGATGTTTATGCATGAGGTGGAAGTTACTGTTGTTACCGATGAACTCCAAAGGTCACAGTGATGACGGTTCAGTCTCCCGAGATAAAGCGTGCAAAAGTTTAAAAAGGAGAATTCTCATGGAGTTAACCTAGAATGACTTAGACTCAAGCATTTTAACTCCAATGGCTAGGTCTTAAACACTTAGATCTTGAGGGTTCAGCTTTACATACTTGGATATTGAGCCTCAAGAGCTTAAGCAATTAGGTCTCAAGGATCTATCATAAGCGCCTAGGTATTAAGGGTTTGGCCTCGAGTGTTTTGTCACCAATGCCTATCATGCAAGAGTGTTTTTTTGTCAATGATTGAGATTAAACTACTAAAATTTTGCATCTTAAACATCCCAATTTTACCCCAAAACAAACGAGGTTTATGGTTATTCAATTAGATCAATAGTTGTTAACAAAAAACAAGGCGTGTCCCCTAGCCACCAACAAACTATGATTTTGTTACTCTGAACATGTAAAGGAATAGCTATATTGATGTATTTCAACAAACAAAATGACAAGAAAATAATAAAAGCCCAACGCAGTTCTTTGAATAGAAGATTATACATGCTTTCAATTAAATTGTTCAATAATTTAGAACAATAAAATCAAAAGATGTATGCTATCCATATCAATAACAAATACCTGTGGTGTATTATCATACTTCCATGCCATTGAGTTTAATTCAACCATTCCAAACTCCTCGCCATGACAAGGACGCATCACCTGTAGTCAATGATCTAGATTAATTTGAGGGGGAGGTAACACCAAAGTATTTAGAAAAATTGATTACCATAACAAAATTAATAACTCTTCTAATGGAAGATAAAAAAGCAAAAGAAATGAATATTTCTTAGCATGCATGCAAACAAAGAAATAAAAATAATAGTAGAAGAATAAAAAGCACATGGTTAGTAAAAATTTGATATTTTGTCACTCTTTAGGATCCGTCACAATGATCACTACAGAAATAGAAAATTTCTTACCTCAAGGCAACAGAACAATGAAGATTATGTATTTGCAAGATCAAAACCATTGTTATATGCTTTATGGCATAAATCAAATCGATGATTTGAAAAGTTTTGACATGAAAAGCCAAAAAAAAATCAGGTGAAAATCAATACTAAGCCTCAATAACATATTAGACACTTGTATGGAGGACTCTAGTTCAATGAATGCCATAGTTTATTGTGCAGAGAATCTGACACTAGCCATATGAAAAAGTCCATTAGAAATTGCTAAATGATAATCAACTACTTGATTATCGTTTTGAGTGAACAACTGATCTAGAACAAAGGTCAATGAATATAAGTATGTCACATAAAAAAAACAACTTTGGCATAATCAATGGGCAATTTTTGTGAGGATGTCAAATTTTGATTAATTGTATAACCATGCTATAAACAATTAAAACCAACTTAAACATCAATAGAAACAAATACAAAAATTAACCACAAAAATAAAATCAACCCTAGAATTTCCATAATAAGAAACTTGAATAGATTCTTTTTAATATGATTTGCATGTAGTGCATTTATTGTCTCCCTCTATCATCTCACCTCTCCACTTGACATACATTTAAACAAAATCACGTAAACTTAGTTTATGTTCTATATAGATGCCTTTTGTTTTAACAAATTAATATCCAAGCTTTGGAGAATTACTATGATAAAAACTATGATTTCAAAAAGTTTGATGGAATAAATAATATTTGGCTTTGTAAACAAAGATTCGGAGGTTGCTACCTCAGCAAGGATTTATTAAGTCAATTAAGAGCAGGTAAAGAGTGCTAGAAATCATAATAGGTAAGATGGAGAAATAAGAAATAGATGAAAAAACTTGTTTGTGGTCTACTTGAACAAATTTCGAGCCAGCTTACCAAAGGTCCCGCGACCTCATCGGCTTTCTCTTTGCCGTACAGTTGCTCAACCAATGCCAGAGAAAACTCGATAGCTGTACCTGGCCCTCGGCTAGTTACAGCTCGCCCATCCACTATCACCCTGGACTCTCCTTTAGCTACATCAGGAGGCATCTTATCCATGAACGACGGATAACACGTCGCCTGCACTCAATAAATGCAACAAAATTCCATAATAAAAAAAGGCAAAAATTTGAACGAAGGAGCACAAAACCAGTATCCAGAATCATCTGTGGTTATAAAGCCTAAGACAGGTTAAATCTTACGCTTAATCCACTGAGTAATCCCCATGATCCAAGCGCAACAGCCGGCGCAGCACAGATTGCCGCATATAAGCCGCCTTTCTCCACGTGTTTTTTCACTGCGCTCTCAAGAACCCTACTATCCTTAAGCCTATCGGCGCCAGGCACCCCTCCCTTCATCAATTCGAACCAAATAAGAAAAATAAAAAAAACAAATGAAAAATATGTGAAAAGCGGCTAATCTGCGGCGAATTTTATTCAGATTTGCGGAGACCCACGGGAAGGGAGATAAGATCAAACGAGGAATTTGCACAGTCGACAACAAGAGCATCTGCGACAATCTTGAGACCCCAGCAAGCATCCACTCGGAGACTGCTCTCCACCGATGCGACGGTAACGTCAGCACCGGCCCTGCGCAGGACATCGATGGTGATCACGGCTTCCATGGGCTCCGTTCCATTAGCGATCGGCACAAGAACCTGAGAAGACGTATGCATCCGCCATCAACAACAGAGAAACCACCCAGAAGCGATCTGCTCGCTTACCTTCTTCTGTGAAGCAGACGTCATCGTAGAGTTAGAGAAGCAAATAGGTGCGAGCAAAGGACGACCTCCGCGATTTCGAGCAAAGATTGGGATCGGGTCGGTTTTGAAGAGAAGGGGGAAGAGACGTAGATGCCACGTGGCCATGTTAAGTTCCGAAACCTGCGCAGTAGGATTGTGTTCGTCTTAAAAATCATTGGAACAATGAAAACGCGCCCCCGCTTGGCCTTGACCACAAGTGAGCAACGGCTGGGTCCTATACCAACTTTGTTTCCACAATAACAAGACTATATTCAAACTTATTCTTTTTTTTTTTTTTTTTTGAGAGTTGTGATGGATATTCACGGGACCACAAATAAAAGAGAATTATTAAAAAGTGACAATCCTTTGAAAAATCAAATTAATGTTTCCTTAAAAGATTTTGATTTTTTACATGACTATCAATATAATAAGTTTGTTATAGCTCATATAAATTATATTTGTTCAACTTATTTTTGTATTAATTAGTTTATATTTAAATTTAACTTAGTAAATTATGAATTTCTTGCGTGACAAGTAAGAGAATGATTTACTAGATAAATTTAATCTACATAAATAAAAATTAAATGTTTAGAATCTCAAATTTGATTCATGACAAATATTATTTTTTAGTATCACTTAGACAATTTAGGTTATTAAGAATTATCTACTACTTATTTTAGGGAGAATAAAAATAATGTATTGCATTATTACTTTTTTTTTCAACATTATTTTTATTAATTTATCTTAATGTTATAAAAAACTAATATTAATATTACTATTAAATCATTTCTTATAATAATATTATTTTATCATTGTTTTAATTATCTTGAATAGCTTGGATACCTCATAATGCTACTAAAATAAAGCTAAATGGAGAACTTATATACTTTTGAGAATAAATTTGACATATTTTATCATATAGTAAACAAATATATATAATAAACAGGATATGATTGAAGTTTGTCTCGAATGCATAATTTAGAAAAGTGATAGCCAACAAAAGTAGGAATCTCTTGAATGAACATTTAAAGGATGGTCATCACACACTTAAGCTGGATAAGAGACCTCTACCTTTTAGAAGTCATAGTGATAATTACATAAAAAATCATAAGAAGATTAATGTTACGTTTAATGACTTTAAAAAATTCTTTCATTAACTAACATAAATAAAAGATTATTGGACACATATCAATTTGTTGATTACCAAATAACTAGTTTTGATAATATGAAATTAATAGTCATGCAAAGATATTATAGATTAATAAACTATAAGACAGTTCTTATTTGAGAAGAAATAAAAGAAATATTGAGACTTAAGTATTGTTATAGATATTATAAAAGAAGGTTTTATGGACAACTTTATACCATAAGACAAGATAGCTTTGTGTTGTAGAGTATTTAAGTGCTTTGAAAGATTTAGTAATTAGAATAAATTATCATATTGTAAATTGAAAGTTGGCCAATAGATTTATGTTATGTTTTAAGATGAAAATCAAGAAAAACAAAGTTATATAAGCTCAAAATTTTAAAGATACAAATAATTTTCCTTAAATAATAAAAATATTTAGAAAGCATATACCCATGAATAAAAGGTTTAAAATTTATGAGTTAATTATTAGGGTATCTAAGGATATCACTAGGTTAAATTTTCTCCTTTTTCATTTAGTAGTGAGACTAACAATAACCCTTAGAATTAGGTTGAGTATTGTTATAAATGCAAAAAAACTTGTCATAAGATGTATCAATATAAAGCTATCTTGAACATTAAAGAAGAGACTAGATGTGAGCTTAAGTGTGACATCCTAGTCTTCCAAGTAAAGTATTGCCTCACTCATAACTTAGGTGTCCTGTACTAATGCCTTAAGTTGAAAATCAAGCAATATGTAGAATTGCATGAGCCTTAGTGCTTTAAAGAAGCAAAAAAATAGCTGAATTACTGAACCATTTTGAAAAGTCTATTCTTATAAATAATAAATTTAAATTCCAATGGTCAATTATTAGGATATCCAAGTATACCTACATCTGAACTTTCTCCCTCATCATTTGGTACTTAAACTATCAAGGACACAACTAGATATAACCCTTAGAATTAGATTGAATATTATTTAGATGCAAACAACTTGTTTATAAAAAGTATTATTGTAAGGCTATCTTGAGCATGAAGAGAGTTGATGTGAGTTTGAGTGTCGCATCCCAGACACCTTAGGAAGGCATTGTCCTACTCATGATCAAGTTTTGTTATTTTCTCCTAAAAAACACCACAAAGGTCTTTTCCTCTTTGGTCACCCATCTCAATACTACTTCAAACAAGCTATGTATAATTATAAAATTTTCAAGAGATCCAACACTTTAATACTTTAAATCATTTACATATTGTATACTTTAAGAACTATATTATTAAGTACGATTAGATACCCTTGGACGTAACCTTTGAGGAAAAAAGGATAAAACGTGGCTACAAGCTAGAATACCTCTTCAATAAGACTAAAATATCTCAATCAATATGAAAAAGAAGAAGAAGATCTAATACTTTAATGCTTTAAATAATTAAAATATTATGTACTATAAGAATCCCATAATTAAGTATGGTTTAATATAATTGGAGACATCTTTTTAGACAAAAAGACAACTTGATAGTGAATTGGAATACTTCCATAAGAAGGATAAAATATTTCAATGAGTATGAAGAAAAAGAGAAAGAAGATGGAGAAGAAGAAGAAGAAGAAGGAGAAGAAGAAAAAGAAAAAGAAAAGAAGAAGATGATGAAGGAGAAGAAGAAAAAGAAAAGAAAAAGAAAAAGAAGAAGAAAAAGGAGAAAAAGAAGAAGAAAAGAGAGGAAATAGTAGAAGAAGAAGGATAAGGAGGAGAAGAAGGAAGAGGAGGAGATGGAGGAGAAGAAGAAGAAGAAGACGAAAAAAGAGAAGAAGAAGGAGAAAACGAAGAAGAAAGAGATAAAGGAGGAGGAGAAGAAGAAGAATGATTCTCAATTCATTCTCTACTTTTATTACTTATGCTATCATTTGTAATTCGCACTTATATGATAATTCAATTTGATAGTTTTAGATATAACATATGTTCTTTGCTCATCATATCATACTGTAGGATTATATTGTTTCATATGATATGATAAATCTTTATTTACTTAACTCCTTTACTCATCTCATCATATTATATAATTCTATACAATGTGCTATACGATATTATATTTTACTGTGCACCATGTCTCCTCATTTGTCATATTATTTGATTTATCTATATGATAATCTCAAGTACAATATTGTATTGTATGATAATGTGGTATCATATTGTACAATTTTTTTCTTAAACAACTAATTACTTATTACATTATGTCGTGCTATACGTTATCTTTTATCATATTGTATGATTCATGCTGTTCTAGCTTATTGTCGTTTGTTTTATGAATATCAAACTATATGATCATATAAATCATACTATATTATTTATTAATAGAAACTTTTTAATTTTTTATCTTACCTCTAAGTTGTTATTTCATACTTTTTAAACATAAACAGACATCAAACATAATCATAAGAAGATACAACAAATGTGTTTATTCTTCTAAAAGGCCTACTCATGCTCACCACTTCGATTTTTATTTTTTTTTAATTTCACACTTGGGTTATAGCATATCTTTTTATGGTTTTTTTTCACTATTTTTGTACTTAGTGTCTATGTTTAAGTTCTTTCAAATATCTATCTTAAGATATCAACTACTCTAATATCATTCATGTGATATCTCATTTCTCATCACCAACCTTTTTCAATCTTAAGTATCACTTAATATTCTTTTTCTTTCATCTTTTTCTTTATACAACATCAAATAGTGAAAAACTCTTCAATTCTTTTTTAAAATCAAGTTATAAAAATAATACAAATTATTTTAAGAAAAATATTTAAAACTTTTAGGAAAGTGATATTTGTCTAGCTCATAAAAACATGAAGTTTTTGTATTCTTTTAAAAGCAACATGTTCCATATGACATTAATGGATAACAAACCTCTTACATAACCTTGTGCTCAATATAATAAATATAAAAATCATCATATACTGGTTTCTTTTAGTCATCATGTACTAACTTGTTATACCCAGTAAAAATTTTTATGTTAATCTTTAATAAATTAATTTTTGGCTTGGATGATTTCAGATCTACAGTAGGATGAGCCAGGAGCTCAATTGGAGGCTATTGGAATTTCTGAAATTTCTGGGGATTTTTCGGAGCACCGAGGTAAATTTTAAGTAATTTTCCCTGTTTAATTATATTTATTGGATTTTTAGAAATTCGAAAATCCATTTAAATTAAACCGGAAATTGGTTTTTACCGCGCGTGAACCAGACCGGAACGGTTCAGCGGAGGCGGAGGCGGTTCGCCGAGTGAGTTTGCGCGTGCGTTCTGATAAGCGGATCGGACGGTCGTGATCGACGGTTGGGATTGAACCGGCCGATCGGGTGCTTACCGTGTCGATAGCGTGTCGACAGCGCGTATCGGGTGCTTACCGTGTCGAAAGCGTGTCAATGGTGCGTAACGGGTTTTCACCGTGTCGGCCAGGAATATAAAACCCTCGCGAAATACATCGATTAGGGTTTCGTTCGACCGACCGATAGAGAGGAAGTTTTCCGACGTACGGCGCGTGATTCCGGCGGCCTGGCAAGGGGCTTTTTGTGCCTGGAGATTCACGGGACCGAGGAGAGTCGATTGATACCGGGTTCGTTCGGTGAGGAGCTGCGGCGAGCTGCGGACGAGTTTCACCGTCGCCGGCGTCTTTGAGGTAGGAAATTCAGATTTTAAATTAGATATTTAGCAAATTAAAACATGTATTATTTTGCAAACTGCTACCTGAGCATGCGGATATGATTTTTGGGATCGATTATGCAAATTATCGAATTAGCATGTTAAGGTTTTCTTTTCGGGACAAATTAATTTGTTCGTCGAATTGGAAATGTTACCAAGCAATTGTGATTTGAATATGTTACTTCGTTCACGTTAAGGTGATTGTATAATGCTGGAACTTTAATTGCGTGAATTGTCAAACATGTGGATTAGACGAAATTGCTCGGCGGAAAATTTTGATTAAAACCTTAGGAAATTAGCGGCATTATTGAAACATTAGGATAGTATGAACATCGGATTTTGTTTTTCCTTGATCTCGGTCGCTGGAAATCGACGGGGGAAACGGAGTTTCCCGGAGAATTCGTCGGCTAGGTTTTCGCGGGCGCCGGGCGGAGGAAGGAGATGGATTAGGATTTAGTTAATTAGTTAATAATTAATCGTAAATTAATTAATTAACAATTATTAACTTAAATTGGCGCGGATGAGAGAGAAGCGGAATGATTTATAATTCGGAAATTAATTCCGAATTTACGGAAATGATTTATTTAATTTTAATGCGGCGCGGAAGAGGAAAAACGGGAGGAATTAAATTCGGAAATTTATTCCGAATTTTTGGGAAAAAAGAAAATGCAGAATATTTAATTCGGAAATTAATCCGAATTTTTGGAAAAAGGATATATGTGGAATTTAAACTCGAAAACTATTTCGAATTTCGAAAAATGGATAAAGACGGAAATTGATTACGGAATTTAAAAATTTCCTGAAGTAGGGAAAAATGTTATCAGTGACGACAGTACAGTTGAAAACAGTCATACAGAGGTATGGTACATGGATGCTACCAGAACAGTCAGTAACTGGTACAGTTGTATTGCTTGGATGGCAATGGCATGGATTGAGTCAGTTTACTCAGTGTTGGCATATTTTATGGATTGGCATACTGGATCGGACTACTATAGACCCTATATGATGTTTTAGGGTAGTTGTGGTAGGTAACTGTGCGGTTTAGACTTAGCTTCCACAGTATACATGTGGACTGATATGCGCCTTGTTGTACCTGGACACATGTTGCCAGATCTTGGAGTTAGAGATTGGCAATGACTGTATGGGCGTGAGCTTCTATGGAAGTTGTTGGTAGAGGACTCTTTGGGACGGTGGCTGAGTCGATCTCTCCTGGTCCATGTGTGTAGGCCTGCGCGCCTGAGGGTGGCAGGGGTGTCTCGCAGTGGCTAGCCAAGTGTGTAGGCCTGCGCGCCTTAGGGTGGCAGGGGTGTCTCACGTTGGCTAGAGATTTTGTGACTGGATCTGTCTATAGTCTCCAGGAGATTGATTGACGAGAGACGCTGCGGTGTCGGGTGCTTAGACGCCATGCGTGTTTCGAGATGGGCGTTCCCACTGGCACGCTACCTGGAAGCCCAGAGGAGAGCTACTCTGGTGTGACTAGGGGTGACTATGGTTGGTCGGAGTCTGGGACTGAGAGTGCCTATCCACCATACATTGTTATGCTGTATTCCTATATTTTTGCTATTATCCTTCTCTTGCATGTGAGTTTTACTAGCTGTCTTTCCTACTGGGCGTAGCTCATTCCTGTATTATATATTTTCAGTGGCTCGGCAGACTTGACGCTACCAGATTAGGTGGGATCGTGGTCAGTAGGCTTGTGGAGGATATCTGATTTGTGATTGTCTGAGATATTCTGGTTAGTTGATTGTTGTTGTTGGATGTATTTAATGAGATTGTTATTCTTATATGTCAGGTATTATGTGAGGGTGATTCTGACTTATGTATCTGGTTGGACAATATTGCACTTGTTGGACTTGGATCTTATTCTTGTAATGTAGTTTCCATTTACTGTCTTACCTTATTGTCTTGGAGTATGGTGTGTGGAGTGCCATATTTTATCTGAGGATGTTATATATCTTTTTGTTTGATGGTGAGGTCATTACATGACTATGGAACTTAACCGTGGGGGTTCAGACTTCTATTAGATCGGTTCTCCTACCCGTATGGGTTAGGAGTATTGGGTATAGTAGGAGTAACATTGCGCGAGTCCATCTGTTAATTCAGGAGTCATGAACCTGATTTGACGGTGTACCCGGGAGATGGGATCCACATTGTTAAAGGAAAGTAGGTGTGTAATGATGTGTTATATCCTATGTTTTCGTAGGCTACTCAGGTTGGTATGGGACGATCTGAGCTGTCTATATGTAAAAAAAAAAAAAAAAAAATGTATGCCAAAAATCAGCCTAGGAAAAATGGGGTGTAACATAACTCTAGTTATATCTTAATAACTTCATGTGGTGCCTACTTTTGATTTAAAAATATAAGGCCAAAATATGCATGAATCAACCAACATTAGTTCAATGGCAAAAGTATGTAGTATAATATAAATTAAATAATTTTTGGGTAATGAATGTATGTTTTATATCAATAATAATAGAAATCAGTAAAAGATATGTTATCTTTTATTCTAAGAATTCATATAAAATCTAATTTCATCTTTAAAAAATTAAAAATTTCTTTTTAATCATTTCTTATTATTTTATACATCTAAAATATTTATTCTATATATTATCATACTCTTAGAGAAATATTACTCAAGTAGTAATCCTACTTTCTAGAAAATATTATTTTGAATCATATAACACTTTTAAATAAATGTTATTCTAGATAATATGTTCACTTTAAAAAATAGTCATTATTGTTTCTTATATTATATAATTTTTATATCATTTCTAATTCATTTATATCAATATTTTGTTAATTATTTTTTTACTTTTTAACATATGTGATATGATAAATATTTAACATTTCACTAAAAAAATATAATATTATTATACTAAAATAAATAATGTATTAAATCATCATGTCAATATGTTATATGTATATGTATTATATAACTAATTAAAATATATGAGAAGATAATATGTTGTTGCAATAAACAATGACAAACATCTCTCATGCATCTTTTTTCAATTATCATTCTAGATTTCTAACATAAAACTATACTTCATATTAAATCAGACACATTAAGTATAAATCCTACCCATAGTGGTCTTACCAAGGTATGATCTTTGTATAATACCTCTTTCAACTTTTTCAAGAAACCTTTGATCTTAACATAAACTAATTTAGTTGTCTTTTGAAATACTTGAAGACACTTCATCGTTCTATCTTTCTTCCGCCCCGATTCCATATCATACTTCCCGGAAACTAGTTTAGTTGTCTTTTGAAATACTTGAAGACACTTCATCGTTCTATCTTTCTTCCTTTACTAGCTCTGGCTGAGTATTGGACTTCTCAACTTTGACAAAAATCTCTTTAAGTTATAATTTCAATCTCTTTTATATTTATTTTCACATCCATTAGCATTCATGATAATTCAACTTCTCCAAATAGGCACATTCCTTCAATACAGTAACTATTCACTATTTTTTAACTAAATTCTAATGGTCTCTCATTAGTTGATCTCTCCCAAAAATGTTTAACCTAGACATTTATCATTTTAGATTTTAAAATCTATTTAAATTCTATTGATCATATATATATGATAACCAACTTTGTATTATATAATTCTTAATTTTATTTGTCTAAACTTGTCTTAAGTTATTTTTGTTATACTATTATGATATTAGTATCGTACTAGTATGATATTCCTTATCATCATATGTTGTACGTACAATTTTTTGCATACATTATTATTTTTAAATTTGATCATACTTATATGATACTCATCTTATTACTATACATTTAATTAAATCTCTCATTGTCTATTCTTAATATTAATCGTATTGATATGATCTACTAGTTCCATATAAGATCCATTTCTACTTAATCAACTCAGGCATTCACCATACATAGCACTTATGTTATTCCTCATTGTGTTGTATAATATATCTTTCTTCTTAAATTAAAACTTAATAATTCTCTTATACTATGCTTATTATACACTACATCATAATAATACATTAATGGTCATTGTATTGTATGCTTTGTCCAATTATATCTCAACTTATCAAAATTTGTTAATTTTTTCTCAACTAATTATACTTATATGTTTTTTATTTTATGAAAATATATTGTTTTTACCTATCATTTTTTCTTGTATATTAATGATTTTGTATGATTGTTTAGTCATCTTGTAAAATTATTGGCTCATTTTTGTACTTATTCACACTTCTCCTAAGTTTATTTTCTTTTTTATTTGATCATATGTTACGATAAACTATGGTTGTACTACACAAGTCAATCATTTTCTTAATTTGTCAAATTACTCTAACCCATGGTGGTGATGCACTAATTAATACATAACTATATTTAGTCATTTCAAGTTAAAGTGAGAAATAAAAAAATGATTTATAGATTGATTTTACCATTTTGGTTAACTAATGCTCATGATAGTTTTCATGTTTCAATATTGAGAAAATATATTCTTAAACCACCTCATACAATCAATTATGATATCATAATTAAAATTCAACCTTAGTGAAGTATAAAAAAATCAATTTAAATTCTAGATAAAAAAGACATGTTAATAAATAAAGTGACACCCATAATAAAAGTATTGTGACATAATCATACAAAACAGGAAGCAAACATAAATGAGAATTCAGTACCCATAATTCTTCTAATTTTTATAACATAATTTTTGTAAGGTAAAGTAGGAGACTATAATATTTTTTTAATTATCATTGTATAAGTATCTTGTATATGATGAAACTATGTAAATAAGAATATAAATATTAGTACTTTGATGAACCAAGTTTGATATTTTAAAATTAGAATGAGTTATTAATTTTTCATAACATCTCAAAATGAATGCTAAATTAAAAAATAATTTAAAATTTTAAAAATAAGCATATTTTTGAAAATAACTTATAAAGAGGAATCCACTATTATATTAGTTTTTAATTTTAATAAGTCAAATAGCTTTTTTATGTATTTTTTAATATAAATATTATCTAATGGCTTGAGGGAGTATTTAAAAGATTAATAAGTTCAAGCTAATGATTTGAGAATAGAAAGAAAAGAAAAAATAAAGAAGGGAGGCAAAAAAAGAGAATAAAAAGAGGAAAGGAAGGGAGAATGTAAGGAGATAAGAAGAAACTATAATAAGAATTTTAACAAGAACAAAAAATGGTAATAAAAGAGAGAACTGAAAGAGAGAAAGTGTGTTAAGAAAGAAGAAAAAGAAGAGTTGTTGGGAGTAACTTTATGAAAGTAAAGAAAAAGAAAAAACTATAATAGGAAGATTGATATGTAAAGCAGAGAAAAGAGATTAAGAAGCTTACAAAGCACTTTGGAAAGACTTTCAATAGTTGTGAGAATATGAGAAGGGAAAGCAGGGTGATTTTTGGGCGTTATATTATGCTGTTTGTAGCTCAAATTATCTTGAAAATGTTAGGAAGTATGATTAAGAAGTTTGAGGTTGTGTTAAATGACAAATGTTTGGAAATTTGATAAATATAAGAATTTTTATTTTGCTTGAAGGCTTTGATCAATTTATTAGTATTTCAAGTTAGTTTTGAAATGTATTTTAATAAAGAAGGGAAAAACAAGTTTTTGAATTGTTATTACATCATTAGATAGTTGGATGAGATGTCCTAACATGTGTCTAATTAGCATATTTTTATATCAGTTTGCATCAAACAAACTCATTAAATGGTTTGACTGTTAGTTTTATGACTAGTAGAAAGGTTCAATAGAGAATCTAATTGTAACAGTCCTAGTTTTCTCTTATTTGTATTTTTATATTTTTTTATAGAAAGAGCTCTGTGAGACGAATCCAACGATGTTTAATTTGTAATTTTCGGAGCTCTAATGCATAAGTTATGAATTTTTAAAGATTTGGGATAAATTTGTAACGTAGAGGATAGATCTGTAAATTTTAAATGTCGGCTTAGTTCAAATCCGATTGGCGGAGGATATATTTGCAAATATAAAATTTATAAGGGGTTTTATGCAAAAGAGCTGTTTTACGAGCCACCTGGCCTTTGCTTCGGGAGAGTTTGACACGTATCTGCAGCGTTTATAAATGCTAATCGGGTGAATTACGTTTGCGAAAACTTCGACTGCATGCGGCTGCAAGGAGAGATTCCGGAGTGCGAGGTTCTGCAACAAACGTTACTGCGGCGAGAGTTTCCTTAAGGACGAGATTCCGACAGCAGCCACCATCCTCTTCGAGGAATTTCGGCACGCGACGGTGAAGGTCGGCGAGGGTTCCGTAAGGTAAGGAAAACGCGAATTTCTTTGTCGTCATTGTATAAGGGTTTTTTCGGTAAGCGACGGAGATCGAGAGCCGGCGGGAGACGCCGGAGGTCTCGAATTTCGCCGGCGAAAGATTTCGGTTTCGCCGAACGCGAGAGAGAGAGAGAGGGCGGCGTGAACCGGTCCAGGCTTTGGACCGGGTTACGCTGCTGAACCGGATGCCGAGCACGTGCGGTCCAGCGCGCCTAGCACGCGCGGTCCAGCGCTCCGAGCACGCGCTGTCCAGCGCGCCGAGCACGCCCGGACCAGCTTCGAGAGAGCGCGGTCCAGCGAGCCGAGCGGGCGGTCCAGCGACGGCGTAAGGAATTTGGGAATTTAGAAAATTTCAGTTTTGGAAAGCTGTTTGGAAAAGCTTTTAGAAAGTTTTTCTGCGCGGGCGGTTCAGGGACGGGTGCGGGTGGTCCAGCATAGACCGTGGCCTGTCCAGCGCCTTTTGGGATTTATTTTGGGGTGTGTTTGGGAAAGCTTTTAGAAAGCAATTTTTTACTAATAAGCATATTTAAATTAATCATTTTTGTATTTTACGGGCTTGTAGGACATCAAGAAGAAACAGAAGTGAATAAGACGGTTGGTACAACAAATTCAGGTAGATAGATTCCTAACCCTGTGATGTAGCACATTACTATGTGTTTGCTTTACATGATTTTTCTTTCAGTTACATGGTGTTTGGTTGTTCTATATGTTGATGTTTATTTCATTTGCATGACAACTAAAAAGGGAAAGAAATAATATGGTACAATATGCTAAAGAAAGAGACGAAACAATATGGCATGAAACGTCTTTTGATATGGCATGGATTGATGTTTGGAATGACAAATATAAAAAAAAATAGATTTCCAGAGAACATTATCCTCACCACTAGGCTCAGCGTGTGGGATCGCAGGGTATCGATCTTCGGATCAGATATCTGCCTAGTGTTATGTGCTATGACTCTATGATGATTACACCAGGCTCAGCGTGTTGGATCGCAGGGTATGGTACCATACCTGTCTGGTGGCACTAGGCTCAGCGTGTTGGATCGCAGGGTATCGATCTTCGGATCAGATATCTGCCTAGTGTTATGTGCTTGGTTGGATGCCGGCTAGAGGACAGTCATTGATGATTGGATCCAGAGGATAATGTGTCAAAGGGAATTGGGCCTGGTAATAACACACTATATAAGGAACTTGCATCTCTTTATGGTTTTCATTTGGCATTATCTTATATAGATGACATATGGTATGATTTTAGCTTGATGCATGTGATTCATCTTTACTGTTCATGGTATTTTGTTATGCCTTTTTATTTACTTGGTTAACTATGTGGAATTATCTACTGAGATATATAAAATCTCATTTAGTGTTTACATCACAGGTCATGAAACCACTACACCGAGAGATGGGAATGGTACTGCTACAAAAGAACCCTTTTCACGAGATGTGTAAAACAAAGGGAGGGGTGGGTGCGATTATTATAAAAACATGTTCGTGTTTATATATATTGCGAATTTTGGAGTGTGTGTTTTGTCTTACCGTCGGGTCCCCACCTTTGATTTTTGGTTAGTTGTCCTCACTTGATGTAACAGCTAAGCAAATTTATGATAATATTGTTATATAATGGTACTTGGTTAGGTGGGGGCTTGACACTAATAGATGAGAATGTTTGAGGTTAATGAAGACCCATCAATAATTTGATTTATCAAACATCCTAATAAGATAAGATCAGATCCCATAAGTGAGTAGTTTAATGGAAGATTAGATTATCCAATCCATTGGTTTTTTTAATGTGATAAATATAAAAATAAAAAAATAAGAATAAAATTAAAAAAAAATATTAATAGATATGTTCATGAATATTATTATTATGTAGAAAGTTAATGGGAAATACAAATTAAAAAAATAATATCAATGGAAAATGATATAATATGTTATTATTTAATTAAATATGATATAAGTATGTTATTATTATCTTTTCATTAGAAATGTGTTGATCTAAATATAATGGCTTAGCATCCTTATATATATATATATATATAAAGTATAACGTGTATGTGAAATTTACATATTTCATAATAATGAGACACATATGTAAGTGAAACACTTGATTTGTATGTGTATATCAAAACATAAAGAAACACAAAATGGTAAAGAGTAAAACAAAAAGGAAATAAGAAAATAAAAAGAAAAATATACTTGATATAATATTAAATTACATGAGTCTCTAGATGCACATCATTTATAATGTGGCTATACCATTACGTAATGTTGTATAATATAATATAATATAATATGATATAATATGAAGGATGATAATTTTATTTTTCTTATAGCCTTATCTAATAATATATCAAAAGGTTAATTATTATAAGCACTATGTGAAGCTTATTGAATATATGTTTAGGACTGTGTTATGATATGACATCAGAGGTTTTATTTGTTGTTATCAATTTGTGTAGGCCTAACTTGCACAGTTTTAAAATTATGTTATGATATGATATGATTTATTGCTAGCACTATTTGAAGACTTGATAGACATGAAATTTAAACTTATACTAATTTATATATATTATCAATTATGATTTAATATATATTTGGGATAAAGTTCATAGATATAATATAATAAAATGGGATACCAATATATAATATTATACAATAATATAAGATATGATAAAATAGAGCTAGAATAATTATAATATAAGAAAAATAAGACTCTTAATATAATAATTATAAAACTATGATCAAAGAATACTAAACAAAATATTATTATTATTTTATGTGTATTTTTTAAAATTAAATAGCATATATTTTATTTTTTTATTTGTGTATTATTATTGACGTCTTTTGATGTATTTGCTATAAAAACGCACATATTAAAAAAATGCATACATTATTTTAAACTTTAAGAAAACTGATTAAATAGATGGAAATATTAATGGTTAAATTTAAAGTCAATATTCATCTAAAATATCTTAAAATATGCAAATTCTTTTAAGCACACAAATGCATGCATAAAACTAAAAGCTACAAGGTTAATCTAATAATAATACATTCATAAAATTTAACAAGATGTGCATTAGTTCTAAATTTAATAAATTTATATAACCAAAATGGCATCTGCTTAATCCAAAATTTGCTACAGTCCGATGAATAAGATGGGGTACTTAGGGTTCTTGTATATAGATAAGCTCTGATAATTATTACATCTAATTAAAGCTTTAAAAAGATATTTTTTAAAAATTATTATTGTGATAATTTCGTCTCTGTTTATACGAGTTACAAATTAAAAAAAAAACATTTATAAAAAAATTATAGAAATGATCTTTTTTAAAAAACGGGAAAAAATAAATAAAGTTTTATAAAAATTATAGTATAAAAATTGATATTTTCGAGTTAATAAAAATTTTAAAAAATTAACTTAAAAATTTATTTTACAAACGTTTTTGGAAGCGGTCATCGAAGCAAGCCAAACTTTACCTTTACCAAGCCACCAACTAAATCCCAACAAGCGAACCCAAAAAAAAAAAAAAAGAAAAAAAGAAAAACTAGACTTGTGAGTTTACAAAAATAAGCCGCAGTTGCAGTAGTCATGAGTGCCACGTAGTCGTAAAAATTATTCTAATCCAGTTCAGAATCCACGTGGCCATCTAACAAGTCAAACAGTTCGTCCATGGTGGGAGACTTCTCCTGCGCCGCCCTCCCGCCGTCTCCGTCCTCCCCTTCACCTCCGTCAATTTCCCTCGTCATCCCCCCTGCCTCGCCGGCGGTGTCCGATTCCATGCCGGTGAGGCTCTGGACCACCGACTTGAACCCGGCTTCGTTGGTCTGGACGAACTGCGTGACGATGACCTTGATCTTCATCGGGCTGTCCGGGTGGCTCGACATGATCGATGGGAGTTGTCGATTGCGCATTTCTTCGCCATCTTCCTCTCTCTATATATATGCATATATACTTCGGTCTTGGAGCGGTGCGGACCGGAAAGGTCAAACTTGACCGCTAATGCAAAATAAGATGATGGACCGGGCATCCTGCATAGCTTAAAAGACCGTTTCTTTTGGGTCATTTTCATGTATTCTATGCACAGTGCTTCTTAAGAAAGCTAAACAGGTTAGATTCAGGTGTAACGTAACTGACTCATGAACCCTACGTATTAAACGCTGTTTTAATCATTATATAAAATAGATTATACAGCTACTTTTATACAAAAAGTCATAAAAACTATAGGTTTGAAATTACGGATAGTCATTTGATGCCTTCACTCTCTAATACAAAATAGAAGAAGAAGAAAAGAAGAAGAGAATAAAAAGAAGAAGAAGAAGAGTACATTAATATTATAAAAGAGTAAATTACATGTATTCTCTTTAATGTTTATAAGAAAATATCACTCTTGCAAGTACTTGAAGATGGACACCTTTGGCTTTAAGATGAACAGAAACACAAATATTCTTAATTTAGAGATTGACTTTTTAAGGAATTAGGAACAAAAAAGCATAACTGTAAAATAAATTTGTTGAAATTAGTAAATAATACATATTCAACTAACTATAATTCATTATAAATTACCAATTGATTTGTGTTTTATGCTATATGTTAACTATACTTTAAAAATATATTGTAATATACTGTATACTTCAACATACTTCAACATACCTAACAATAGTTTGGAGTACATAAAATGTTTACATTAAATACATTTCATTATACTGATTAGTTTTTAGAAAAAGTATACTAAAACACATTTAGTATAATTAAAAAGCTTCCACAAATACAATTAAGTACATAAAAATTTATCTTAGGCATTATTAAAAATTTAGTCAGACACATAAAAAACTTTCGTAACAAGTGCTTTAATTTTTGTCAAAAAAATCTTTTATAGAATGAAATAAATCTATCACAACATCATCTTTATAGTAATGGAACCATATATTGTATATAATATTATTTAAAAAAATAATGAATGCTATCAAAAAGCTTGCCAATATTGTGGGAGTAAGTTCTATCATTTGGGGACCGTAGTGGCATCGTCATCAAAGGACTTTTGTCTACACAAGAAAGAGCATTGTTGTCAAAGTCATGATTTGTTGGTCTTAATGACACACTTAAAAGGGAGAATAAATTGAATGTAAAAATATTTATCAATATATTTAACTTTTAAGATCTCCATCTAATTTCAAAATTGTAACAACAATAATCATATTCCAAACAAGTAAAAAAAATGTACAAGAAAAAAACATTATACTAAAAGCTTTTTAAGTGGTTCAATTCTTACCAAAATGAACTTATATTAGATATGCACATAGCTCTCTTGTTTTAAGCATCTTTTGTTGCAACTGATAGAGAAATCATCTTATGTTTTCCAAAGTTGACATATAATCTCTCAATGACTCTTTTTCTTCTTCAACTTAGACTCAATCTATTGTGTCTTTTGCTGGCTAATAGTTCTCTTAAAAAAAATTTCACTCTTTCAATAGCATAATACAACATTTCCTATAATAGTGTCATATAAGACTCAAATGCCAAAATATGCAAAAACATAAAATATTCTTAAACATGAAAATGATGAAATAAGGTGCATTTATGCTTTTTTTTCTTCTTCCACAATACTTCCAATAAGTAGTTGCAAGATGCGAAGATATGGAAGCTTATAAGGTATTGGACTAACGTAGAAAAAGTTACAATGAAGACTCTGAATGTATTTACTTGCATATAGTAGCATTTAGCATCATGACCTTGCATTAATTCTAAAATTTCTCAAGATAAGTCTATCTATAGAATAATTAAATTATTTTTTACATTCCTATATTTAATTTAATCACTTTCAAGTGTCATGTGGTCGTTAAACATGCTTAAGAAAGCTTAAAATAGCCTTAAGAATATTTACAAGTGTTAAAAAATGATTAACAATGTTTTTTCCCAAAAATTAAAATGGGCTGATAAACTAGCCATTACTTAGACTCACTTGCCTTGGTGTACCTTATGTTGGGTGAGACATAGTTTGTAATTCATTGGTCTAAGTACATTCTCCTTAGAGATCCGCACATTGGATGTGGCATATCGTATGCAATTTTTTGGTTTATATGCATTTGCCTTGTATATTATACGTCACGTGGGTTTACGCATGCCTTCAAGCACGCTTTGGTTCCACACGTGCTCAACTCGCTTTAGGTCGAATGTATTTTGAATCCACACATGCTCAACAAAAATTGAATGTGTCACAAGTCTAAATGCATACAAGAGAGTTTCATTTGGATTCATACATACTTCCATTCAATATTAGGATTTTTAAAACATTTTCAAACCATTTTGAGTGTGAAGTAAAGATGTGTGTAGATGATGAGTTTTTTTGCTTTTTTTTTTTTTTTGAAAAACATAATGCATGCAACTTGAGCCATTTAAGACCAACTTTGGCAAATATCAACCTACAAAGTTTTCTCCAAAATTGATATTGATTTTTGATTTAGTGAAGCAGTTCTTTTCCTTGGAAGCCTCATTGATTCTTAACTTCATGTTGGAGTCATTGTGCAAAAATAAAGTTCTTCTCAACATCATCAAGAATCTTGAGCCCTTCTTGAGTTGTCATTTTGATGACACTTTTAAGCTTCAATTATACTTTTGTTTGAGCTTGATTTTTGCTTCATTTTGAGCTTATGTAATTGATCTCTAATTCACTCCAAAAGTCTATCTAGTCACCTGGTTTTCAAGTAATTGAATAAACTAAACAACTATAACTTTCCAAAGGATATGAAATAATTATTTTTTAAAATACATTAATTATCATATTTGAAAAATTTTAAGATAATTGAACATTATAAAGAGCGACAAAAAAAAAACTACAAATATCATCTAGGATATGTGATTTTGTTAATTTGAAATTTAATTAAATGATTATCAGATTGATGAATTATACATAATATCAAAATTAGAAATAATTATCAATAAAGAGTTACAAGTCAAAAAATGAAAAAAAATTCAAATAGTGAAATATAAATTATTACAAAGATAATGTAAATTTTGTAAAATTCAAACTTGAATCATTCATAAAATAAAGAGAATACATTATAAAAAATAATATTTAATTTATATTAGCTTGGATGAAGTAAAAATTATTAAATTATCAAAAGTTCTTAGAAAATATAAAAAAATTATAACAAATGATACATTTTATTATAAGTCAAATGATAAAATTTTTGTAAAAATTTGATGTATATCAATCATGAAATAAGAGTCAAATTTGTTATACAAAATAATATTTAATTATTTTTTTAAAATTATTAAAAATATGAAACACCATTAACTATTTTTGAAATTTTTATAGATAATAGAGTTCACTGAAAAGTTTTTTTTAAATAGTAAATAAATTCTTAGAGATTGATTAAAACATAAAAATTCAAGAAATAACATTAATCCAAAAATTTTTAATTAAAATTTGAAATTCAGCTAAATTATAATCCTTAAAATGGGTCAAGAAAAAACCGAATTGTTCCAACAGTGGAAGACGTATGATATGACAATAAGGGGGACACATGTAATATCTTAAAGCTGAGGCAAATAAATAAATGAATATTTTAAAGAGTTTAAATCATCAAAAACTTAAATTAAAAAAATGATAATATCAAGATTAATTGCTAGATTTAAGAAGAGAACATTTATAATATCCTAAATTTGTGAAAATAACAAATATTCTAAATTATTTATATTTTTATGAAGTTGAGAAATTTTTGTTAAATTTCTATAAAAATATTTTAAAATTTTGAAAAGCATTATATAATACAATAATAGCAAATTGAAGGGATACCGATCTGCTCCAAGTGATCTTTATTTTGTTCTTTCTTTATCAAGAGTTCAGTTTATCAAATCCCTTTCTAAGTATCTTGTTTCTATGTCATTGAAAATATTACAAGCTTAACATATAAAGTAACCCTTATATTGTTTATAGTCCTTTTTTGACTTATCTTAGAAAAGTATTTCTTATATGTTGACTTATTAGGTTTCTTATATTTATCTTCTCATTTCTTTATTCATAATGTGTGTAGGTTAATTTCTAAGTTACACATTATAGTTTATATTGTTTGTTTGATATCAAAAATTGTGTAGCTCAGTTGAGTGGGAATAAATAATATACATTTAATTGAGAATATCATACACTATGATCTTGAATATTGTATAGTATGATGAAGTGAGAATACTTAGATAAATTAAAAATAATTCACATAGTACGATTAGAAACATCATATATATATGATATCTTATTAAACAATCCAATGCCAAAATGAGTCAAACATATCCAATAAAGTAAGTGTGAGAGTATATATAAATTGCATAGTACAAATAAGAAAATCATACAATACGATTTGATATAAAAAATTTTTTTTTTTTTAAACCCAAACAATGAAGAGTAGAGGAAACCAATATGAAAAGGAACCAATTGATGATAAAACCACCAGATTTGAAAGGTCAAAAAGATGAAGAGGCATCCTTTAAATAGACAATACTATTGGAGGAAGATGGAGAGTCGTAAGAAGAAGAAAGTGTCGAATGATTACAAAAGACAGGGAGGCCACGACTTAGAAAACTTTTTGGAGAGGCATTAAGCAGTTTTGCTTTGGTTAAGATCAATGAAGAGGAAAGAGGAAAAAGAAGAGGTGATACCAAGTGTTAAGGAGTTTGCAAGATTTGAGCAAGAATCAAAGGAAATCGAGAGAAAAAATAGAGCTAGTATTGCAGTGGTATTGTAGTATCTATGAAGAGAATTAGAAATTGCATAATTTTGGAAATCTGATTTACTATACAACCACAACATACAAAAATAAGGTTGGTAAGCTTATATTTATGTATATATATTTGATGCTTTTTGCTTGATGTGCAAAGCTTTTAGGAGGTATAAAATAGCTAATTCAAGTATAGTTGTTTATCATTGTTTGTTATGATATATTGCATGCTTGAATTGACACATGATTTGTTTATGTATAAGTGCATGATATTATTAGTTCTAATATTTTTATTTCATAAATTAATAATACAATTTATGATAATAATCATAAAAAGAAAACTGAAGGATAATAATATGAAAAAGAAAAGAAAATATAAAAATATTATAATCAAGAGTTGATAAAAAAGAATATAAGATTCAAATATATAAAGATGAATAATTATCCAAAATGATGACTATTATTCCAAAATGATGGTTTTAAAAATGAGCCAAAAAAGTTATTCATCAAGACTATTTACCCAAAATATATGTTTTGATACAAGTCCAATCTATTATGAAAAAAGCCTTACCCTATCACAATTCTAAAATTAAAATAAGGATGAAAGATTTAAAAACATTATGCATAAAAAAAAGGTATTTCTTTGACATTATAAATTCACATGCTTTACTTTGTTATGTGCTTAAAATTACTCTAGCATAAAGTATGACCATAGTTGTAATGCGTTACATATATAAACATATTTTTGTCGTTGGGCTAGTGATGATTCACTCAATCTATTTTTAGCCTAACACTTTCAGACATGATAATTCATAACACATAAATACTAGGGAGAAATGTGTATTAGAATGATGAGTAACTAACTTTAAAGACATATTTTTTTATTATTAGTTGTATAGCTAGTATAATAACCTATTTTGGACTTGTTTTAGTATTGATTGATGGTTATCTTATATATTTTGATAGTATGGACTTGGTATTTTGAAATGGTTGTAAGTATTTGTATTAAATACAATGTTATAAAAATTTTAAAAAATTTTGTAACTCATTTTCAAAGAAAACATTTTTTATATTTGCTTGTTTTAAGAACTTTGAAATAGTTTGATGGGATTTCAAATGATATTATTAGTTCCAATATTTTTATTTCATTTATTATGTCTCAATTTCTTGAACACTAAGCTAGGTAGCACACGAAATATACATGCATGTATGTGTGCCATATGACTCAAAATGTGCGAAATTAAAAAAATGTTCAAAGGGCAAATGTGACTTCTTGATAATTAAAATATTATGTTTCTTTTTAATAAAATGTTATATCCAACTATTATATAAAAGAAGTAAGAATAATAAATGAAATGGGGAGAACTTCATAGAGTGTTCAATTTTTTTGTGGCTAAAGTTTTGTTCTTATTTTCTTTATTGCTTTATCTCTTCATTATCATGCTTCTACTTTCATTATTGTTATTCTAAAAAAAGGTTTGTTGTTGAGAGCTTGGGACGAGAACACCTTACAGATATATCATAATGCTACTTGTTATCGCTCTTATATTGTCACCCGCTAATTACATATCACACAATACAATTTTGTTATTCATATTGTATGACTGTTATCTAATAAACTTCTTACATGCAACATAATACCATGGCATAAAACATTGGCAAAATTTTGGCTCAAGTAGCAACTCCTTGTGCAATTAATTATGTCATACTGACAAAATCTTCATCAAAATTGGGTGACAATGATGAAGGATATCTAGCTCCATGAACGGGATGCTAATCAAATAAATTTTGAGGCAACTCTCATACAAGCGACTCAATCTTAATTTGATATTACAATGTAGTAGATTTTTGTGCCTATTTTATTTTCACAAATGTAATAAATTCCTAATAATATAAACATTTAGAATGCAATAAAAATAAAATTATATTTTTAAAAAATTAATTTTCAAAATAAAATATTTTAAAAATAACCTTTTTAAGAAAAAAAAATATGGATCAAAATAAAGTTTTGATAAAAATATTTATAAAAAAATGATCATATTTGAAGTATTTTTTAGTTTTAAATTAAAAAAAATGATCAAAACTTAATAACCAATTTTTAAAATTTCATTTAGATTCAAATAAAAAATTTTCCCAACTTTTTTTTTTTCTAAATCTGTGTAGCCTCGATTATCGCATTGCCACAACCGGAAAACAGATAAATCAATCGAAACTCACAAAAATTTCATAAAATTTCTGTGCTCAATTCATCTGACGATCCATACATTCAACAATTTACAAACCCATTTCATCCTTCTAAGCCATAGGCCTCAACCTTAATTTAATTAATGAGAATGCCAAATTTCTTGTCGCCGGCGGCGGGGGCGGCGGGACCGGCGGCGTCGGTGGCGGGCTTCCGAAGCTCTGACTTTCCGGCACCTCCATGATGCTCTCGAGCACCGGCTGCCACCTGTTCCCCTCTTCCCTCTCCCCCTCCTCCCTTCTTCCCCTCTCCGCCAATTCTGCAACCAATTCGTGCAGCTTGCTTCCTCTTTGCTTCTCCCCCATCTGCTCCATGAACCACTCGATCTCTTCATTCGTCAAAACTATCCTAACCTCCTTCAACACACCTTCACCTTCTCCCTCTCCCAACTTCAAGCCCTTCTCCGCCCTCTCCTTCTCCGTTGTCTTCGGCGCACATCTCTCCATGCAATTGCCCATTTTCCCTTCAGAAGGACGATCTTTAGGATGCCTTTTGGAGTGAAGTTATACAGGCCGGAGTATATTAATATAGGAAATATAAATAATAAGAAATTATTTTTTAATTACCGAATTTTGCAAGACAGTATTGTCCACTGCAAGCAAAACTTGTATTTTGTTTCTTTTTATTAACTTTTTTTAATGAGCAACAGCTAAAAAGTATCAAGTAGGCCTTGTTATTTTTTCTTCAACTTCATTATAAAAAATATATTGAATGCGAGCTCTAATCATAATATAATATTAACAATATTACAGATGGATAATTAATGTTTTTTTTAGATATCTCCAATGTCTAAAGAGCAAACTAATTGTGTAAATAGATTTGTATCACGTTTAAACCCGCGACCCGTTTGTCACTAATAAAAATTGTACACTCGTTATCGGGTTTGATCGAATGCATTCGAATAACAAATTTAAAATAAATACCGACCTTGCATCGTTTCGTTTTGTGGATTCTCCGGTTGATACGACGGCGAAGAATGCTTCGCAAGCTTAGGAGAACCAATACCAGTTGTAGAGGAAGGCGAGGTTTTCCAAGGAGAATTGGAGGGCTGAACCGAACAAAAGAAATCCAGCTGAACTCGACAGGTGATTTTTTTTAACCCTAACTGGAATGTCTTTTCCGTGAACCCTACTTTCGTAGTTTAGTGCCGGGGAAGGTTTCTTTGGATCGATTAATTGAGGAGCTCCAGTGGTAATTGATAAAGCTTCGTCAACGATTCGGAAGTGGATTGATAAAAATAATATTAAATACTAAGTCCTCGTTTTGCATCTCTGATTTAACAGGATTAGCCGGGGTTAAACTCTAAATAAGCTGTCAAATGACATTTAACCCTTAGCGAGATTAGCTAAAAATTTAACTCAAAGTCTTACATTAACCTCGCTAACCTTATCTCAAGAGAGCTCCATGTTAGCACTTGTGCTATCTTTGCGTTAAACATAAAATTATTCTCATATCCTAACCCAAGATAATAATCCAACACAAAAGTACTCTGATCCAATTTAACTTTAGATATTCGTGAAAAAAATTTCAATCCCTAATCCCATTAATATATGAATAGTTTAATTAGACTAACTTAAAATAATTAAATACTGCATGCTAACAAGTGGCGGCTAAAAATGTTTTGTTATGAATATTAAAATTTTTTGGTAACGGAGAGGGTGAAGGAAAATTTGAAGGTTTTAGTCAATGTTGTATCTTGTCTTATCAAGTCGGGCATTAAGATGTTAATGTCTTTTTTGTCGAAGTTAAGCTATTTATGTATGGATTGCACTTACTTTGTGGGATAAATTTGGTTATGTTAATCTATGTAGGGATTTGATAGGATTTAATTCACTATGGTTGATATAAAGATAATATAAAAAAATCAATATAAAGAATAATGACAAAATAGAATGAAAAATAATAGCAACAAATTTATGTGGTTTAATCATTTTAGATTTTCTTAGAAGGAGACAAAATATCTACTACAATTAAAGTTATGAATACAAAAATATAAATTTATGTAAGTATAAAATAAGTTCATTTAAATATAACTAATATTATAAGAACAAAAGAATATTGACTTACTCACAAAAAAGGTAATATCTAGTAATCTTTTATAAAAAAAACCTCAAGAATATTAATACTTCTTTAAGATAATTTTTTTTCTTTCTCTTATTCGTATTTATTTTCTAACTTTTATAGTATTTGTATATTAAAAAAGGCACATTTAATATTAAAAGCCTTAACGCTATTGTTATACCCCATCTAGTCTACACTATCAACCTATGTAAGGAATGATGATGAAACCAAATTACAATTCAACACTAATTTATTCAACCATGTAAACTTATCAAAATGATGAAAACAAAAATCTAAATAAAAAGAATTTGTCAAGCCTTATCTTACATAAATTAACACATCTCAATAAATGACATTCATTGTATAAGCTTATCGGTTAATTGTCCATAGTATAAAAATGAGAACACAAGCTAATATAAACTAGCAAATGTGGCATTAAAATCATAATAGTCTCAAAACATCATAATAAAAATAACAACTCACAATAAACAACTATTACACTCACTGAAAATCTAAAACCCAATACTAATAAAAAACTCTAATAATAAGAAGATATAAATATTCTCACAAAAATATAATATCATTCACACTTATAAAATATAACAAGTTTTCATCTAAGTTCTTGTTTTAACATTAAGAATCATTAATTCTATAAGTGTTAATATCTTACTTTATAATGTAAATGAAAAATGAGTATAATAAGCTTAGTAAGCATATCTCTGGCTATATATAGTAAAATAGTATAAAGAGAATGTAAAATAATTAAGTAATAAATAAAAGAATGAATGATTATCTATAAATACAAGTAATGTAATAATGCATAGATGATCATATAGATTATTTTTAATTCATAGTCATTATATAATACTATTATCTTACTTTTTCTTCTTTTCATATTCATTTTTTATTTTTATTTTTTATTTTTTTGCTTTTTCACATATTTATTCTTTCTTCAAGTATAAACTTTTTATAACCCCTATTCCAACTCTTGGGGATTTGATACCATATTTCATCAACATTGCCATAGCACTTGGACGTGTTAAGGTCCTATCTTTGAGCACTTACAACACCTCCAAAGTGAAGTACATCATCGTATCATAGCTAGTCTTAGTCCTTAATGCAAACATCTTGTACTAGCTAAGAATGAGGTGCTTGGTCATACTAAAGCCTCATCTTTGAGTGCAAACTTAAAAGTGAAGTCTCTCATCATCATTAATCTTGCCCTTTAATATTAATCTATGTTATGAAGAATAAGACGCTTGATCATGCCAAAGCCCCATATTTGAGTACTCACAACACTCTTAAGTGAAATATCTCTTCTCATCATCACAAGTCGAGACACTCTGACATTCCATATCCCCACATCAGAGTTTCATGACGCTAAGACTGATGTATATCATATCTATTAAGTCATTGTCAAATATGATATTTATTTTTCTTTAATTATATTAGCTTCTTTTCTTTTATTTTCTTTTGTTTTATATTATGTTCTAAATTATAGTATTATATAACACATATTTATGCATATATATATATATATATATATATATATATAGGTATATACATTATCAAACATAATAAGCTATGGTGAAATCAAAACATATGTAAACAAAGTTATGTCATGCATGTAAAAGCTCACATCATCATGCATTCCATAACAATAGCAAGTATTTATTTAATAATAAACTTACATCATAATTAATTTGTTTACTTATCTAATAGCTTTAAGAAACCTTTTCCATCAATGTCCCTTTTCTTATTAATTCTTCTCATTTTTACATAATTCATATTAATTCTTATTAATAAGAAATCAATTTCTAATAAAAAACACTTTTAAAGCTCTTTCAAAATATAAAATAATAAACTTTCCTCTTTTATATTTCTATCTTTACATCATATAATATGATCATCCCTATCATACTGCATGGTTAGGGCTTTACCAAGGATGAACCATTGAATTACGTTAATCGTACATGTTTGATCTCCCTGTCGTACAAGTACGATCCATGATGGTCACTAGGTCATATTCGGGATCAAATAGATGATCTATACTAAGCATTTCTATCAACTAATTGTACCAATTTGGTTCACATTTCATACTTGTATGATTTATGCCTCATTCATATTTGTGCTTTCATATCATATAATACAATCACCCATATTGTACTATATGATTCATATCTTATCTTATTTAGATAATGAATTATACAATTGATATCAAGGGATCAAATGAACATTCTCTTTAAGCATCTCTTATCTTATAATACTAGTTTGATCTCATTGTGGAACTAGTATGATCCAATACATGTTCAAATAGTCATGTACTCATCAAGCTTGTTCAATCCTCCATCATACTAATATGATGACATACCATTTATATGAACCTTGTCAAACAATTAATCATACTAGTTTGATTCAACTTTTGTCCTTATAAGATCCATAACATGTATCTCATTATATAAAAAGTCAAACAAATGTTCCATCATAATCTCCCCAAAATTAAATCATACTAGTCCAATTAACCTATCATATTAATTCAATCCTTTCAAATATTAAACCAGATAACTGATCAAACTAAATAATTTTTTAATTAAGCATTACATACCACATCTTATAAGTCTAATTATTAAGTTGTACTAGTGCAATGCTTAGTAGATTCCTTTTTCACATATTCAAAAGCCCTCACTAACTCTAGTTACCAGGGTCATACTAATATCATCTAATGATAATGTTGTATAATCATTGCAATTATGAACTATAACAACCTCCTACCTTCTCATAAATCACTTTCTTGACATCAAAATCAAGTATTAGAGTTAAGACATTTTGTAAAGATTTGCCCTAAGATTTAGAAATTTAAATCTTCTCATACACTCATGGAAATTGACTTAACATTACAAGTAAATATAAGATAGTATACCACAATGAGAAAGAATTTAAGCTAAAAATGTTAATAAGACGTTTTGATTGTGAGGAAGTAGATCACACTATAAGAAAGTGTCATGACATCTTGGAACTCAGAGTACTAGAGAAATCTTTAAGAATTGAAAAAGGAGAGGCATCTAAATAATGAAAAATAGGTTCCCTTACAAGGTTTGGTATTACAGAGAAAGAAAATAAAACTACAAGAGATCTCTAACCATTTAATACTAAAGATGTTACAAAGCCATAGGTTGATATAAGTATATGATATTTTAGTATTTTATCCTTTTATTAATTTATAAAATTCAGATAATTTTGTTTATTTTGTAAAATGTGGTGATTGGATTGGAGTTTAATTTGTGATAACAAATTTGTTTGCAAATTAGGGCAAGAAGAATAGATCATGTTAAGCTTTTAACTTGTTGAAATACATAAAAGGTCCAATTATTTAGAACCAAATAGAAGCAACTTAAAGTAAATGGAGGACTTTAAGATTAAAACACCAATCACTTAAGTTTGATAAAATTGAATATGTTTGAAGTCTCAAAAGTTGTTATTGTTCTAAAAAGAACAAGAAATATATGTTGTATGTGTGTTTCTTGAAAGGTAACTTCGAGGTCCTATACTTATTATGAGAAGTTTGAATATAATAAGATTGAATGTACTTGAAGATACTAGTACAAATAATGGAAAAGTGGTGAGAGATTACGTAATTTTAGGAGAAGACACATAATGAAAAATCTAATAGAAAGAGAAGTTGTTGAAAGAAAATAAAATTTGTTAGAATTATATAGGATTAATACTTTTCTAAACTTTTGAGATAAAAGTTCTATAAGAAAGAAAGATTTTAATAACCTTGATTTTTATAACTAGATTTTTCTAGAATTTTAAGACAAAATTTTTATGACGAAAAAAATATTATAACAATCCTCATTTTTTCTTCGATCAAGTTAAGAGAAATCATAAAATCAAGTCAAAATATTATAACTAGGTATGTAGTAAAGATTAGAGTTTAGGATATGGTTAAAAATAGTTTAGAGTTTTTCACTTAAAAAAGTGGTGAATGTGTTGGTTATAAAGCCTTTAAGTGATCTCACTTCACAAGAGAAACATAAAATTCAACTCAATGTGAAGGCTTTGAATATCTTTTATTATGACTTATTAACCACTAATTTTAATAAGGTAATAAACCTTAAAACCACTTATAAAGTTTAGGAGAAGCTTGAGACTACCTATGAAGGAACTAATCAAGTTAATGAATCTAAAATTAATTTATATATGCATGGTTATGTTATTGTATATGAGTGAGGAAGATAATATAAGTGTTGCTTAAGGAGTTTAATCTTTTGGTGACCACCATCAAAGCCTTTAAGAACTTGGATCATCTTTTCTTAGAAGAATTATTTGGAGATCTCATGACCAATGAGATGTAGATAGCAAAAAGAAAAGAAGTGTAGCCTAGGTAGCTCAAAAAGGAGAAAGATATTGGCTTGAGGGTAGCTCCACCCTCATCTGATGAAGAAACTTCCTATAATAGTGAGGTAAAACATTCTAAAAGCTGAACTAAAATTTTTAAGAAGAAGGTTATAAAAAATTAAAAAAAAAAAAGGAGAGGAGCTATTAGAAGAAAAGAAAGTAATATTAAGGTATGCTATAATGAGTGTAATGAGCTAAGAACACTATCATCTCAATTGTCAAAAATTGACAAAGAGAAGAAACATAAAGAAGAACCACTTCAAGAAAGATAGGAAATAGAAGAAGGCCATGATGGCCATATCGAGCAACTTAGAGGAATCTACTGCATCCTAAAGTAGCAAGGTAAGTGAAGCAGAAAAGAAAAATTAGACGTCTCTTAGCCAAGCAAGAAGCATCCTTAAGTATGAAGAAAGTGATGAAGGAAATGTTATGTCTCATGGCACATCATCAATCATCTAGGAGCAAAGATTATAAGGTAAATCATCTCTCATACAAAAAATTTGAAAATAATTTACTTAAATTGATTGATGCATTTAAAATTCTTTTTAAGAAATATAATAATTTAGAAAAGGAACATAATGAATATCTTGTCTTATGTGAAGAATTAAATGAAAAGAATACAAGGTATTCTTAAGAATTAAAAAATTCTAGGGTTGAACTTACCCAAAGTATTTATTTGAAAAACTTAGTTTTAGTCAACTTAAAATGTTGCATTTAAATTGCATTATATCACATCACATATACTAAAATATTACTTTTCATTATATAAACTCCTTGAATGTTGATATCTTCATGTGCATCTTCACTTGTCCTTATTGCATAAAGAAATGACATTTCTGTAAAGGTTGTAGAATTAGATTTAATGTCAATTCTAGGTAACTAGCTTTTATTTGGATTGAAAGAAAAATAATAATGCAGTTAGAAGAGTTGAATCAAGTGATTGTATTCGGTTGAATTAAAAACTAGGAGAAATCCTTTTGGAAACATGTTGATTACTTTATCTAAATGTTTTAAATTGACTTTCTTATTGAAATTATTGTATGCATAAAGTTAAGGAGAGAAATTAGGACCTAAACCCCATAATTTTATTAACAAGTGATACTTTTCTTTATATACAAGTGACACTTTCATAAGTGATTAACAAGTAATATTCTTGACCCTTTTTTCATATATTGTATGTATATTAAATAAGTAATTTTAACAAAAAAAATTTATATCTTTTGATGCATAACAAAAAGGGAGAGAGTCATGAAATGACAATATCCCATGTATCTTCATGACTTTGTTTAATATTATTGAAGTACTTATATTGAGGGAGAGCATGAAATTAGTTGAAGCACTTGTATGCTTATATATTTTAAATATCTTTTTTTCAATATTTGTTTGATGATTTTGTCATTTTAAAAAGAGATTATTAAATCTTTGGTCGATATTTGTCTGGCTTAATGACAATAAGACATTTTGCTTTTTTATTAATACTTTTTCTTAAGTGCTTTAGATAAAGCATCTCAAGAATGAATAAGTAAATCACATAGAGAGCTTGGTCTTGACTTAAAGCTTAATTGTTAGTGTTGAGCGAGAACATAATTATCACCAATACAGAGTTTGAGAAAAAAAGATGAATAATACTTCTGAAGTCATCTTTGCTTGTTTTAAAATGTCAAGCTTATAATAATACTCTTAAGACACTAAGAAAATAATGAGGTTTTAAGTATGAGTGATAAAAGTTCTAAAATCATCTTTTCATTGACATTTAGCTTTGTTTAAAGCATGCATCCACAAAGGGTTCTTTATATATAAATATGTTTTAATAAAGATTTAAAATATAGTTTTGCATTAATAAAACATGATCAAAATGCATAGGATAAAAAAACCTTCTATATGTGCAAAATGATCATTTCATATGGTACAAAATATATATTATATAGTTTAATTAGTTTATTTTAGAGAGTATGAATGGTTGATAAGATAATCTAATTAATTACTATAACAATTACCCTAAATTTAATATAGTATGATCCATTCAAATTAGGCATAGTATTAATAGTCTATCAAACGATGCGTTAAGTGGGATAACCAAAAAGATTTGTATAATAAGTTTACGAATATCATACAAGTCATTCAATTTAAAATGAATTAAAATAAATTAAATATCTTATGGCTAACTTAGTTGTGAAAACTCAATAATTTTGTACAGTATAATAATATTTATCCTTCAATATATTGTATCTTTTGATGTGATGATCACAAAACTAAGCTAAATGATTACTAATATCTTGTTGAGCATATTATTATTTCAATTAAATCTAAAAGCGTACTATAATAGTTTGGGTTTGTTAGAGCAAGGATTTTAATATATGTAATGAATGAAAATTGATGACTCAACTTGTTGACTTTAGAGCTAATGATCATGGTATTTATAGAATGACTAATTAAAAAAATTATATTTCTAAATCTCTATGATTAGGATGTTAAATCTTTATTTTTTTTTAATTATGATATATAAGATTATCATGATTCATGCATATTTAAGTTAACATTAAATTGTGTTTAGTTTTTTAAAAATTAAGTCATTTGAATTTTTAAAATATTATAATTTTTCAAATAATATATAATAAAATTTTAAAAAAATCCTAAGCACCCAACCACTCTATTAAATCCAAAGGACTCAGGTTGAGTGGTCTGTAATGTCAGGCACTAGTCTAGGCGAGCTATAGGTCAGGAGCTTGACTAAAACTGAGTTAGGTAAGACTTGATTATCAATCTAAGACAAGATTCCAACAGCTCCTTAGGTCAATCAAGTCAAGCATAACTCCTAAATTGGCTGAGGTATTATATGTCAAGATGGACTTGTGATTTGTTAGTTAATGGATCAGGCCAAGTTGGACCCATATATATATATATATATATATATATATATATATAATTATACACAGGTGACTTGAGTCATAACTTTCAAAGAACACCAAGAGATAGCCAATCCCATTCAGTTGACATATAAGCTAAAAAGAAGTTTTATAAATATCAAATATCATCTACAGGCTATAATGTGTCCCTAAAATTTGGCTCTATTTACTTCTAGTCTAAAGCAAACCAGCTGTTCAATCATACATTTTTCCTATCAAATGGCTTGGATCGTGCTCACCTTTGTGAATAGTTTTCTTTCATCTAGTCATTCATTCAAAATGTTTTTTTTAAACGACTGAGTGCCTCTTTTCTTTTGTGAACAACAACTTGATCATCATCACCTTCTATGCTGCTTTTGGATGTAATGTTTCAAATCTTATCTCAATATAATTGGATCTAAGCTCTTTATTAGGGATTCTAATTGAATGGTTCCTGCTCCGTCTACTTAGAATCAAATGGCAACTATACTTCGTCTTCATCTCACATCATTTATAATGGCTAGCTTTTGGAAAAGCTATTTCTAGCTATTGAAAGAGTTATTTTGAGAGTTTTTTATTTCAACTATAAATAGAGTTCATTTATCAATATTTAAAATTATTGAATTAACATAAAACATTTCATAAGTGCCCAAATGATATTCAAAAACTAAAAGCAATGAATTTCTACATGTTTATAAGAGCTATAGATTCTTTTATTCATTATTTCTTTCGCTTTCATCTGCAATCTTTTTTTGCATCATCTTGGTAACAATTATATCATTAATTACTTGTGTCACTCTTGTTTTAAAGATTTAAAGATATATGAAGTTTGAATGCAAAAATTTTGTAAGGCTTTCAATTTTCTTACAACTAATTTTTGTAGCTTTTGGTGTCTCATTGAAGCACTGGTTTATATTTTAGTTTACCAATACCAACTTCAATAAAAAGAAGTGATTAGTAGAAGCCTGATTAGTATTTGAGGGTGGATGTAGGTAAGAGTTTTGGCTAAACCACTAAAAAACTCTTTGTGTATTCCTTTTATTATTATGTAATCTCATTTTATTAACAATATTATTAAAAAAAAAATTATTTTTAACTATAAACATTTTTTCTTAATTCTTTTAAATTAATTTTTTTAAATGTACAATTCATTACTCTCTTGTATATTTTATCTCACAAAAATTAAAACACAATATGTTTAGTTCATTTGGATCAAATTATTATCGAGAACCAAAATCCTTAAGTTTCGTATAATATGTTAATATTTAATATGTAGTATGAATTTTATAAACTTTAGGACATCTTATAATATGATCCACAGATTAGGTGGTATGATCAATTTAGTTTATGTGAGTAATAACTAATTTAATTATATTTCAAGAAATTCTAAATTAGTCATCGGGGAGTCATTTAGGGAGAATAAGACCATTGGAATATTTGCAAAATCTCTATAAATAGCTTCCTAACATTGAAAAAGGCTAATGAATAATTTCATATAATTTAGAGAGATTAACACATGAAGATCTCATCCTTATTAAATAAAGGAAAGAAGAAATCAAAGGATGCAATGTATAAGCTTTCACAATCTTTCATCACCTCCATTCAAGTTTATATAATATTATGCTAGACTAGAATTTATTTTTCTTTGGTTAAAAATAGTTTTAGTATACATATTTATATTTATATTGTGTTATAGGACTTTTGTATGTGAGATTTTTATTATATCTTTTGCTTATTAGAATTTTTTATTTTGCTTATACTTTATCTTTTGACCATTATTATAGGGTTTTTTCCTAGTAATTTGTAAGGTACTTTGGTTTAATGTTATAGGAAATTACAAGGTATAATAAGATAATTCCAAGTGTTCACATTTTATCAAAAAACATGGTCAAGGAATAATATAAGGATCATATATACAACATCATAATTATTCAATTTACAATCTAATCTACTTAATAACACTCTAATTCTAGCTTGAACTTCGCTTTCCAATCCTAACTTCTCATTTTCCTATAGTTTTTTGGACAATCTAAATTTTATCTCTATTCAAAACTCTTTTTATCTTAAATTTCTTAAAGCCTATCAGTTATTTCTCCCTCATCTGAACTCTAGAATTAAGGTTTTAAAGTTTGCAAATCATGATAGAAGAACCAAAACACCTTATATTTTGCACAAACTCAACAATGCAAGGGTTTCTCTTCCTTGGTTTTGACAACATGACAAAACAAAACCAAAATCAAAGATTTAAACTTCTTCAAGTTATCAATTGAGTGTTAAAGGAAGCAATGAATTATGAAGAGAAAGTTTTGGGGCTTGAAACTAGGTTTTCAAAAGCTATTTTCTATGGTCTTCTAAGTGGGAAAAAGGAGAATTATGGATTATTGAATGTTTGTGGTACTAGCTAAGAAGCTAGGGTTTATGGTATTTAAATTTCCAAGGTATTACAATGAATTCTTTATTAATCCTATAGGTTCAAAAATCTATATTAATTCCAAATGATTTTGATTGAAATGAAAGAAGCTCCATTAGATTCTTCTCGATAAGATATATCCAGAAATATAATCCTTTTCAAAAATTTAAAATATAAAAAATTTCCATACCAAGATATACACCAATTCTTATAATGAAGTAAATTTTAAGGTGTTACAACTATAGTTGTGTTTATGCTTAGCAATCCATAGCCATAACTTTTTAAAAATTTTGAGTAAATCATGATAATAATTGATATTTCTATAAATTAAGTATTTTAGAGCATCCTAACACATTGTTAAGGAAAGAATATTATGATCTACATCCACAACCTATATTAGACTAGATATATTTTGTATGTAATTGTTTAGCTATTTGAAATTATTTCTATATTACTTTTGACAATATTTTATTGTGTGAGAATATTAAATGTTATATATTTGTTATGGCTGAGACTATCAACCATTAAGTTGTACAACGATTTAAACATCTTGGAGATTTTGGCTAAGTTTTAAGACTCGATAAGCTCCTTACATAGGCTTATAAGCCCATTAAGCACTTGTCCATGGATCCATGCACTGCCAAACACCCAAAGATGTGCACAACCACTACACATGCATGCTTGCATGTCATAATCACACAATGTCCACAATTATGTGTGCACTTTCATTCCGACTACAAGTGCATGTAAAATCACTTGACATGTGCTAAGGGGGCTATGTGGTTGTGTGGCTCAACCATTTTATGTAGAGTAAAACTTCTATTGCCTTAGAGTGACCTTGGGAGGTTGAAATTTCCATTATGCTCATCAATTATTCACTAGTCATTTCACTTTGCCAGCACCAACAATGCCTTCTAAAATTCTATCCATCCTTTATGAACTAATATTACTATGCTCATTGATAGTATATGATTTCTTTATCCCAAAAGTATGAGTTTTTCAATATAATCTGATAGATATTTAGGGATATGACTTCACACATAACTTTATCGACATACTACTTAAAGATGGCAAATTTCACCTTACATTACTTGTTGACTCTCATCTCAAAGTCTTTATTAATCCACAATAAAAAATATGATCTTAAATGTAATGTAAACTTTAAGTTTAACTATTTTACAAGATTCTTTAATATTAGATCCATTTTACTTCCATTTTCAATAATAGTACTAATAAGTTCTTAAATTTTTTTTGTACTAAAAATAGTTATTTCTCATATATCATTGTGACCTTATATGATGGTAGGCCTCTTAAATTATAGAAAACATAAAAATTTAAGCACCTGGTAAGTTGTTTTATAATTAAAGTAAAAACAACAAACCCAAAAACTTGATAGTGCAAAAACCACTGCAAAAAGCAAAGATGGAGCTTCAAGAAGAACTCAAGAGACAACTTAAAAGATCCTCACAGCTAAAAAGGAAAGCATGAACCAAGGTTGTGAAAAATAATGGATTCCTTGTGATAGGGATAAAAAAGGAATGCCTAAGAGACCTTGAGCACCTGGGAAGTAACAAGCAAATTAAGAGAGAAGAGGATTTTAAATTTCCTTTGAAGAAATGTGTCATCCAAGCTTTCTAAGTCTCCTAACATATACTAATAAGAAGAATACCACTACTTCTTGTAATAGTTAAAGACCTATAAGGTTCTACTTCCTATAAAGTCTATTGAACAAAATCAAGCGACCACTCGAAGCCCTTAGGTTCGTCTTAAACCAATTCCAAACCTTTTTGAAAGTTGGACAATCCATAAGAGAGTGAATAAGGTCTTCATACTCATATTATTGGCACTTTAAAGGTAATTGTAAGACAAATTTCTTAAGGACAAAGGGGATTGGTAATGTTTGATTAAATAACTACTAGTATTGAAATCTTGAGAGGAATGTGTTTATTGTAGTAGTTTTTTTTATTCTGACCTTGTAGGGTTAACTTCTTTAAATAGCTTGTAAGCTTTTTTAGAGCAAAACTTACTAGCTACCAAAAGTGTACCTACAAATTTCTTATCTCAAGTAGCTTTTGTCTTCTGGAATGTAGTATAATTTTATCATTTTGTATTATGTTGAAGATATCTTGACCTTTTTTAGGAAGAAAATTGTTTAAGTGGTTAGCATAGCATGCTTTCATGCTGCCCCCCTTCACACATAGAATTTAACAAATTGAATGATCATCGTAACTTCCATGCAAACACTTTTGAGCATGTTGTAATTTGCTTGACCCCCTTAGGCCATTCTCCTTAACCTGGTAGGTTATATTCTTCTAGGAGAAGCAATGATGTCAATTTGGATCGCTAAAACTACTCCAAAAGAAATTATTCATAACCTTCTTATTGCATTTTACAACTCTTTTAGGTGTTCCTTGAACTATCACCAAGTATGTTGGGTTAGAAATTAGTACACTTTTGATAAGAATAAACGTATATCATTTAGATAACCATATAGAGTTCCAACCCTCAAACCTTTTGGAATCAATAAGAGACTGAATTATGATAATATATGACCACCTTGTTCCTACTCTTGAAATATATTTCAAATACTTGAAAGATAGAGATTCTTTAATAAATCAAATTAAATCCTTAATTGGATTAGTTTTGAACTTTGAGACTTTAGTAGAACTTATAAATGTTTGAATAATTTATACATTGACAAGAGCCTTAATGATATGTCATTAGAAATTTCATAAGATTGCTAATTGAAGTCTTCTTTCTTGAAGTAAATATTATAATATCAACAGTAAAGAAAAATTTTGTAACAGGTTGGTAGCCTTTAGGAATAGAGAAACTTCCAATTTTCTTTTATATACTACACCTTAATGTTATGGGTTAAAGCTTTAGTTGTCATTATGAAAAAAGATCACTCATCTAAGTTACAACTATGAATATAAAAAAAATTCTCACTGAGATATAGGACTAATCAGCTATGTAGATCAACACACGAAAGAGCTTCTTCTTTGGCAACAAAAAACATAAAAAGGTAGGAGAATAAAATTAAGGAGTTTCTGGGTTTTAAGAGGCAAAACCTTCCAATGGTTTACCTAGGAAGTGTTTTATTCATGGGTAGAAAGCTATCCACTTTCAACACTTGATTGACACAATTCAAAAAAAAGTTGTTGGATGAAAGAAGAGGTTGCTTTCTATGAGTGAAGGGCTTGTATTGATCAAGTGTGTTCTTCAATCCATCCCAATCTACTCACTCATGACAACTTATGCTCCTTAAAAGATCATAGCAATAATTGAAAGAATCATAAGTGGATTTCTTTGAGGAGATATTGACCAAGAGCTAAAACATCACTAGGCTTACTATAATAAATTGAGTTTTCTTAAGAATGAAAATGGCCTTGGTGTTAAGGAGCTAGATGAATTGAGGGATGCATATAATTTCAATATTTGCTAAAAGGCTCACACATCTAATTCACTTTGAGCACAGTTCATAAAAGCCAAATATCTTATCATGAAAAAGTGAAATATGAAATTTATTTAAAGACTACTAAAGAGATGCATCTCAATCTTTAATGCCAAATTAGAGCTAAAGTTTGAGCATTATCATAAGTGGAAGGGTTATTTGTAGGAAAGTTGTCAATATGATAGATTTCTTGATAATGATCAAACATACTCAATGTTATCTTATCCTTAACAATAAAGTAAAAAATAAAGTACCAGTTATTATAAATATAAATTTGCTATATAGATAATAGGTTTTCCTTAATCTCTAGAACATAGAGAGCACATTTAATATGTGCGTCCATAAGTAAGAGTAATAAAAGTATAACCATTATTTGTAATAAGTGAGATCCATTAACAAGCATGATAAAAAAAACTAGTACCTTGATAATGTTGAGCAAATGAATGAGGTCTAACTCAATGTCATGTGATTGGTGACACTAGACTTTAAGTATTGATCAAAATCTAGGGCTTCATTTAAATTGACATAAGATAACTCATGAGGTAAGGAGTTGGCTTTATATGTTAATTGCAATGCTCTAAGTAAATATGGATTGTATGAATTAGCTTATCACAGATCTAACATGTAGTTTAATAAGAGATAGAAGGTCGAGTCAGCAGAAGTGGTGGTGTTTTTGGTTGGCTAGAGTAATAAGGTTTATGATAGCTTGTGTGAGGTTCAATATAAGAGAAGCATCCTCAACTATGGCCATGGCCTCTCTTCTTAAAAGGATAAGGAAAAACACCAATGCTTTTATTGTTTTAAGGTTTATTGGTAATAATAATAAGAGCTAACCATTGTTATAGAGATGAAGTGGGAAGTGGGTAGACATTTAAGAAGATTATCTTCTTGAATGGATAAGTCATATAATTCATCAAATGTTAAAAAGAGAAGTAGAGAATGACAAGTGATGAATCTTTAAATTTAGGTCCTTAACTACCAATGGCATAAGCAATAAATTAGAATTGGTAAAATGACTTCTTGCAATTGCCAATAAGTTGGTAAGAGACTTGACTTTAAGGAGAGACATTATCATGGGAATCTTGGAGAATTTTTTTTAGTGGTCATACAAAGATGTAATGTGAATCTTAGTAATAAAAGTAAGTTAACATTCTAGAAGTTGTCATGCTTCAACTATAGTGGTTAAAGGAGTACAAGGGGTTGCCTAGAAGTTGAAATAGTTTCTTTGATCAAGCTAAGAACTAAGTGATTGGTTTTTGTCCATTGAATGGATGAAGGATTAGATTTGCTAATAGGTAAAGTAGGAGAGGGTGGTGCATTATTTAAAAAAATAACATGCAATTGACTATGCATTAGTAACACATCTTCAAATTAAGATCTCTAACATTAGTAACTATTGTAGTCTTTATGTCTATGAAAAAGGTGCAAAATGTTGAATGTGGTTAGTAAAGAAGATAAAGTCTTAATCAGAATAGGGAAAGTAGAAGAACTAAGTCAAAGAAGTTCATAATTTTTTTTATTTGAGCATTGTACTTTCAAGAAGCTTGTAATAAGTCAAACATTTAACACTTATAATTTTGGGGTCCCTCAACATCACTCAAACCTTTTTTAAGGTTTCATCTCCAAATTTTCTTCAAATCATTTGGAACTATCATTTTGTTCTCATTAAAAGTAATAGTAGGGGACGTCATCATGTTTTGCTAAAATTGTCATCTTCTATGATCAAATTTAGCTCTTCTTTTTGATAATTTGGAACTTTGAGGGGAGCCTTAGCATCATAACTATTTAATATTTGATTGTACTATTGAAAGCTCAACTTTTTAGGAGGCATCTAATATTCTCTTCTTTCTCCTCGAGTTCCTCAAGACCTTAGCAACAACTTCTTTTGAAGGGAACTTATTCCATCCAACAATGATACCAGAAATAGTTTCCTTATTTCCATGTATAGTTGAGAAAGTTTTCATGAATGAAGGAATGGAAAATCAAAGATTTTTGGAAACTTCCTTGTCTTTTATGTGATAACAACAAAATTGGTAGGAGCGAAGTCTATACCCTTAATCACCTTAGTCTTTACCAAGGACGAAGAGACCTTTGCCATTAATGATGAAGTTTTCTTGCTTGAAGAAGAATTAAGAGAACACTTGGAGACTCATCCAATGACTAACTCATATGTTATATCTTTAGTGATGATTCGCAAGTTTCTTTGTCCATTTGTTTCCTCATCAATTCTTCTTTAACATTAATCTCTTGCCTCTTCCTCTTGAGGTACTCTTTTTCATTTTAAGGAAGATAATCCCAAGTTGCTAGCATCTCATTGACATTGAGTTGGTCTTTAGTGTTGATTCTTCTTTTCAAAAGTCTAAGAGCCAATGGGTAAAGACAATTTTTGCTTCAACCATTTGAATGTAGAAAGAGGGTTGATATGTTATTGTTCAAATCAAACAAGTTAATAAGTATATTTATCTAAAATTTTAGATTATATGTTATTTTTTATTGCTTATTATACCCTTAAATGTGCATGTAAAATATGAATAATTTTTAATAACATAAGTAATGATATGAACATGTCAAGAAACGAATGAAGATATAAAATTTTATTTACTAAATCTCAGTTATTGATCCATATTTTTATAATGTAACAATCATTAATGACTTGTATCTTGTCCATCAAGGTATGTGCATTGAAGTTGAATTCTTTAGTCCCTTAAGACAAGCTTCTTGATGTTGGTCCATCAAGGCCAACTACTGAAGGCTAGTCTTTGAAGTTTTGCTTGTCAAGCCAACCTGAAAAGTACAATTTTATAAAGAGCATAAGTTTTATCTTCTTTGAGCACATAAATCTAGTTTCATGATATAATCATTAAACACAAGAAGTTCAAATTAAATATAATGTATAATGAGTTTAATGGTTACAACTTTCTCAATCACGTCATTTGTCAAGTATCATGCTCTGATGCTAATAACTAAGTTATGCTAGCAGGTGGCATTTGTTAACTACAAAACTATTGAACTGTTATAAAAGAATGGCAGTTGTAATTTTCCATGCACGAAAATAATTTTCAGCTTAGCCCAATTGATAACTGTGAGTGGACCCAAATGTCCATGCATAGGAGTACAGGCTTTGACCCATTCATATCCGATATAGAAGCTATATTGAACATGCCTTCGTTTTGTTAGTATCACAGTAGCTCTCATAAAATTTGCCACAACATGCAACACTATTGAAGGTCACGGTTTGCTCTTTTGAGCATTTCACATTTGATATTTGTGATTTGCTTTGCATGCTCCTGCGGCTATTTTTGACCCATCAACACCCGCCTTGTTCATTCGAGCGGCATTGGAGTTCTAAACCAGAAACAGGGTCATGGAACCGGTGAAGCCCTGCACGCGAATGCTCATCATCAACCTCTCCCCTACGTCACGAGGTTTTCCTGGCCAACCCTCATCCAGCTTACTCCTTTCTTCCTCTTTCTCTATAACTTCTTGTGTCTATATATATCCATGGATCTAGCTTGCTCAATAAAAGCAACCAATCCAATCAATAATATTGCTTAACAGCTACTTCGTTTTTGGTTCCTTCTAATGGCGCGCCTCTTGGTGGTCCTGTTTGTGTTGGCCGCGGCACTGGCTTTGGTCAGGGCCGACGCGCCGCCGTGCAGGGAGGTGGCGCAGATGATCAGCCCGTGCGTGGCTTACCTGGCTGGTCGGACCAGGATCCCGTACGCTCCGTGCTGCGGCGCTGTGCTGGTGCTGAACCGAACTACCCCAGCCGCGTCTGATCGTGCAGCGCTCTGCGGGTGTCTCAAGAGCATCACCCCTCGCCTTCCGACCATCAACCTCGCGCGCGTCGCCAACTTGCCCCGTGCCTGCGGACTCGACCTCAACGTCACCATCTCTCCTTCCCTCGATTGCCAAGGGTCGAGCGCTCGCGTCTAAGTGGTAAATTTTCTATATCATTATGTGGCATTTCTAATTTTTTTTGTAAAATTTGGTGCAGGCTTCCTTCAGCGTGAAAGGACGATGACTTCTTATGACGCAGCTTTGGAGCAACTGTGTTTCTCTCTCTTCTTCAGTCAGTGAATGTAATAATCCACTTAGCTGTTATGTTATGGGCATTTAGTTGTCTTTGTTCCCTTTTCTCGTCCGTTTTAGTGACCAGTGTTCATCAGAAATGCTCTTTGACATCAGATATGAAGCATCTTTATTTACATATAAATAGTTATCACAACGGAATCAAACATGTTTTTTAAATGCAGTTTGGAAGAGAAGACTGGAAAATTACAAGCTCTGTTTGGAACGATGTTTGCAAGCGACAGATTGATCATGTTTTAAAATAATTTTATTAAATAAATAATAAAAAATGAGTTTGTTCTCTCATAAATAATATTAAAAAACTTTATTTCACCAAAAGCTTTATTCAATAAGATAAAAGTAGAACTCAGTTGACTTTTGACCTATTTTAACGATTTGTTCCATATGCAATCTATTTCAGGTAGCCCCAAACTCTTAAAGATTGTGAATAAATAGTTTCTCATTTTACTTGCTTCTTGACTTTTGGCAAGAGAGCTTTATTTTTTTTTTTTAACAAATATTTTATGCAAATGAGCTTACAAAAATTTATAAAATGGCTTTATACTTACAAATAAAATTCAACAATAATATATTTTTATCAGGTTCTTATTTTATAATGTTTTAATTATTATATTTCGAATGCATTTTGTATTATATTTGGATATGGTTTTTTAAAACAGCATAATGTTTTGACAGCTGCTAACGGATCTCACGTGGGATTTATCTATTACGGCTTTGTTTTGAAAATATTTATTAGTTAAAAAAATAAAAATAAAAAATGAGTATTAAAAAAAAAGAATTTTATTTGACTAGAAATAGAGTTTTATTACAAATATTGATTGGAAAAAGTCGAATAATTAAGCTGACCATTTGTTAATCGTTGATTATCCTCATTGTTTGCACACACTGCAAGTTGGTTTCCCGCGCTCAGCATATAACTACAGTTTCAATCGCTCGCCGAGCAGGGCTAGGGTTTAGTTCAGTTCCTTTGTGTTGATGGCTTTTTGTCCTTCTACTCCACCATCGAAGCGTCAGCGAAAGAACCAAAACGAAAGGAGCACGAAGCAGGGTACCGAGAAGCTTGAGGACCGTTCATCCGCAAGCAAGACATCTCCATTAGTTGTATTTGCCCATGGAGCCGGAGCTCCATCGACTTCCGAATGGATGATCCGGTTTTGTTTTGATGCCGATTTTTTATTTAAATTTTCGAAGCAATATCTGGAAACGGTTCTTGTTTCGATTTAGTAGATATGGTAGATGATGAAAATGGCAAGGCATCATATCTAGTTTGCCCGTATATCGTTTAAATTTCTTCGAACAATTGTATTTTATGCTGATTTTTAAAAAAAATGCGCGTCTAAGGTGGAAGAAAATGCTCGGAGAAAGCTTGGTTGCTGTCGAGGTGATCACATTTGATTATCCATGTGAGTCTGGCTACACTTATTAACCTTTGCAACCCTATTGTTATATTTTCAAAAAGTGGTTGCTACCAATGACCAATAACATCACGATAGTCAAGAAAATCCAAGTCAATGAAAATGCAAGTGAAAAATAACACAGATTTTATCATGAAAAACGATATGAAACAGTGTAAAAATCATGTTGGTTGTATGTCTGTAAGAACTCTATCATCTCCTGGTTGGAGGTACAATTTGTGAATCGAGGACTCTTAACAACTGATTGAGTAGACTAAATAACTAGTAATGAATGACGAATAGAGAGAGAGTGAGAGAGAGTTAAGAGAGACATTGAAATTTGAAACTTTGATTCAATGTCACTTTATAAACACAAAGCCCTAAAAAGCATTCTAATAAAAAAATTAATGTAATTATAATATCAACATAATCATCCTTGATTAAAATATAATGCTCATTTTCATGATCATGACTCTACTTGTATGTCTTTGATTATATCTTCTCTTTATAACTCTGAGACATGTTCATAAGATTTCTGCATGTAGAACATATGATTATCTCATAATTTATCTTGCTTTAAAAGAATAAAACCAAAAATATTTATCAAAGCAAGGAAGCTCAATATTATGCCTCATTCAATGTAAAGCATCATCACAAACTATAATATAAAATTTACCTTATGTCCATATGAAGCTTCATGGGATTGTAGTGTGTCCTCATTCGTTATGATGGAAGAAGCATGTCTTTCCCAATTGGAGTTATGTACTAGTTCTAGTTATGTAATTTTTTTGTGTCTTTAGTTTCATGTTTTAAGCAATTATGTTGGAAGAATATATATACATCTATTAATTTGATATATTTAGATTTAAATTTATTGATCTCATGGATCTCATATAGGTTGTTTGATATCAACAAAATCATGTCACATTTTATTAATGCTATTCTATAAATATATCCTCATTTTTTATAACTAAGTTGAAGTAGAAAAAGGTTAAAAAATATTGTTTTGGTTGGACAAACTTGTGTTAAAACTCGTCTTGATTTGAACCTCATAGGAAAGATGTTTTGTGATGATGTGATAGTCAACTCGACACATCTTTTTAGTTTCTTATTATTTTGTGATTAGAATGTTGAAAGCTATGGCTTGATCCTTAAGCCATTAGAATATCTATTAGTGAGATATGAACTTCATTATTTAATCTTTTACACAGTAATTCCTTTTTATGAACCTTAGTACAAAGCATTCAAACCTTTTGGATTGTCCAACGAAAGAAATCATCGAATCATTCGTTAAGCATTTTGTTTTGAAAAGAATTCTTGAGTCAATATTGGAACATTTATCAAACCTGTTGATTTGCTATTCAATATTATAGAGATTTGTGATCAATATTTAGTATCTTTATTATGTGTTCATCGAACTTTTGATAGTTTGATTTGATGGGTATTAGATTATCTGATGGTTAGATATATTAAATCATAATTCAAAAATGTTCTCCATTAAATGTGTATTAGATTGTTTGGCAATCTGTTCAATGGTTATTGAAACATTTGATTGAGGATTTGATATTAATCTTGTGTTAAGTCCAAGTATTTTTCATGCGACCATTGGACCATTCAATGATGGGTTTGATAAGTGATTGGATCATTCGTTGTTCAATCTATTATTCATAACTTGGAGATAGCCAAAATCATGTTTTTATTTGAGGACTATTAGGCCATCCAATTGATAGTTTGATAGTCAAGTTGGTCAACAAACCATCCAACAATCAATCAACTTTTCTGGAAAATGTAATGATTGTTCAAATTGTTCGAGGATTTTCCAAAAAACATGTAATGATCACCCATTTTCTTGGAATCTCAAATTTATGTGATTTTTAATTGATTAAATGAGCTAATAATTGTTGTTGGGGCACTATTCCTCACATGTTTATAAATAAACTTTCATTTTTTAACTTGAAATGATTATTGGATTAAACATTTTCAAATTCTCTAAGCTTAAAACATTCTCTTAAGTGATGGAACCTTAAGGGAGCTAACATTCTATTCTTCCACATTCTTTCAAAGAAAGTTTTGATTTCATGCAATTGATAGCTTTGCATTTACTCTTACATTGTGTTTGTGTCTTTCTAGATAGATTTTAGTTATAAGATTTTGTATGAGCTTTTCTTATAATTTTTATTCCTATTTTAACTTTATTATTTTTGCTCTTTTTAGCTACTATTTTTATTCTTTTGTATCAAGTTTGCTTTGACACTTTTGGTCTCTAGATCATTTTTTGCAAAAGATTTGTCTACCTCCTTTTGCAAAAGAGGTGTTTTATTTAAACTTGGTTTTTTTTGCTAAGGATAAATCTAAACTCTTTGTTTGGGGTCAAATTGCCTAAATGTTTTGGGTGTATTTACTTATATTATATTTTAGAAAAAGTTATAAAAAACTAAAAATTTTTGTGAGTTAAGTTTGTTATTACAACAACTAAGATTTTAAAAGAAGCAATAATTCTCTCCTCTTATGTAAAACTTGGTTTTCATCAATTGGTATCATCATATATTTTAAATAAAGATTATGCAACTTTGGGAGAGGGAACTATTTCTTTTGGACCACTTTTGTTCAAAGAAGAGCATTATTTGTATTGAAAAAATAGAATGAGGATTTTGTTAGTTTAATATAAAAGGCAATTAACAAATTAATACCTATAGTAAAATATGTACAATTGAACTTTAGGACAATTAATATTTTGTATTATGGTTTATTGATCACAAAGTACAATCGAATTATAAATCTTAGAACTATTCGTGAAATTTAGGCTAAACTTTAAGTTATTTACAAAGGAAAAACATCAACTGAAGGAATTTAAGATAAATATGTTTATGCATTATTATAAACTTTTCAACATAGATTTTGATGAATTTATTAAATCAACGTTTACGTTAGGCCAGAGGATCCTATAAACCACGTGCTAAAAAATCTTATAAGAATTGGGTTGGAGTACCTTATAAATATCAATCCAAAGGATCTTATAAAACCAGGCTAAAATGCCCTACAAATCATTGGGCTAAAAGACTATATAATAATGACCAAAAGATCATTTAAAAAATCAAAGATAAAATCCTAATAATAAGATAAAGAATCAATATAAAATGTTCAAATTATAAAGTCTTACAACTCAATATAATTCAATCAAGAGACACACTAAATCAGGATTGAAGTAATGTAGAAGAAATATGCAACTTAACTCAGAAGAATGAAGACTTAAGAAATGATGAAGAATAAAGCTTGATATTCTAGCTTTGTTATTCTCCAATCTTTACAATATGTATGATGATCTTTAAACATAATTCCCTTTAAAAGATATGCAATTGATCATTAATTTATTCATGTTTGGATTTTTTTACATATTACCAAGCTCTCAGACGGTTCAAAACAATCTCTATCAGCTATAATAAAATTTTTCAAAATTCTGTCAAATTAGTCATTATTCATATTTTCTATGCTAGTAGTACTCCTCGATCCAAGAATTGTACTATATGATACTCACTAATGAACTGATTGTCTGACCACCCTTCAGACTTATTTGATTACTGATTCTTACTCACTAACACATGATTGTATTGTACGATATAATAGATCGTACTATATGAAGAGCCATTCACTTTCCAAAGACTCATGTTACCTCTCTTTGATTTTATAACAATTATTCTTTGTAATGACAGATTTTATTATATAAAATTATTTTTCTTCTAACCTATAAACTTCTTAATTTCTTAACATAATTGTACTATCCAATATAATAATATCATTCCATATGACATCATGGATTTTGTTTTAGAAAATTCACTTTTTGTTTGATAAGAATTATATAGTACGATATGTATGATCGTACCATACAAATGCATTAATGCTTTTGCTCTCTTAGCTATTATAAAGTAATCGTAGTGTACAATAAGTTGGATTGTGTTGTACAATGAATTTGAATGCTTACACTAAGCACAATTGGACTACCCCAGCTCCTATTTGTATAAGAATATATAAGTTATTTACATTGTACGATATATTACATCGTACTATATGATATAAACATTTTGTATAAACTGAAGATTTTGTATCCTAATGTCATGATTTAATGCAAATCTATATTTTTTATCCTTATTAAAATATATTATATTTAAAGAATTCTATAGTAATGCATGCTTTAAATCTTATTTAAATGAGTAGAATGATTTGAAAAAATATTTAAAAACTCAAAATCTCATCGTGATCTTAATATCTCAAGTAAATTATTACAAGTTTTGATATGTTAATAAGAATAGAATCTTTAAACATTTTCTCTTATAAGGTTCAATCTTTGTATTTTCTTGGTGTCAATTATGATTTATATCAAACACCACCAATGTGTTCTTTGGAATCATTAACTAAGTTTTTCAATTGTTTTGTTTATTTAATTTTAACATTTGTGATTAGAAATAACTAAAAAAATAATAATAAAATAATTTTATTGTCATCAAACTATAGTGTAAGGATTAAAAGCTTCATAAAATAGAGATGACTCGCATAAATGATGAGATATCTAGTGTTAAAAGAGTATAATCTTGTAGCAAAAAGAAAGAAAAGCCTATCTAATTAAGGTTGAATATTCATGAAAAGGTTGATCCCCTTGCAAATATGAGGTGGCCTTAATTTCTCATGGTTTATTACGATTTAAGATATTATGGTGTAGAAAAACTTATAGAAAAAGGAGATCTAGTCCAAAGATTAAAGACAAAGATAAAGTTATTTGCCACGAGTGTAGAAAGCTGGATCACCCAAATGTCCGTAGTTGTTGAATCGCATTGACAAGTATAAGAATATGATAAAAAAGATAATGAAAACAGATTGGAGTGGCTCAAATGAGTCTCTATCATATGATGATGACATCAAACTAGAGGGAGTCATGTCTCCTGGCTTATGGAGATCATCAGAATAGTGTTCATGATGGGGTAATTTCATTTTCTTAAAATGAACCTAAAGGTCATTTTCTTGATATTGTTTTTGAGATATGGAAAACTCGCATCAAAATATAAATAAATTAAAATGGGAACTCTTTGATTATTGTAATTTTTGTGACTCATTGAATGAGAAAAATGAGAGATTTTTAAATTTTTGAAATGTACAAAGTATGAGTGTGCCATTTCCAAAACTTCATGTTGAAGGTTGATTTTGTTGCATTTGAAAGCTTAAATTCTGGTTATTTTATTTCATAAAATTAGTATCATCATCTTTATCATCAAAGGAAAATTTCACCGTGTAGACAATGTAAACTCACAAACACCTAACCATGTAGCAAAATTGAAATGTTACCATTGCATGAAATGTAGGCACATAAAAATTTACAAAATAGAAGTTAAAGTTCATTATAATTTTTCATGATACATTTGGGCTACAACAAATGACTTTGACTAGTTCTAGAACTCAATCATCTTTCTTGAACCCAAAAAGATTTGGATCCCAAGACTTAACCCTTGGTTTATTATGTATAAGCATGCTTTTTTAATGAAGGGTGTATGTGATACTTGAACAATAGGTACTTTTGGCATATGATGGAAAATCTGTTACATTTCACCAAGCTGAGTGTATTTGCGGGTGAAGTGGTCACCATTGGGGACAACTTCAAGAAGTGAGTCATTGGCATTGGGATGGTTAGTAACTTTTTCACATCAATTCTAAGGTCTTTCTAGTAGATGACTTGAAATATAATTTGTTTAGTATCAACCAATTATGCAAGTTTGGATTTAATATGAATTTTTTTTAAATAGTGTATCATTAGCAAGAATGTCAAGCCTTTAGTTATGTTCTTAAGGAGGTATTATACATATATATTGGAGTTGAAGAATGTAGAAAATAGTGTATTAAAGTGTCTTGCATCACAGATTAATGATGTCGATCTTGTATCAGAGACTTGGCCATGCCAATTCTTCAACCATCAAGAAAATTATAAAATATGAATTAACTAGAGGACTATTTGACTTAAAATGGAAATAAAAATGCATTTTTAGACTTCTCTTGAAAGGAAAATAAACTAAATATTTTAAATTCAACAATGACATTTCAACAAAATGTTTTGTAAAACTTTACTAAATTTATTTGATCCAATCCAACCTAAAAGTTTAGATGAAACCAAATATGAGTTTGTTATTTTAGGTAACTAAACTAGATATATTTGGATACTTTTCTTGAAATCCAAGGTGGTTTTTTGAAAATTGCTCTTAATTAATAATAAGAATTCGAAATAAACAAGATATATCTGGATTAGAAGTGATAATGACAAAGAATTTAAAAATGAAATATTTATAAAATTTTGTAATGATAATGGAATCACACATTTTCAACCCCAAAACTCCACCAAAAATAGTATAGTTGAAAGAAAAGATAGAAATTTGATAAATATGGATAAAAGCATGTTTAGTGAATATAATTTTTTAAAATATTTTTGTGTTGCAGTAATTAATGTAACATCTATGTTTTAAATTGCGTGTTAACTCGCCTAATTGTAAAGGCTATACTTTCTGAATTCTTAAAAGGAAATTAAAAATAGCTCATTGGCATGTATGTGGTTGTAAATGTTCTATGCTTAATAATAAGTGAATTAACTAAATTTAATGCAAAATCTGATAAAGAAATATTTTTTGAGTTTTTCTTTGAATAACAAATCATATCGAGTATATAACAAAAAAGACAGTTGTAGAAAAATTAGTTCATATAGTTTTTGATGAATCACTATATATAAAAGCTAAGAAAATAATAACACAATATGGTATTGATGGATTTGACAAATTGAGCATAAAGAAATTTAATTGTGATCATTTGAAAGAATTAATTTTAGGAGATGCATTTGAAGGTGTGAAAACTAGAATTAATTTAAACCATGTGGCATTTGTGTCCAGCCATGTGGCAATTGTCAAGCTATGAACCAAATAACATAAGAGAAGAGCTTAATCATGAGTTTTGGTTAATTATCATAAATGAAGAGTTAGGTTAATTGATTATAATAAAGTATGGGAATTAACCTCTAGACCCCTTAGGAACCAAATGGATTTTCAAGAACAAACTAGATAAAAATGGAATAGTAATTAGGAATAAAGCTAGATTTGTTATAAAAAGTATAGTCAAATAGAAGAGATTGATTTTGAAGGGACTTTTGTACATATAGCTAGATTTTGAAGGGACTTTTGTTTAAATAACAATATAAATTAAATCATGATTATAAGCTTAAAAGGTATTAAATGGGCTAAATAAGCCATGGGAACATGGTATAACCGACTTTGCACATTTCTTATAATGTTTTGTCAGAGGAAAAATGGGTATCATATACAAATGATGATGTTTTAAGCAACAAAATTTATGTTGATGATAGACGCTTTGGCTCTACTAACATAAAATGTTGTGAAAAATTTGTTGAAATGACAAAAAATGAATTTGTGATAAGTATAATAGGAGAATTTATATTTTTCTTAGGATGCCAAGTTAAGAAAAAAGTCAATAGAATATTTATATCACAACCCAAATATATAATATATTATTAAAAAGACTTTCATTTTAAAATCTGATAGAATATTTATATCACAACACAAATATAAAATATAATTATTAAAAAAACTCACGTTAAAATCTGAAACTAAGATTGAGCTCCATGATATTTAGCAATAATTTAAATAAAATTGAGGTTGAAATACCTGCATATGTGAAACTATATAGTAGCATTAATGGTTCTTTATTATACTTGACAGTGAGCAAATCAAATATAATTTTTAGCATATGTGTTTGTGGCATTTTCAAAGGAATCTAATTTGAATGTTGTAAAACCTATTTTTAGGTATCTTATTTGAATGAATTCATTAGGATTTGGGTATCCTTAAGAATGGATTAGGATTTGATGTAGTAGCTTATTCAGATGTAGGTTTGCTGGCTACAAAATAGAAAAAAAGATTACTTCCAAAATTTTCCAATTACTAAGGAACTCACTTGTGTCATTGGCTAATAGAAAACAAACTTTAGTTATCTTGTCTACAACCAAAGTTGAATATATTATACCTTATAGTTTTGTACTACAAGTAATTTGGATTAGATAAGGATTAGCAGATTATGGAATTTACTTTTTATAAAAATTTAATATTTTTTGATAATTTTGAGTGCAATATGCTTAAACAAAATTGCAATTTTATATGCATGATCCAAACACATTATTATTGGACATCACTTTATTTATAAGTTAAAAACCACGACAATAAAATTTGTACTTTCAAATGATCAATTGTTATTACCATCAAAAAAGTTGTTAGAATTAGAATAAATCAAGAATTATAAACCCACTTGAGTAAATAGTATTTCTTTTGATTGATAACAAGAAATGGAGAAATAGAAGTATAAAATGAACTTAATGTTGTAAGGAGTATAGCTTTAAGGAGAGCATTTAAATTCTTATATATATTCATTTTACTTAGTTATGATTTTGTCATCATTAAAGGAGAAAGATTGTTAATCCTATAAATCTCATATGGGTTATTTGATAATAATAAAATCATATATCATTTTTGAGTAATATTCTTTTCTAAGTGTTCTTAGGTTTTAGAAATAAGTTGAAGTAGAAGAAGGTTTGACAACTTTGTTTTGGCTAATTGGATGTGTTAAAACTGGTTTTAACTCAGGCCTCATTAGGAAAATCCTTTGTGATGACATGATAGCCAACTCGACACAACTTCTTTTGAGTTTCTTCGTCTTTTTGTGATTAGAATATCAAAACTTATGACCTAATTTTTAAGACACTAAAAACATTTATTAATGAGATAGGAGTGCTACATTTAATCTCTCACACAATAATGTCATCCCTTTTATGAATGTCTTTGGATTGTTTTTTGTAATGGTTTTATGTCTACGTGTTTTTGCAAAAGATGCACTTAGTTTAAGCATGGTCTTTTGTAGTTGGGGGTGAACGTAAACTTGTTGTTTGGAACAAAACTATCTAAATGTCTTAGGAGTATTTACTACTGCATTTCACACTAAAGTTTTTCAAAAACTAAACTTAAGATCATTTTAAGTTAAATTTGTTACTATAGCAACTAAGATTTTAAAAGAAACAACAATTCAGTCTCATCTTGTGTGAGATTTTGTTTTGATGAAAACTCATTTAAAAATATTACACTGATAGTCAGGATGGTGTGCATCATTTTTAGATTAACAAAAGTATTTCTAATAGATTAACAAAATCTTATTTGTATATGCTTTTCTCATTTAAGTTGGCTAAGCACTCCAATCCAACGTTGTTGAATAGATTGCAATGTGCATACAGTTAGTTGACAAGTTTGCATATGATGGACAAAGAACTGGATACTTATCGAGAAGTACAGATAATGCGCAATTGATGCAAGAATATTTCTTTAATTGGTTGAAGTTGTTTCATAGTTGGCTTTGTTTAACATTAAATGTTTGGCAGATATCTCCAGTGGACAACGTAAAGCTCCTCCTAAAGCAGAAAAATTAGTTGATCATCACATGAGTATTGTTAAAAGTGCTATTGAAAAGCATCCTGGTCATCCTTTAATACTGATTGGCAAATCCATGGGTTCTAGGTAATGCATTACCATTCATAATGTCATAAAGCAAGGTTAGATTCTTCCTCTTGAGATTAATTTGTGAGCAATTACTTATTCAATATTCAACATATGAATTTTTGCAGAGTTAGCTGCATGGTTGCTAGTGCAGAAGATATCAGTGTGTCAGCAATCATTTGCTTGGGCTACCCTTTAAAGGTTTTTCTTATTTCCCTTAAGTTTTTCATGTGATATTTGTTTCACGCAATAGGCTTCTCCAAAAAATAAAAAAATAAAAAATTGTGCAATGGCATAACATGTGCAGCAACATTTTAAAAAATTGATGTCATTTCTAAAGAAAGGTGCTCAACCATGCCAGCAAGTTTGGAACTTTAACAAATCAAAAATGCCCATGGTTTGAAGTGATGCCCTAACTTATCATTGGTAAGGGTTAAATAAATGTGCATTAATTATGATAGTGATTATAATTGTCCTCTTGTTTAGAATTAGCAGCAATTTGGAATTGTTTTCATTTCTTGGATATAACAATAGTTTTGAATTGTTGCATAATTAACATATGGTGGTGCTTAGTAGAGATTTTTTGGCAATGTTTTAAACTAGTGCATTATCCTTGGATTTTTCTTTTCTTAATTATTTTGCACTCAAATTATCGTGCTCTAGTTATTTTTCACTAGCCTCGGTGCCATCATTGTCAACTATTGATCTAAGGTAAAACTCTCCTCCTCTCCCTCTCCTCTGTCATAGCTTCAATTCTTTGCACTACACAATTGGAGTTTTCTCCCCATAATTAGTGTTTACATTCGATCTCATCACTTGGCCATCCATCTCCTTTAGTTGGCAAATATCTATTATTGTTGCCTCACTCTTATCTCCATATCTCTCTCTTATCACCTTCTTAAATTTTCTGTCATTTTGTATCTCTTATCTTTTAGTTTTTGTTGAATCCAAACTCAAATTGTACCTATATTTATCATATATGACAAGAATGGAACTAAATTTGTTGAGTTTTAGAAAATTATGTTTGTCAAATATTTAAATATGCAACCATACAATCGTGATTGAGAAATTATAGAATATAATTATGACTATGATGGTTTAAATATAAACACAGTTATTTCTTTAAGGTTTTTTTATATGAAAGTTATGAAAGTGAAGACAAGAGTAATAGTAAAAAAGTTTTTTTAAGAGGAAGAATTGTTATTCTTTTTTAGTTTTTAATTTATAAGTGATCAAGAAAACTTGTCATTTTGTGAGAGAGTTTAATGTTGTTTCCTGTTTACAGGATTGAGTGTATTTGGGTTAGATAAGTTTTGTTTTATTCCTGTGTAAGTTCACATTTTCATTTATTATTTTGATTATAGTAGATTTTCCTTCCTCTTGGTGTATATAAGCCTTACTTAGGTTGAAAACCACACAAATTTGATGACTTCGTGCTTCTTTTTTTATTATTATTACTCTTATTTTTGCATTTTTATATAAGTTGTGGCAGATTAATACCTAGCAATTTTATCCATTTTTTTTTCAATCATCATTTCCCTTTTAGTCATGTTCATTGGCTAGTTGTGTACCTTTGGCAACTGCCATTTTCCCGCAATCCCCATAATATCTCTTTATCTTTCACTCTCTCCATTTTCTCTTTCACTGTCCATATGTATACATGAATTTGTATTTCGACATGTATGATGTATATTTGTTGCTTCTGCGTCCATGTTATGATGTCATGATAAAGATCTATATTTGACAAGTGCTGAACTTTGGTGAAATATTTGGATGATTCTTATCCTTAGAAGGTAATTCTTTTTACTATGCAATTATTAATCTCCATGTTATCATCAATTTGTATATCGACATGTATGATGTATACTTGTTGCTTTTGTGTCCATGTTATCATGTCTTGATAAAGATCTATATTTTGACAATTAATGAACTTTGTTGAAGTATTTGGTTGCTTCTTAGCCTTAGAAGATAAGATTTTTACTCTGCAAGACTTAATGAACCTTAACTTTCATTAAATATATGTGTTTTTTTTAATTTTAGCGGCAAATTCTACTCTTTCCAAGTTTTTAAGAGGTTACATAATTTATCAGTTTGCCAAAAATTGAAAATAGAACAATTTTTTTTGCTAGTAGCATAATTAGTTCTTTAGATTTTGAATGATCTGTTTGTGACTTCCTTCCATAATTTGTTGTAGTGGATTTATAAACTGCCAATTTTTCTTACCCTTTTTCTGAATTAAATTCGTTGGCATTATTGTAATAGCATTTCTAATTGGTAAAAGGTGTTTTTGACCATGAACTTTTGGAAAAATATTGTTCATATGTTTATGGTTATAGATACTTTAAGTGATATAATAAAATAATAGAAATTTTTATGAGTTGTATGGAATCACCATAGGGTAGCATAGTGTTTCAAATGGAGTACAATGTAGAAACATGGATAAAGTATTAATGAATCATCAAATCAAATCATAAATTATGTTGTTGAATGGATTTGGGAGGAATAACTTGGAAGCTCTGTTCATGGATTTTTTTTTTTCCCAAGTATCTAAGCAAGGTTAAGCAAGAGTTGGAGGGGCCTAGATAGTTAAAACATGAAGATAATAGTGAAGGCACTTTCAAAGCGCATGACATTTTTCTTAATCAATAGAGGATGTAGAGACAAAGTTATACCTTAAGTGTAAGTTATTCTCAAACTTATTCAAACTATATTATCAAATGGCTAAATTTGTTGACATAATAATCATCTGATGTGTTATTAGAATTTCTAATAGATGTTCTTATCAACACAATCATTTGATCTTTATTACAACTTATTTAAACTATTGTTATAAGTATTCTATAGTAATTGTGCCTAATTTATATCCAGGATCATAATTACTTTTTGTTGTTTGTATTGTTCAATTATGAGTGGACTTAAGTACATAAATAGTACGGACATACCCTATGAGGCACATATTCTTGCTTGGAGCAATACAGCCCTTCAATCAGTTTGATTTGATGTTTGAATTCAAGACTGTCAAAGTCTTAGAATGTTTCCTAGAGTTGACTGATTGGAGCAGTCCATCTCCCTTTGTTTTGAATCTTGGTTGTTCTGGTATGACCAATCACCGATATGGATCAGATATATACATTGGCGTGCATTGGTATTTCTTTGATCATATGGTTATGAAATCCACCATTGTAGTTGCTCAACATGATCTTCGCAGCAAAACTATCTTTGGTGAAGTACGTTGCTGATGCAGACCGATAAGCCTTGCTTGAAGTTATTCTGTTTTGCCTGGTTATTTCTATTACTGTTATTCTTTATTACACGGTTTAAACTACTTCATTGGGGTACATTCTCTCAGTTGCGAAACATGATTCCTCTATTGGATTGGTTGGACTGGTCTGACCTTACATCAATATTTTGCCTGAACATCCGCTATCATGGCTTCCTTTGTATTGTACGGTTACTCTTCAGTTCATGGTTGGCCTCCATGACTCAATCTTGGTGCATTATTTTGGCGATTTCTGTGAGGATCTTTGTGGACTCATTCAAACTTTGCACTGTTCATCATTTGGGTCGTACTTGTACTATTGCAGGTCTCTCCATTGTGCACAACGGTAGCCTAATTGCTTGAAGCATTTTTACAAACCAGTTTATCGGAAGCAAGAAGAAGCTCTACATCACTCTCAGCCTTAGTTGTGGTCCTTGCACTTTCATTTGTTAAACCAATATGTGCCTCATCAAGTTAAAAAAATAATTTTAGTGAAAATAATTTCATTTGTTGAAACTCATCGGTTTGATACGATGTTTAAATTATTTTTACTAAATCTGTTTATCAAGGTTTTCTAAAATGTCTAATCTAATTGTAAATTAATTTATTGCTATATTAGCCAATATAGTCCTAGCAATATTTGAACCAAAATGTAAAATTGCAGTAATCATGTTAGCATGATAATGCTTAAAAATTGACATGGCTATGATTTAGACCAGCATGCTAATTTGGTAATTCTATTGTTCATGCCAATAACTCACAGTTGTATGTTTAAAGTTTTCAAAATCTCTGCAGGCGATGAGTGGTTCAAATCTCCTTCTTTGAAGTCTAACATTTGTCTTTCCAAATGTGGTCTCTTTGCTTTTGATTTCACCTGAGGATTTTTTTTTTACTTGTGTTTCAGGGAACGAATGGATCAATACGCGATGAAACTTTATTGAAGCTAAGAGTTCCAACCATGTTTGTGCAGGTATTGATGTCCTCTTTAGAATGAGATTTTAGTATATGTTTATCCTGCATGCAGGATGTCTGTCTTGATTTCACCTTAAAATAGATTTAATTCTACAGGGCAGTAAAGATAGCCTGTGCCCACTGGACAAGCTTCAAGTTACATGCAAGAAAATGAAATGCATTAACATTACACATGTTGTTGATGGAGGTGATCATTCCTTTAAGATAGGAAAGAAGTTTCTTGAGTTATCTGGATCAAATCAGGAAGAAGCCGAACGCAAAGCAGTGATGGCAATTGTGGAATTTGCCTACAGGTATATCAAAGAGGACTAAATTGACAGAACTATGCAATGAAGCTTGTTAAGTTTCTGCACTGTTGACCATTTTTGCTTCTGGAAAAACCTTTTTTGTGATGCTTTCCAAACTCCAATGTGAATGTGTTTAGTTGCATTGCTTTGTCCTTTCTGCTTTTTCTAATGGAACTGTTAGCAATTTGTTTTATATGTTCAGCTTGCGACTATACTGTATACAAATGTAGATTCTCGATGTATGTTTTGTGTTAACTTGTTCAGTTGATATTTTTCCTTTACAACGAGAGGTTCTGAATTAGAAAAATAAGGGAGAATATTTATAAGATGCAAGTATATACAATTATGTGTTATATTATTCCATATTTCGCATCCTGATGGAGAACAGTGACTATGCTGTGTATGAAATAATGTGTTCTGCTTTGTAATGTTGCTTTTGGATGGAAATTAATGTTACTTGTATGGTGTTCGTTGCTTGTGTGTTCTTATTTGTGTTTTATGCTAATAGAGAGTTTATGCCAGGGCTGGTTCACATCTTTTAGATAAAATAAGCTGGTGCAAATGTGGACCAAGTTAATAGTTGTTTTTTATATTTTTTTTATTTTTTTAATTGGGAAATTATAATATCTTTGTTGATGTTTTCCTTGATAATATGTTGTATAGAAATTTATTCTCTCTGATTTTACAGTTATTTTGATTTTAAAATGTCCTAAATCATTTCTATGTCACCTCATACTACTAAGTTTGTTAATACCACTTCATCAGTGAGACTAAGACTTCGGAGCAGCCAAAGAAAGTTGGCTTTCTTAACGCGGAATGTATTTTCAGTTCGGTAATCTAATTTGTCTTTTCTGTTTTAAATTCAAACCGTTAGGGCCACATCGTACTAATGAAATTGATTTTCGCCCAAAAAAGGCAGTGAAGGACGATCAAATTGTGTCACGTAATAGAAACTTGAACACCTTCTATAATTACTGAAATATTAAAGTAATAAAAAAAATGAGCCAATTTTTCCTTGTATAGGCACAGTATGATTATTCGTTTCATGATCAGAATTGGTAAATTTCATTCATAGATGATTTCTGTTTACCTTATTGAAGTTACTGTATTGTTAAAATTAATAAGAGGATCCGAACTTGTTTGTCAAACCAATCCAATGTGATAGACGGGTCAAAAGTTGGTCAAAGTAGAATGGTTCTTTCGTCATTCAGATTCCATGTTTTCTACGCGTTATAGAGACGAAGAAGAATGCGCCGTTACATCCTCAATCCCTCAATAAGTCTCCAATCACAAGCATTATTTTTCTCTTTGGTCAAAATTTCAAATTTGAAAGCTTTTGCATGAAATCGGCACTTGGAAGATCTCATAACTTAAATGCCGACATGACTTTGTGGATTGAATTTTACCAAGTCAGCGTTCTCTCGATTGTTTCCCTTAACGCGGAAATAGTTTGAAAAATGCTTCGGCTCACTAACCATGTCTTCTAAGTTGGTCATCGTTTATCCTTCAAAGCTTCTCTTTCTCTTGCCGACCAAACACCAGTCATCACGTATAAATACTAACGCCCCAAGGCAGGAAATCTACTAGTACAAACAGAGCAAGTAATGAATTGACATCTAACCATGGAGAGCAGTAGAGCATGTGACTTTAACATACTCATCGATGTCCTCAACCAAGGCAAGGAGCAAATATTGGAGCTCGAAGCACAGCTCAGCCAGCCTTGCACCGTTGAAACCTGCAGAGCCTTGGCACGACAGGCACAGTCATCGTTTGCGATGGCCATCGTCGTCACTAAACTGATCCAACAGCGGTCCAAACCAGCAGGCTCCAGCTTGCAGTTGCCTGCCGGGCTTGACAAGGAGCAAGAGAAGAAGGAGATGAGCAAGAAAAGGTAGGGATCAATAAGGTCAAGAAGAGATGGCCACAAATTATAAATCCAAATTCATGTACAATGTGAACTGCAGGAAGAGTCTACAGCAGAAATGGAGCAGCAATGTGCAAGTGTGCGTTGGCTCATCCATGGAGCGGAGCTTGGATGACGGACATAACTGGAGGAAGTATGGACAAAAGGACATTCTTGGATCGATTTTCCCCAGGTTTGTGAAGAAAATCTATTGTTAAACATACCTTAAAATATACGGATGCTTGTTGCCATTTTTTTTTTCCTTGTTCAAGTTAGCCGTGTCTTCATCACAATACATTATCTTATACTTGTATTATCAAGGGTAGCAACTCTATGAGATCCCAATGTTGGACCCGATTATGTTCCAAGATGGATTGCACTTTTGAAACTCAACTCAAAAACTTAAAGCAAAGTGGTAGAACATTTTAAATTAAATATTAATACTCTAACATTACATTAGACATAATTCATAGTTAAATTTGGAATCTTCTTGACTAATCAAGTCAAATGTCATGTGGCATATCAATGATACTAATATGCATTACATGCATTTGTTGTTTGAATTATACTTCAATTACTCCAATAAAAGTAGAAAATCATATGAAAACCATGTGTCAATCACTCACACAAGCATAATCAACCCAGTAACACTATTTTTCAATGCTAAATATCCTATGTATTAAGAACTTGCTCATCCATGTTATGAAATCATTGAAAGTTGCCAAAATCCTTTACTCAACCATGTCACAAGGACATAGATGTTAGGAAAAAGGATAAACAAAAGCTTTGAGATAACTACAAATATAACCCTCTTCAAGATTACCCATGAACCACCTATCATCTCCTAAATAGGACATAAAGTTGAGTCAATATAATGTTAGTTTATTATCCAATAACCTAATGACTTAAAATAATAAATAAAGATAACATTAATTGTATATTAAGATTCTAAAAATATTCTTAAATTATGATGTGGCAATTAATTTTTAATTATACTCAATAATCTTTCTTCAAATGAATCTTATCCATATTGTTCATAATTCTCTTATTTAATTGTGAAATTTTTCAAATAACTAAGTGGGTGCCATATCAACAATACCAAAGTGCTTCATTAAACTTTTAAGCACTTTGGCACTACATGGATTACATCAATTGTTCTATTATTGATGGCCAAACCATAAGAACTATATGGCAATCACTCAAAAAAACCCTATGTTTGTCTAGCAAAACATTAAGCATCAAGCCTACACTAAGAATTACTCAATTATGTTGAGGAACAATGAGTCACTAAAATTATATTTAACAACACAAAATATTAATGAAAAACAAATTACATTAATTATTTGATTTCAACCAAAAACTAACTCATTACCTCATTGAACCTAACTTTAATAGCACATCTTAAAAAAGTTGAATAAATAAAGGATAAGTTTTATTTATTATTTCTTTAAGTAGACACTTAATAATCCAAAGACTTTTAACTTTCAAGTAAAAGTCATAACAAATTGTGTATTAACATTTGAAAACTATACTCTAACTTTCAATATTATACTAATTCTATTTTAAATGTACTTAACATAGATCAACCTTAACCAAGAAAATGCTAGAAAAATATAAGAAATATCAAAAGAAAGAAAATAAGCATTTAAGAGGAAGAAACTTTGAGGAAAAGTTATGAATACATTTTGTAGGACATCACTAGAATTGAAAGAGATTAAAAAGGAGATGTATTCTCTTAGAAGCTTGCAATATCAACGGTGCATGATTCGCACTCTTTCTAAAGGAACTAGGATTTTAGGTCACTTGATATATTTTCAAATTATACTCTTTTCTTGATAGTTTAATCTATTTTTATAATCCTCTTAAGTTATATATTATCACTAAAAAAAGCTTACTGAGTTTAAAATAACCCAACAAACACTATCTTATAATGTGCCAACATTAAGATATCTCCTACCTATCTTAACATCTATATAATCATATGCTACACAACACAACTTATGAAAGCAATACATGCTCTGACCCATAAGTAAGCATAACTTTAAAAGTGCAACCTTGCATGACTCGGCAATAGGACATGAACCATTCGATGTAATCAAGTGTGTATTTTCAATGACTTCAATCAGACACTACACCTCAATAGTTGGACCCATCTAATCACAAACTATCTTAACTATTTGATTTTAAGTCGTAACTACCTCAGATCAAAACCTAGTTTGACTATGATACCACATAAGGAAAGCCACTCAATGTGGTTCCAAAGTTAGACATAATATACATTCAGATGGACATCTATTTATAGCGTTTGAAGAAAAGCCACTTTAATCATGCAATAAGGATCTCTGTGTTCAACTATTAATTAAACGTTCCTCTCACTTGTGCTCTACTCGTATAAATTCACACCCTATAGAAATATAATCAAAGTGAATACTTCAAACAGCACTTAAGTGTTTGCAAATGATGCAGGGAATACTACAGATGCAGCCATCGTCACAGCCAGGGATGTCAGGCAAGAAAGCAAGTTCAGCGCTCAAACAAAGATCCATACATCATTGACATCACCTACAGTGGGACTCACACGTGTATCCATGCTGACACAAGGAGCGAAGAGCAGAGCTATCATCAGCCAAAGCGAACACAAACAATGAAGGAGATAGAACAAAGCAATGTGAGCTCCATTACTGATCAGCAGGTGAGCTCTATACATTCTGCATCCTCCTCCGCTGCAACGCCACCCGAGAACCTCACAATGAGAACTACAGATCTTGAGCACAATCACTTCGCAATGGAAAGCATGGATATTGGGCTGGAGTACATGGAGTTTTATAATGACTACTTCCTTTTAGATTTCTCTTGAAAGGTTTGCCGAGTATATATTTCTTGTCAAGTATACAAGTTATGCTATGGCTGTCAAAATGTAGAGTCATGTAAGGCAATTATCTTATTTAAAATTCTCTCTTGTGTATCAATATCGACACAATTTTGATAAATCTCGATCAAAAGGAAGTATACAGAAGAAACAATTATGGCTTAATATCAACATCCATGAGGTTTACTATACAATGCGGAAACAGGCCAAACAAATTTTCTAATGTAGACAACAGCACATGACTTAAAATTTTACCTCCAACAATCTTCAATGGTAAACATTTGCAGTTGTTGCAGGAAGCATATGCAATTCAAGAAACAACGCCTGGAGCTCGCATGCCAAATCCACGCTTCAATCTTTCAACTCTGTTCATTTGAACAAAGACTGCAGTTAAGGAGAGCAGATTGTATTCCAAGCATTACCCCAAAGATTGTGTATGTTTTGTAAAAGAGAACGAAACCACTTCACAGATATGGCTTTTTATGCAAATTTGCTGTTAAACTGTTAGCTTTTGTGCAGCAGAAACACAACACAAGTGACTGAGCTCAACTACTAAATAAAGAAGGAACTCACGTAGGTGCAAGTTTGCCAACGCCATTAAGCTCTTCACCGGTTTCTTCATCCCAAACTCTTCCAGAGAACTCGACAATATAAGACCTTCCTTGAATAGTAGGGAGTCCGCGGCTAGAAAGCACGGTTAGATCTTGCTCATGAAGCTCTCTCCCGTTCACAAGAACACCAGTATTTCCATCAGAACAATTCTTGCGCATTGGAAAGTTGAACTCCTCAATAAATGGCTGCAAACTAAATTCTATCAGTAAATTGAAATGAAGTATTCCTGTGACTATTAGGTTGTGAAAGCTTACAGGAATTATTCCCAGACAAGGATACCCAATGATTCCCCAAAATCCAGCCTGGTAATCATACCTGGAAGATAGCACGTGTAAATTATCCAGCACAAGATGAAGAAAAGAAGATAGATTTCATAGTAAACGAATGAAATTTTTGGGAATACAGTGAAGCTCTTCCACAAATTGAGAGTGGAATGCGAAGCATTTGTGAGGGGTACATTGTTCATCTCCACAAAAAGATAAGACATACAATAGAATTCAGAGAATTGCAGTATAGTAAGTTACCAATAGTCCCCTGAATGGATTGGCCCAGCAAAATTTTCAGCTTTCTTAATCAAATGGTCGGGAACCTGACGTCCATTAACAAAAACTGTAGTAATCCTACTCTCCGTTGATCGACTGAATCGAGAGAAATCCCTAAAACTTTTCTTAATGAGGCCAGCAACAAACGAATCTGTGCCTTTTCTGCCCCTGCTAACTCGAGGCCCCTCTTCATCTTTCAATACTGTATAAGAATTCAAAGAAGTATCCATTCTTGCATTATACTCAGCTGGAATTTGTTTCTGTGTGGACGGTACATTATTAACAGAATTTTGTGTAAACTTTTCTTTAATAACTGCAACCATCTCCTGATCTGAGCCTTTGCTCCTAGTTCCAACATCCTCAACAATTTGATTACTTGAAGAATAAAGGGAATCTTCACGAAAAAGAAGACTTGGACTACACACTGTCGCCTCACCTACAACAGAAAGCTTGCTTAACTTTAGTTGACTCTCTTCTTCAATAAATATAGCCACCTCCTGATCTGAGCATTTGCTCCTACATCCGGCATCCTCAACAATTTGACTACCTGAAGAATAAACAGAATCTTCAAAAAAAGGAAGACGTCGAATGCAGTCAGTCGCCTCACCTTCAACAGGAAGCTCAACTGAGTTGGGATTATCTGAACTTTCCAAGCCATCAGAAGAGCTGGATGAAGAAAATAGCCTCGCATTCAACTTCGCAGAATCACTTAACTTCAGTTCACTCCCTTTTTCTACTGCTTCATTAGTCAAAGAATAATCGCTTGAGCTCTCATAATCAAAAGAATGTGAGACTGCTTGATCTGGGTTCTCATCATTGTGGTAATTCAAGGCTTCTGCCATCCCATCATTCGGCACAACGTTCTCCTTGGATATATAATCCACAGGAATCAGCCTTCTTCCATCAAGCTTGAAAGAAATCAATTGAGAGCATGAACCACAGCGCAGCTTATGCTTGTTCTTCCCCATCCGCATAACTAGGCCAGGAATTTGCAGCAGATCTAAGCAACTGTGACATACAATGAAAGGGGCAGCTCCAGCAAAAGGTCGACAAGGTCGTTTTCTTTTACTAGCCAAGTTGTTTTTAAGCTGTTTTATTGGTTCATTAGAATGAAGAGGACTGTCCACCACCTTTTGGAATTCATGACTGTCGGCAGAATATGAAGGATAACTCGAATTACTAAGAATGGTAGGTTGGACAGTTGCAGGAGGAAGCCTGTTTGCGTGGTAGCAATGCAAGCAAGTACAGCAAAGCTGATGACAAAATCCATAATTGTTATAAGCGAGAACTTTATCCGAATTCAACTGCCTATGGATGTGGTTTTTGAAGGGCCTCGGTTGATACATACCATGGTGGTGAAACGAATCAAACGAGCATGAAATGGAATCCTGTCTCTGTAAACCAATACATCCATTTCCCCCGTGTTCTTCAGGGTAACATTGAGGCAAACCCACATTTTGCCCATACAGGCTAGGAGAACGCTTAAAATAATAGTGATTAAATGTTGAAGATCCATCAGGAAAGCAGCCACCTTTGCGGTTATGGCAGTAACAACTAGTTGACCCAACCGTGCCGTTTGCAAAAACTCTTCCTCTTGGTGCATCAGGAACCTCAATGGATTGCTTCAGCTGATCACTCAATCCATCAAACCGCCCCAGACGTTGTCCCGTGTCTTGTTCGAGCAGCTCAATTAGACTGGCTTCTCTGTATTGCCCTCTCGCAAAAGCATCAGAATAAGGTCCATGATTGTAGCTTGATGAAGAAGCAAGAGAGTAAGAAGCTGCCTGACGGTCTTCTACAGGGGTTCTTGCTTTTCCTGTAAGGGTCAAATAGTGGTTCATGCCTTCAACATCCTGAGCTTTTGTGTCCTGAAATTTAGATTGTAGTTTTGAATAAAACACCGTACCGTTGGTTCTAACATCTTCTTCAATTCTTGTCTCCGACCAATCCACATGTTGGTAGTGGTTAACTGGGGAACGCTTCGACAGATACTGATATCTTCCACCTCTTTGCTCTGTATTCCTCATGAAAAGTTATCAATTTTTGGAAACTCTTCTCTTAATGTTTAACTCCGCCTTCCTTAATTCAACCGTATCGTTGAAAGATAGAAGTCGGTTTCTTAGCTACATGGTCACATTGCAGACCAAAAAAGGGTTCCTTAATCAAAGCATTATCAAGTTCTTCCAAGGAAAAAGGCGACATGGTACAAAAGGCAAAACGGCAAAACTAGATTTGGGCCTAAAGATGGAGCTTTTCGCTACCTTCGATGCACGCCGCAAGATGCAGCTGAAATCCTAGGAAGAAGGAGAAGACAACAACGCTTTCGTCGTTCCCTTTCGATCGTGGTTTCTTAGAAATAGCGCGAGTTAAGCTTTCTCTTTAAGTTATTAACATGGAGGGAAGTTTTGGTGTGCCTAACCATGTACCTACTTGTTATATACCAAGTCAATGGAATGGCCTTTTATGTGACCCGAAAGTTATTTTATTTTAAAATATTAATCTTTTTAAATGGTCAATATCAATTAACTAGTTAAATGGCATTTGTCATAAATCATAATTATGTCATAAAATATAGCATTTTTTTCATTTAGTTCCAAATTTGTCTATGCCTCACCATTTTTATCTTTCATAGACTATTTTTTGTCTTAAATTTTTTTTAAGCATTATAAAATTATGAGAATGGATTAAAAAAAAAGAAATAAATGTATAATATAAAATTTGAGATTGTTGACAGCTGTGGATAATATTGGAGATAGTTGACCTTCTGTTGGAGTCTACAAAAATTATTAATAGGGCACTTGCTCAGCGATAATGATTTATTATTCCAAATCTCCAAAATTAAATATTATTTAATAGCAAGACAAGTCATCACTCCGCAGATGGTATACCTAACAATTCGTAAGAACAAAAAACAACATACGATTGCATTGACGGAGCTTTAGCTTAATTTTAATTTGATAATAAAAAATAAAATTAAAAGGCATTATTTTTAAGATTATTAAAAAAAATTGTTCAATAACTATGCTTTATTAATTAAATGAATAGATATTACAAAAATAATTAATGATTTTTCATTTTTTATATCTAATGGGATGATTTATTCCAATATTTCTTATTCCAATTTGGGTTGTTAAAGTCAAATGATGACATACGATATGTAAATTTTGGTGAGAAGTTGGCTCTCTTTACGTTGGATTTTATGCGTTAGAAAAGATCAATTCAATGATCAAATTTAAACAATTATTTTCACAAATTAAGTAGGAAAATTGTACCGAACATAAGCGTACCGATTCAAACCGTTAGTTTATCTTAGTTACCTTAAAATATTTGGCTAATTAAAAAAATAATTTTCTGGCATTGAAAACTATTATTTAATAATTTATTATTAATAAATATTTATTATGGAGAATATGTAGTGCAACGAATAAATAATCTAAATAAATAAGTATATCATTTTTAAAAATAAAATAATAATTTCAAATTCTAATTTAGTAAAAAAAAATAATGACAGAATACCTGATTAATTTTTGTAAAAAATAGGTTTTTAAATGAAAAAACTTGATTTGGCAATCCCACAACAACAATAGATCTTTTACCAAAGAATAACTATTAAAAAACGACATATTTAAGAGTTTAAGAATTTTCTATTTTTACTATATATATATATATATATATATATATATATATATATATATATATATATATATATATATATATATATATCATATTATTTGTTTTACATTTGTTATATTAATATTTGTTATTAACATCAAACTATTTGGACAAAAATTAGATATCAAGAATATGATAATAGCCTGATAGAGAGAAATATAAATTAGTTTTGTCAAAATATTTAATTAGCTAATTATGTGATATTCAATTCATGCTAAGAAAAAAATATAATAGATATGTATGAAACAAGAGAAAAAGCATATAGAAATTTTAGTTTGTTCAATCATCATGACCTTTAGCATATATCTATCATAAGAAAACATTTAATTTAACATTACTAATCACTCTTTTACTAAAAATGAGTTACGAAGTCTCTCTAATAACTTACTTTAACAAGAGAATATTGAGAAGGCATCTCACTCCTTCGACGAATAAGCCTAGAAGTATGTTTTACAATACACTTTCTAGTAAAATGCCCTAATATAAAACACTCCACAAATCCTCACCAACACAATGCCTAGACTTGGGTAAATCACTCAACAAAAAAGTCCTGAGTAAGACTTTTCCTTGCTTATAAACCAAGCTAAGAGGACTACTTAATATATTGGGTACAAGAGAAAACATAAAGCATAACCCAACATGAGAGATAGGTAAATATATAATAAATTAAGAGCATGTAGTTAGTATTGTGAAAACAAAAGGAATGAAAGCTTATGAACATGGGAAAATGCACTTGAAGTCTTCAAATTGATTTGCAATTAAGTCCATCAATGAGAGCTCACATTCAAGAAATATGACTATGGTTATTCTATAATGCATAATTATTAAGAATGATAATTAGAAAATTATTTATTATGTTACTATTTTGATCAGATACCATTAAAAACTAATTGTTTTCTAAAATTAGTTGAACAAGCTATTATGAGTAGTCAAATATGATGTAATAATGTCCCAACAATATATATCTTACATTGGGACAACAAATCATACACAATTACTATGTATTGCATTTTGGTCCTAGCTTTTGGTAGCAAACTAAAATTATTTTGAGAAATCATAAAAAGTTAAATGAATATGATAGAATTATAAAATATTATACTTTAATATATGTAGAATCAATTTATGAAAAGAAGTTTGATAAAAAAATTATTTTTAATGTTAATCATATTTTTTATTATAAGCATATTGTATCTTTGGTCATAACACTATTGTTTGATGACAACAAAATTATTGTATTAATTTTTCTAATATTTTTCTAAAATGTCTTTCAAGTCATACATCTCAATCTCTTATAAGATAATCAATTGGAGAGTTTTGACTAGATATCTCATAAAGCGATCTATAATTGAAATAATATCAAGCAGTATTAGTAACTATGCTCTAGTTGTGACTTAAATGATATATAAAAGAGCTATTGATCAAACTCTTGGTAAAGTAAATAACTATTAGGAGTCTATCTTCAAAATATATACTATTTTGATTATTTATCCTATCATTTGTTTACATATAACATAATTAGATTACATAATATCATTTGTTTACATGTATGATCATTGATTTTATATGTATTATTATTTATCAATTATAAAAAAATTTATTATTTTAATAATTATAAAAATATTTTAAAAGTAATAAAAAATAATAAATATATAAAAGATGGTTTTAAAAAAGAAAACAAAAAATTTAGCCTGAGAGCACAACACACAGCCAAACCCAAAGGCTCAGACCCAAGTGGCCAAAAATGCTAAACAATGGGAGTAAGGGAGCCACAAGTAAGGAGACTCTATGAATCAAGTTGGGTCAGGCCTGAGTCTCAACAAGGGACCAATTTCCTTAACAAGTCAAGTTAAATCAAGTTAGGAAAATGACTCCTAAACTGGCTTAAGTGTAGTGAGTCCATGTGTGTGTGTATGTGGAGATGACTAGGGTCACGACTTTCCAAGAGCACCAAGGAGTATCCAACGAGCCTGATTAAATATATGAGATTAGTTCTATCATTTTGAACAGTAATTTTCAACTTACCATTTATCCGTAAAACCATGTCAGACTGAGATGTTCTTTGCATTTATGAATAGTGCATTTCATTTAGTTGTCCATCTATAAAGCTTGATCAAATTATTGAGATTATCTTCACCTTTTATGAATAGCTTGCACATCAACACCATTTATAAAACATGTGGGATTTAAAGATCTAGATCAAATCCTACTTGGATGAGATCTGGATCCTTTATTCAACATTCTGATAGTGATTGCTGTTCCCTCTCGAAATCAACATTTCAAAAAATTGTTTGTCTCTTTTTTAAACTTCCTTGAAGTAAATACTTGAGTAAGGCCCTCACTTATTCACACATTGTGTCAAATAGAAACTTAATGTAATAAGTATAAAAGAAAATCTAAAGTGCAACCCAATTGCAAAGAAACATAAATATTCAATGGAATACAAATCAAGAGCATATGAGGAATGTTGTGAAAATAATGAAGTCTTGTGAACCTTGGCACTACTCTTGAAGTCTTCAAAATGATTTTGCAATTAAATCCACCAAAGGAGCTCACAATTAAGATATATGTATGTGGAATTATATATGCAAGTATCCATTCAAGAATAATATTTGGAGGGTTATTTATAGCCATCTAAGGTTTCTCGACACATTCCAATGTATTCAAACTTGAAAACTAACAATATAATAAAATTTCTAAGATGATTCACATGTTATGCTTATGATTGTTATAATAATAGAGATATTTTTACATATAATTTATATCTGAAGATGTTTAATCATAGTTTATAATCCTAAAATCCAAATCACTAAAATCAATTCAAATTTATATCAAATAGATATTACAATATTTTCTCTTAAAAAAAGGATAAAAAAACTAATTTTCAAATCACTAAATTTAAATCGAATTTGTCTCAAAACACATTATGGTCCTTTCTATTAAAAAAAATACCAATTTATAATATCTATAAAATACAATTTATGTCAACAATATTTGTGCAAGATTCTCTTTGTAAAGGCATAATTTGAGTGACTAACAATATAATTAATTTTACATATAAAACATTTTTTATCATTTAATTATATTAGGTAATTTTTTCTCTCGTATAAACAATGAAAAAGATGACAAAAAAAAGTGTTCTTGCACGCATGCCTAAGCTTAGCCAGTCGCAGGACGTGTTTCATCCTGGCGGTCATTGAAGTCCACCACCTTCCCTGTCTGCTGCCATGCGAGGAATACCAGATCATGAGGAGTAAAGGTCTGCAGGAGGCCATGGTCTTGAGGTCCGGACAACGAAGTGCATAAAAAAAACGGCAAGTTGCCGCTGCAAAGAGATCTGCTGTGAGGGGACCTTGTCCGCAGACAATATTTTCCATTCTGAGATTTGACCTCATTGACTGACAAAAATATTATTTTAGCACAACTCAAAAATTAAAAAAAAAAAAAGAAAAACGGCTGTTGGCATTGACCGACCCAAAAGTTTAAATTCTGAAATATGGGAACTTGATTTCTATTAAATGATCAAGCATTTTATGGTTCAATCTCAGGCTTAGTTTGCCATTGCATTCAAACAAATTGATATAAATGATTTTTTTTTTTAAAATAAATTTCTGTTAAATGATTTTATCAAATTTAATAAATATCATACGCTATGTTTTTCTTTTTCTGATTCTTGGCATTAATCCGCTGTAATATTTATTTTTATTGGGTTTCTTGATTACCATTTGGCCCAGAAGCCTAAAATCTAGGCATATTTGAATAACTTTTAAATTTTATTTTATTTCTAATAAATATTATTCATTTAGATTCTACTTCTATTTAAAAAATTTTAAAATCTTAATGCAATAAATATATTAATAACAAAGTCTAATTAAAAAGCTATTTGAGTTGATAAGCACAATGTACTAACACCAAAGACAGATTAAAACTTCCATCATAGCAAAATTCTCCATGTAATTAATTCAAATTGACAAACAAAAAGAAGACAATATCTGCCAAACTCAATGGTCCAGAATGAATGATGCAACATTATGGGAAAGGTGTGCAAGCATGATTCAATGCACTTAGCCAAACTCTTGGGTTTCTTGAGACAAAAGAGAAGGGTACATCAATGTTGATATAATTAATCTTGCACATGCAAAGGTTTTTTATTTTTTTTCCTCCTTTTGCATCTGGTCTTTACAAGTGTCACATATTATTCCAAAAGCACGAACAATGAGAGGAAAATGATAGGTTAGCATCAACAGTATATGTTTGTTAAACATCTAATGTATGAATATTTTTTTACATATATTTTAATAATTTTTTTTAATATAAGAATTTATCTGTATTAAATTTATTTTTCATGTAATATAAGTGTATTTTAACTATCAATTATATATATTATCAACTTTTTATAATCAATCATTGTTAATTTGGTCATGACATTTAATCAAATTGAACCACAAATGAATTTGACTTTCTTTTTAAATAGAATTGACATATTATGATTTCTATCTATAAACAATATTTCAAACTAATTTTTCAAAGGTTTATTTACTTTAAACTTAAAAATATAAAATAAGAATTAGCAAATAATTTCTATCAATAACACAATTTTCTTTCATATAATTTTTTTTTGTCAAAAACTTATTTTTAAACATATTTTCTAAGACCACATAATATTCTCAAACAAAATCACAAATTGTATATTTTTCAAAACAAATTATGAATTGTGTACCATATGTATTATATGAGATTATGCATAAAAATTTTTTGATACATAATTACAAAATAGTGAATTATTATATTTATATATTATTAGAGGAACTAATCCACTCGTTTAAGATCTTCAATTTAATATGTAAAATAAAAAAAACCAACTAACAAACATATCTTTCAGTTTTTATAAAACATTCATTATATTCCCTCTCTTTTAGGTTTTATTTGCAAAAGAACTAATAGGCTAAGGCAAAATATTTTAAAAATATAATTGTAAAAAGATTTTTCAATTAAAAGTTTTATGTAAATAAAATCTTTTTTTATAAAAAACTATTTTTTAAATTTTTATATTTTTAAGATTAATAACAATAAAATTAAAAAAAATACTTTTTGCTTATAAATGCATTTCATTTCATTTTTTTTTTTCAACAACATTTTACACTTTACAGTACTTAAATGGCAAGTGTTCAAGATTGGCTTTCCTTGGAAGTCTCCGGTGTCTACCTTTAGCTGGAACATGACCACGAGGCTGATGAGACAGTTGGCAAAGGAAGCCCTAGTGAAATGATTGTACCCATCATTCTTAGGAAATTCTCTTTTATTTTTCAATATATAAAAATACTTTTTTTTATAAAACTTTTAAAGTTAAAATTTTTTGAAATAAGTTTTTTTTAAAGAAATACTACTTATATGATTGGAAATTTTGATAAAGTTTTTGAAAGTTTTCAATTTGAATAAAAGAATAACTTTTAAATGTCTTAAACAAAAAGAAGTTAATATAAATCAATTATTCCTTGTAATAAATCAAATTATATTATTTTTATAATTTACAATAACAACAAAAAGGAGAAAATCTAAGTTTAAAATTGGACGTCAAGGGGGCTTGAAGTTTGAATCTAATTATGATTCATTATGCAAAGAGTCTCATTGTAAAAGATTATGATACAAAATGAAGACTAACATAAAGTACAAAATACTATTTTCATTATATATAATATAATTAAAAATTAGGTTTTATGGTTTAATATTTTTTAAACCTAATTATCATATGATAAATTCAAATAGTTAAAAAATAATTAATGATTTTTTAAACAAAACAAACATTTGATTCTACTGTTGATGAAACTAATGTTAATTTTTTACTAAGAAGTCATGCTTATAAAATTTCAAATGGTCTTAATCAATTTCAAAAATATTAATTTGGATCTACCTTTTGGAAGGCCTTGTTCACCAACATGTGGCATTAATGACTCATTTTAATGTATAAAAGAGAAAGTTTTTTGCCACAAAAGAATATGTGGACACATAGAGAGAGAAAATGAGAGAATTATTTGTAACAAAGAATGATGTTCTATGTCAATTATAATTTTGAGATTTCTACACTCAACTTATAACTCATACTAGTATGATGAAAACATAAGATGAACGTCAACTAAGTTTATCACCTGATTGAGCAATTTTTCAATTATAAGTTTTTTCCTAATAATTTTTGTAATAAATGCATAACCTAATCAATAATCATAAACTTAGATCATAATTGACACCTATATATTAAGAGTAAATAAGGCATGAAAGTGCATGATTTGCATGATAAATTCCATATGTTAATTAAAGAATTAGCAAAAAAGATACTTCTCTTAAATCAGTATATTCCTCAACTACCAATATACAATGGGTCAATTAGCCCAAAAGTCCATACTACTAACTCTAAGAGAACCATGTGGAGTGCTTTGAGTATTATAAAGGATTAAACCTTGTCTATCTACCTTAATTTTAAATTTAGAATAGATTATGCTCAATTCTTGAAGAAGAGCTATCTATTATAAGGGATAGAAAAGATAAATAATTAAAATATCCACTTTTCCCACTATAAGGGAAAAAAGAATTCATAAGATCTTGAGAAATCATTGATTCAGATGATAGTAACAAAAATAGACATTAATATTAGAGTATTATAAGTGGAAAAAGAATACTCATTTAGTATTATAAGGAATAAAAGAAGATAATACACTATTAATTTAGTAAGTCATGAAGAATGTTTGAGTACACTAATGTCATCATGAGCTCCCGATTGATGCAAATGACAAAAAAAACTTTAAAAAACTAAACATAAAGCCAAATGTTACAACTAAAGCTATATGATGCTAAGCCTTTTCATGTTGTGTAGTGTTTAGGAGGAGTCATGACTATTTAAGTTCTTAAATAAACAAAAAAAATGATAAGAGAAAATACCAAAAAAACCCCTTCCATAATTGATCTTTCCATGTGGTTAATGCTGTTAATAGTAATTGATTGAGATGGTTCTATTGTCGACAACCCAAAATTATGGACAAGAACATTGAATGCAACTTGTCCTTGTTTGATTGAATTAAGTGGACTGGCATCTACAATGAGCAATCTATGTAAAACTTTAAGTGTCTTGCTCGATCTATCATTTCTACCAAACAAGGATACAACTAATACTTTGATGATGTTAACAAAAAAAAAAACAAAATTTAAGGCTATTTTCAAAACTAATTCTTATAAAATAAAGTAATAATTATATTATAATATACATAGCTATCAAAATAAAATCTAAATACCAACATATTAGATGCCAAAATATACACATAGTATTTTTGAAAAACTTCTTTTTACAACAAAACACTTAGCTCACATACTACTTTAATCACCTTCTCTTTATGTTCATGGCATCATCTATAATGTAAGTAAAAGATTGAGTTTTATAAAACTCGTCACATAAATTTCTATCTATAATAATATCTTAATATAAAATGATAAGAATAAGTAATAAAAATATTACTTCTCCATAATACTAATAAAAATATATATATCATAAATGAATAACATGCTTGATGAATAATGAATATTTTATGTCATTCATATAACTATATTACTTTCTTACATAATCATACTCAGATCATTCTCCTTTTCATATTCTCTAATGATTTTCATATTTTTAATATTAATGTTTCATATTTTCCAAATGGCCATTATCCTATCTTAATGTCATATAATCTCATAAACTTACATCATTAGCTAGTCATATTAAGTATATCATGTTTACAATACATCAAGCCTTGTACATAATATAAATAATAGCTGAGGATATCTCAATCATATTATTTTCATGCATCTTGCCTTACATAAAGTATTAGAAAAAGAGGTTTTATGATACAATCTTATATCATGAAATATAATTAGTGCTAGTAGGCCTTACAACATGTGCTAGAGACCAATCATATATCATGAAAGCCATGAAATAATGCCTTCACAAACTTATAATATCATTTCTAATTTAATTTCATATAATGATATCTTATCATATCATAATATTATATTATTATAAGTGTGGTGCACATAAGTCCCATATAGCTTATTATAGAATTTTTTATTTTTTTCTTTTTCATCATTTTTCTTATTACTTATAGTATAATAGGCTTATCATATACTTTAAATTAGGTGTACATAGTTTTTTTATACTTATGATGTATAACATATCATATCAACTACATTTCACAATGAACATTGAAACATATATTTATAAGTAAAGGACATTAGATGTGGCAATGATGTCTCACCTTTCTAAGATTTGATGTCACATCATCTTATTTTTTATCTTTCTTTTATTATTAAATTTTTTTAAATAATAAACAAACTATTAACAATCTCATTTTTTAAAAACCATAATCAAAGTAATATAAACTTTTACATTTGAAAATTACAAAAAAAAGCAATATTTGAAAACCTTTCACATTTCTTTAAACATGAGTTATCACATCACAACAAAAATGCTAAACTAATACATGCATTAAGTCATGTTTAAGCACATCAAGATCACACTATTGAATGCTTAAAAGAGTTGTCAAAGTAACTTAAATATTATAATAGAAATATGTCCAACTCCTAACAAAAATGGCTCATGGTCTATCCCTCTTATTGCTCCTTGGGAGTTATATGCTATGTATCATCTTGACTTAAAATGTTAGAACATAAAACAAGATAAGAAAATCTTTATTGGTTCAATAGAAAAATAATAGAATGTGAATATAAAAAAATTAATTCTTGAATCATGTCATATATAGGGCTTACAACATATAATGGGCATATGAACAATATGTGATAATAATAAAAGATATTATCTTTTCTTTTAAATTCATTTAAAAACTTATTCTTATCTTTTTGAAAAAAGTTGTGAATTTTTAAACTCTTTTTCTCATGTCTTTTGTCTTTTCAATTTTTACTTTTTTTTGATATTAACGTTAGGCCCTTTTAACATTTATCAAGTCAAATTAGGAATATCTAAAACATATTATTTTATATAGCTCTAATGATAGCTCTTTTGATACTAATTCTAGAGATATATTATTCTAAATAATTATACTATTTTTGAAGACATATTATTCTATATAGCAAGTCATCTTTTTTTAGAGACATTATTTTGAATAATAAGTTAGCTTTTTTAAATAATCATTCTTATATCACTTTTCAAAATCTTGTCTAACCTTATTTCACTATCCTTTGGTTCTTACTCTAATTTGTTCCTTTTTTTAAATTAAATTAATAAGTTAAAATATTTCATATGTAATCAATAGTATTAATATAACATGCTCACAGAACATAACATCTCATAGCAATATAAAAAATAACAGTCATCCTCAAGGAATTTTATGACACAAATCTTTCCTAATGTGGTCTCTAAGTTATCAATTCAATAGTACTTGAAGCATACATACCATGGTATAAGGCCTTCTTATCTCTTTTTTTATTATAGTTGTCATAACATACCCAACATAATAAATACAACTTAATGATATGCATCTATAATATAAATATATCAGGTTGAATCAGAGGTTGAAGTATAAAAAAACAAATATTTCTAAAACAAGTGAGGTTAACATAAAAATCTATAATAATAATGAAACATTCCAACAAAATAGTAATGCATAAAAACATAGCTATCATATTACATGAAAGTTTAAAACTATTATTAATGTAAAAATTAAAAATAAAATACAAATATATCTACATATATATAATATCCCTCATGCTCACCAAATGCATCAATCTCATAGCTTATAAATCTTTAAATATCTTCTAAGGACATTCAGCTTGATGAATGTTAGCAACATGTTTTATAATATAAGTAGAAAATAAGCATAATAAACTTAACATGTTAATCTATAACTATATATAATTAAGGAATTTAAAGAACAAATAAAATAGTTAAGTAATAAGATAGAGCAATAAATAAAAGAATATACGATAATCAATATAAAAAATGCTATAACAATACATATATACTCATATACATATATATCTAGCTCATATAAGCATATAATACTTTTTATTTTATTTTTATTTTATATTCTTTTCTTTTATAATTTTTTCTTTTTAGATGTTCATTCTTTTTTAAGACTATACTTTTCATGACCCTAATCTTAACACCTAGAGATCTTATATCAGATCTTATTATCATAAACCTTAGCTCTTTGAAATACCATGACCCCATCTATGAGAACCATGATAGAAGTGAGTGAAATATCTCATCATCAATAAGTCTTGTCCCCTAATGTCAACATCCTGTGCTGAAGAGAAATGGGACACTCAGAATGTTAAAGTTCTATCTTTGAGTACTTACAATACTCAAGAATAAAGTAGCTCATCATCATTAAATTTCAACCTTTAATACTAACATCTTGTACTAATGGGGTATGAGAAACGTGAAATGCCAAAGTCTCATCTTTGATTACCCAAAATACAAAGGAGTAAAGTATCTCATCATTACTAAGTTGAGACATCTATATTCCATGGCCTAATCTCTAAGCATCATGACATAGAGGTGATGTATATCACATCAATTTGATTGTTGTCTTATAAGGTCATGCTTTTTCTTAAGTATACTAACCTTTTTTTTCTTTCTTTTTTTGTTTCATTTTGTTTAACTTTATCTTATCATATGTTCTAATTTATAATATCACATAACTAATACAAATATATATGTATAGCTATATACGTATATAAACTAATAATCATAGGGTATCATAATGAAATCAAAGTATATGTAAATGAGTGTTATGCCATGTAATTATTACCTTTTTAATAATAATATAAAATGATATTTAATAACTTATTTACATCATAATTAATTAGTTTGTCCACTTAATAGCTCTAAAAGATCTCTTTTATCATCTTTTTTCTTTATTAGTTATCTCATTCTTTGAAAAATTAATATTCATATTTATTAATAAAAATTCAATTTTTATTCAAAAAGTATTTTCCAAAAGTTATGCTTTATAAACACTCCTCTTTTTTATTGATGTCATCATATCATACAGTATGATCGACTTCTATTATATTATATAATTCATTTCTAATGCTAATTAGACAATGAATCATACAATCAATTTTTGTTAAGTCATTAGAAAACATATCATAAAAGACTAATACATGTTTCATACTTATCTAATCCATCATTCAATGCATAATGTGATACCCCTATATTATATTAGTTCATTCTGATTTCTATAATTGTACCATTGGTAATGTATTTACATAGTAAAACAATTACAATCATACTCATTTAATAACATAGTCATATTGGTACAGAGTAAGATCTATACAATAATATATCATTGGATATATACATGTCATACTATTATGATACACATGCAAATGGTCTTGGATTATATTTTTTTTCTTTCATCATATTGTACAATATAAGCATCATACTAGTATGATCTATCTACTTCATTATTTTAACAAATGATCAAACATACGATTTATGGTAATAATATCAACCTATCATACTATCCAATATGTTGGTTTTCCAATACACTTACTACATTAACCATAATTACTTGATAGACAACCTTTCATTGGTTCCCATAACAACTCATGTCGAATGATTTGAATAATCATCTGGTACAATTCGTACAACCAGAAAGGTGATAGTCTTCATCTCCTATGAAGACAACATGAATCTTACAAAATCTATTTTTTTTACGCATTCAAATGATCAAGATGTGCTTTAGAGAGAAAAATCTCAATGAGATATTACCTCAAAATGTCATTTCCATAAATTGGTATTAAAGTTTGTTCTATATTAAGAGCTTATCTTCTTTCTCCTTAATCTCATCGAAGTGATGCAAGCAAGATCTAAAGTTGAAGCATTTCCCTTTATCCTCTAAGCTTCTCTTCTCCTTATTCTCTTTCTTTCTCACTTGGTTTCCAAACACTATAATGTCCTTTTGAGAATGGGCGAGAGATTACCCTATCATTTAATATAAGAGGATAAATCAACCACTTAATCATTTTATTTCTTTTTTTAACATATCTTTATCTTTTAAAATTTTTCTACAAATTTAAATAGTCTCCTAAAAAATATAAACCACATATCTATGGATTCTTTGTAATGAGATCATCTCAATGACATGTTTAAATTTATGATCTAATTATTATAGTCTTAGCATGCTTTTTAAGGTACATATTATGTTACATTTTGGGTTTTGAATTTGAAATACACACATATTATACATAAAATATAAAGTTAAAAAACATAATTAAAGTGCATCTATCAGGTTATTACAATCTTTCCATCTTATAAAAATTTCATCTCAAAATTTAAGATAATTTTAAATGCTATCATAACATATTTTATTCTACTTCTTAGGTTATTTTTTTCTCTATTTAATTTTTCTAAAGCACTTTTATCATAGGAATCACTTTATTTTTTTATCTCCTTTCTTGCTTTGTTAGGGCTTTAACTGGTTACTCCTAATAAGACATGCTGAGATGAATTTCAACCTCTTTTGGATCATACTAAATAACATAAGATGAATGAGGTATATATCTTCTAAATGAGGATACATAGAAACATTATGTGTACCTAATATTTAAAGAAGAAAAGCTACTTTATATGTATCTAGTTTGATTCTTTCTAATATTTTAAAAGACCCAATGTATTTGGGCTTTAGTTTAAATTACCAAATCTAATAATTTATTTTAGTGAACTCATGTTAAGGAACACATGCTCCCCTTCCTAGAATTCAACATCTTTATATTTTTTTGTCAAAACACTTCTTTTGTTGGCCTTGGGAAATTTTGAATCATATCCCTAATCATTCTAACTTTTCCATGGCTTCATTAACAAATTCAATTCCAATTAATTATCTTTTCTTGCCCTCAAACTATCATAGAGGAGATAAATACTTTCTTTTATATAGGATTTTATAAGGAGCCATACCAATACTAACATGGAAGCTATTATTATATACAAACTCAATTAAAAGTAAGTGATATTCTTAATCATCTCTAAAATCTAATACATTAGGTCAAATCAAATTCTTAAGTATTTTGATTATTATTTTAGTTTAGCTATTAATTTAAAGGTGAAAAGTTGTGTTGAATCTTAGTTAAATCTTAAAAGCTATTATATTTTTCTCAAAACTTAAGATATAAATATAAGATTTTTATTAGAGATTATCACTTTTGGAATGTCATGTTGTCTCACAATCTTCTATACATATAATTGAAATAATTTTTATATAAAATAGGTAATCCTAATAGTTTGAAATTATACAGTTTTAGTCAATCTATCCACAAACACCTAAACTAAATCATTTTTTACAAGAGTTCTAAGTAGTCCAATAATAAAGTCTACAGTTACAAATTGCAACTTTCACTTAGGAATAAGAAAGGGTTTTGCAAAGCACTAAGCTTTTGTTGTTCAAGCTTGACCTAGTGACAAACAAAATATTTTTGGACTCATTCTGTGATATCTCTTTTTATTCTAGGCCATTAATAGTTTTTTCAGCTCTTAAAACATTTTAGTATTACCGAGATGGATGGAGTACTTGGAGTTATGGGCCTTAGATAGTAGCGATCGTCAATGGCCAAAAAATACAATCTTTCCTAAAATCTCAGTACATCATACTTGTCATGGGTAAAATTGGACTCCTCGTCCTATAACTAATTATCCTTAATAAAGACAAGCTAATCATGCATAACTAATAGTTGGTATAATAATCAAACATTTCAATGCACAACTCCTTCCAATTGTAACCTTTCCATTCTAAAACAAATCAATTTTTGATCTAGCTACACCAAAGAATTCAAGACTATCTTTCTAATTAATGCATCTATCACTACATTAGTATTTGTTCCATAGTAATTAATCATTAAGCCATAGTATTTGATGAATTCAAGCAATATTTTTCACCTAAAATTCGATTCTTTTTAAGTAAAAAAAGTATTTTAAACTTTGATGATTTATATAGATTTCACATTTTAAATGTTTCATATTTTACTTTATAAAGATTATGCCTTCAAGTTTTTAAAGCAAATACTATAAAAATAGTAGTCAATTCTAATTCGTGTAAGGGATAGTTCCTTTCATGAGCTTTAACTACTTAGAAGCACATAAAACTATTCTACCATTCTACATCAAAATGCATTCTAACCCCTAAAATGAAGCATCATTGTAAACCTAATATCCATCAGGTCCTTTGGATGGCACAAAAATTGGAGTTTTGGTTAATTTTTCTCTTAATGCCATAAAGCTATTCTTGCAATCTACATCCCAATCAAACTTTACTTCTTTCTAAGTTAATTTAGTAAGTGGAGATGTAATTTAGAAAAACTTTATACAAATTTTTAATGATAACAGACTAAATTAAGGAAACTTTGAATCTTTGAAACCAAAGTTGGTTTAGAAGAATCCATAATTGTAGTGATTTTTTGAAAAATTATGGAGATTCCTACTACATTAATCACATGCCATAAGAATATAACCTAAGATAACCAAAACTCATATTTAGAGAGCTTAGCATATAACTAGTTCTCTCTCAGGGATTGTAGTATAACACGTAAATGCATAATATGCTCAAATAAATTTATAATAGACAGGATATCATCAACTAAAACAATAATAAACTAATCAAAAAAAATTTAAAGACCTTATTCTTGAAACCCATAAATGTCATAGAAGCATTTGTAAGGTAAAAAGGAAATACCAAAAACTTGTGCCCATAACGAGTCTTGAATGCCATTTTATAGACATCAGCCTCTTCAATCTTTAATTGATGGTACCCTAACCTTAAATCAATTTTTGAAACAACTACTGTACCATTTAATTAATCACATAAGTAATTAATTCTTAATAACTAGATATTTATTTTTAATTATTATATATTCAATTCTTGTCAGTTTATACATATATGCAAATTATCATCTTTCTTCTTATCAATTGATATTTGTGCTCTCAAATGGGACACACTAATGTTGATGACCTTTTAATCCAATAATTCTTTAATTTGCACCTTTGCATTAATCAACTATGTGGATGCCAATCTATATGGATCTTTAGATGCTAACTTAGCTCTATACGCCAACTAAATCTCAAATTTAATTTCTTTATCAAGGGATGGCTAAGAAATTTCTCAAGAGATACATCCTATTACTCATATATCATTGGCACATATTGTGTCTTAGCATATTTCTAATCTACAACCAAAATAAATAAAAAAAATCCTTGATTATCTTTCCTTACCAATTTCTAAGCTTCTATTATAGAAATGAAAGGGAGTTCTCTTTTTTTAACTAGGAACATTACACTCTTCCCATCTAAAGTAAGCAAATTAATTCTCTTTTCAACATAATCAATAATAACATGATACTTTGATAGCCAAACTATGCCTAAAATAATATCAAATTTAGTGAATGATAGAATAATCAATTTAGTACAAAAGTCCCTTCTACATAATTTTATCACTCTTAAAACATAAGTATTTATTGGAAACATATTTCCATCAAGTAATATCACAAATAATAGGTTGCTTATTTGATACAAATCGAACAAGTAATATGAATTAATGAATGTGATATACCACTATCAAATAAATCATCTGAAGGCAACTACTAAAATAAAAGTGTACCTACAATCATGTTTGTAGTGTGTGGGGCCTTTTGTAGAGTAATAGCATAAACTCTAGCTAACCACCTCGTACTATCAATTGCCCTTGGCCCATACTTCTTGAAGGCTGAAGTGTTAACCCTACCTCTACTAGTACATACTATATTAGTAGTGCAACTACTACTTAGTGTAGAGGAAGCAATCTCTATTATTGCTTGTAAACAACCTTTAGCCATATAGCCTAGCACTCCATATTGAAGCATCTAGGTTTGCCACCTGTGCTAGACCAATAAACTTCACGATGTACTTTTCCACACTCTAGTATGGAGATATTCCCCCACTCGATACAATGTTCATTTGGCTACTACAAGTGCCATAATCTTATTAGCTTGGCTATCCTTATAGAACCTATTTACCTTTTTTTTAACTTTTTGGAACATCTTTTTAAAGAATTTTGAGCACTTTGTAAGCTTAATTATTTTTTTATTCTTTCCTACTACCACTGCCCTACGAGCTTCAAATATTTCAAATTCTTATTCCACTGATCTAGCATGCTTCACAAGTTCACTAAAATTTATAGTTTTATTAGAAATCAAAACATCCATGATTGATTCCTTTAAGCCACAATAGAAAACAAAGCATCTTTGATCTCTAAACTGACTAAAATGTGAGACAATAGGCAAGGAATGAAAATCTCCTCTCATAGTTAGCAACTAACATATCCATTACTTTAACATTATCAATACTTCTCTTAACTTATCTCTAAGTGATGGTGGTATGAACCATAAGCTTAAGCACACCAATGGTCCTCTCGTGATGTCCTAATAATAAGGTACATAACCTTCATACCTTGTGGGAGTCCAACATTTGGTAATATCTGATTCGCTTTGTTCTAGTTGAGGAGTTCATCAACTAAGGTTCATTACACCTTAGTCTATATCATCATCGAATAAATTTATATATTATTTGTATGATTTTAATCACAAATATCTAGTGTTACCTAACCCTGATCTATCCTTCAAAAGATCTTAAGGTTTTTTCCAAACATAATCCATTAACTTAGGGCTTCTTTCAAACCCTAATTAGTGCATATAGAGTCATCCTCTATTATCAACTTTTTCATGTACATGTCTAGTTCTCTCCTTCACTCTGAAGATGAACTACAACCCTTAGCCTATCAAGGCTATCACTTGAGTGCTACTCAAGTCATAAATCCTCAACTTAAAGCCTTTTTAGTCATAGTCTTTAACTTTGACTTAGGTTCATATAAGTTTCACTAGTAACTCTCTCTTGTCATATAAGTTAACTTGTGTCATATAACCTTTCCTAAAAGCCTCTCTTATGTCATATATATCATAAAAACCATCATATAAGGTGTTGATCTATGGCTTAAGAGCCTAGTTTAGGATTAGTCATATTCTTGTCCATTAAACCAAGCTATAGTAGGGATTATCTTATGATCTAAGTGTTCATTCAACTACTTGGCCTATCCTAATATGACTCTTAAGGCCAATACCAAGTTTGTTATCTCAATTAGCCCTCATTTGGGGCCTAATTGAGAGCCTCATAATAATACAACCTTATCTCAAGTGTGTTTAAGATCTCACTAAGTGCTTGATAACTTTCATATAATCTGAATGTACTCTTATGATTTTCTTCATGCAAAAGCCACAATCTTTAAGAATTACAAATATCAATTCTTAAATCATCCATGACCTCATCCAAGGTCCTTTCTAATCATACATTACTCTTAACCTTATATGAGATTACTTGGGTTCTTATTTCAACCGTAGCTCTCCTATTCAATCCAACCATTTAATAAGAAAGTCTGAGCTAATAAAAGATAAGTACTTAGTTTCCTACACTTACATAATCAAATCCAAAACTTTTATTATTCTTAATTAATACTTATACCTCCTTTAGCCTTCTTCCAAAACCAACTTAAGCCTCTCATGACTCCTCACAAGAAAACTTGGAGCTCACTAACCTTGAAAGCTATTTAAGGCATTTTCTTAAGTCTCTCGTAGCAATTCAAAGTCTGCAGTTAAATCTTTTACTCAATCATTGGAGGCTTCCAACCCTTGTTTTGGTAATACAAGTCTCAATTAATGTTTGGCTATTTATGTAAGAAGTTTTCACAAGTTTTAGTTAGGGTTTAATAACAAACCTAAGGCATTCTCACAAACCTTATTTGAGCTAAACTCTTTCTTCTTACCAATTCAATTGAGACTATTACATGACCTTAGTCTTTTTTAAAGACTCAATTGAAATTCTTAAGCCCTCTTCATAAGGTACCTGAGAATTTCCTCTTATTCTAATGCCATCGAAGGTCCCCTTAAGTTCTCTTCTTGCTTCTTAAACCCATAAACAAGCTGTATAACTTAGCCTTAAGGCATAACCCAAGAATAAAAACCTCATTAGTCACAAATATCTATTCCTAGGTTGGGTTTTAAGGAAGAATTCTTACTTAAGCTATGTGAATGACTTATGGTATAGTTAAGTAAAATCATACCTAGATTATCTTACTAGGTTTTCCTTAATTATTACTCATCATTCCCAAGCCATCATGTTAGAATTTTCTTTTGTTGATTATCCTTAGCTAAAATCTTCCTCCAAATTTTTTTAACAACTTAAATTCTTCAATCTTATAGTTTTTACTCAATTATTTCAATGCTTCCAAGATATTATATCAAGCATATAAGCATGATAACACATTATCCTTTATATGTCTAAGCCATGTTTTTCTTAACTATTAATCATAGTTACAAATTTCAATAAGATAGCATCTCTACAATTAAGCATAGCATTTTGAAATTCAAAATTCACAATGGATATAACTCAAAATGTTATCAATGCTTAAGTTTATAACTCAATTTGTGCTAAACTTGAGTTCTTTCAAGATATATTAATTGCATATCCATATGACAACCCTTCTATGAGATTATATAATAGTGTAAGCCTAAAAGCATATTTGTCCTTGTGTGAAGTCACAATCTTCTTTATTAGTAACATTTGCAATTTTAACATAATGGCATCATAAAATTCATGTTCATCATCATAATTTAACAAGCCATCAATTGCTATATCAATGACTATAATGTAATACAAAGATCTAATTCAAGCATCATGTTACCAATCATACTTTTTGTGAATGATCATATTGTCTTTAATATTTTTATCCTTAACAGACCTTAGAGAATTTATTTTCTCAAAATATGAATTAACTAAGAAGCATTATTTTTTAGACATATGACTCTTAGTGGTTTATTAGAAAGTATGTTTGCCCCAAGCCCCCAACAATAGACTTTTTATTTTTAGAGTTGTAACGATGAAAATTGATGCATGAGAAATGATGAGGAACTTAAGGAAGAAAGAAAAAGAGAGTAGAGCTTTTATCATAACAAGATTGAGTATTTCAAGAAGTTTTGAATTACAAAATTTTAAATTCTAGAGTTCTAAATTCACATAGTTTTAAATTATAGAGTTATGAACTATTTTATTTATTATTTTTACCTATTTTATATAAAGATTTAGATATAATATTTTATTAAAATATACATATTATTTTAATTTTTTATAGAAAAATATAAATTTTGGCTAAAAAAATCTAAAACTTTTACAAAATTTGTGCCCCAAGTGACTTAACAGTGTGCAAAGCACCTCTATACTAGGTCACTATTCATGCATGCAAGTACTATTACTAAAGTGGATAGCCCTACACATGCAGGTTGACCATCGTGATGCGGTAAGTTCACCTCCATGTGTATGGTAAGTGGCAAAAAGTGTGCATATGCAATGCATGTGCTACTGTCCCAAGCAATTGTGCCCTTAGTTCACATAAGCATTAAGCAAATTATGCCTCACTATGTGTATGCTTGCATCTCCACACACAGTTCCTGAACAACGTGCTACAGCAAGTGCTTCAACACTTCAATAAGGAGTCACTCTAGCATGATTCTTATTACATGATGTTACTATGATGGTTTTCATTATTTTATCATCATTGTTAATTTTTTTATAATGTTTAGATTTAATGAACCTTGAATTGAGCTCTTGATCATAGATTTCATTTTTGTGATTCAAGTTCCATCGAATCTTCATTTTTGAACTGATTCTTTGTATGATCTAATTTAGTTATCTTCTTTGGATAGTTGAGACTTCTGTCATCTCCTTCAATTAGTTTCTTTGACTTTGTTATTAATATCACAAAACTTTGAAAAATGTTCATGAGTTTCTTCATTTGGTAAGCTTCAATAATGTATTTTATTAATGCTTCTTTGTCTCGTGTTTAAAGGATGTGTTGTATATTCTTCGTAAAACTAATACTATTGTTCTTATTGATAGTTAATTGCATCTCGATCCTATAAATATAGATTTTTTAATATAAGTTGACAAAAATATAAAGATATCACATCATAGATAACAATATCAATATAATCTTTTGTAATAACAATTTTCATCTTATATTGTCTTTTAACTTTGGCCTTAGAGTCTTTATGTATTAATCTCAAATAATAAGATCTTGGAAGTAGTGTAGTCCCTTGGTTTAAAATCTTCAAAAGTCTTTTTGATATTATATTCTTTTTGCTTCTAGTATCGATAATAATACTCATAAATTCTTTCTTCATTTGAATTCGAATGGTATAGGTTTCTTCTCTTTGTCTTATTTCATGATATACCTCCTTCGAAGTCAGCATAAGAGATAATTCTTAAACAAGAGTTCAAGTACCTTTTTAGTCTTAGCTTTAATAAGAATTTGTCCTTTATGAGCTTTTTTAGAAATAATTTAAGATATAATTTCTAGTATTTTTTTCATATGGGTCCTATCTTCTTATAATGACAATATTTTTGGGTACTATTAGTAGAAAAGTATTATTAGTTATAGCCATAATATATTTTTTAAAATATACTATTTTTTACAACTAATTTTAAATTTATACTCAAACTTTTTGGTATGTTGCCATTTTAGTTTTGTTTTTTTTTTATATTCATTCTTCTTTTTAATAGTTATTATAAATATACTGGCTTACTTTAAAGATTAAATAAAAAAAGATAATTTAATAGTAATAAGTTAGTACATACAATATATTTTTATAATATTTGTATCTCATCATTTAGTATCCCCAAACTCATGGCTTGTGATCAAAATTTTGTGATATATTCTTATATTATTTGTCTTTGTAATGTCATTGACTACACAATTTTCTTCATCTTTTTTTCATGTAACTCATGAGATAAAATTTCTCTAATTAACATCTTAATTTGACATATATCACTTTTACAACTATGCTAGTTCTTAAGTGAGCATTTTATCAAGCTAATAATTGACTCATTATTTTCAATTGAGCATATGTCACCTTATTTGTTGATGAATAATTATATAGAAAAAAATATGTCTCCAATTACTTCAACAAAGTATTTAATTTTTTTTGCATCTATTAAATTTAGTATACCATCTACCTTGAAATGATGCTGTCAATTATCGTTTATCAAAAGTGTGAGATTGATGTCATTCTCATCTTTATCTCTAATTATCTTAAGATTACTACTTAATTTAGAATTTCTCTAATTAAGAGTATTTTTTGGTAGATTGTTTTTTTGATCTATATCAAAAAAGGTTTGAGATTTCAGTATCGTTTTTATTAATACTTGTATTTGTTAGGTTAATAAAACTACCTACTTTCAACTTGATGAAGAAATAATTAGTGCAATAATCTTGACTGAAGCCTCCTCAATCTCCTGATTCTCTTTTGTCGCTTGTTTTTTAACTATATTCTTCTTTACACCTACCATCAATGTCAAATCGAAAAGCATTAATACTAAAAGTAATATAATATATCTATAAGAAGTTTTGTCCTAAATACTCAATAATAGATCTTATTTTTTTAGAGTTACAACAATGAAATTTGATGCACAAAAATAGTAAGGATCTAAGGAGGAAAGAGAGAGAGTAGAGCTTTTACTTCAAAAGATTGAATATTCTCATAACTTTTTCTTTTAAGTTTTGAATTATAAAATTCTAAATTCTAGAGTTTTAAATTCATAAAGTTTTAAATTATAGAATTTTACATAATTTTAAATATTATTATTATCACTTTATATAAAGTTTTGAATCTAATATTTTATTATAAAATATATAATATTTTAATTTTTATAAGAAATATATGGATTTTGATTAAATAAAGAAATTCTATAAAATCATTCCTAAGAGAAAATCCATTGAATGAGTAGTAGTAATTAATATGATTATGACTAGCTCAATAGTTAGAAAAATTTTGGAGTATATGTGGACCTCCATTGACATCATTATTAGAATTGCTTTTGATCAAATAAGAATTAACTCAAAATTTAAGAGAATAATAACTATTGGGATCTTTAAGGAGAATGATGGATTTAGAATGATTAATCTCTTTTATCATTTTTTATGGAGAAAGATGTAGAGAGCATAACTCATGTCATCAATTTAACTCTTATTTGTGCATTATCATCTTATAATTTGAATTTGGATAGACCATATCTATACTACAAGGGCGTAGTTTTGTTATATGTTGGTGCACCATCATTCTATTATATGTGTTTGTATTAATTGTTTTCATGAACTTCTCATGAAAATGGCTTATATACAATATCACAAAAACTTTTACTTGAATATATTGAGCTAAGATGCTCATATGTCTGAATTGGCTAAAAGAGAAAATGGGACTATATTATTTGAATAGTTGTACTATAATGAGTCAATATGTGAAGAGGATGATAGTATTATTATTGTAAGCATTCTATGGGTGTAGAAGAAAAAGCTAAATTGATATAGCTGTTTTATGATTATATTGATGTCTTCACATAGAGTTTGTTTTATCTACCTAAGATTGATTAAAAAGATATAATATAATCATATGAATATCTCATTTGAAACTTGACCAAAGCAATAGAAGAAAAAAATTGTAAAAGTATCAAAAAGTGATTAAGGAAGAAATCAATAAATTATTCGATGCTAGATTTATTACCAAGATCTAATATGCAAGTTAGTTAGCCAATATAGCTCAAATGAGAATGAGAATAATAAAAAACAAAGAATGTGGGTGGACTTCAATGCTTTAAATAAGTTATTTTAAAATATTATTATCATTATCTAGAACAAAAATTTTCATTGATGTGGTGTAGATATTCTATAAAGAATATTTTAGATATTTTTTATTGTTGTGATCACATTCATATGATTAAACATGAAAAAAAAAATTAATGTTTGCAATAGATTACAAAATTATTATTATAAGATGGTATCATTGGGATTGAGAAATATAGGTTTAACCTATAAAGAATAATTATTATTATTTTTAGTAATTAAAAATAAAGAAGTGTAAATTTAGATAAGAAACTCAAAGATTAAAATAAAACTATCAGATAGTATTTGATAGAGACTTTTGAAAGATTATGTAAATTTATCACATAAATCCTTAAAAAACAGTTCTACTTTGACCAAATATTTTTTTAAAAATAGCTTATAAAACTACTAAAATACTTCATAAATGATACTTTAAAATAATTTTTCTTAAAATAAAGTTATTGAAACTAATAACTAATGGACTAAAATATGTAAAAGTACTTGAATACTTCTTTTGATTACTTAATTACATATATCATTAAGAATACTTGTATTTGTTTTTGCTTGAAAAATACTTTTAAGTTCACCTCATTCAGTTTTGATTAGTGATTGTTATAAATTGCCTGCTTTAATAAATTTAAAAAATCATATTAAAAGGGATGCAAATTAAAGAAATAATTTTTTATTGTGTAACATTTACATTTTCTCTCTCTCTTTCTCTCTCTATGGATATAATTTTTTGATGTGATAATGACCACAATATTAGCAAGAAAAACAATCAAATAAAAAGAATATTCCACAAAAGAGAGTTAATCCAACAATTTTCATTCAGAAAACAGATGGGCATTTTACAAGTTCGTTACCTTTGTCCGTCACCCAAATAATAATTAAATTAATAAAAGATAATTAATTCGACAATAAGTAAGCTCAAAAACATTGAATGGCTATGGCTAACCCAATGCAGCGAGGCCAAGTGTCAAGTTGGTCATAAACAAATCATTTTAATGAAACCCAAAATACATAAAATACCAAAATTCCAACTGTAAAATCCAAACGTGTCACGTTTGGATGATTCAGAAGGAAAACAGGAAACACCAAATTTGAAATTTTAACAAAACAAAACTTAAAATAAAAAAAAAATTAAAGACTCATTTGTCTTCTGCTACAAAATCGGCCGATGAATCGGCTTCCGGCGGGGGACACGAGAACGGCGCGAACCGGTGTTCAGAAAGTAGAAGCCGTAACGGCCGGAAGCGGGTCGAGGGGAAACAAATCGGCAATCTCTTCGAAGAGATCGTCTCCTTCTTGCGCAGACGTCCTGATCTCAAATCCGGAGCCGAGCATTCCAAAATCCTCGCCGAAGAATTCAAACCGCGAAACCGAGGAGGCCTCAAAAATCCTCTGCTCTGAGGTGCTCATGTCCAAAAAGTCGCTGTAAAGAGGCATTTCGGCAAACTGCATCAGCTCGCCGTCGAAAACCTCCGGCGGACAGAGAGCCACGTCGGAAGGCTTCTCCTCCAACTCGGCAATAGCTATCGAAGGGAATCCTCTGAGGACGGAAGTCGGAGAAGATATGGGGTGGTAATCCTCGCTGGATTCATACCCACCGGAGACGGAAAGGTTGGCCTTTTCTGGCGGGGGAGGCGGAGGAGATTGAGATGTGCGAGAGAAGTTAGTGGTGGCGTCGGGGCCACGGAGCTGAATGGCTGCGTCGTCGTAAACCTGGGCTGCCTCCTCTGCTGTGCTGTATGTTCCGAGCCAAACTCGAACCCTTTTCGTCGGATCTCGAATCTCCGCTGCGTACTTCCCCCATGGTCGCCGTCGAACGCCGCGGAACCTCGGAGCCACTGCGTCTTTATGCAGCGGCTTTTCGCCGGATACAGAACCCCTCTTCTTCTTATTACTGGATTTCTTATGCGAGGCGGTTTTTGGTCGGTCCTCGAACCTTATCTCCTGCACATATCTCTTCACTCGTATCCGGCCTAAGCATGATTCATCGTCGTCGGAGGAGGAATCGGTGGCCTCCGCGTCGTCGCAGAATAATCGAATCGTGCGAGTTCCTGAGACGACGGATTTCACCGGGTTTATCAGCTTGGTTGTCCACTCAACGTGAACGGTGCGCTTCACCGGAAAGAAGCATTGCAGTCCCATTGTCTTAACTAGAACGCATCCCTGTTTTGGAGGGGGAAAAAAAACACATTTTTATCAGAGAAGCAAAAGTGGAAAGTAGAATCTCCGAACGCAAATGTAAGATTGGTGGGAAGAGGAACAACAAAGCCTGGATTCCTCCTCCATGAGACCTTTCTAACAATGAACAGATCAGGAACAGAAAGAATCTCCACAGACATGCAATGAAGTACAGAAACAAGGCCGGAGAGCAGTACCTCAGATTTCTTCTAAATCTCCTCACCGTCTTCTTTCTCCTCAACCAAGAATACCACAACACCCACAAGAAGAGTGGTAAGGAACAAGGAAGAAGAAACCATGGACGAAAGACAAGCACTTGGAGCAGAGCGTTGCAGTTTAATAGCTTTTATTAAATTTTCTTCCCATTGTGCCCATTTGCTTTACTCGTCGCATACATGGAATATAATTAATGATTTTTTATGGAGGTTTGAATAAAAAGAAGAGGGAGCGCAAAAGGTTTTGGCTCATTCCTGCTTCCCGGTAACGACCGGCAAGGACCGGTGATGATGGAAGGATACACGCATCACGAGTCGCCGCATCTCGATGTCACATGACAGCTGGCATAACATGGGCCCTTTTGGAGAAATTACTATACAGCACACACAGAATAATTTTATCTTGCCTCATATTCAACGCTTTTGTATGCCAATTTTCTGTAAAGCAGTAAATTTGTCTTTGGTAACCTTAAATTGTTGATTTATTTCATCGAATTTTTTTTTATTTTTTCTTATTTTATTCTAAAAAATGTTTAATTAAAATTTTATGCTGAAAAATTAGAGAGGTTGATTTTTTAATGACATTAAAAAATGCTTTTATTACAAATATTTATTATTTTGATGAGATTATTATAATAGACTTTGTTATATAGACAATATCAAATTAAAAATCGTTGTTTTGGCATCAATCATACAAACTTCAATAAAAATAGATGAATCACTAGGATTTGGTTAAGATATAATTTTATGTATGTTAAATAATTTAAAAAGTAGATTTAGTGGATAGCGAATGTGTATGAAATGTTTAAAATAAATATTCTTATTTTTTATGAGAATATTACATGAAATATGTCATAAATGTAGAATTAATATGAAGCTTTTGTTTGAAATATTATCTTAAATACTTTTCTTTTTGCAATGACAAGAACAACAATAAAAATTAGTAACATAACAATAGAAATTATTAATGTATTGGCTTTTATGCATTTCATGACTATTAATGGTTGTTTCAAAATGTGATAGATATCACATATCATGCATTTTGACTTAAGTAATACAATCAATTTTCAATTGAACTTAATTTTAGAAGATATAAATAATGATGACATGTATTTTGGTATTTGCATTACTTAATAAATTCACATGATATTATAATATAACAAGGACATATTATTTATGCAATTATTGGCGTATGTTCATCGAGTGATGGATCCATGCTAATTAGTTAGGAAAACATATTATCAAGAGCTAAAATATAATTGTCTTATAATAATATATATTATATCATTTTTTATAAACAGACACTTTTTTATTTGTAATACATGCAAACTTTTTTAATATGATATGAGAGCAACTAATTAACTACATTATTTCTACCTCTCATTTCATATTTTTTTACCTTGCATCCCAAGGTTGTTTACTAGTCTCCTATGACAAGCCAGGTAGCCTACTATTATGTATCAACACCCTCTCCATGTTGTCTATTATACTTCTTTAACATTTATGTTGCATCAATTTCTACACTTCAATATGCCTCACATAATGGGTTATTTATCAACTCCTTTTAAAAGCTCACATATACTTTTTATATATGTCACTTATTAACCTATAAATATGGTTTATTAACTTCTATTCTTTCTTTGAAGATATTAAATTTTTTATTACAAATAGCAATCGAGATTATTTTTCATATTGTGAACTACTCCATTTGGTTGAGGTCTTAATCTAATATCTAATTTAATAGTACAAATAATCTCAAATGATTGAAAGAACTATGATTTCTTGTGATGTCTTACTAAATGTTGTTATTGTATTGCCAAAAACATATAAGATTTATGTTCATTATAAGTATTTTTAAATAAGAAATATCTTTTGCATCTATGCTTTTACTCCCTTTAACAACATAGTGTACCTATCTAAAAGTTCTATAACAATCTTGGATAAGAGAATGGTAAGGGCTTCTACAATATCTATAACAATCTCCATATTTAGAATTGTGATAACTTTCTTTATCTATCTAGGATATTAGGTTCTAATGTTATCTCTTATAAGCATTAGATTTTGATATTTTCACACATTTTATGTTTCAATGGTGCATGTAAGATGATTTAAACACAATTTTCATTAGAACTATGAACCAATTGAAGGTATCGTGGTTTTAACCTCCTTGAAATTTGGTTTGAAATCTAACTCAAATTGGATTTTAATTTCATCATATTTTATTTTTTAAAAAAATGCTATATTAAAAAGTTTTCAAAAGACAACCAATTGATTTAAGTACTAAAATAATTCTTCTTTTAAAAAATCATTATTTGACTAAGTCAATTCTAAAAAATCCATTAATTAATAGATTAGAGAATTAATATGAATACTTATAGAGTCATATATTAGGAATACAAAATAAATAAATTATTAATTCAATCTAAATTTTTATATGATTTGAATCAATTATCAATTATGCTTAAACTAATTTCATCCTAATGACATGACCAACCACTTGATGCGAGAGTGGTTAGAGAACTTAATCTCTCATATCTATACCACTAAAGATACATCTAGCTACTAAAGAGTCATGTCACTTTCTAGCTATTTTCAATATATTCAAGCATCCATGTTTTTATATGTGTGCTAACTTGAAGAATCTATTATATTTTGAAGTTATCAATATAGGCCTTTTGTTTCATACTTTATCCACCAATCAAATCTCTAGTTAACCAACTAAAGTTAGGTTAAGGCTACTAAAGGGGTTCCATATCACTCTAGGCTTGTGTTCTAGTCACTAGAGCTTATTCATAGACATTCAAACTATTGTAATTACTTTTAAGACATGTTGTAATTTTACTTATATTTTTTCAATTATTTATACATATTACATGTTAATGCAAATGATCAAGTGATCATTGATCATATTTGTTTTTAAAAAGTTTTTCGAAGGTATTCAAGAGTAAGTTAAGTTTACTCAAGGATAACTTTGAGGGTGTTGATGTCAAAAGCTTGGTCTCAAAGGATGAAGATTTGATTTGTGAAAGTTTTTCATTAAAAGGTCTTAAGAAATAATGAAGGTAGATTAAGAGCTTGTGGGGCCAAAAAAGAAGAAAGTCATGAGAAGTCCCTTAGGGGGTAAAAAGAGTAATATTTTTATGTATCAACACTTATGTTAAGTAGGTGAAGATTTCAAAAGAAGGTTGTACACAGTAGACCTAGCTATTCAAGTTTAGAATAATCTAAGAGTTTGTTTCAACTTTTAGTGAGGAGTTTGAGTTTCATGTTCCTTAGTTCTTAAGCTATAAATAAGCGTAATGAAGCTAAGGGAAATTGAGGAATGAAGTAAAGTTTTGAGAGTGCTCAAGAAAATTTGATGAATCTAAGAATTAATAGAAGAGAGTATGCTTAAAGCATGTTGACTCATATTGAAAGAGAAAGGATTTAGAGAAAGAGAAAATGCTAAATTCAATCAATCCTTGAGATGGATTGGATCTTAAATTTGTGGTTTTTGAAAAGAATATTGAGTCTTAAGAATTATTTCTAAAGGGGTGTTGACCCCAACGTGTGTCCTTAGAGAGTAAAATCTATTGCATTTAGTAGATTAGGTCTTTCTCTAATAAATAGTTCTATAGTAACATTTCTTGATTTTGTCAAGTTTATTGTTTATTATATATTATTTTTAGCTACTCCACCTTTGACCTTCTCAAGTTCAACTCTAGAAATGATTAAAGTTTGGTGTTGGAGTATACATCCTACTTTATGGATGAATGTGTTAATATTTTGACACGATAAGGTGAGGTGGACATTAAAAAATAATACATGCTATTTGACTTCTATTTGACCCTCGTAAGAATGCATAAGTTGAGAAATGAAAACAATTCCATATGGTTCCTTCACCTCAAGATGAGAGTGTATTAATGATAATCCTAATAAATTAGATTATGATGTACACTTTCTTATATCTATCGAGAAATAATCTATATCATAAAAGCCTTTTATATGAGCCTATCCAACCTCCATTTCTCAATCCTTTGAATGAGCACTTTCTTATTCCATTCTTGAGCCACTATGGAAACTTATTCCTCTAATAATTATCTTTGAGCTTGTATTTTACTGCTTTCTATCTCTTTTGATAGTTTTGACCTTATACTATCTATTACCTTACCTCAAAAAGAATTTCTAATGAGCACACTATATTTCTAATGAACACACTATACTTGATGATGTGGTTGTTTATTTATATGTATTATGGACATTTGATTTTAATGATAACAACTCATTTATAATTTTCTTTTCTGATCCAAAGATTTATTATAATTATCCAAATTTGTATTTAAATCTTAGAATAATAGTCATACATTCTAATTTAGTAATCAATATGAGTATTAGATACATGGACTTATCTTAATTTTCTTATATAATTTAATGGCCATACTAAACCTAAGAAAATTTTGAAATTGATCATTCTAAGTGCACAAGAAAAAAACTAAAATCTTGCATAAAATACTATTATTAATTTGTGATTCAATTTGGATTGATTTAAAATTGAAATTAGTGAATTGGGCCTTAAGTTAGTAACTTAGCTGAATGACATAATGGTTATACTTATATAGTAAATGTTTTTATTATTAGTGCAAACTTATGAATATTTTTTGAGCTAAAATGAAAATACCTTTTTTTATGTTGTAGATATTTTTTATTAATTTTGACATCAATTCACTAACTTGACCCATGAATTTTGTGTGTAAGATTAAAAGTATCATAAATGATACTTATCTCAATCCACTCTTTATATATGATTTAATTAATATGTCATGCTTTAAATTTTACATAATTTGGACATGATCTCAATGTTTTGGACATCATAGTTGATTGGGTCAAGTTTTGAAAGAAAATGATCATAATTATCGAATACTTTAAAATATACATTTTATGATTAAATTGTAATAGTATTATTATAAAATTGAATACCATATTTTAATATGTTCAAACAAAGTATATTAATGTTTTATGAAAAAATAACTTTTTATGAATTTTCAAAGTAAGAAATAAATTTATGCATATAATAAATATGGTTATGGCCAAATTCATGCATAGCACATGGGATTTCACATATGATTTGTAAAGGGTGCAAAATGTTTTCCTTTGTAAAAAAAATAACTAATTGCAATCAAAAGTTTTTAAGTGATCTATAAGTTGCATTGGATAATTTACATAAATTGTGTAATAAGATCACATGATTATATGATATCATCTTATAATTCTTGTCATTTGAGTTTATTCTTTCAATAGAAGTTCTTTCAATTTTAGAAGTTCTTTTAATAGATACTCTTTTTTTGTCATTTTACTACTTTTAGTATTTTAGACATATGCTTTGGAACAAAGCGTAATAAGTTATCTAGGGTTTAGATATATACAACTTATCCATATTTTATTTGTTTTTTATTCCCAAATTGTATAAGCTCACTAGATTTGTTATATAGAATATAGAGTTATTTGACAAATACCCAAAAATTTAAGTATTTGTTCATTGGTTTGGTTTATCCTATTTCATTTATTAAAATAATGCACTAACAACAATTTATTATTATATCAAACAATTTCAACCTACTCAAGCTAGCCAAAGATGGGCCCTTGGGATGATTATTTTATTAACAAATGTAATCATGTTCTTACATCCTTAATTATTACAATCGTTGAGATATTCTTTCTTGCACTTATTATTTTATTAGATGCCATATTAAGATATCTTATAATACTATGAAATTTTGAAGAATTTAGTTCTCAAATAGAGCCAAATTTTTATGCTTAGAATTTTTTTAGATTTAACTTCTTTTCTAGAGTATTAAAGCAATTAAATTTGAGAGAAGTTTAAGTATAAATTTTGGATTTACTTGGGATTTTTTTCCACTCTCTAATTGCCTTTGTTTGCCTTTGTCACTACCACTCTAAACAATAATCACAAATCACATACGCTTATATCTTTCACTAATTAGGTGATGTTTCTTGTGATTCTATGTTTCAAATAAATATTCCTTATCTATTTTAGTGGGTGTCATTTTAATAGCTTATTTTCTCATTAGAAAATCAACTTTTACGTGAAAGCACTATGTGACTACACTCCAAATTATTAGGTACTTCAAAAGGGCTTCATGACCATGCATGCATATTTAAAGTTAAAACTCTTTAAGATGTTGATTATGCTTATTTAAAAGAAGATAGGAGACCTACCTCAAGTTATTTTAGTTTTATAGGTGAAAACCTAAATATTACAAAAGCAAGAAGCAAACTATGACTATCAAATCAAATATTAACTTTAAACATTAAAGCTATGGCCCACTTTACATATGAAATGATGCAATAAAAAATTCTTCTAGCTAATTACAACATTTATGATTTTGAATAATAACAACCAAGAAATTATTTATAATTCAAGCAGTTTTACTTTTTATAAAAGAATAAGCATATTAAAATTGTTTGTCACATTGTTCATTATGATGTGTTCATTCAAAAGACCTTTACTCATTGGTATACATGCTCCTACTCCAAGGGGAGTGATAGACAATATCGTAATCTTAGGATAATTGTTATCATAGATCAACACTTATTAATAAAATTGATTGCAAGTTATATGTGCTAATCAAGAAATATTGTTCATTAAATTAGCACTCATTCGATCATTCTCCACCTATAAAATAAAAAATTCATATTTTGTATACACAATAAATGAATTACACATAAAATTAAGGTCCTATTTATTTGGTAAGTCAACTCATTATATTTTGATGTTATGCTAGAATATAATGAAGTATCTGAAAGGTAGCGAGGAAAGAATGTTAGAAAAAACTATATAATTGTTAGGACATGAAGCATACCAAGAGGAGAGTGAATTGATAGTTAAAGTTCTTTAAAAAAAATTTTATAATCAATTCATTAAATAAAACTTTAATAATTTTTTATAAATTATCTTCTTTGATAAATTTCTTAAGATTTTGCAACTATTTTAAACTACACTTATGAGTTATATATTAAATTAAATCAAAGAGAACAATAAAGAATATATAAAATAGAAAAGAGATCTTTAAGTAGTTCAACTTAATCTCAATCTTATATATACTTCTAAACAATAAATTTAAGTACTACTAAACCAAATCACTCTTATCATTGATTGTCTATGATCATTCACAACTTAACATCACTCTACATTAAACGGTAGGGAGTTAAATAAAGAAAAAATATAAGTACTAAAAGTAAAGCATAATCTCACTTAGTTGTAAACTAAATATACAAAAAAATTATAATCAATTTGATAGATTACCAAATAGAGTTATCACTTGGTATACGAGGTTTTAATGCAAAATATAAAATAATATTTAGCTTGAGATGTTTTCTTTCTTTTCTCAACTAAATTGATAGTGTAATGAAGTGTTTTCACTTTTTTTCAATGTGCTCTTATAGATATAATAGTAGATTATTATAACAAATTCTTATTAATCTCTTATTAATTTCCTGTCTCTCCTTCATTAACCTTTTTATCTCATCATCATCATACTATTCTTGAGATTAGAGGGGTATTTATATTGTTTGTTATTATAAGACCTCTAAAAGAAATATAATAACTCTTCTAACAACTAATTTTGTATTTAAAATACATTTGAACTAGTTATTATTTGACTTTTGTTATGTTCATATTATACAAAAAGTAGATAATACTATACAATACTCTTATAATAAATTGAGGGTACTATCTATTAGAATATTAATATATCATATGAAGCTTTTAGATTTTTTTTCTCATATATTATCAATATGTATACTTAATTGATCATATTTTATGATAGAAATTAGTGCAGATAAAATGTTTAATATCTCTACTATGCATATTCATTAATTGTATTATGTGACATATCAAGACATATAAATCAATAATATTTTATTACTTAAACATTCTAATGTGGTTTTGATATTTTTTATTTGAATCAACTATATTGTATAATAAGTAATATTATATTATATGAAGTTCTTGAGACTCTAATGTGAAACAAATTACATATTATCTTTTTTTCTTTGAATTATTTAATATTTTATACACCCTCTGCTCACATTGATTATATGCACCCTTATCTTAAGAGTTAATATAGTTTTTTTTCAACCAAGCAATGGAGGAGATCAATTCTTGATGAATATAGATGAACCACTTCTTTTGATACCTCTTAGAGATGTTATTGATGATGCTCCAAATTAATGAAAATTTAAGTCATTGTGTTCAAAGAATTGGCAAATATAAGGCCAAGTTATTCTAAATTAAAGGTCAAGATGAGTCATCATTTTGAGCATTTGAATTTCTTTGTTTGATTCAATTTCTTGCATTAGCTCTAGTTTAAGCTTGAATAATTATTTTGATAAGCAAATATATTTGAATAATCATTACACCTCAAATTTAATCTTCATTTCATATACACTTTTCATGTTCAATATCTTAAAGATTTGGATTATGATGATGGTTTATTTCTTTGAGAAAAGAACAATTTTAAAATAATAAGATTTTGAAACCATCTATTTTTTAAATAAATATTTATCAATTGAATTCCTAAAATTATAAACTTTATTAAGAAAAATCTTAGCATATTTTCCACAATTTTTGTGCTTTATTCTTTACTAAGAAAAACTTTAAAGAAAATTTGCACACAATTTAAGAAAATTTTGTAAAATTAATCTTTAATTGGTTACTTCAAAATTTTATGTTAAATACTTTTTATTTTGAGATTGTTTAATTAAGTTTCAACTACTTAAACGTCACTATTGTATTTTGTGATTCACCAAATTTTTATAAATGTATTATTAGAATAATTAAGATATTCTCTTAATTTTAGTGGACTAATTCTTTATCTATCCTTCCATTTATTATTTCTAGTTTTTTTCTTCAAAATTATTTTTAGTCTTAATTCAACTTTTAGTAATGTTTTTATTTTTTATTATTGCATTAGGTAAGCTGGTTTTTGTATCTCTAATTCTAGCATTTAACTGCAATTCTTAGGCCACTCTATTATTTTAGGAGTCCTAAACTCAAAGAAAAATCTACAAAATATCCATGCATCATTATCCTCTTTGTCCTTTGATGTCATATATTAGTATGTTCTTGGGTAAGAACTATAGCACATCAAATATATTATTGTCACTTCTTTAGTAGGGTCTTTCAAGGGAATACCAAAGAGATCTGATATTTACCATAATGCAGTTTCTTAAATAAAGTCTTTCAAATTAACAATGGAGATAAAAATTTCTCAAAAAGATTAGGATGAGGTGCATACTCTTCGAGCATGTGAGAATGTTTCTTCATAACTTTATGTGATATTACCAATAGAATTGATGCTTCTTATTATGATAAAGACAATAAAAATCTTTTACGAATAAAAGATTATCTTATTAAGAGATAAACAAGTATAATATATTAAAGATTATTGACAAAAGAAACTTGTGAAAATATTTTGATAAAATATTTTTTATTATTTTGAAATATTTAATAAAAAGTAATACAATAGAATGAGTTTTCAAACTCAAACATAAATTGAATCATTCTTTGTAACCAATAATTTTAAATTTGTTTTGAATATATATAAGTTTTGTATGTATATATATATATATATATATAAAAGAGATTTGTTTGTAAATATTTTAAAAATATATTATTAAAAGGGGTAAAAATTCCTATAAAATGTTTCTAAAATATTGATATGAGAGCTCTTATTAAAATATAATATTAATTTTTTTAGCATTTTATTTTGTAAATATAATAAAAAGTTTTTAAAATATTTTTATTGTACCAAAAGAAATTAATGAGACATCCAACAATATTTTTCCCAAAAAGTCAAAACTCAAAACCAGGTTTCTGTTCTCACATCACTTTCATGATTTCATGCTTTGTATATTCTTTCACGTCATGCACGCCTATGCTCGTAGTCACGTGACGCATGTGATGTGTAGTAAACCATTGGTTTTGGTTCCGCATCAGAAATTTGACCTCAAAAAACCAGTAATTATGAATCGTTTAACAATTTTTTTTTGAAATTTTATTCAATATTTATAACTACTATATTTTTCTCTTTTATTTAATCTTTAAAAATTCAAAAAATAATTTATTATTATACTTTTTATATTGTTCAAAAGTTATATTATAATCATAATTCATTAAATATTATCATATTTGAATAAAGCAATTTAATTACCTCAATTTTATTATTTTTTTCAACTCAGTATATTTTTTTATTTTAATTTTGAAAACAGACAAAACTTATGTGAAAAATATTATTTATTAATTTAAAATTTATTAAAATTTGGATATTGATCTATTTATCTAAAGCTTGTATTATATAGAAGTGTAAATAAATAAAAGAAAAAAGTGCTTTAAAATGATTGCAATTGTTCCTAAACATAAATCTTAAACTAACAAGTAAAAAATTAAACAATATAATTTACTATAAATTAAATTTTATTTTACCTTATTCATAAAGTGGAAAACATAAGAACAAAAAGTAGTGATACCCAGCTGGCTCATGGGTCCATCTCATGCTTAGAACGGACGGTGGCCTCATCACCACTCCCTTAGATTCCACAACATTAATTGGCGGAGCTCGAGCCTTGCGGCTCTTCTCCGTTGTGTTGACTGAAGATAATCTCCACGGAACTTCCACGAACTCCAGAACTTAAATGTAAAGTGAAATGAGAGCTCTATTCTTTAAGAGTTTCCTTTTGGTCCACACCATGTTTTCCGGGTTAGGGTCGACCACTCGTGTGCACGCTCAACGTCAGCTTAAAACAATTAAAGTCTTGAAGATTTTAATTGAATAAAAAATTTTAAAATATGGTTATTGTTGAATACAATTTATTAATTTAAAAATAAATCTGAAATTATTACTTTTCAATGTTATTATATATTTATATATTTAATAATTTATTATAAAAGTTATTAATTTAATAAGTTTAATCAAATTATTATTTAAAAATTATAATTATATGTTATGAGGATTTTTAATTATTAAAGTAATATAATTAAAAAAAAGAAACCTAACTCATTGATTTTTTTTTTTTTTTACCAAGTCCAAATCTAAACCATTTTTAATAGGAGTGGGATCTTTCAACAGAGTGTGGTGCAATGAATGCGGAAGTAAAAGTTGAGAAGGTGGGTCCGGGCTGCATTGATATTGATTCTTTTCCATTCCTTAAAAAATCTTAACTATAATAGAATAATAAAAAATTTATAATTTTTAAATATTTTTAAAATTAAAAATATAAAATAGAACTTTGAAATTAATGAATTAAATAATTAGAGATAATTTAGTCATGAACAACCTAATAGATGGTCAAATGGCTAACCAACAAAAATTGGGCACGAGCCTTTTGTCCTTATTTTGTGAGGAGACCAAACATTATTGTCAAAACGTGCCCCTTGCTTGGTTTTTTTTATGCGCACCTTCATTGTGTGTCTCTTGAATTATGTTTTCTAATATAATATGAGGTTAACAAATTGAGAAATACAGCACATTCAATACTCAAGTAGTTCATTGATGTGATGAGTTTGTTTGTGTCATTGTAAGTAAAAAAAAAAAATAAATAAAAAATAATTTTTTTCTTTAGATTTGGGTTATTTTATCTCATTTAAATAGGATTTTAAATACGTTATATTAAATATAGGCAATAAATAAAAAAATTAACATTTTTTCTTTTGTGTTTATATCCAATTCTTAGTTAAAGAAGAGTTATTCATTTCTAGAGTATTATTTTTTTGTCTCTTACTTTCTTTGAATCATCATCTTGTCATACATTAAAGCTAGTTATTTTGGCTCGTTGCTAACCATCTCTTGACCAATCTTTTATGATCTTCAGTGGTTGTGTCATCACTTGCATTGCCAATGACAATGTTGGTTAGTAGTGCTAGTAGTTATAATTGGTTAGATTATATGTTTTGTTACAAAAGTTGTTTTAAGTTTCTTTTTTGTTTTGAAATTTTTTCTTAAATTTAACTATCAAAAAGTTAAAAATCAAACCATAAAGATGAGAGTTTGTCTACACTTCGATATATAAAAGCTATAGTGTGTTATTTGACTTGTAAAATCATGTTAATAGCAAAACTAAATAAGCAAGTTGACCAAATAAACAAGTTGATTGAATTTTATTTTAGTAATTACCCAAAAAAATGTTTGAAAAGAGAAGTCTTAACGTAGATTCATTAGGTATTTTTCATTCTTTTGCATAAATATAAGAAAGAACAACATTTCTAGAGTAAAAAAAATTTCTTAGATAGTCATTTGAATTTGTTTTTAAATTATTTACTAAGAAATCCTTAGGAAATATATCATGTAAAAGGAGACATATGTGATCACTACAATGTCTAAAATTTATTGAAGTTTTGTTGAAAAGATTATTTTGCAATTGTGCTTATGTTTGAGCACTATATAATTGCTTTTGAGAAGTCCCACAAGACAATTCTAATTAATTATCTCTTCTTTTCTAATTTATATTAACAAACATCAATTTTAAAGATGATAGGTAACAAATATGGAGATGTAAATGTTTAACCATGTTATAACACAAGAATTGAAATGGAGAAAATATGAGACATGAATAAAAAAGAGAGAATTAATGAGACGCATACATTGAGACATATTCAAAACTCAAAGGAAAACTAAACTAAGGACTGAGGGAAAATAGATGTTTTATACATATTTAAATGATTATTATGATTTATCAATATTTGTATAAAAGAAAAAACATTTTTAAAGGATATTTTATTTGTTTGAATTATGACAATTTTTAATATTTGTTTTATCAAATTATAATGTTAAATGTATTTTTTATGTTATCGTCACCCCATTGTTGCTATGTGTCCTCAATTATTACTATTTGCTCTGATAATACTTGACATTTTCCACAACTTTGATGTATTTTTGGGTTGTATAAAAAGCAAAAGATAGATGTATGTGACAAAGATAGACTTGTGTTGTGAGGATGAAAAAAGGTAAAAAATCCTCCAAAGAGCAAATAACTTTCTTTGATAAGAGCAAAAAATTGATTAAAAATTGAGAAAAAGAGCAAAATGAAATAGGAAAAGAGTGGTGAATTCATAGAAATTTAAGACTTGACTAAGGTTGGCCTAAAAACTCTTGGTTCTAAGTTTTGGACATAACTAAATGGGCTTTGATAGGGGTTGATAGGCTCTGACCAATCTAGTCATACAATATGATGTCAGTAATTGCTTGGATGTTGTCTGAGACGTATCGTACTTGTACGATACTTAGATTGTAAAGCATGATTTGTCTAGGATATGAGTAATGACTAGTTTAACTAGTTTTTGATAAAGTCATTAGAGAAAGTTTTGTAAAACTTAAAAATAATTATTTAATGACATCCAAACATTAGAAATAAGGTTAATATATTTTCCTAAAATTGATTATTCTTGTGAAATTTTTTTATTGAATTCATCATTTTCTAAGAAGAGAAAAGTGCAATGTCATGGCATCGAGTTGGAACGTTTATCTTAGCTTTTCTTTTCATCATCGAGCTAAGTTGCATATTATTATTTTAAGTTATCTCTATTATATTTTCTCTTATTTAAGCATTGAATTTTATTGTACATCTTGCATTGAGTCAAATAAGGTCTCTTATATAATTGTTCAATTAATTATAAGATTATTATACTTGAGTTTTATATTTAATTTGCTTGTCCCATTATTGGTATTTTTACTTATACTTCTCATTGGCTTTTTATTAACTCATGATTGTAAGGTTTTATTAAATTGATATTGCTTGTTTTTATTAAATCATTTATATGCTTTTATTAAACTGGTGTTATAAGTTTTTATTAAGTTAATATTTTAAGTTTTTACTAAATTAATATTATAGGCTTTATTAAATGTTTTGGGATTTTATTAAGTATTTTAGTGGATTATCTTATAATTTGACTAAGGGTGAATATAAATCTAAGCTTTGATCAAATTACTTGAAACATTTTGAAAGAGCATGTAAGATTCTACTATTATAGCTGATAAGATTAGCTACATCCAATAAGAATTTAGAGTTGTCTATTCTGAGCTGTGTTGAGAAAAGGAGCTTACCCTAGGCTTTGTAAGGAGAGAAGGTGCCTACTTAAGGCATTGTGTGAAGATCTACTTAGCTTTTGGCCTTGTGTAGAGGGAATCAATGGTATTGACTCCATAGGAGCTATAAGGGTTGGGGAGACTATTGATACTATGGACCATAAGGGTTGTTTAATGTTGTTACACTCCTAAGATTGGTTAGCCTAAATGAAACTTTTGGTTGAACAAGGTATCTTCTTTCCTCTTAATTTGTTAAATAAATATTTTTAAATAAATTGGTTAAGCTAGTTTGATTGTTTGTTAAGTATAAGATAGAATTAATTAATGCTTAAGTTAGGTTGACCTTGTATGGTTTAACCTAACCTAAACTATAAGCTAACATTCCAATTAGCAAGGAAATATCCAGAATTTAAGAATCAAGGTGGTGACATTGCTCAAGGGATTTGAAATTTAAAATTACATGCTAGATTAAGAAAGTTTAGATAAACCTTAACCCAAGCCATTTTCATTACATGTGGCACCATTATTTTAGGAACGACATAACCAACCTTATTAAGAGGGACAAGGGCCTTTCTCCTTCAGGGAAATGATAGGGAAGCCATGTGATAACAAAGAGAAAAACCCTAACCTATTTATTTGAGGCACCTTAATTATGGGAGCCTTAATGATATAGGACAAGAACAAGCAATTGTACAAGAATATAGAGATCATAAGATGCATGAAAAGCAAATGCTATTTGGCCCAAAATTATATAATAATGTGTTTATTATAAGCTCGTCACTTGAAGTAATGCATGAAAGCCTATATGAAGCTAATTTAAGACAAACAAAAGATAAACATTTAATAACAAATTATGACCATAATTATATACAAATATATGGAGTATTTATAGAATCTATTTAGTTACAAAGTGATATTGGCAATTGATTATTTTAATAAAAGCAGGTTTTAATGTTTCCTTGTTTTATAAAAGCACGTATAACTGGGTATTAATGTGTGTTGGTAGTTGTAATAGAAGATCATGTATGAATAGAGTGAAAATCTAAAATAAAAATATGTTATTTAATAGTTTGAGTTATCTTCTTTAGGCTCTTACTTAAGGGTTTCAATGTAGGTGAAGTTTGATAGCTTTTCATTCCTTATGCATCTCTTTAGTAAGTGTTACAAACTTATTTGATGAGGGTTACCCTTCATCCCTTTATCTTTCTTAAATCATTTTTTTATCATTGATAATTATTTACAAAATCACTCTTATTTTTCTTCTACTTTTTTTAAGATATTTCTTCACAACATAAGTATCTAATATTATAATAATTGCTTGGTTAGTATTATAGTAACTACACTTATGCTACTTATGCACCAATTGGCTCATAAAGTGTATTATGAGTACCCAGCCAACACACATCCAGTGTCCAATAGTAAGAATTTGTAGAATGAATAGTATTAAATCTAATTTATTTTATTTTTTAGCTTATATTCTTTTGATTCCATTCTAACATCATATTAGAACCAAAGAACTTTAATTCTCTCAATCATTTTGTATCAAAGCTAAACAGTTTTTTAAAATACTTTGAAGTTTGGATAACATTACAAAGCTTAATAATTGATATTTTTCTCATCATTAAATGCCAATTAAAAGCTCAACATCATTGTGTTATATCCACTTCATTGATGATGATATTATTAGTGTCACATTCATTTACTTTTGCTACATCATTCTAGCAACAATACTTCTTTCTTTATCATTCTTTGAATCAAATGGCATATAAACTAACAAGAAGGGAAAAAATTAAAAGTTTGTTAAAATTAACAAAAAAAAACTTAGTTTAAATAACAAACCAATTATGAGAAGAAATAAAGAATTGCAAACTTTCAAACTTGATGTCAAAATTTAATTTCAAAACTTGAGAAATGAGCTACAATCACAAATACAAGACTCTCCCACTTGTATTATTGAAGATGTTGAGGAAGAGAAAGAGATTCAATATCATGAGAAAAATAATGATAGTTAAATTGCTCTTAGAGAAGTCTACTAACTCAATTTCTAATACTAATGAGAATCTACCACATAAAAGAAGTATTCAATGTGTGGATCTGTAAACTATACTTATGTAAGCGGTTCAAGATAATAGTTGTCATTATTACTACATTCAAACATTTTTGAAAAAAACAATTTTGTCATTGAGGCAATTTCTAGAACTAATCCTACAAGAAAATCTCTTGTAAGATGGAAAGCTTAACCAAATGAAGATGCTTATCTGACAAAAAAAGAACTAATAAAGTAAGCAACAAAATTTGTTAAAGAATGTTTACACTTCAACTCTATGGAGTAGAGTTTCTTCTAACAAGATAAGAATGATGAAGAAAAAGAATAAGCAATTGAATACAAACATAGATGTCATGAGATGTTTTTATAAAAAAATATTTGAGCTTAAATTACATAAACAAAATACTTATCATAAGCTCATCATATAAAGAAATGCATAAAAACATATAAGGAGCTAATTTAAGATAAACAAATGATAAATATTTAATATCAAATTATGATTATGCATAAATACATAAAATATCTAAAGAGTCCATTTAGTCACAAAGTGGTATTGGTGGTGGTTATTTTTTCAAAAGTGATAGTTCTTTTTTGCTTTGTAAAAGTAAGTACAAGTATTAGTATATGTTGGTGGTTGCAATGAAAAATTATGTATAAATAAGCCCAAAGTTTGAAATGAAAGTATGTAATTTGATGTTTGATCTATCTCTTTTGTGCTCTTATTTAGTGGTTAGTGTAGGTGAAACTCTTGTGCAACTCTTTACTGAGTATTACAAGCTTATTTGATGAGCATTACCCTCTCTCCTCTATCTTTCTTAACCCATTTTTCATCATTGGTAATCACCCATAAGACCAATATTTTTTATCTCTTACTTTTCTCAAGTTATTTCTTTACAACTTAGAACTTCATACTATAGTAATTGCTTTCTTGGTATAATAGTAAATGCACCAAGCTACCTGTGCACTAGTTTGCCAACATAGTGGATCACAAACACCCAATCAATGCATATCCAATGCCTAATAATAGACATTTGTAGAATAAATAGTAACAAAGTTGCTCCTTTTATTTTTTAGTATGAATTTCTTTGATTCCACTCTTACATTTCCTTGGAATCAAAGAACATTTATTTCACTTCATCACCCAATAAGTAAACAATTTAGGGATCCTTCATGCAATGTTGCTAGGGTTTTAGAAACCCTAGTTGTGAGAGTTGGCAAGGAGAACCTTACTTGAGAGGAACTAAGGAAGGAGATCGAGCCAAGAGCAAAGAAAATGAGGAAACCACAAGATTGAAGAAGGTGAAGGCATATTCCTTGGAGTAGTCCACTGCATGGCTTAAAAATGTAAGATGTCTCTCAAGATCTTGCATGTAAACTAGATACATGCTAGGTTAACAAAGGATTAATTTGTTAAGAATGAATGTGATACTATTTAACCATTATCATAAGCTTGTATTGTTTCTTCTTTTAGATTAAACCTAAATCTAATTTGTTAGTGTGAATTCATGATGTTAAACATTAACTCATGATAAAAGAAGTTTAGTTATTCAAGGGCATGCATAAGATTAGATTGATATCATGATGCACATTCTTAGGAAATCCTAAATCTAGATTGTTTGATGTTAAGCATGATGCCATGATCAAACCATATTTATGTGATTCTTTAATATAGTTAAGATTAAAATATTAGATTAATGTCGTGGTTGATCACATGATTATTTAGATTTTATTTATGCTAAAGAGAAAGCACATCATGCCCAGAACATTGCTATGAATTTCTCACTTGATAACTTAGTTTTATTCAAGTTTATGATGAATTCATATTTTCTAGATTAGTTCCATGACATAATGATTTGTTATCCAATAAAATCATGAACATGAAGGAAATTGATGATTTCTTGTTGCCAAGTGTAGCATTGCCTTACGTATGTTCTGATGGCTTGGATTCATGGCTCAATTAAGGACATAAGAAACATGGTTAAGACCTTATAAGAACCTAGATGGATTCTAAGGTACATGATGGCTCTTGATTTTCTAGATAAGATGCTTAGGAGGCTCATTTTAGATCATAAAAGAAGGCTTGGTTGAAAGGAGACTTCAGGTAAGCTAACAAGAAAGGGTTGGGATTGGCCATGTACAATTATTTAAGGTTTGAAACTAGATTTAAGTTAGCAAAAAAGAAAATGAATGAGACCATGGATAGCTTAAAAAATAAGACTTGGATAATGTAGCTTTAAGGTAGACCTTAAATAAGGTAAGTCCTAATCCCTAGTGAGGCTTTAGTAGTTCTAAAGATTTGATTAAGATGAGAAAATCCTAAAGAAAGGAATTAAGTGTTGAATTTAGGACATAAGCACTTTACAAGTATTTGAATATTCTTTAGATAAGGCCTTTGGTTAGAGGCCCTCAGTTAAACCTTGGATGAAGTTCAGATGAAAAACAAAGCTTAGTTTTGGCCTTATAAGTGGTGCTAGACTTGGCCAAGGGGCTAATAGTTCTCATAAATGTAGGTTAAATGCCAGGCATAACATGGATGTGTTGGATAAGACTATAAGTAGGCCCTTTAGGCTAAGGCCATGTTTTAATACCCTCTATGATAGTATGTGGATGTTTTTGGTGCAAGAGATACCTTTGGAAAGGGAAACAATGGCCCATGTTATCTTAAGAGACATGAAAGTTATTAGTAGAACTCATATGAACCTAGATTGGAAAGAAAAGGCTACGACTTGGAGTTATGCCAAAGGTTTAAGACCAAGCTTTGGGCTTGAGTGGAAGCTCTAATGATATCCTAAATAAGGATAAGAAACCTTAAAGTATCTTAGAGAATGCATTTAGGGTTTAGAAGAAATCTTAATGTACCTCAAATAAAGTATTTAAGGTTAGAAATACCATAGAATACTTTAAATAAGGAATTTTAGATTTAGAAGAAATCTTAGGATACCTTAAATTGTTGCTTAGAGTTTGAAAAAAAATCTTAAAATGCCTTAGATAGTTGATTAGGGCTTAAAAGAAATCTTAAGATTACTTAAATAATTGATTTGGGTTTTAAGAAAACCCACCCTAGGATCATTCTAGATAACAAATTAAGGTTAAAGAAGTATCTTAGAAACCCTAAACAATTGGTCATAATTCTTTGGAATAGTCCAACATGTGTAAGATATCAAATAAGAGAATATAAAACTATGATATAACGGATCATAGATTTTGGACTCTTAAGCCATGGAGGTAGCTAAGTGGTACTTAGGACTCCCATTAGATAAGGAGGTATTATTTAGTATGGTTAGCAAAGTCTAAGCAGAGTACTAATTTGTTTGATCAAAGACTTATGTGATTAATAGAGCCTTAGGAATGCCAAATTATGTGACCAAAGACTTTTGTGATTCGTAGGCTCAAGAGAGAGTGCTAAATTACATTATCAAAAAACTTATGTAGTTGATAGAGCCTAGGATGGAGTATCAGATTACATGATTAAAGACATGTGTGATTGATAGAACCTAAGAAGTGTTAGATTATATAATCAAAGACTTGTGTGATTGACAAAGCCTAGAAGTGAGTGTCAGATTACATGATCAAAGACTTACAAGATTGTTAGAGCTTCGAAGACAGTACCATATTATGTGGTTTTATATTTCTAATATATTTTAGGAGTGTCAAACCTTATGTCTTGTTTTCCATTGATATGGAGAGAATGCTAGATTGTTAATGGGACATTAAGCATCAAGTTAACTACAACAAAGAATTATGATATTATAAAATTGTAAGAGGTCATGACGGATAATAAATAAATCACATTTCTTAGAGTTATGTCACTAATGCCAATGATCATTACAATTCTTTTATGATAGTAGCCCATATCATGTCTTAGTTTAGTTTGGTAGATTATAACATTTATGCATGATAAAAAAACTATATTCTTTGTAATCTTAATTTTTTTAGGTTAAGTGCACTTGAAATCATTTCTTTAGACTTATTTGGTATATCAAAACTTAGAACATTGATCTATTACTTTATAATTTATCAACAAAGTTAGAGTTCAACTTTATTGGCTAGTCATTTGAGGATGACTTGATTGGAGACTTACCTTTATTTTTAGATTTAAGTAACAAAACTTGTGTCTTTAATCTTTAAGACACTAGGATCATTTCACTTGCATATCATCTTACTTTTCATCTTGTCTTAGAAATGTTTAATATATTATATGATTTACAACTTATATATATATATATATATATATATATATATATAAACTTAAACTTTAGCATTATTTCAAATAAATCTTAAAACCTCAAAGTTATTTTCAAGTTATATAAATACACTTATTGGATTGTGATTGCACATCCATTCACCATCTAATAATGATAGAAATTAGGAATTATAAAGAGGATCTCTATTAGATGGTCATCGAGACACCTGACAATGCATCCAATGATAAACCAATACTTATCAGACATTTGACATGATTAATAGAGATGAAATTTCAATTTTTGTTCAGAATTGCTATCAAAAGGGTTGGACTATCCAACATTTTATCTTATGTTTATTAGACCATCTAACGAAAAATCCATTCATTTATAAAATTTAAGCATCAAAACTCAATATATTATCAAATGGGCATTAGACATCCCAATATACATCAATTGTTTAAATGAGAACCATACTATTTGATGCTTTGGGCAATAATAAAAACTTGATTTTTCACTCAGAATCCCTATCTCCATTAAAAGATAATCAAACTATCTAATGAACATTCTAATAATTATTAATATGAATATTAGACCTTCCAATAATTAATTTATTGGAATATTATATTTGAACTAATAAAAAATGTTTGACAAAATTTTATAACAAACTGCAATTGTCAATAATGGTTTGTGGATATCTTAATAGAAATCCTAAAATAAACCCCAATGGCCACATACACGTGGAATTTTTTCTTGAGAAAAACATTATTTATAAATAGGAGTATCTTAAGCCTATCCAAATGTGAAATGTATTAAAAATCCATTAAGCACTACATTTTCAATAACAAGCATCTCTTTTTCATTTCTCTTGCAACCTTGCTGCAAGCCTATCCTAGAGTTGTAAAGAAAAGTATCTATTGTAGCAAGTTTCTAAGTGCAAAATCTAGTCACAACCATTACAAAAGTTTCACTGCTTTCATTGATAACATTTATTCATTATTAGAGTCTCTTAGAGTAACTTCTTTGTTAAAAAGAATTGAGCTTGCAATTTTGTTTTTGACATTTGTATTATCTTGTAAAGCTCTTTTGAGCCAACTTGCATATTGCTCTTTGAGACGTTATGCATTAAATTCTTTTGAGTCACTTAATGTTACATCTTATTTGATCCCTGATTATCCAAAAAATGGTAAACAAATCATTATTGAGGATACCTAAAAAAATAATCCAACAAGTGAGGATAACAATAAAAACATTTTAAAATCTTTTGAAAATAATCAAATAAATCATAATAGAGCATATACATACCAAATTTTCATAGTATAAGAAAAATTAATAAAATTTTAATACCAATGTTAGTCGTGCTATAAGGCTGTTTGTATGGTTTTATATTATCAAATGTTAGAAAAGTCAAAAAAAAAAACATATATATATATAACACTTGGAGAATTTTGCCCCAATTTGTTGTTACAAAGCTGACAAAATGGGCTGTTTTAAATGTCACAAATAGCTAAAAGACGTGGGGTTATCCATATACTAGTGTATCAGATAATATCATTCCACAATTATAATGCACGGCTTAAGAAAGTATGATAGCTTTGAAGATAGTTAGAGGGTTTTGCCCCAAAAATTTAATTTACAATTAATGAAATCATACCATTTTAAAGAACATTCGATTAGATTCATGAATTCTAGCAAAAAAAAGTGGAGCTTCATTCTTTAATTTTAGTTTTAGACATTTATAAATTACCTTGTCATAAATAATTTACATGAGACATCATCATCCAATAATTAAATTCTCTAATTTAGATATAATACTTTTATGAATTTGTATCTTAATTAAAACTTTATAAAAAAATGTCATTAAAAACTCAAAAATAAGATCAAAGCACAAGTTACTGATATTTATGACAAGGTAGCTCTTGAAGATCCAATAAAACATACCCAAAATCTGCCCAGGATTCTAGAATTACTAATGGAATTATATGATGCTAAACACATTTCTTAGACTATTATAAAATTATTAAGGATTTAACAAGATTGGCTCACATTTCTGTTGTTGGATATGCTTTTTGTTAAATCAAAACTCCTTCAAAACACAGAGAACCCAAGAACAAAATAATATAATTTTCCATCAATCATAAATCAACAAGGTCCCCCTGGCATATCCTCTTGAGTTACTGATGCTACAATGCATACATGGTTCACATAATGGGATGTCAAGATGTTCTTCCTCTTAGCTCCATTCAAGGTTTTTGTAACCAAATTAATATTGTCCAAATTCATCACAAAATTTTTAAAAAATATATTATAATTTTACTATTAAACTTTAATGGATGTTCTGCATGATCAATACCTTGTGATCTCAATAACACATTGCATGAGCTATAAGCTTCAAATTTGCTACAAAAACCTCTAATATAGATATTAGACTAAAACCTTTCATCATGATCAACTTTGTTTCTTTAAAATCTCTTAGTGAGCTACGAATGACAAATTCATTAATTTCATATTAGGCTTTTATTAAAGTTAATTCATGAATGAGTTAAGACTAGAGTTCACCAAAACAAATTGCTTTCTATAGTAAATTGATCTCAAACAATCTTTAGCACTTCAATGGCTAATTACTTAGCCATCACGTTCACTTGTAAGAATTGTGAAAATGATCAATTTCTACCTATTTGATGGAAGAAAATATCCAGTTAAATCACAATTTGTTTGTCAAATTCAATTTTAAGTGATGATTTGTATAAAATTAATCTTTATCCCATTTAAAAAATATTAGCCCCTATAGAAAAGATCAATTTTGCATAACCAAATAGAAGCAATGCAGACTTCAAATTATAAGTTTTCAGAACACCACCTCCCATTAAAAAGATTAAATTTCCAAAAGTAATTCAATCTCCTTTTCCTTAAAAAAATAATCCCAATAAATGATAATTCTAGTCATTTTTAAACTAAAAAATATCCACTTACATTATAAAAATAATATCATAATATAAATAAAAAATCTATGATTTGCAATTGAAATAACCATTCTAAAAATATTTACCCACAACTATTTAATAAACAACAAACATTTAAAACAAAAAATTTCACATACTTAGTAATCTTTCCTAACCATTCCCAGAAAGCCCATCCACCTAATTTATCATCCTGCCAAAATGTTATATGGACAATAAAAATGATCTTTAGAGTTTGCTTTTTTTTTTTTATTCAAATATAGAATAACTATTTATATTTTAAACATAAATATGAAAGTTATGTCACCTTGGGTTTGCATTTATACACAACCACCTGAGCATACATTTAACGTAAATTTGATTAAATTAGAGATACATACCTAATAATTAGCGAAATGTAGTGAAAGGCATCCAAGGTGAAGCATTCACTTGAGCAATTATTTTTTAGGGGTTCTCAATCTGATGCATATGCGGACGAATTATTTTATATATAAATGTAAGTAGGAGAATGAGTGAAGGCTGACCTGGAGCAGCATGGAGTTTGGTTGCTACGCAGGGCAACTTGGAGGTTGCTTCAGGTTCAGCGGCCATGGCTCACCGGCCATCACGGCTTCGATTTCCCAGGTTTGCCGTGGCACATTTGTCAGATTCTTGCAACCGTTTGATGTAACTACCTGCGCCATTGAGAAACGAATACAAAAGATATCTTATGAGCGCTGGAGAATCACTGAGGAACCAATACAAGAGGTAATATTTTCAGAGCAGAAGACTAAGATCATGAAAAATGAATGCCTACACTGTTTTCACTATTGTAAAATCAACAAGTATGATAAGATGCTATGTTTTAAAAAGAAAAGTTTCAATTTATAAAAACAAATTACTATGAAATGAGCAAAAGACTAGTTCAATCATTTTATCAAGTTTTTATCAATGATATATTTACTAAATGCATGAATTTCAATAACGCATTTTAAGACTTTTTTTTTTTCTCCTATCAATCATTCAACAACGATGAATGGGCCCCTAAGCCAACCTATCGTTAGCCAGACAGAGTATTATTGAGACTTACCACATCACTCTCAATTCGAACGCCACCAAAGTTCTTGAATCTGCCAAGTTCTTCACGTTTAAGGAATTTTGACTTCACTAGATCTTCCAGAGCAGGATTTAGAAGAGCATCGATGAAGTAACACCCTGGTTCCACTGTTATAACCTGAAGTACAGATAATATTGCCAAATATTAACATTTACCGATCAAAAAAAAGTTTAAAAGCATCACCAGCTAATAGCAATACATACTACCTTAAGTAATTAACAACTAAATATAATAGATGGAGCAACAATCAACAAAAAAAAAAACAAAGGAAAAACGATAGCATATTCTTAACCCAAAGTTTGTAAATATTAACTGGTTGGTGATAAATCTCTATGAATAACAAAAAAATTCATGTAATTTGCAACCAATGAAAAGCTCATCACAAGGAATATGCACATTAAGTAAAAGATCGCACGATCTCTATATAAACTGCATAAAACTTATTTTCAAATTGAATGGTTCAACATACCATTTACAGAGTTAAGAACCATGTTGACTATAAACCTTGTCAAATATAGCTTTGGGATTTTGATATGTGGCTATTGATCCCTAACGAATTTTCAAATTAATGTTTGACTAATATCTTCAATGCTGCAGAATAAAATGTTAGCCGATAAAAGCCTTGGTGGTGGGTGAAAGGTTAGATAATTCAATCGTATGGTTCAAAAATCAGTACTGTAGAAGAATCAAAATTTGAACTTCAGAAAGGTTTTGGACAAGAATTTAAAGAAAAGGATGAGAAAGATCCCTGTTTGTCAAAATTGAGCTATGTTGAAAGTCTTAATACTTGAAGTATTTATGCATCTCAAATTGAACTTGAAGTGTGCCGAGATATTTGAGATGACTTTGAAGGGCAGATTCGAGGGGTACCATGATGGAAATGCACATTATTCGTCGAGAAATCAAAACAGGCATGCTGGCAGAGAAGTTAAGAGTGCTTAACGCACTAATAAGAGCAATATCTTTTGGGGGACAAACGACAAAAGAAAAACTTTTTCTCAGTTTTTTAGGTAAGAAACAGCAAAATTACTAATACTTTTATGCAAGAAACAAGATAAGTTACTGAATAATAGTTATAATAAAATTCCAGGAAATGGGAGGGGAAAATACTTGCTAAGAGACTGAAAAATATCAGTAATGGTTGATTTTTTAATGAAGATGATAATTTTTATAAAACAACCAGCAGATTCACATACAAACTAAATTAAATTCCCTACATAATTGCGATAATTTCTACCAACCATCAATTGGGTTATTGAACAAAAGCAAGCAAGCAAGTTCTCAATGGTGGTCAAGACGAACCATTCCTTCTTTAAGATCCCTGACTGTTCTTAAGCAGTTCAATCCTGGCTCTTTAGGCCTTTCCAGTCCCTAAAAGCATCATCAGATTGTCATAGCAAAAAAAAAAAAAATCAAGAAATAGAAGAGAAAGAAAAAGCAATAACCACTGGATCAACCTAGATGAGAAAAGATATCAAAGAGAACAAAAGGACCTTAGCATAGCCCCCAGGATCATGAGTGTCGATTCCAAGCAAGTGACCAAGGCCATGAGGCATAAACACAGCACCTAATCTACTTGCCATCATTTCATTAACATCACTATAAAATGCACCAAATCAACGAGAGCTTTAATATTTATGCTTATATCTCCTTAGAGCACCAAAAACTTAGAAATTACCCAACAAGTATTCCCACTCTCTTGAGCGACTCAAGGATGGTTCTCTCCGCCAGCCTGAAACAAAGAACAGAATGAGCTCCGAGGTCTATACTTATTAGCACAACATGAACAAATAAGCTGTTTTAAACAAGCAACAAGAAGAAAGCCTGAGATTCTCGATACCATTAAATAGTATATTGTATTTACAAAAATCGAAAAAAAATTAAAAAAAATTGCACAAATAGGCTATTTATAAGGCATTCAATACCAAAAAAATTTTAAAAAAAGTTAGAACAGAGAAGGTATATATGAAAGGGTAACATTTTTTGAGGTGTTTGATGCCATTTTCACAAATCCTCATCAAACGCAGCTACAAGGAGTCTTCCATATGAAAATTCTAGAGCCTAAACCATTTTACACGGAGAAAGGAACAAAGGTATAGAAAGCTTGAACCCCACGTGAAGTCCATACAATAGCTGAGACGGTCATTCCATTAAAAACAACTCATCTACCCCAACCAAATATGCATTTAGTGCCCAAAGAAACCCTAAAAGTACACGTATGGAGATCACAACTGTCATTTAGCTGTTGAGCAATAAAACCCAAATGCCAGAATAAGGTGAAATGCATGGTTCAGGTTAAAAAGGTGCAAGCATGAGCAATTAGAATGCTTGAAAGAGCAAGGCTATGAAGTGCACGACCAACCCAGCTCTCCCTTCAACCTGTTGCATACAAGAAAAATGTCCTACTGGGGTTACAAACAAAATCTATGAGACAGCAGCAAAGAAACCTTTTTACATACATACCCATGAATAAACCTCACACCCATTATGAAATAAGGAAAAGTAGAATCTCTGGAAAACACACAAATAAGATGCAGACACAAAAACAAATGAAGAATAGGCCAAAGATTTTTCATGAAACAATCAAAATATAGAGAAATATCAGAGTCACTTGAAAAAGTTTATTACAAACCTCCCGAATCTCTCCAGCCAACACTAACTCCTTGAATGTCTCTCAAAACTTACTAGGAAGAAGACAAGGAAGGCACTTAGAGCTTAGTTGAGAGCACACTTCTTCAAAAACTCTATTGAACTCCTCTTAAAGCCAATTGTTGCCATATGCCTTCATTAAAGCACATCTCTCTAACAAACCACAATTGCTGCCTAGACCATGCTATGAGCCACTTCTTCAAGCCCATATCTTATTGTGTAATCTTTATTTAGTGAATGTTTCCTATTGCACCATTACACTGGTATTCAATCAAAATCCATAGCTAGAATTACCAAGCCACCATACTCATAATATTATGCACAATCTCCCTCCCCTAACTTAAGTCTACTAGTATGGCCTACCATCTGACCTAAATCCGAACTTGGCTAAAGTTCGTGTGAGCCTTCATATCCATAAACATGTTTCACACCAAAACAATATCACAAAAAAACCAATTACATCTCGATAGCTGATGATGAGCAAATCTCATCTTTTGATCTTCCATATCTTCTAGTGCAACATGCCTATCGTAACTCTATACATAGTTTAATTGAGGTGAACATATTAATAATTTATTGATAATAATCACTTTATGTTGACAACCGTTTTTGTCATTTGCTATAACAATTCACCTTTATCAATCAAAATCTTGATATGAAGATACTTGGGTTTAATACACTTTGTTCTCACAGCAACAAAAATAGCAATTTGACTATCACTAAATAAGGTGCAATCATATTATTCCCTTCGAAATTCTTTCAACAGATTTATAAATTATGTTATCTTTTTACTAACATACAAAACGGTAATGAACTCATCTTCCATGTTTACTTTCACATACTTGTGAAGTCATGATACCATTTTAACTAAAATATCAACAATACTAAATATATATCAATAGACACTCTTTTAATTATACACATCTCTTCTTAAATTGACATCAACATGTCCTTAGAATATTATATTATTTTACTTCAAGTATAGAATCACATCTAATGTCGCTCTCAGATTAATGAAAAGCCACTTCATCAATTCCAAATGCATTCTAGATTAAACATACACACCAACTCTCGTAGCATATAAAATATCTAACATAGTTAGATACCATAATATGAAAAAGAAAAGAGAATAAAAAAATGAAATTTCGTAAAACATTATTTTATGGTTCTATGGTATATGATGAGTATTAATTATGACGGTTTATACCATGTCATGAAATGGCATCAGAGATCTTCACTTTTGTTAACACTTTAAACAAATTTGATGTACGAAGATAATATAATCTTGACATTCTCAAACATTGTTAGTATCTTGTGCCAAATTTAATTAGCAAAAAAAATTTAATATGTAGCTATATGTATATGCATCATATCACACAAAAGAAAAAAAAAAGAATTATGGATTAACAAAACAAATATTCTCCAACATATTTATATGTAGCTATATATATACGTTGATAATCGCACAAAAAAAAAAGAATTATCAACATTTAAATGCGACAAAGTTTGAGCACAAATGATCCATAGCTCCAAACAAGGGAACCCTTCATGCCCTTCATATTTCTAGACATTAATTGTTGAAAAACAAGAGATAAATATCCACATAAAAGGGAAGATAAATTATAAAAATATCAATCTCAAATAATCATAAGCATAATGAAAGTCTTTTAAGTTTCTTAATTACTCTTATAATCTTATTTAAAAAATTTTATTAAGTTTAAAATATTGTATAAAGATTGCAATAAAATAAATAAGACAATATATTTTTAGAAGATTCGATTCAAAACTAAATCTTGTTCACCCTTGACCAAAAGTCTAAACAAAAATTAAAATGTCTTTTACAAAAGTGAGCAAACAAAATCCCACATCAAGTTAAGACCTTACAAACACCAACCTAAAAGAGCCCACAACATTAGGCCAAAAGTCCTTATAATTATCGGCCCCAAAAAGTCTATAATACCATACCAAAGGACCCTACAATCAATAAGCCAAAAGACCGTATAAGATAGCTCAAAGACCAAGTAGACAAAAAGACAAAATCCTAACAAAAGAACAAAAATATAATATAAAAGCTCAAAGATAGTCCTATAACCCAATAAAAATATTAAAATACATGCTAAAGGATTATTGAATATTATAGAAGAGACTTTCAACTTAGTTCAAAGAGAAACAAGTTGGCAAAAAGGTTGAGAAAGATAGAGACTTTCGTCTATTGTTGCAACCTTGATTTTCACAAAGATCCTTAAAGCCAACAAAAATCTTTAAGTGTAAATCCTTCTAAAGTATGCGCAAATGTTTATTAACCTTTTCTCTATGCTTGGATTGTATAGTTTTTAGAAAGCTCTCCAACGAATTAAACAACCCTAATTGCTATTTAATTGCTATACTAGATCATCTTGAAACCTAGTCAAATTATTTATTACTCACAAAAACTAAACTAAACATACCATACATTTCAAAGATCGTATTATAGATTAGGTGCCAATTTCTACTAATTTTATTGTAAGTTAAATAAAATCATACCATACTTAACCTCGAGTTGGCTCTCAAATAAAACAAATTCACCTTGTTGAACTAAACATATTGTACATTGCAAATTAACGTATTGTACAAAACCTTCGAGTTCAGGTAAAACACTTTGACCAAACACTACCATTTTATAAATTCTGAAAATAATTTTCCACTCACATATCATTCCCAATCCTTCGCATTAACTTAAATGTATTGGATGATATAGACATTGTACTGTACGTTAAGGTCAATTTTGAGCATTTTTCAAGCTTTGTATTCTAGGTATTTTAAACATGTTTAGTTAATTCAAACATATATTTTTAAACTTTCATAACACAATTCCATAGATAAAGAAATATGTGAGAATGCATGTCTTATGCTAACTTAGATAACTAAGAAATTAGATTGAATAGCTTTTAATTTATTTATTCAAATTCTCATTGTTTGTTTTAGTATCTCAAGAGTATTGTTATAAATCGTAACATTTTAAATAAAGAAACTCTAAAACATCATATTCAAGTATGCTTAAAGTTCATATTTGGTACTAAATACAGTTCACACCAACCAACGCCAATTAATAGTTTGAGTCAATGATTAAGTTCTCTAAATTATTTTTTTATTGAATGTTGAGATGTATTGTTTAAACATTTAAACAAAAAGTATTAATATAATAAAAGAATAGTTTTATTATCATTAAATAAATTACATATAGATCAAGAGTTCAACATCAACTATAAAATAAAACTAATACAATAAAAATTGAATAATCATAATCATAAGATTTACTCAAGGTTTTCTCCAAATTGTTTTAATCAAATTATAATCATGATACAACCAAATACAAACAAATAAAACATTAAAAACAATAAGTTTTAATCCTACTAAGTAGACTCAACTAGATGATGTTTTTGTATTCATTTTGCTCTATTTATTAATAAGTCTATCACAATATTCCAACGTGTTAAGTTTTTTCTAAAGTCTCTTATCACGTCTTTTGGTATCTGAATCTTTCTTTAATCATAAAAAAATTCAAAAATTTGATTCAACAAACAAGCGAAATAACTCTGAAAAAATTTCCTCACTTAAATGATTTTTGAACCAAATAAAAATACAAGACCAATTTTTAGAAAATACCTGTAGCTAAATTACAATATGAGGTTGTGTACAAAACTTCAGCTAATCAAATAATACTCAGTTTTAGAAAAGTTTTGAATATTACATATATAAAACCTTCTGAGATGTGTAGATATAGGCTTAAGTTGTTTCGAAGTTCATTGTTTAAGGAATTTGTGATGAATAGATGTATCCATGAAACAAAAAAACTCTGTAGGAATTTGTGGTGAATGAAACAAAGACAACTTCACGAGCTGTAACTAAAACAGACTACAACACTTGTAACAAAAATAGACGTGGCATCTTCTCTTTAAGGCCTAATGGGCTTAATGGTCATCAAGACAAACACGCTAGTGCTACCATGCTTTTCTACAGTTTCTTATTGACAATAGCAGAAAAGCAAATTAATGAAAAGCATGCCAACTTTCAATACAAAAGCCTTAATTTGGAAATAACTTACAAGAAAAGAAAACAGTCTCTTTGAAAAAAAAAATGACCTACTATTAGATTTTGCCAAGCTTGGAGAGAAAAAAAAAATCTTACGCAAGCATTCATTAAAAAATAAATCATAAAAGAAAAAATTAAGTGTCAACTATCAACACTAAAACATTCTAAATTTTACTAGAGATCAGCAAAAAAAGAAAACAATGGAAACTTCCAATCATATGATAAAAACATTCACTTGTGATTATCAGAATAAACAATTGAAATCAAAAGTTCACATATTTTATATCTTTGTCATCGTGCTTTAGTAAACATCCTTACTTGTGCATGTCAATCCAACTCACTCCAGGAGACATCAGTGAAATAACTACATCATGAGCCTGTAGGACAGCCTGCACACCAACAATTGTATGACTTGTGGAAATTAGGTGCTACTCCAATTTAAGACAGTTCCATAGCAAAGGCAACCAGGTTAGAATACATCAAGTTAGCACCACATACGTTGTATATTGCAGCCTGGTCATTTGTGAATTTTCCACTAACCTGGGAAGTAGAAGGACTAGTCAAAATCAAAACTACAGAAAATATTTCCGTTAACAGACATCATATATGGACGCATAACTAAAAAAGACTACTTGCAATCAAGGATGCATAACTAAAACAGCAACAAACTCAAATGTATCTAAAAAAAGTCATTTTGTAATTATTCAAAGTTAACTTAAAGTCAGAAAAATTCAACTTTTATGTGCCAAATCATAAGCATCTCCACATTCAAGAAAAAATGTGCTTAAAATTAAAAAAAAAACTTTTTGTTTTTATAAGCACAAAATATCCTTTTTAGAGTTCATGAGGCTCCCCTAATGTCATCAGGGGAGCCTCATAAATCTAAATGAGATAGCTAGGAGAAAAATCCACATAAGATCACTAATGACAGATTTTCAATCATTGAGAACATTTAACAATTCAATGTTCACAACAACCAACAACCACATCAAAACATCCCCAAACCACTGTAATTGCCTCACAGAGAGATTCCTTAGGCAATTAAGCTAATATGGACATAGCTACCGAAGCACAAATGTGATAATTAAAATAATGTGGGTCATTATTCTTAAAGTGTAAACAAAAATTAACAAATAACTTAGAATAAATCTATTATGTCTCCATGGTCTGATTAGGTTCATCGGATCATATGATCGCTTCAATAGTAAAATCATGTTCAATCACCATGGTCCAATGGGTTCGTGTAGCCATTTAACAAGGTAATTGAAGCTTGCATATATCACCACTAATTGATGAGGGCAATAAGATCATCCAAATTTTATCAAATTCCTCAAGTTTTATCATCAGGTATTTCGATTACTTCATTTTGAAGACTAACTCATCAAAATTGTTTACTATCATCATGATATAATTTATCTTATCAGACAATCAATCTAATGAATTGATATAAAAATTTCAATTGTATAAGTGCAACAAATAAATATGTAATCACAGTCTAAAACAATTCAAGAACCCTCATTTATTTTAGCCATGCAAAAACAAAAAGTCATATTGTAAAGATGTCTGTTAGTTGTGCTTTTATGCTCACAATCTCTGCTGCCATCTCTATTTCTATAAAATCATGAATAAATTGTATCTAATTTAAATAGATTAGTTCCTAAAATGCTGTATTAGGCCCTCAAATATATTGATGGTTCTTGTCTTATCACATCAAATAAGTTCCATGAGATTTATGCTGCCCAAGTCCCTTTGAGCATATAGTCAACATTCACTACAAATAATGCAATTAAAGTTTTTTTCCTTCTCGACCAACATACAAATACCTTTCATACAAAATAGAACAAGATACCAATGTGTTTCTTAGATATTGACAAGATTCTAAGGTACTTTTCCAATCAATCTTGCGCCACACAAATCTGCATCAAAATATCTCACAAGATGGCATGAAAATTCATTCCTAGAATACTATAACACATTAAAGAAAAGGTTAACAACTGACAACATTCAAATGTACTCATGCTCATAAATGATTATATTGAGTGTTTTAGAGGTGCATATCAAAACTATTGTTAGTGAGAATGACTTGATGAATTCGATTTTTCATTGGCTTTGGAAGTTTTAAAGGGTATTCCCATTGACCTGCATTTGTACTTTACAACTTTCAGTGATGGAACTCTTATAAATATGCATATAATGCTTCTCTCAAAAGATGAATGCATTCATTTAATAAGCAACAATATTAACCCTATCCCTCCATTAATGTTATCATCCATGATCAAACTAGGTTGAACCATATAAAATTTATTTACCAGAGTGAATAATTTGATTCTTTAATCGTGGTTCATTTACCAGCTTCAAATATGAGTCTCTTGTCATGAAAACCTTTAGAAGAACCTAAACAAACAAATGCTGCACTCAATGAACATTCTTAACTTGCCTGTGGTGCCCATAATAGCTAAGCTACACAACTTTAACCTCATTTTGCCATACAAGATGCTCATGTGGACTCTCTGGCTGAGAGCCACTTTACTCCTCTCCTTTACGGATGGTTGACCTCCTAAGATGCACCATTAGGAATTGCTTTGGATGGCCTTCCATCAAGCATTCACTCCAAGATTACAATAAAACTTGATATCCAAAACAATTTATCAGGTACTGTATCGACTGACTTCAAAGATACAGTCGATAAAAATGCTGTTGGATCTTTTCCAAAATCTTTTGAAGTGACCACTATGTCAAAATATACAGAATTTGTGTGGTTCGTTGATTTGAATTTCTGAATTTCATCAATCAGATTATTTAACACAGACATGCACGGAATTGTGTATTAACTGGGGAACATTTCATAGTAACAAAAAAAGCTTTAGAAGAATGTACCATCCTTTCCTATTATTGTTGATGCACAAGACAAGATTTTCATGGTGGCATAAATTTGCTTAGAGCTTGTCTCATCTATAAATCTTCAGAAATCACTTGAGAAAGGATTGTCTTATAGGGGAGCTGGATATAAGACCATCCAGTGATCATTGAAAGATTGCCATCGGTCTCAAGAAAGACTACCGTAGGCCAAAGTGCAAGAAAAGAGTGAAAAGAAAGTAAAGATTTCAATGTAGCTGAGTTATATTAGTTATTTTTATGAATTTTTGTTTTATTGCCATTATTGTATTATAGTCTTTCAACTATGGAGTCTTTCTCGTGGTTAGAAAGTAAATAAATTAGAAGGCTAATTCATACGTAATCATAAAGTATTTAGAGCAATCAAAAATTTTGTTTGGCTCCTGGAGGGCAATCTTGAAGTTTAATAAAACTCCAAATTTCTACATAGTATTTCCTTGCAAAGAACTCAAAGGCATAGATTTGGAATCTCTTTCCCTCCCTTCGATGCTTATCAACTTCAACCTTAATTGCTACTTTTGGCTTGTTTGTTCTCTAATTTTTACAGTCCTTTTTTGCTTTGAATCATTCCACCATTTTCATCATTCTGTTTTAATATTTTCATGCCTGAATAGCACTAAAACTTCTTAATCAGGGAAATTGTGGGGATCAAAAAGTTTTCAAAGCACAAAACAAGTTAATAGCACTACTGGTAGCAGCATAATGCTGCTCTTTCTAATGCAACGTTTTACAATACCTTTACTGTTGGCAATTTTGTTGGAAAGATTTCTAGAGTACAACAAGAGAACAGGTTTTTCTTTGTCAAAACAGTTGTGAAATGTACTCGCTAAGAAAAGCTTTAAAAAAGGGGGTAAAAGAGTTAATGAGTATTTCATAAATTTCAAATGCAAGCCTGTCTATAAATACACTCTGTGGCAAGTTTATATGATAAACAAAAATTTCGGGAGTCCAACCCCCAGGTCACGGTGTGAAAACCTAGTATTTGTTTTCCTTGTTTAGTCTATTGCCTTCTTCGTAGTACTTCGTTATTCAAATAGTTTTCCATTCAGTTCCTTAAAAAATAATGATAAAAATAAAATAAAATTAAAAATAGTTGTTATTCTGAACAAATTTTATGTACTAAAATGAGTCACTCTATTGCCTTCTTTCTACTGCTTTAGTTATTCAACCAGTTGCCATTTAGTCCCTTATAAAATAGCTCCTCTTCCGAACAATAGAGTGCAAAATATGAATTTAAATCATGTACAGAAAAATGAATTTTATTGGATATATCACGGTACTCTAGATTATACAGAAACCCAAAAATTAATTTTGCAGAATGTATTAATGAACTTGAGAATTTACACTGTTCAATGTCATCCATAATTCGTTTTCTCCTCAATTCTATTATAGGTAGGCTAGTCTACATTTGTTCAACTACAAAACCTTGAACCTGCGTCAGCATCTGTTGAAGTGATCATAACATCATACATTCCTCTTGGACTTTGTTTTTGTTGTCATCACCATATGAGTTTTGGTGAATCCTTCTTAGACTACCATATGGAAAATAGTTCCCATTGACATTAAAGCTTCATTTTTCCGACGGTAGTATATAGTGAGAACACAGCAAAATTAATGAGGTGAGAATGTTTAGTTAGAACACTATAAATATGATTTTTGAAATAAAATAAATATATAAATAAAAAGACATTATTTTTGACAACAGGATAACATTGAAGTGTACTAATCTTAGATGTTAGATTTTAGATGATAGTTTAGGTTTCTTAAATTTGTTTTAAAATTATGTATGGACCCATATGGGGTCCCCCACCTATAGTCAGTACAATGTCTCATTTGAAAACTTCATTGAAATGTAATTTATTGGGTTCTAAACATAATGGGAGAAACTCAAAAACAAACGAAGCCCAAAGCTCATTGCTTCTTTGACTCTTTTTAAAAAAATCAACAAATGTTCTTGACCCCTTCAAAATTTGATTATTTCAAACCCCTTTGTCAAATAACCCAACTCATACTTTTAGGTATTTCTCTCTCCATGAAGGACAAAAATGAATCTTGACCCTCTATTTGTGATGACTCTTAGAATTTTTATGTTCTCAGCTGCAATGGCGAGTTTAATGTCACTGTGCTTGATATTGTCAATAAAGTTAGTCCTTTTGCTGTCTTAAAGGTTTCCCATACATATAGTAGGAAAATTAAGTCGCTAATTATATTATTGGTATGACAGTTGATAACTTTTGATGAACAAAGGAATAGTCTCTTGCACAAACAATGCTCATAAAAATAGGATTATGAATATTATATAGATAAATAAATTGATAGATATATAAATATATATACACTTTATATAAGTTATATGTACATATATTTGTATGTATATATATATATATATATATATATATATATAATGCTGGTATGTACATGCATGTTATAGTAGATATTTAATGAGTAAAGAATAAAATGAGATGCTCTAGAACTTGGGTCAAAGTATATTGGCTTGGATGATCGGTACAAAAGTACAGTAGGACTTCCTTTCAGCAAGATACAGTGAAACTGACTAATAAAAGTAGATACTAAAAGGATACTCACAGGGAATGAACATGTTATGTCAGAACCATAGAAGTTGTATTCAGCCCCCATATCAAATAATGCCATGTCTCCTTCCTTCAATATCTGCAAAGTGTAATGCAAGTGGTCAGAAGGAGGAGTCCATTCAACGGCTAGAGAAGCAGCTATTGCTTGTCACAGCAGTAGGAAACTATTCAATTACAGGCTTTACAACAAACGAAGACAAATATAGTTTCTTGTCCAGATAGAAAAAAGTTCTAAGAAAATAGTATTTCCTTTTCAATGACTGCAAACTGCATCAACAGCAATTTTCAAGGATCGTAAGACATATGACTAGTTGATGATACAATAAAATGGTAGGAGTTGGATAAAAAATTTAAAAGAAAATCTGCACTAACTCAAGCTTACACAACAGGTGGCAAAAAAGTTATAAATCTATAAAGCAGCAAAATTCCTCTAATTCATTGATACTGAAAATGCAAATAAGAAAAGTCAAAATATTGCAAACAAGAAATCCTATACCAAGCATGAAAAACATGTTGGTTCTTCAGACTTTTACAAAGGCACAAATGTCCAAGCCTGTCATCACCACAAATTTCTATTCCCAGAAGTAAAGCATTTGATAACGTAAAATAATAATGGCTTTTTTTTTTCTCTATAAGGATGAGAATGGGCTTCTAACATCTCTTATTTATATGAGATATATACATAGGGAAAATGTCAATCCACTGAAAAGCAATAAATATGCTTCTATTATTAATTAGAAAATGTCTTTCGTTGCTGTTGCATCAAAAACTTCAAAGGTCAAATAAGAATTAGTTAGGTCCCAATATCTTTTGTCTTTACAGCTTACATTTCTCTTTCTCAACACATTATATGATTAAAAACTTATCCAGCATTGTAAGAAATTTTTAAGAGCACTTGGAAGATTTCCATCAATCATGACATTGTGATGCTTATGCAGTGTTTAAATAAACAAAAATAATCTTGTTTATAAAAGACGGAGTTGATAGAGAAATGGGGTCAAAAGGAGTAAGTGGGAGAATTGCTAATAGTTTGGTTCGTAGCATTGAAATGGGTTCTAAGGTTGGGGTCTGCAGGGTAGTGGTCAAGTAAGGCAACCCTTGATCGTATTGCATGCATGAAGAGCCCATCCATGCCTATGCTTGACAGGGTGCTCATAAACAACAGGCTTGTAGCTTTCTAAAGGTCTGAACTTATATAGTGATCATTCTGATGAGGGTTACAATCACCAGAAATATGAAAAGAGAAAACATCGAAGTGGGTTGAAGCTAAAATAAGTTCCTAATTAATTTTCATCTTTCATTGTATGAGCACAAAGTAATTGCCATTGAAGCATGAATCATATTTTTTTATAAAGAAAAAACAAAAAGATAGCTATTCAAAATACAGGGAATAAATTTGTCATGTCACCTTTGTGTTTGATTAATCAAACTATAAATGTTTAACAATTTATTCTAATAAGTTGTTTAGTGTAAATCAAGTTTAGTTTTAAAGAGTAAGTCACGCACCTTTAAAGATGAAAAATTAGAGATATTTAAAGTACCTTGGAGGGTTCAACAAGCTTCAAAGATTAAAGATATATGTATCAACTTTGATAAATTTTTTTTACGATAAAATAAAATGTTAGTTTGTTGATTATAAGGCACTCTCTATTCGTATCGATTTCAAATCCTACTCAAGTATTCAATTGCTCAATCATCTTCTTGATTTAACAAATGAATAGGAGTCCATTTTTTAATTCCTTTATTTTTTTTATTAAATCCTACATATATGTCTTTGCCAAATTTCATGTTATGTTGATTGATTAAATTAAAAAAAATAATTATGTTAAATTTTTCATAATTAAAAAAATTACAACCACATCCCAGCTTGTGCCCAAGTGCAAAGCTCTCGAGCCAAACAAGCCCGAACAAGCACTCGCAAGCCTCAGGTCGGGAGACAGTCATAACCAAATTGGGTCAACATAACACCCGTGCAAACACTTATAAAGTGCAAAACTTATGCATACGCTAAAATGTGGGACTAATCCCTGGTGTCTGTCTGCTTCCAAAACCAAGAGCGCTCAGCATTGTTTGATCATGCATTTTTATGATCACACGATGGAATTCACCTCCACTTTATTAAACGGCAATAATCATCCATCCCGACATCTATTTGATCTCCCAAATCTAATGGCGATTATTGATTTCGTTGATTTCGTTGATTTCATATGATTTATCCCTAGATCTGATGATCATAACTTCATCATAACTTATTGGATGACTAGAATTCTTTCCTCCTTAAACTTGAATCGTGCAACTCCTAATTATCTGGCTTGAATCCTGTGACTGAGATCTACTCCGACTTTATCGTTGTTGAATCGAATGATCCAGATCTCATCCAATGTGATCAAATGGCCTAGATCAAATCTGTCTTGTTCGAACCATCCATATAGATCTGACGATTTGTATCACCTTCGATCAAATCCCATGGCTCTGGTCCATCTCGCCTAACAGCTAATTCTCTATTTGTTGCGTTAGCCGTTTTAGAAAAAATATTTCAATCTGTTTGGAAAAGCTTTTTAAACTATTTAACTGCACATTTTCAAATAATTTTTCTACACTTTCTAATGATTATAATCAAATTTTTTTTATAAATATCTAACAATTGTAAATAAAATAACTAATAAACATGAATTAATCTTTGAAATCTCTATAAAGCGTTGCTCAATATTCTATTGAAATAAATTTTACTGATGGCAACTACAGTTTGTCCTTCTCAAATTGTTAAATTTTTTCAACTAAGTCTTGCACTTCTAAACTTTTAATTTCTCATTTCTCTTCTTAAATTTAAGCTCGTTATGCCTTATTCAATTAATCAACAAGTATATGAAGTTGTATAAATTTATCGAGATTTTTTTATCTTGTATTCTTTTCTTTTGGGACACATTGGCCCAACTTTTGCAAAATCCCGAGTTTGGTTTGATCTAAAAAACATCGAGTTGGGGTTGAGCTCGCAAAAGCCTGGGTTATAGTTGAACCCACAAAAACTGGTAGGTTGGAGGTGAACCATAAGATAAAAACTTCAAATTATAATATTTTGTTAATTGTATTTTTCACAGCTTCAGTTGGGGGTAGACATAGGTTCTAATTTAACGTAATCACCTAAAAATTTTGATGTCTCGTTTCAATTTTTATCTTTATTTTTTTATGATATTGAAAATTAATATATATATATATAATCAATGTTTTCTACATAAATAAAATTATTTTTAAGAAACAAATACGATAAAAAATAGCAAAACTTATTGTAAATTCCACAATTCACTTCCTTCTTGTGGGATTTGCACACTTCCTTCTAGTGGGATTTGCACACTCATTTTCACTTCAAAATTCTTAAAAGACAAGTTCAAGAATCAGACATACTTATAACAAGTTTCATTCATGTGATATCAAAGCCTTAAACTTAGCTCATTCTTTGATAAATAAGATATAAATATACATTTCTTGAAAATTTCCACACCTTAATCTCATAAAAAACTGGTGAAGAAATTTACGAGTTTGTGTGAAACATTTAAAACACAAAGGCAAATCAAACAAAAAAAGAAATAACAAAGGATTGATAGAACTTGAGCTTTTATTTTAATTTTTAAAATCTCTTATTGGTTCATGTAGGTTAGGTTTGGGGTTAACTGAAACCTGATAAAATCAGCATAAATCAAATTAAACTACATACGACAATAATATATTAAGCAAAAAATGATTGACCAAATAGCTGCATGCACATGATTTCTTCTCCTTTCTACAGAGGAATCTAAAACAAAGCAATCAATCATAAATCATATTCTCAAACTAAACGAAACCAGCCAAACAAAAATATCTAGCTTACAACTCTGGACTAGAAACTAAATCAAAATGGCTTGAACTTACTAGTACAATCCACTCTTGGTTTGTTATCTTTACCTTCAAGTTTTTAAGCCAAATCAGTTTGATTATCTCCAAAAATTATATATAGCTCAGGAATGCCTATTTTACTTTGGAATTCCAATGTTTCTTGTTGTAGTAAGTCACTGATATAAGAATAAGATCACCTGGGCTTTAGATGGACATAAACCATTTCATCACTATTATCCATAGAAAACATTGTTAGTCATGCAGCTCAATCAAGAAGGAATGAACAATATAATAGGCATGCAATCAGCTATGGCTAAAAGCTTGTTTCAAAATGTAAGAAAGCCTAAACCTAGAATATTCAACTAATACACCTTTATCAATATTTTAATTCTTCATCCCCTGCCACTCATTTATGATAAATTAAAACAAAAAAAGTTCTAGAAAACTGGGCCAGTATTGTTATAATAGCATGATATTGCACTCCACTAAATCTACCCAAAAAAGTCATGAAAACAATCTTGCAACAAGACAAACAGCATAACTTCCATCAGTGACATTTAGAACAAGCGTACCCGATCATTTGGAGCAGCTGCATGACCATAGTGTAGAATGGCACTGCACCACATAACATAGAAAAATGAATAAGGCCTTAATAAGGTGTCGACTACCCAATCCAAACCGATAGGTTAAATATAAAAAACTAAAAGTTTAAGGTTCAAGCATAAGAAATGTTAAAAGGATTTACAAAACAAAAGAAAATTTTCACAACAAAAATTTTCAAAATCTTCACATTTAAAAAAAACACGGTTTTTATTAGTAACGTCTTATAACATAACATTACAGCCAATATAAAGAATAATCCAAATTAATATAATAGCAAGTGCATAACAAGGTTATATTATCAAGAGGGTAACTATCAAACAACTTCAGCAACACCTAATTAGCTTCACAATTGTTTTCAACTAATTTCGGTATATGACTAGATCTAGGCATAACAAGACATGATGATCTACATGAAAATAAAAAATCAAAAATAAAAATAAAAAAATTATTCTCTTGATTTGAAACAGTTTACACAAGCAATATTATCACCTGTTTTCACCTGTAGCACATATGCATGTGTAGGAACAATGCCTACAACCACCATACATGTAAATGTGGTGAAGGAAAATGCTTTCCAACTGATACTCTTTCATGCCTGCCCTGATTCTCCTCATGACCTATCAAAAAATAAATACACTGAATGATGGACAATAGTTATTTGTTCAAGATTAGTTCTTTCAAAGAAGGACAAAATGGTCCAAATAACACTAGTAAAGTGCTAAAATCCAGCAAGATATGATACTATAGATGCAGATCCATTATGACTAACAATCACTGCAAAGAAAATATGTTCCAAGTTCTAATGCTACAAAAAATTGGCAAGGGAACCTCCTTCAACTTTGAGAAAATGCTGAAGCTATGTCCTATGGTAATCTTCTTGTCATCTTAAACAGCATATATTTGATAATTTTCCTTTTCTTATATATTTGAATTATTGATGCAAACCTTGAGTTTGGAAATTTAACAAAAGCTTATTTAATTGAGAATCTTAAAATTGGTGTTACAGAGGAGAATAAGAGAGAACTTGATGTCTTAAAGGTTGAGAGTTTCCAAGGTAGAAGAAGAGACAACAAGAGAGTAGGCTAGAAATCCACTTCTCTTTAGAAGAGTTTGAGTTGCCAAGCCAAGTAAATTGCTTGCCTTCCACTGATCCTCAAAGGTTTCTTTATGGTTGAACTCAAGCAAGGGTCCAAGATGGCTAGTCATTATCATTCCTCCTTTATCTCTAGTCATTATCATTCTTCTTTTTATCTCCTTGGAGGTTGTATGCTAGGCAGTAGCACAAGACATGGGCAAAGAATGGCAGAAACCTATCCCTTATTTCCTTAGTGGAACTACCATATGCAATGATAACCTATGGTGATAGCCCAAGGCATGGGCTCTACCTAACAAGCAAGGGGTGAACTGCATTGAAAAGGGAGAGAGGCCTACCAATAATTTATAGGAGTCGTTCTTATTGACATGTTTTACTTCACATATGAGGGAGGACAAATGTTCCTGCTTTTGTCGTCAAGGTAGGATCAATTATTAGTGGCTAATCAAGTTCCCTACAAGGAACTAGGCTTGAAAATTATGCCGCACAGACTTGATATCAAGTGGCTAAACTTTAAGAACCTTGACATGAGCACCTAAAACCTGGAATCCTTGTCTTGCAGGTTGGACTGAAGCACAAGGCCTCAAGCAAAAGCCTCGGGCACACAGCCTTGAGGAATGGCGTGCACCAAGGGAAAGCCTTGAGTGCACAGCCTCAAGGGAAAGCCTCAGGCTAGTGATCTCGAGGTTTTGGCCTTTCACTGATGCTTGCCATGTGACTGGTTTCTGGATCAACAGATGATTGGAAACTTTTGCATCTTCAATTATCGTACTACTTTTATGTGAATTATAGATATCCAATTAAAATACTGGACACATTGCATCTAAGTTCTTGACTTTTTAATCCATTTTCAATTGAGTCATCTTTCGAGTTTTAGAATTAGAAGTTTATAAGAATGTAGAATAACAAGATGTTGAAGGTTCTAACAACAAGACATGTCAAAAATGCCATTAACTTCTTTCTATTCCTGCGAAACTCTACTCCTTATAAACCAGAAGTCGTCAACATCCATGCAGCGGAAGAGGAAAAAGGGGAGTGGCAATAACAACAACAATAAGTGGGTGAATATGGATCGAAGGGAGAACATTAGCAGAGCATCTAAGATTCATCTAATTTTAGAGTAATAGTAATAAGTAGGACTTGAAGAACTCCAAAGAAGCCATTAAAGTGATTGCCTTTGTAAAGAATCAAAAGGAAGCTTGGATGAGGACATAAGGTTAAAGTCAATGCCATAGGAATCATTGTCAGAGAGTTGTAAACGTGGGTTGAAATTGGTTACAAGAAAGGGTATTTTAAGAATATTGGTCATATACTTTATAAGTGCAACCTATCCAAACATAGATCAACTAGCTATTTTAAAGACATCTATTAAAATTGAGATCTACCTATTCATTATGACATGCTTATGACCCTAGATGTTTAATTCTGAACTCTAAAATATCCAATAGAGATTTAGCACAAAATTTAAAAACCCATGTAGAATCTATTCTATAATAGTATTTTGTTGATCAATATCAATGAAACACATAACATCATACATTAAGAACTTTTGTCCTTCATTCTTTTTATAAGGAAAATACAATATAATCAACAATGCTCATTACAATGACATAACATAAGCATTTAAATGCATTAGATGTGGTACTTTTTATTATCCTATACAACACATGTAGTACTTTTATTTAATCAACTTAGTCCCAAAAAAAAGAATAGTACATTTAATTGAAAACAATAGAAATTAATAAATGGTGAGAATATTGTTGTTCATACAAAACATAAAATATTAGTTATTAACCAATGTATATAAACCTCCAACTAATGCCAAGTGAAAAACTTTCTAATGGAAATTTGAAACAATAGCCAATATATACAAGGAAGATGCAAGCTTCAAAAGTCTATGAAACTTAAGATATCATACGATTTTAGTATATCTTGTTGACATCACAAGTCATTTCTGTCAAGAAATTTGTCATTCATGTAGAGCAAACTTTTACTATTGATGAGAGCTAAGGAACTCAGGCTTGATGGCATGATCAAGTGAAGACAAAGCAAGTTCCAACAAAGGACTGCCAAAGGAGTACCAAATAAGGGTGATACCTAACATGATGCATCACCTCTAAACGGCCCCTTTTGGCTGGTAACGAGAGAGGAGACACTCGAAAAGAGTGCAAGCATCTACTTGCTGGTTGTATGGGAGATAACGCTTGCCAAAAGTTCCACTAGCTGTTGCCCAAGATGTTCAATGAGAATTAGAGACGATGGTGGAGAGAAGACTTCCGCAAAGCAACAATCTTCCCATCGGTCCTCATCGAACAAAGATCAATCAAAAGTTGTGATGGGCAAGGCTAGTATTTAAATGTCTTACACTTTTTTACTTTTTCTTCACCGCTTTGGGAATCACACTAACAAGCTAGAAAGGCCACAATGTCATAAATGGGGATTGATGAGAGAAGATGTGGAATAACATTGGTCCCCTTTCGGCTGACAACAAGAAAGGATACACTTGACAAGATTGCAAGCATCTGCTTGCCAATCATATGGGAGATAACGCTTGCCAAACATTCCACTAGCTGTTGCCATAGATGTTCAATGAGAATTAGAGACAATGGTGAAGAGAAGCCTTCCGCAAAGCAATATTCCCATGGGTCCTCATCAAAGGAAGGTCAATCGAAGGTCATGATGGGCAAGGCTACTATTTAAATGGCTTTCACTCTTTAACTTTTTCTTCACTGCTTTGGGAATTGCACTATCAAGCTCGAAAGGTCACAATGTCATATAAGGGTTTTTGAGTAAATTTTTATATCAACAAGTTAAGAGAGAGCAACAAAAACCAAATGAAACATTACGATATCTTCTTAGACCTATGTGAAAGTAAGAAGAAATTTTCACGAATTTTATTGTTGGTCTTCTTAGGACCAAATAAGCGAAGGATACTATATGGGTATTATTAGATAGGTTGTTAACAAATATGATGCACTTTCTACTCATCAAGATAAGCTATACAACAATGAAGTCGATACAATTTATATAAATTAAATTATGACATTGCATTAGCATGACAAAATAAATAGTGTTTGATTTAAATTCTAAATATACTTTAAAACTATGCAAAAATTTTAAAGAGGCATTTGAAACTCAATCAAAGTTAAGTACAATGTTCCATCCTCAAATAGATTGTTAAATTGTGAGAACAATCAAGACATTGCATGACATTCTACAACTATGTGGCATGGACATTGGTGGAATTCAAGATACGCATCTGACACTAATCGACTTTATATATAATAATAGCTATCATCAAGCTTTACAATAGCCATATTTGAAGCATTGTATTGAAGGATGCTCCAATCAACAAGATGTTAGTATGATGACAATGAAAAGGCACTAATGCAATGAAAATGACCTCAGAAAATACTTAGAAAGTAAAATTAATCAGAGTAAAGATACAAAATTTATAAGATCTCTAGAAAAAGTACTATGATTTTAAGCATCACAAAATAGAGTTTCAAAAAGGAGATTAAGACTTTAACATGGTGAGACTCATGAAAGGAGTCACGAGGGTTGGCAAATGAGGAAAATGAGCGAAGATGTGGAATAACTTTAGTCCCCTAGTCTCCTTAGCCCAAGTATTTATGTGACTATAGAAAACCATAACAACCACAATTAATGCCCATGAATCCCCCACAAAAAGATCAATGTAGAAAAAAAGTGCAGGTATTGTCATTTCTAAACCTAACTTTTCTATCATTGGAGAAGACTTCTCTTAATGGATTTGTCATTAATTACTTTCTTGTACAAAAAAGTTGTCATCAAAGCAAAGACTAAAATAGTGAAGAGAAAGCAGACTATCAATGGAGAGCCTTTAAAGAAAAAAAAACAAAAACGACAATGAGACTAGAGAAAAAGAAGAAAAGAATGTAATTGGAGTTGCTTCAGCATAACTTTTCTATCATTGGAGAAGCCTTCTATTAATGGATTTTTCATTAATTGCTTTCTTGTACAAGAAGGTTGTCATCAAAGCAAAGACTAAATTAGTGAAGACAAAGCAAACTATCAATGGAGAGCCTTTAAAGAAAAAAAAAACAAAAGAAACAATGAGACTAGAGAAAAAGAAGAAAAGAATGTAATTGGAGTTGCTTCATCATAACTTGCAAAACCCCCCAAAAAAGATCAATGTAGAAAAAAAAGGGTGGGCATTGTCAACTCTAAACCAAACTTCTCTATCAATGGAGAAGCCTTCTCTTAATGGATTTGCCATTAATTACTTTCCTGTACTAGAAGTTTGTCATCAAAACAAGACTATAGTAGTGATGACAAAAAGTAGACTATCAATGGGGAGCCTTTAAAGACAAAAAACAAAAAGGACAACGAGACTAAAGAAAAAGAAGAAAAGAATGCAATTAGAGTCACTTCATAAAAACTTGCAAAACCACTTATGGTGGCTTAGCAAAGGTGGATAAGGATAATCCCTCTATATCAGCGAGGGTTAAGGAGCAACCCAAAACAAAGTTGACAAAATAAGGATGGACATCCAAGCAAAGATTGGCATTAAAAAAAACAAAAAAAGGAAGTGGCAATAGAGGTCATAGACGAAAACGCAAGGGTGGTTGTCAGCCAAGGTTGTCAGCGAGTTAGAGTAAATTGAGACCTAGCTTAGGTCTTCCTCAACTAGAGAGGAAGAGAGGAAATGAACAAGGAGTTGATAAGCCAAAGATTCCTAGCAAGCTCAAATCAATCAAATTTTCTCTTACCCTCCCCCCCCCCAACCCTCACAAAAAGTTTTGACTAAGGGGGGGTTGAAACAATAAATCAACCCATCTTACAATAATTAGTTGAGGAACTCTCTAAGTTAAGGGAATAGAATTTGATGACACTACCCATCTTACAAGAAGGCAATATCCATAGCATCAATTTAAAGCTCAAGCTCGAGCGATGGGACTTGGACAAGCAACTATGGATGCAGTCAAACAATAAATCAACCGGCGACTAGAGTTGTTAATGCCAAAACTTCTTACTAAGGATAAGAAATTAGTAAAAGAAAGATAGACTTGGAAGAGGTTGTTGGATAATAGGATCGGCTCATCTAAAGGAGGCCAGGCCATAACAAGAAGAGGTTGTGACACTACAAAAGGAGGTGCCCAAGCAACGATCACCACAATGTTGAAGGAATATGTAGAGGACTACTTTGCCGGAAGCAAAGATGAGGACCAATGAGTGATTTAGACATAATGCAAAATACAATGCCTGAAGAAACTGATACTAACAATTGAGATGAAAACTTAAAGAGGTTGTTCGCAACAATGACAAAGATACAAATGAAGGCAACCTTTGAGCAATAAGACGGGAGGAGAATGATCGTCTCTAAGCGAGGGTGGATCAGTTGGCTAAACAAAAGATGATCATGGAGAAAAGCTCAAGATCCTCGACAAGCGCATGGCCGATCTCACTGCAATAATAGATTAAAGGTGGATTATTACCATTGAGAAAATGAAGATTGTTGTCAAGCTAGCCATGTCCACACTTCATAACATTAAGCTAGTGACGATGAGTGCTTGCTCTCAAGGGGCATAGATGGATTGCCTCGTAAAGATAATGACAGTACAACCAGTTTGGCTTGGCTTTGCCAAAATAAATAGAATTTTCATAGGACGATGTCTGTAGCCACTAAATGAATAAGGAATAAGGAACATATTATGGCCTCACCAAATGGAGGTTTTTTCTATTTTCCTTTCCTAAGTAAAGGGATGTTCATGACTTTTGCAAATCAATTCAAAATGATTAAAAGAGTTTTCTTTTGTCAAATTCAAACTTTTTTTAGCAAGAGTTCTCTACAGGAGATCAAGAATATGAAAAATTTTCTTATAGAGTGGTCTAATCACTTCCTACATTTAACAAGGCATCAAGGGAAGCTCAACCAAATTGGAGAGATTTGATGATGAGACCCTACCTCAAACCATGCCCACCTATTAACTACAAGTGTGGCCCAGACCAATGCACAATGCATCATGCCACCTTGGGCAATGGAAGTAATTGATTATTCCTACCCATCTTGATTTATAATAAGACCAAAGAGAGTAACATCGCGACCAATTCACGACCTTTTTCTTCTTTCTTCCATTGCACCCTATGGCACCAAACAGACAAGAATCAATCATTGGTTCTTCTAAAGAATGAGCTACCCAGCCTCATCCACAAAAAATGGCCAATGTTGAGCACTTGTGTGCAATGTTCTCGACGATGGATATTCTCTTTCAGGAGGAAACAAGTGCATAAACTCCGACCTAACTGCAAATACATTTTGCATCCAATTGATTCAACTAGTGTTGACCTTCTTGAATAACTCAGAAAACCTATTAAGCCACTACAAGTTGGTTCTGACATAGCACTAAATGTTTTTGAAAGCTATCAGAGTACTTGAATTACGACACAAATTGATGAAAAGAGTGGCACCTCATTCTCTTCAAAAGTACTTTTAATAGCATCTATCAAGGCTCATGTCAGCACCATCTAGTTAAGGAATTATGACAACATGGACTTCCAGCAGGAAATCTCATTATATTCACAATGATAAGAATCATAAGATATCATGAGATTCTTGATAAGGAACAACCACATCCCCTAAGATTTTGTGCTAATAAGATACAAGTGATGGTGCCCAACAAAAGAGACAACTTGTGTGGTTGAAGAACTTAGTTTTTTGGCTCATCCAAAAGATGAGTGACCACTCCAACTAGGAGGTTCCAGAGGGCATGGTAGGCCAAACAAACTTGGTTAGCATCAACGGAATGGAGAGAGGAAAAGAGGCCACAAAGTAGCCTACTTCAACAACAAGGACATAGGAAGGCAAAGCAAGAGCTAAGATGTCCACCCAACTTGGCCAAAATTCCAGCAAGGGAGCACTAACAAGAAAAGAAATCTCATGCTAAAGAAACACCAAAGTTAGAAGGTGACAAGGTTGCCAAAGAAGCAAGCATCACAACAAAAAGTGGAGCCAATGATTTACGAGACAGGGCTAAGTCTACACACACCAAGCTTTCTTATATAGGAAAAAGTATAGGCAATTCCAAAGAGAATTTGACAATGAAGCATGCTAAATAACTCAGCTAAGTAGGAATCTAACAGTTATGGACTACTTCAAACAGGAGCTATCCAAGTTGTCTAAAATCGGTTGGATCACCCTATCAAAAAATAGCAACAAATGCAACTCTAGCAGCTGATCCAGCAAGCAAGTCTTCAACAAGAATGTGACATGGAACGATCCAGAGATTCTTACTGACACCTTGGTTCCCATCACCAAAAAGGCATGGACTCAAAAGGACTAGACATTATTTAAGACAAGGTAGCAAGTTTGAAGGCATTAAAGAGTATTTGCTCAGCCATCCATGCCTATGATGCTAACATCTGAGCATTAGAAAATGTACAAAGGAATAAGTAGGTAGAGTTTGACACACAACCACAAAAGCACACACCTCTAAGGTAAGGTTGTCATGAAGTCCAACAACTATGAGAGGAAATGCGATGAAGTCATTCGCAAGATCTGCATAGAAAGGGAGCATATCTCAACTATGATGGCTAACCTTTCTTTAACAAAGGAGTCATAAGCAATCAAGACACAATTGGCCCCCCTTAAAGAGCAAGTCAATGCAGCTAAGTATTCCTCCAAGGCAACAAGACACCAAGGATGAGAAAGGCATCCTATAGCTACAAATAACCAAGGAATGTTATATAAAGGCCACTATTCTACCTGTCGAAAAGAGGTCATTAACCAAGGACTTATGTTTTACGGATCTAAAAAAAAGCTAAGCACTCTGTGGTGAATATCTTATTCTAGAATCATACTTGACAATAACAGAGAGGCTCATTAACCTTTTGTAGGCAAGCATGGGATTATCATCATGGCAGCATAATTGTACACCAAAAGAAAGATTCCTTGGAACAAAAAGTGGGGAAGAAAGTCAAGAAAATGATGGAAGGAAGAAAGGTAGCACTTCAAATCCAACAAGTCGGCCTTGTTTGTTATTTTTCTTTCTCTTATTTGTAACTTCTATGAAAAAATAACCCCCTAATAATAATAAGAAGCTCATCTTTTTCTCATCAATACCTCTAGAGTTCTTGTTCGTTTTAGTTTTCATCAAGAACAGCATTCCACTTGTTCAAAAAAATCTCCCTTTAATGCCCTACAAACAACATTAAATGGAAACATCAATCATTGAAATGCTAAATCAACCAAGTGATTTACCCTCACTTGAGCCAAGTTGACTAAATAATTGCTGGCAAAAAATTGAAATGGTTTCCTTGGCAAGGGATGTTCCTGCTATTAGTAAGTTTAAGGATCCAAAGCAGGTTGTCCGCTCTACAAACATCAGGAGTATAAAGCATCAAATGAGCTTTAACACAATAAATGAGTCCCTTTAAGCCATGGCAGCCAAGAAATTTCTGCCTTTCAAGTCTAGTCGAAAGAGCTCTTACAAGGAAAGTGTGAAGAATTAAGCAACTTAAGAGCAATTTACATTGGGGAAGCAAGTCCATATGTTGAGGTGAGGCAGGCAAAGGACATTAATGTTTGGGCTAGGGTTGTAGTTCAAGATGCAATGTGAGATGATTCAATGCATAGATGGCATGTACAATGGGTCAACCTGAAAACTTCACTAAAACGTGGCATGACTGGTTGATGATGACATAGATCGGAGGGCTGCTGGAGAGAGGTCCTCGACGAATAAGGCTAGACAATATCAAGAAAGGCCCTAAGCCTAAAGGCTTAAAGGAGTGAATTCTTGCCAAGATCACGACAATGTTAATTCATTTAGAGCAATTTTTAAGTAAAAAAAAAAAAGGATAGCAGGAGTGGGCGAGGATGGTGTCAATGTTTAAGTTGCAATGGTGAAAACAAGTCACATGCGACAAGATACAAGGCTTAGAGTTAAAAGACTAGGAAAAATAGACCATCTTAGAGAATTAACTAAGCCACGAAGTGTCTGATGGATGAAGGCCCACAACTAGTAGTTATTACAGTAAGAACTTTGACAAGCTATGTTGTTGATTAGTTGCAAAAACGTCCCCAAGCCTAAAGCCTAAGGCAAGACGGTTCTCTCTAAGGGAATGACAATGTTAATTTATTTGAAGTTATTAAATAAGGGAAAAGGCTTACTAGCCAAGGCAAGCTAAATGAATAACATCATCTATGCCAAGTCAAACACAACGAGACATAAGAGCTCAATGCTCGAACAAGAGCGCAATGGGCTACCCTGAAAACTTAATAAAACAATGACATGGCCGATGGACAAGGGCTTATTATGGACAATTGTTAAAAAGAGTTCCATAACAAGTAAAGTCAATCAATGGCAAAAAAGTTCCCCACTCTAAAGGAGTAGGTAGAAGATTTACCACTGATAAGTTGACAATTTTAATTTATTTAAAGAAATTTAAGTTGGGTAGAAGACCTATTAACCAGAGCAATATAAGTGGAAAATGTCAACTTCCAAGACACAATCATGAAAGAAAATTAGACATAGGTAAATGTGAGGCTCATTGTTCAAACAAGGAGCACAATAAATCATCTTAAAGACCCTTTTGAGTTGCAACATTGCTAATGTATAATGGCTCATGACGGGAAATTGACAAAGTGAGGCCCTTGTCATGTCAGGCCATTCAATTACAACAAGTAACCTAAAAGGATGACAATATTTAAGACAATTAAGGTTGGGGACAAGGTATGCCAAAAAAGGAAATCCAAACCAAAGACATTAATATTTTGCTGCAATTATTAGGGTGAGTCAAAACTAACAAGACAAAGGGGTCTTAGTGCTTAAACAGTAGGCATAAGTGAGATTTGGTGTTTTAACAAATCTATCAAACTACTATAGAGTCATGCTGAGTTTATTCATATTTTGTCAAATTGCCTATGATATATCTATGATATATATATAGAGTATCTAAAATTAACAGAGACAACACCATTAGGTTGGATGATTCAAGGTTTTAAAGTTTAATTAAATGAAACAATATTTTTAATTAAAGACAACAATTTTTTTGGAGGTTTTAATAGCATTTCAAAGTTGTTTCCAATCACTAAAATTTATTTCTAGCATTTGTTATTTTCAAGGTTTTGTCGTATTTTAATTGCATTTTGACTATTGCTAGTTTTTGTTCTCCTTTGGTGCCTACACGAAGTGTTTGCGAGTATATTTGAGATTTAGAAATACACCATTATGTTAGAGGTGTTCACATGAAGATTCGTGATGGTATGGTCATACATGATCCAATTCAACACGTTTTGGATAGTTTATTTTTATTTCTAGAGGTTTTTGCATCTTCTCTCACATGTATGTAATGCAAAATCCATTAAAATAGATCCCTTGATAGGTTCTTAACAACTTTTATGATGTTCTGATGACCTTTGGGGAGATTCCAAGTGCATTTAGTTTGATTCTAATTGCATCTCAAATTATTGGTGTGTAAGATGTCAACAACTAGATACCATTGTAACTTCTGGTGTGACACTACGGTACCATGAAGGATCAAACGCCAAGTCATCTCAATGTGTTCCTTGTATTCATGAGACATTCCATTTATGAATTCAAGTAAATTTCTCTCTTGGTGTAGCCTTCCATTGCACTTTTAGAAAATTTCAAAAACTGCACTCTATAATTTGACATTTTCACCACTAAACAAAGTAAAAAATGCAATGAAATTTTTAAGAGAGCTGGATCTTAAAATTCCCAACAATTTGATGTTCATCACATCCTTTGATTTAGCCTCATTTGCTTGCAAATTAAAGCACCAGCAAGATTAGCCTAAATCTAATGATTCTCTACCTGTGACCAACATTAGGAGGATTTGACTAACCAAATTTTTTTGAAATAACATAAAATTTTAAAGAGATCATCTTCACTCAATTTTTTGTGAATTTCATCTTCACCATTTCATAGTATTCTTTCATCTTGGTGGTCAAACAAATTCCACAAATACCCTTTTTGTCCAAATTTCGATATCTTTAAAAATTTAATTGCATTAGTTCTCTACTTTTTTTGTTCCAATGCCTAAGATAGCCATTACCATTGTGCCCATTCCCTCTCTCTGTGCTGCACTCAAAATCAATGATTACAGGAAACAGGTATTTGCAAGCTGTGCTAGACAACGACAAGAAAGAGCCCAAGCTTAAACACTTGGCGAGGGACTGCTTGTCTAAGATAGCCATTATCATTGTGCCCATTCCCTCTCTCTGTGCTGCACTCAAAATCAATGATTACAGGAAACAGGTATTTGCAAGCTGTGCTAGACAACGACAAGAAAGAGCCCAAGCTTAAACACTTGGCGAGGGACTGCTTGTCTAAGATAGCCATTATCATTGTGCCCATTCCCTCTCTCTGTGCTGCACTCAAAATCAATGATTACAGGAAACAGGTATTTGCAAGCTGTGCTAGACAACGACAAGAAAGAGCCCAAGCTTAAACACTTGGCGAGGGACTGCTTGTCTAAAGGATGACTTAAGTTAAAGCTTACAAAATTGGGCAAAGGAATTTCTGCCAAGAAAGCTTGATAAATAGGTGGCCAAGTATAAAACATCATCATTGCCACTCCACATGTGAGGAAGGACCTCAACATCGAACATTCAGAGTTGGTAGACATTCAAGATATCCAATATTCTAAAGTTGGTCACTTCTGGTCATTGGTGTGCAGGAGGGCCACCAAACATAAATTTCAAAGCGATGCCATTGCACAACCAACTACTATCAAAAAAGTTTGCTAAACATTGCATGCAGGACACAATAACAAAATAAACGGATTTGTGCATCTCTGGTTCTTTTATTGTTGTTACCGCCACCTTAGCTTCGATATAGTTGGTTAGGAAGATCAGGAAGTGGCCAAGAAATTCATCCTCACAATGCAATCAGCCAAACACTCTCAATCAGCTTCGATCCTGACATCAATTGCCCAGTAATTGAACCAAATATCTGGTCACATGTGCAACAGCTAGCATACTCTTTAGCATCATGGCTAAGGCTTGAACAATAGTACCCCTACGAAACAACCTAGGTACAAGAGTGCAACGTTTGGAGGGCCATCCACATTCTCCTTCATGATTCTATACCACTAGATGACCCATGCTAGATTTGTTTGCCTATAAGCTGGCATCAATGGCTTATCTTATGAGCTTATGGGCTTTCTTGTCAACTAAGGGCAGATGCCATTTCTCTTTAAACTAACCAAGTCATCCATCCAAGGTGAAGTGTCGTCCACGAACATGAGGTGCAGCTGGTTTGTCGTCAGGATGCCTAACTCTTCAATTTCTAACTCATCAAAGCAAAGATTGGTGAGATCATCGGTTCACAGGTTTTCCTCACAGGGAGTACAGCATAGCTAACTTGGTAGAAATTAACAAAGGCCAGCACCTTAACCTACTCCTAAGAGGGTTCCTAAGCCAAAGGAACATTAGCAGCATGCTAAAACAAGCTTGACAATAGGCTGGAGGAGGCTTGACTGCAGGATAGGGGCCCTGCCCAAGGAGAATTGACGGCAAGTCAATACCAGGTTAGTGGAGGCTAAACAATGAGCCAAGGGTTAGACCAAAGGAGGCTCATTGACTAGCTGGGGTTCTAGCCAAAGGAAAGAGGCTCAACGACAGGCCCAGGATCAGGGCAAAGGAGGCTCGATGGTGGGCTAGAGGCCAGGCCAACAGAGGCTCGACATGTCCTAAGCATGAGGCCAGAGAAGGTTCGACAGCATCCAAGAGCCATGTCCAAGGAGGATCAATAACAATGCAAGGAACAAGTTGGAGGAGGATCGATGCAAAGCCGAGGACCAAGCTAGGAAAAGCTAAAAAATAGGCTGAAGGCCACGCTAGAGAGAATTTGATAGAAAGCATGTGAACAGAGCCAAAGAAAGTCTGATAGCTAGCAAAGTGCCAAGCAAAAGAAAGCTCAATGAAGGGTTAAAGGCAAAGTCAAGAAGGCTCGAAAATAGCTAAGCATCAATGGCACTTTTCATTAAAACCTCCTAGGAAAACAAGGGAAATCACACTCCTGAGCAAAGAAAAGCATTGAATATCATTTTAAAAGGAAGATCTCTTATGAATACAATAGATATATTTTTTTGAAAAAGAAACTTCTATGAACCACTATTTCAAGTATAAAACTATTCACCACCTCTTACCAAGAGGGTTCTTATGAGGATGCCAACTCTCCAAATGCACAACACATGCATTGGAGGCTCCAAACACTAGCAAGACATCAAACCATCACGTATTTTCCCGTATTGCTTATGAAACACCCCGTGCTCATGGTTTCCCGCACATAGCCTACGGCTCTTACTCCAATTCCTAAAACTAAAAACAAAAGCATGCCCACAAGAATCGAGTTGGCCTCAACTAAAATGCAAAAAACATACTATTTGAGATACTTTAAGGCGATGAAATACTGATAGACCAACCTTAAAACAAGGTGTCAATCCCAGAATCTTCATAAAGCCTTCGCAAAAAGTAGGTATTTTTTTTGTGTTTCTTATGATAGAACCTAGTCCCTCTAAAGGGCATAAGGCATATTTTGAAGCAAAGCATTTTTCTCATTCTAGATTTAAAACTTCTACATGAAACCATTCCTAAGCATAAAAGATAACAATATCAATAAAAGCACTAAAAAAGAAGTTGTTGATGCAAAGATTGTTTTCTAACCAAGTTAGGAAGTAAGTCCCATGTGTAGAAGAGGTTTGGAGAACAACAGACTTGAGAGAAAGCATGTGGGAGAATGAGAGAAGAGAGAAGTACATGAATTTTTGGTTATGTTAAAACAACCAAATAAAGGAAAATAGTAACCACTCATGCAAAACAAACACTTTTACCATCTTATTTAAGATTAGAAGATTATTCTCTCTATAAATACTAACAAAATTTAATAATAAATGGAAGAGAATAAGCAACGGATGTTACTCTAATGATGATGAGCTAAAGAAGGTCAACAGATCTCCTTATGAACCCAATTTTTCAAATCCTCAATCTTTAGTTCGAGTTATTATTCATAAAGAAGATCCAATTGTTAACATTGAGCAAGCAGGACTAGCAAGGCAAACTAATTAGACACAAAGGTTGCACAATGAATCCATATCGACAAGGGATCCAAACACATTAATGCCACAATCTAGGGATAACTTTCACATTTAAATATCTAACACAAAAGGATGGTATTTAGGAGACAACTATCATCTAAGCTTTGTTGAGAAGTTCATCGTTTCAATCGAGAGAAGTAAAACTCTTGAAAGGAGAACAAGGGAGGTGGAGATAACAACAATGCAAAGATGAGCCAATAGAAGGCTAATCAATGGACAATCCCAATGAAAACTAAGGAGTGATACCCATCATGATGCGTTGCATTGAGTAGCCCCTTTCCATCAAAAGCAAGAAATGATGTACTCAACAAAAGTGAAACTATTTTCCTGTTGGCCATAGGAGCAAGGATGCTTACCAAAGAATCAGTCAGAAGCCCAAAGTAGAGACAAAAGCCACTAAGAATTCTCAATAAGAATTAATGACAAAAGTGGATAGAAACATTAAGGGTTGCTTCTAAAATGACTTACAATCATTTATTATTGTAAGCAATGTAATGCCACTTAGAATGGGCCACCACATGGAGAAAAAGGATTAGACGGCAATGAATGTAGTGTAACTTGTTTTTTATGACTAAAATTTTTCTTATTTCTTCCCATCATATCATGCTCCTCTGCTCTTAACTTGTAAATATTATTCATAGTTAAGTATTTATAATGAGACTATACTAGAAATATATAACCTCAATTATAAATTATAGATTCACAATGGATAATACAAAAAATTTAATACAAAATGTAAATAATACAATAAGACCAAATTAATCAAGAATAAAATTGGCCCAAAATATCAAAGTGAGTAATATGTTTAAAAAATAAGAAATAGTTTCAAACTACCTCAACATGTGCTTCTGAGCTTACGTCATTGGCATATTGAATAAGCTCAAGTTCCTTTTCAGATTTAAAAACTCGACATTCAGTCAATATCGGATGAACGGTGCACAAATCAGTCTCAAACTTTTCAATCTCCTACAACGAGATAGAATATATTTAAATTCTTCAATCAGTACACAATAAAAGTTTTGATGCATTACTCCTTCATGTAAATTAATTTGATGAGATGAACAAAGAATTTAAATCTAAACCAATCAAACACTATGATACTAAAAATAAAAAATAAACCATTATAATTGAAGTAGAGAATAATTTTTCAATTAAGATTTGGATCACTATCTAACATGGGCAAAAAATAATAAAAGATGAAATAACAGAAACAAATGACACAAAATAGGAACATACAAAACACTGAACACAATAAAATATTTTATTCGAACATACAAAACCTTACCTTTAGTGTTGCAATAACGGAATAATGCAATTTAATTTCTAAATTTTGTTACCATTTTGGTCCTTCCATATCAAGAGGTTCGGTTGCAAGACAATAAATAATAAGAATCCAATGAACATCATGTAAATGCTTGTGAAAGAGGAAAATGTATCCGTAGCATTGATGAGCATGAACATCCTCTGCAAGGTCTTGGCAAAAAGATACATCTAAAGGCAAGTAAGGCTCTATTAATTTACCCAAGCCTACTAAAACACCCAAGGAAAGCCCAAGATCTTAAAGGAGATGGTTTTCTCCAAATACAAAAATAAAAATACCCATAGTTCAATTCAAGGAACACACTATGTTACCTAAAGGCCACTTAACATAAGAACCAAGAAAAATAGTGGATTAAAAGGACAATAGGTTCATTTTTTTCTTACATATTCAAATCAAACCAATTTTTAAAGAGAAAGCAATCCTTAGCCCCATCAAAAACATGGTGAACAAAGACAAAAAATTGAAGCTCAAAATCCAAATAAAAAATGATTAGCCATTTGACTATGAGAAAGAGAGGCCCAAAGGACCATCAAAAAGGAGAAATTGCTAACATTGCCAATACTTAGCAGGTGCTATCTTCGACAACATTAGCATTGTCATAAACCAACCTCCAACCCTCATCACTTGTGTTATTCTCACAAATTTAGAACTTTATGCTACAAAATCACTAAAACAATCATCAATTAATCCCAACAAACTTTTTAACTAGGATAAAAGAATTATGACAATAGTATCAATAATTACAATTTAAAACCACCATACACAACCATCTTGTTTCGAAACATATTTTGTTGCTTAAAAAAAAAACAATTCCCATGAAAGCATGATTTTGATTAATGGATAACTTTGTTTCTTTATTAACAAACTCAAGGACAATATTCACGTGTAAGTACCAATAGATAAGGAAATATGAAGAATTTCGAGGATGCATCTAATATCACTGAAAAGAAAAGCTAAAATAAAATTTATTTGATGATGAGGCACCTTAAATGTTGCAGGCTTGGAAAAGTTATTGCTATCAGTGTTCAAACCATGCAAGAGAAAAAGTAATGGTTTTCTTAGTTGCTTGCAGGAATCATTCAGACCTTGTGCTATTTCATCAACATAGTAAACCATATTGACCATGTACCTTTCCTGCAAGCACAAGAATAAAATGTTAATTATTGTCATACAAACCGAATTAAGCATAATAACCTTCAATTAATTGCTAATAATTAGATAAATACTTGGAAGAAAGATAATGGTTTGATCTCTCCCAACCAAACAGAATAATCAGCTGGCAATCGTGGCACAAATAAAGTGGACTGTCCAGAGGCAACATCCTATTAAAAACAATAAATTGATTAGTAATTTTGATTTAAATGTTTAAAGAATCATATGCATGTATACATACATACAAAAATGTACAATCACAATAACAACCACTAGAATAACATCATTTTTATTTGTTGAGCACACCTACGTGCATACCTACATGCATACGAGCATACCTACATGGATGCATGCATAAACGTGCACACACACGTGTGTGTATATATATATATATATGGGCTAGATTTGTTGGCATGTAGCATAATAAAATTGATGAAACAAAAATTATAGTTTAATGAATAATACTGCTAAAAGACTCTCCAAACATTAGCAATGAAAAACTTTAAAATTTAAACCAGTATATTTCACATTGAAATCATATGATTGCATCTATTCCTAGGTATTTTTATCTTTATTTGGCTTATCCCTGTGTCAAACTAAAGGACCAAATTTGAAAATCATTTAGGCTTATTGAAGCATCATAATGAAAAGCAAAAAAGTAATTTTGAACACCTTTTGAAATTAGCACAGGCATCAAGAAGCTACTTCAGGATTTCAATTGAACATGCTCTTAACTATTCAGTGCATGAAGGTAGCAAACTAATAGATGCAATTTTTATAATAATAAATAAAAAAAATGTATGCATTATCTTAATGTAAATATCATTATTTTTCTTTTTATAAGCTTAATTTTTTACTACCAATATATACTATGCATGTCATGTATGAGACTTCTAGAGAAATAGATAAAGCTTAAGCAAAATGTCAATCATGCCATTTGTAATATAACTTTTTTAATATTCAATAGTTGTATTGGTTTTAGCATTTCATGGTATACTCCTATCTAAAATAGTATGTCATATCCTATGTAACATTGATCAAAGCCAAATAAACGACTAAGGAAAGAAAGGATAAAACCTGCGAAGCAAGAATTTAAAGTTGCTCCATTATGCTCAAGATTATTTTGCATAATGAACTTTTAAGTATATAAAATCACAAGGGATATGCATTTATTAGAAATGTTTGTGAGACTAAAATAACTTTCATATGTCTCTAAATTATGAATAAATCTTAAAATTTTGTGTGATGAGTTAAATTTTTTAGGCGGACTAAAGGTATTAAACATATTAGAAAAGAAATCATAAGAATTGTCAATTAGGAAGTTCATGTTATTCCATCATGCTTATGATTTTATCTGTCAATGAAAAGTCTTGTTCTAAGCCTTCAATAGAGATCTTCGTTCAAAATCAGAACACACAATAACAAGGCATGTAATAGTCAAAAAAAACTAAAAAAATATGAAAAAGAGAGAGAGAATAGAAAAACTAAAGAATAGAACTAAAAAAATATTTTGTTTCTTTTTTCTTTTCTTCTACACACTTTATTTTTCTTTTTTTTCAAACACCTATTTATAATGATATAAAGAGTATTTGGTTATTTTACATATATTTGACAAGTTTTTTCAACTTCAAGATGGGTTGGCATACCTACCAAACATGTGATGCAAAAGGTGGAGTGTGTGACATGTACCACCCAAGTGGCACACAGTGTCATCTATCACACACATTGCTCACGCATTGGTGGTAAGTGGCACACGCCCCAACACCAAGCACAAGTCGGGTAACATGCAAGTGTTGCAAGATCTAATGCATAGTCCATTGTGCTCAAGTTCCGTATGTGCAATTTTGCAGCACACCTGATCCAATGCATACAAGCGGTTCTGCCCCTGTGCTCTACCCCATTCCTCTTTAGTACCCCACATGCTACATATGTTTCCTCTTCTCACATGCAATGATTCTTTTTGCCAATTTCCTTCATAAAAAGATCATTTTCTTCTTCAATGTTGAATGGCTCCAAAATTTGCTTGCCTAAAATAAATCCCTTGATCATAAGCCTCTTCTTTTAATCATTCAAATCTCTTCAAATCTTCTTTTTTTATTTCTTAGCTACATTGTTGTCAACTTAGAATAGGCACACGCAATTCCAAGCAAATGCAATTCGCTGTGTGCTTTGCTCCGACCACATGTTGGTCTATCATCTGCCCCATCAACCGTGCGCATGTGGTTCTACTATATGCCTTGTTTTGCATGCTCATGATCGTGTGAACTGCACTTTGAGATGCCACATATGCTACTTCTTGTAATAGTTCTTTTGCAATTCCTTTCCCAGAAAAGTCATTTATTTATTAAAGTATCCTCAAAGTGATTTATTCTTTAAGGTATCCTCGACGCTAAATGATTTCATAATTTACTAGACTTAAAATAGATTTTTTTAGGGTTAATCATTTATTAGACATGCTTGTGAGACCTAACTATTCAACAAAATAACTTAGCCATATCATTTTATCACGATTAACTCTTAAAATATTGCACAATGAATTATAACTCTTGTGACATCGGCCTTCCCCTCGAAATGAGGGGTGCAAAGTGTTGGTCCCACATGACAACACTCACACTCAAGGAAAAGGAAGTGAATTGAGTGAAAAAATATTTTTGCAAAAGATAAACTTTAACACACTTGACATTACAATGGATTAATTTACATTTTAGGCAATTAAAGAAAAAAAATAAAAGTGTTAAAAATATAAATAATACTAACACTTTTTAGGTAATTCAGTTCTTAAACAAGTCAACCTACATCTACTCATAATCCAACTAGATATGGGCTTAACCCTTTGCATTGTCATTCCTTTGTTGTAACTAATGAGGAACCATCACAATGTATCTTTTATTAAAGCTAAAACACAACCTCTTAAATCTTTTTTCCTAGGTTAAAACTCAACCCTATCTTGTGTTCTTTTCAAGATAAAACACAAGGTAAATGGGTCTTTTCCTAGGCTTAAACCTGACTCACCTTGAGTCTTTATGATTGAGACTCAACTTCTAAATTTAGATCTTTTAGTTCCCAACCTAATAGACTTCTAAAATAAAAAAAAACTTCAACTCTCTTCTCATGAAGCATAATACAAATTTCTTAAAATTGAATCAAGAAATGGCTCATAATGAATGCAATTTGAAACAGCTTACTGAATTTTGAAGCATGAGAAGAAATATTGAATATTTGAATGCAAAGTGCTTCCTTTCTACAAAGCCTCCAACAATGAGTGCAGCAAGTTTGTGAAGTTAGAAAAGTTTGAAAATAGCTAATTGATGTTGTCCAAAAAAGTATGAAGAGTAAAGTGCATTGCGAGTTCATTCAATAGCTCATTAGCATTGAAATTCTTCTCCAAATGTTTATTTATAGATCTTAGAATACAATTAGGATTTCCTAAATCCATAACAAACAATTCTAAGTGTCATTATATATTAAGCAAGCATAAGATATCCTTAAACACCCATAAGGATATTTGCTAACATTTAGAAAACGACTGAAATAGAAATCTCCTAGGGAAAATGGTCAAATCCATTAGCTATTACATAGCGTCAGTGAACTAGACGTATTTTACGTCAAAGATGATGTTTCATACACAAATCTTTTGTTTTGTCTTAACTAGTGTTGTGCACCATCCACTCGCTTGACAAAATACTCAACTTGATCTAGACGTACCGTATGGGAAAAATCAATATTGTACACAAATCTCAGGTTGCTCAATTTAGCTAGTTTCTATCTTATATATCGTGACGTATTATACGCAAGTCTCAACTGAGACTCACATACATGTGACATACCTTACATCCAAGTACTATATTATCTATTATTTAAATGATGTACCATACATGGCTAACCAACATATTATATATTTCACTTAAAAATTCTGATTTTTAAAATGTTTTTAAATAATTATAAGTGTGAAACATAAGTGCATGCATATTCATAATTTCTGACATATTTTGAAAAACATGATGCCTGTTAATGATAGCCATGTAAGACCAATTTAAACAATATCTAGTCACAAGGTTGCCCAAGATACATATTTGCTTCTTTGCTTAGTGAAGTGCCCTCTTTCTTGCAAGCTTCATATGTATTCCTTGACTTCAACTCCAAGTCCTCTTACAAGTTTATTATGTATTGATTATTTCACTAAGAGTTCATGAGCTCCATTTCAAATAATCACTTAGACTTCACATTGGGCTTCACTTGAACTTGACTTATGCTACCGTTGAGCTTGATTTGAGCTTCTTGAATTATAATTCAAGTTACTCCAAAACTTTCTTTAGGTTAACTAATTTTCTTATAAACTCTATGCATTAGATAATCATATTAATAACTCAACTGTTATTATTATCAAAAAAATATAACTACGAGCTATAAGACTTATAGAGCTAACATGAAGTTCAAATTTGGTCATAATCCTCACCTTTCTTTGAAAACAAACTCTTGAACTATTGTATAGTGTGATATATGACACAATTTTCATCAAACAATTGTTCTAATGTTCAGTCCAAATATAGTAACATATTATCATTTGTAGTGGTATCTAATTAATGTTTTAAAAGGAACTAATGATCAATGATAAAAAAAAATTGAAATTTTTTCTATATTCATACCATTTATTGCCCTAATGGTGAACATAATTAAATAAATCCAATTTATTTATACAAAAAAGTTATACTAATACTTGTCTAGCATGGGAAACAAGAATTATGACAATATTGAATGGTAACAACAACCAATATTTAAGTATATTTCATTGAGATTATGTAATTCTAATTTCATGTCTTCTAGCCTTCTTTATCTTAAACATTCCACTGTTCTAGACCTTTATATTTTTAAACAAGAGCAAGAATGAGAAAATAGGATATTAGATCTATGAGAGGAAGGTGAAAAAACTTTTAGCTTAAAAGTTCTAGTAGAAATTGTCCAAAAGATAAAGCAGTAGAGAAAACCTCTAGAAAAATAAGTCTAACTAATAAATCATGTGTGCTTGAGAACTCTATTTTCCTTCAAACACCCATGCCCCTCCAAGCCCATCCCATCAAAGACCCTCACAATCAATTCCCATTTCAAAGCAAGTGAAGTAATGGTTTTCTTTGAACTAAAGCAACTTAAATTTGCAATAATAATAATTGATGAATTGGAGCTGATTAGTATATTAAAACATCTAAAGAATTAAATAAAATTAATTGCAAAGGTAAGTACCAAATTTACAAAACAAAATGAGTAAAAAAGCGTGCATAACATCAAGAACATACAATGGACCCATAGAAACCTGGTTCTCTAACTCCAAATAAGTATGCAAAATAACTTTCTTGCCTGCAATAGAGAGCCAGAGCAAGGTTGAGCAAAATAAATTTCTAGCGAAAATGGCAATGAAGCAGTATGTCCAAATAATAAGAATGGTAGAAGACCAAATATTGGTACTTGATAGAACACTTAAAGAACATAATATGGATTATTATAATCAGCAAGAAAACCTGATTATTTTCCAGTAAATCAAGAAACTAAATAAGGCTCATCATGAAATAAATGACCGAGTAAATATGAGAAAAAAGCTGTCCAGTACGAAATCTTGCAGCAGCAGTGCAAAATTTACTACAAAAATATACAAATACTGACATTTACAAACTATCTCTTTCCTTGAATTAATATAAGTTCAAACTGCAGTCAATACAGATGTTAGACTAACTAAAAAATCCAACCTCCTAGCCAGTTTTCATGGAAACTCAGATGGTGAAGAGAAAAAGGAACCAAGCGTATACAACATATCATTAACTTCTATCCACAGACCATCTCATTCAGCAGGATTAATAAGTTTGAGAAGTGATTACCATGTGATTTTCGGAAGTAAACCAAAAAGGAAAGCCAATCGACAGACAAATTTTGATTTCAAACGTACAGAGAAACTCCCAAAACGAATCAATCCAGCAAAATCATTAAAGACAATTTGTTCGATAAAGAATGTAGTACGAACCATTACATATGGGGTTAAATACCTGAAAAGTTCTGCATGATCCGTGCAATATCTATTTTGCTCCTCGCCACCCTGAAAAGAAGAAAACCGCATAACCGAATGCCAATTCAAATTGGTAATTAGAAAATACGAATTACCTGGAGTAAAATTAAACCTCGGATGGGCCGACTAGCAGCTGCGAGGTGATCCCGAAGAGCTCGAAGTAATTTCTCTCGGTTTTCCACATGCAGTTCCATGGGCACCGCCGGCGGAGATAACAACGATATTGGCAATGATGGAGGAGGAGAAGCCGTTAAACCGGCTGCGCTTTCGCCCATGTTGGATGCCTCGGAGTGATGCCCAACGCCCGGCCTTCGTCGATAGCTATCCCGTCCTCCTTGTTCATCCCCGGCGGTTCAGTTTTTTAATTTATATGAAATTGTTTTTAAATTATTTTTAAAAATAATTGTTTAGGGTAAATAAATAATTTTAGAAAACATTTGACAAGCTCTTCAAATATGGAACCAAGCAATAAATAATAAATTCCGAAACTAATATATATATATATATATATATATATATATATATATATATATATATATATATATATATATATATATTCTTAAACTATAATTATGGATTTTTCTCATTTATAATAATATTCACAGAAAGCTTTGAAATGACTAGAGTTAAAGGAAAACAAATTGCTTTCACATGTTTGATGTTTCCATGATTTATAATTTAAGCAAATTTTCATAATGCATTAAGTTGATAAACTGAGCTAAATTACACATCCTGTTTTGATAAAATAGCATTGTTTCATGAGCACTTAAAATTTTTTTTGATAATATTGTTTCAAAAATATCATGCATTTTAACTGGCTCATAAATTAATTAGAAAATAAATAATTTTGAAAAACAAAGTGAAATTTTTTTCGAATATATAAGCTATCTCACAATAATGTAACACTATAATATCTTTCTTCATGTTAATTTAAAGTGTCTGAGATTATTGTACATTTTTTTTATTTTTTTCCTAATTTATATGTTTCTCATTAGTTTATCACGTTGTGATGAAAGACAATTGGCATTTCTAATAACATAAGGGTATAATAATATATTTATGAATCAAACAATTAGAGAAAAAGTTGGATGATTATGATGATGCCACCTTTTGCTTTTAGCTTTATGCTACCAAATCCATGGTGTTATCCTTGAGAAAGAGACAATTCCTTATTGCAATGAAACATATCAATGTTAAGCTCAAAGCATAATATTGGATTAAGATAAGTATAGCAAATGACTTATGATAATAGCTTGAAAGGGGCATTAGGAAGAACGCCATATGGTATGTCCATTAAGGACTGTGAATTTATTTCCCTCCTTAAGACCATAAAATATAAGCCATCATGACTTATGTAGATAATGAAACGAAATCAACTAAGTCTTATTATGCAAATATAACGAACATGTCCTTGTCGAAAATCATTGAACATGATGTTCACATGCAAAGGGAATCGATTTTGCAAATCATAAATTCAAACAACTGCAAGTGTTGTAATAAACATATTTTAAAATTTTTAATTACTCTAGTAAATTAGTATTAGAAAATCTTATTTAGTTTTTAAAATAATGTGAGTGCATAATAAAAATATATATATATAAATTATTTTTAGATTATTTGATTTAAATCCAAATCTACATCCTTTATTTGCTAAAAAGTTAGAAAAAAACAATAAAAACTTCTTTCACAAATGTGGTTAAGAAAAAATCCCTCATCAAGTCAAAGAATCTTGCAAAGACCTACCTAGAATAACCTACAAAACTTTGAGCCAAAGCCTTAGAATACTAGCCCAATGAAGCCTATAACATTAGGCCAAAAAACATTACAAATCACGAGGATAAAATACCCTATAAGAACAACCAAAAGATCAACACAAAACAAAAAAAAAATGTTCCAAAAAAAGCACAAATGATATAATGAAATACTCAAAATACATATCACATATAATTGATACAATTTAATCAAGAGTGGCTAAACTATTATAATGAGTAATAAGAAGGATTAACTTATGCTAGGAAACAAAAAACATGAGAGATAAATTCATGAAATCTAAAATAGAAAGATATACGAGATATCCTTTAAGACAATCTTAACAAAGAGAGAATCATGAACAACATAGGGACCACTTTGATGGTTAATCTTACAACCTCTCAATAGCATAAAAGTGAAGTACTTGAAAAAGATTTTATATTATCGATACAAATAAAGCAAAATAAATGTCACATAAGCACAAATGTAAATGTATATGATAATCTTACTAAATCAATAAATGAAGTATCGAGATAAATTGCATGCAAAAGAGAAATTCCAAAATAATAGGAACCCAATCATTAGAAAGAGAAACAATGATAAAAACATGAGGTTCATAAACAAGATTATCGAATAAGGATGATTGTGACAAAAGAAAATAAGCACAAACATTATCAATAATATGAAAATGAAACGCGTTGAGTTATTCTTGTGGTGGTATGATAATGTTAGTGGTTGAGTTGACGTAGATTGGCATGGCATCTCTCTGGGCCTCACACCGCTCTCAGTATTTGAGCTTTGAAGAGTTGGCACATTGAAGTTTTTTTGCAATCAAACTTAAGATCTCAATGAAACACAAATAGAAGCAACATATTTTATTCATCAAAGTAACTTACAAGAGGGTAAGCCTCTTAAGTTATAGAGAACCTAGAATAGTACAGAGGTAAAAACACATGAGAATGCCAACAGACATATATATAATAAAAAATATTTTAATTTAGCTAAAAAACTAAAAGTAGTAAATAAATTTATAACAAAATTAAATCTTCTAGAGATTCAACAAAATCAACCATTAAAACCATAAATTATCCTTAAAATTTTTCAAAATATGCTTTGATAAGATGTTTCCAAATTGCTTTTATTGAAAATTGTCTCTGTTTAAGCAATTGGGTAGGTTGGGTCAACTAGTCAATGGGCATGTGTCCGTGGCAAGAATGAGTCAAGAGGCATGTTACGAGTCAAGTTTGGGTAGGCATGGCTCAATTCATAAATGGGTCATCACAAATTAATAGATCTGTAGGTCCTAGCGCTAGTTAATAGTAGGTTGACATTAGCTCAAGCCAACAGTTGGTTAATGTTGGCTTGATTTAGAAGTGGATTGCACGAATCCATGAGCATACATTAGTTGAGAGACACAACTTGAGCAATGAACAAGGTTGGGTGGTGAGAAATGGACCCAAAATATCACAGGCAAGCCTAGTGCTCAAAAGGTAGTTTGAAAATGAATTTTAAGCCCAAAATAGAGTTTTAGGCTCAAATTTGAAGTCACCACAAATAAATAAAACCTTAAACTATCTCAAAATGTTGGAGTGCACTTGATTGCATCATGTGCATCAAAATCATGAATGTAATTGGTGTCCACTTCATTATGTAACAAATTAACTTTTCATTACTTCAAGACATATTTTATATGTAAAAAAATTAAAATAAATACATACTTTTCACTTAAATTTATATAGAATAGAAGGATAATTTTAAAAGTATTTAGCACTCACACTCAATCTTATTGGCTCTTAGTATTTCAAATAAATTATTATAAGTCTTACATTCTAAAAAAATAATAATAACTCGAAAAGATCTTCACTTATTTGCTCAAGTTTTGTATTTCTCTTGGTATCAATATAATTAAAACCAAAGTACTACCAATAAGCTTCTTGATTAAATGATCAAACTCTTCAATTAATTCACTTATTTAATCAAAATTAATGGTGCAAGTATATAAATGGTTTTGCTATTTAAAAGATATAAACAAAATTTTCTATTAAAATAACATAATTCATGTGTTTTCATTAAATTAATGGTGCAAGAACTAAAAGTTCAATAATCATCCCTTTTTGATGATGATAAAACCATAAAAAAATAATTGAAATGAAATAATATTAAATGATCAAGTATATAAATGTTCCCTTTAAATTCATGCCCTTCCTTAATATAAACAGTAAAAAATTATTAAAAAGGTATTGGGATGAATAAAATCATTTTCATTTCATATTTCTCTCTCCTTTTATATCATGCATCAAAAGAAAAAAATAACTTGAATTAAGATGACCAAGGATTCAAGATAAATATGCTTATTAAAACTAAGAAAACTATTAGTTGTTTATATAAGAATAATAAAGCTATCGATGAAATACTTCAGGGGATTTATTTTATTTCTCTCCATAGATCTATGCATATAATAAACATATATAAATTAAAAAAAACAAATAATCATACTTAAGAATATTAAAACTACTTAACATACTTCCAAAGGATTTGTCTCAATTTTATAATTTAAAAAATGAAAGCATCCACACAAGGATAAAAATTAAAAATTTAAATTTTAAAACCCAAACAGATTTAGGTTAAGCCATTTTATAATCAATTAATTAAATTTTTCTATGTACATGATTTTTTTAGCCCAAACATAAGGAGGTACATAGAATTAAAGTTTAGTCAAATCTTACAATCTTTAGGTATATGACATTTTTTTATCTAATAATTACAAATAATAGATAAATTATATGAAAAATTATTTATAACATGCATGGATTTAGAATATCGAAATAAGACATTTTAGTGTATGTTATGATATGAAGCATGATTAGAGTGTAATATTTTGAATTGTTCCAAAAAAAAGTTATCTTTTACATTCATGCTAATATTTTTATGCAAGCTTATCTCTAGCTTTTTATAAATCATGTAGAAACTTTGTATTCTTTTCATTCAAGTCATCACATAAGTCAAGGTATTTATTATGTTCCTTTTTCAATATTTTATATTTCTTAAAAAACAATTTAATAAAATTACTTTCTAATTCTTTATGTGAGAGTTTGCTTATATCATTGTCTTTATTCTCGAATAAGTTATGATGAAGTGTCATAAAATAAATAACTTCTCTTTAATCAGCCTTCTCACCACTTAAGGATTCTTCATGCTTTGTTGAAAGACATTAAATTTTTTTCATTCCTTAATATCCTCACTAGTTGAGGAGGTAATATATTCCTTTGAATTGCTCCATGTAGACATCATGACCTATTTCTTCTTCTTCTTATCCATCTTGAAGTTACACTTCTTCATGTTTCTTTTATTATCCACAATTTGTGACAATCAAGGTGGTAATGTCCTAGCTTATGGCATTCATAAAAGCATATCTCATATTTCTTCCTTTATCATTATAGCTCCTTTCCTTCTTTGAATTTTTTGTAACCATTTTATTTAAAATTTTTGTTAAATTTTTTAGAAAGTTGTTCCACTTGATTATTACATGTTGAAGTTTCATTGGATGTGGATCATACAACTTTTAAGGTAACATCCTCCTTCTTAGGATATTTAGGCTACACCTCTTTTTCTTTTCTCCTTGCTATCTCCATCTTATTGGTCATGACATCTCCAAGAAGCTCATTAGGTGAGAGATGTTCCAAGTTCTTTTAAGCTTTAATAGCGACCACCAAACAATCAAACTCTTTAGAGTTGCAAGATATTCATCACTTGTTCAATGTTAAAAAAACTCTACCAAGATTTAAAAAGTCTATTGACAATATTAATAAAGAAGTAAACATAAACCACTATACTCTTTTTATTACATATGAAAAAGTTTATAATCACACATAAGTTAATTAATTTTAGATTCTTTAACTTAGTTAACACCTTCATATCTAACCTCAAGCTTCTCCCAAACCTCATAAGTGGTCTTAATGTTCATCGTCTTATTTAGTTAAGTGGATAAAAAGCCACAATGAAGGATATTTGAAAGCTTTGAAGTTGAGTTGAACTCTATCTTTGTCTTAAGAGATATGCTCACTCAATGAGTTTCTAACCAAAATGTTATTCACCTTTTTAATAAAAAATTCAAAACTATTTTAACAATATCCCAAACTATTAAATCATTAGATTCAAAACAACATGCATACAATTCTTTTAATATAAATAAAATCACCTTTAAAGAAAGTAGACAAGAAGATGACACCCTTTCCTCCAAAATGGCATGACTAATCAACATATTCAAAGACATTATGAGGACCTTCTCTAGTATGATTAAACACTAGATATAATCACTCTTTGATACCATTGTTAAGAATAAATAAGTATAATGTTCACAAAAATGGGCGAATAAATTATGTAAATCATAAATTCAAACAACTATAAGTATTATTACAAAAGTCTTTTAAAATTCTTAATTTCTCTTATAAACTAGTTTTAAAAAATCTTATTTATCTTTTAAAAATACTTTGTGTATAAGTGTACTAAGAAAAGACACATAAAATATCTTAGGTGCTTTAAACTAAACTTAAATTTATGTCTACTTCTTACTAAAAAGCTAAGCAAAATATTAAAAACATCTTTAAAAAATGCAAGTAGGCAAAAGCCCCGTATAAAACCAAAGAGTTATATAAAAATTAGCCCATACGAGCAAAAATATTTATTAATATGACTATTTTCCAAAAAAATTATAATGAATCTGTATATTTATTTATTTTGAAAAATTTATAGAAGTATTCTTAAACCCAAGTAATAATTTTATAGGCTTCCAAACATGAAAAATAGTTTTTGAAAATCTTATTTACCTTTTAAAAATACTTTATATATGAGTGTAATAAGAAAAGGTACATAAAATGTATTAGGTACTTTAAACTAAACTTAAATTTACAACTACCCATTACCAAAAAGCTAGACCAAAATACTAAAAACATCTTTCAAAAATACAACTAGGTAAAAGCCTCATATACGGTTAAAGGGCTGTATAAACAATAGCCCATATGAGCAAAAATATTGTGTAAAAAACCATACAAAGTGTAAGGCTTAAAGAGCCTATAACACTAGGTTAAATGATCTTACAAATTATTGGGCCAAAAGACCCTATAAGAATGACCAAAAGATTAATACAAATTTTAAAAAAAAAGTCTCAATGATGAGACAAAAGATAGAAGCTCAAAGTACTAAGCTCCAATGATTGATAAAATTTATTTAAAAAGCTTCAATTATCAATCCATGGGTAGTTTAGTGAGACCATTTTGGGTGTTTGGCTATACCACATAAGGCAATTATAGTTCTCTTTAGGATGATTACAATTCATTTTAGGTTAGTTGTTCTTTTTTTTATCTTTATTTCTTATAAATGGGTTAGAACCAAATAAACTTGTTAAATTGTAAAGCAATGGCTTAGATATATTATTAAGAGTTGAGCTTCTCTCACCTTTGTGTGTGTGATTCAAAGGAAATCTCTTCCAATGCTTATGGACATGTAAAGTTGCTAGAAGTTTTTAGAGAAAATGGCTATGATAATCATATCCAAGATAGATTTGATACTTTCTTCTTAAAGTTTTTTGTTTTTTATTTGTATTATTGCTTTTGGGTGTTTTTGAGACTACAAATATATGAGAAACATTATGAAAACCTACATGTCAATCATTTTATAACTCCTATTTTGGTTGAGTATTTATGCTAATTTCACTATTAAAAGCAAGTTTTCTCAAATTAAAGAAAAATTATAAAAATATAAATCGATTTTTTCCTCTATTTTTCAATAAGAACAACTAGCGAATTCTCTTCAAATGAAGCAAAATTTAGTAAATAACACATTATATTAAGTTTTTAATAGTTGTCATATTCATTTGTCCCTATACCTTAAAGCTCAAAAATAATTTTATGACCATGACCACTTGAAACCCCTCTAGATAGTTTTGTAAACAAAAATAATCGTTACATTTGATAACTTGTAAACATGTAAAACGATAACCTTACTATATGCTAAGTGCACAACAACCAAGTCTTACATACGAAGCAAACTATGTTCTACCTTGAAAGCTAATCAATATTAGAGATAATCAAAACAAAGTCATCCTTAATAAAAACACAAGCACAAACCGGAAAAATAGTATCTCCAATATTCCAAACGATAAATAACGGAAATGCTGGCTGACAGTAAAGCGCAAACACGTTTATTAATCACGTGTGAAACTGTTATTGGAAGACTATCGATCAGGGCGACGAATGCCACGGATACGTCTGCGACACGAACGTTTTTCGGTCCGCATTAGCGCTGATAGACGCTTCGATCGTCATCTCGTACCCGGTCGAAATTGTTGCCAGGATTACAAGGGTGTACATTTTCACATGTAGTCCATGCTGAATCCACCACTTCCCTCGCAAGACTTCGACGAACTCGAGAATCGGATAACCGTACCGTTCGTTTGTAAGAATTACCGCCACCCTGCCCAGATATACAATGTACGGGTCCCCCACGTACGGAATCAAGTGCATCGGGTTTGCCGCCGCTGGGGAGTTCGCCACTAGCGAGACGAGAAAAAAGGCGGAGAGGAAGCGGAGACGAGGAGATGTCATGGCTAATTTGATAACCGCTTCCGTTATTTCTGTGGCGGAATGTATTGGGTCGTGGATTTTTATAACTTCGCGGGCTACCAGCATGCGTATACGGCTATCGAAAAGTGACATATAAATTATTTATTTATTTATTTATATATTTGTGATATTTTTTGTTATCCAGGAAGCTGTCCTTTGCTTAGTTGATATATCAAAAAAAAAAAAAAAAAGATATAAAAATAGTATTACATTGTCGGTTTACAGAAAATATTTTTTTATAGAGTCTGGTGCTCTGCCGGTGTAGGCTGGGTCTTATATGCAAACTATTTTATAACAATTGTTTTGTTAAATTATCTCTATATGTAAACGAGATAATTTAACAAAAGATTTTTAAAATAATAAGAAGATTAAAAACACAATTCATCTCTTTCTTGTATATTAACTTAATAGAGATTACATCAATATACAAGCAGAGTTCTTAGATTATAAAGTAAATCATACATTTACTTGCACAAATAATAAAAATTATACGTGATGATTAATTTTTTTTTATAAATCAAAGTAAATAGTAGTAGAGATAAGCACTTTTTAAATGTTTTGGTGCTCACATAGTTGCTGGATAATGGTTTAGGATCTCTTCTTTTGACGTTATCGCTCGCCTTCCTATGGATTGGAGAAGACAAAAATGATGTGAAAGAGTGATAGTGAGTAGGCATACTCCAAAAAAGGAAACGTTGGCTTTGAGGGAAGCCGCTTGTATAAGAATACACTTTAAACATTTTGGGTATTTAATTGATAACAAACAAAAATGTATTTTTTATATTCAATAACAAAATTTAAATAGTTTGTAAATGGAAGTTCTAAACAAAATATCAAAAGATGAAAATAATCATAACTTAAATAAATAATAATGAATTAAAAAATTTAAAATTTTTAAAATTAAGTAAGAATTTTTTGTGGGAATCATACAAGATTTGCTATAATTCAATAACAATTTAAAATTCTAAATAATGATTGTAATGTGTAGCTGTGATAAAATCTTTTTCATTAGTTTTTTAAGGCAATTATTATTAAATTTTTTATCTTTTACGACCATTGCCAAACAAATATTTTAAAAAGAAGCACATTGGTGGATTCCAATTTTCTCTGCCTCGTCCAGGCCCGCTTGTATTTCCTCGTATGGCGGATTCAGAAATCTTTGATTTTTTAATTCTTTTGGTGCTCAAACAGAATACAATTGGTTTCCCCGTATTACTTGCCATATTTAAAAAAAACAAGGAAAAAGTTAGTAAGGCTTACAATAGATAATTATTTGTTTTTTTTTTTTTTGGAAAATTTGTTATTATAAAAAAAAAACGGCTATAGAAGTAATATTACATTATTAAAATACTTGAAGAATTTAATCCCTAATAGTTTTTAAGTAAAAATAGTTTCTTGAGCTCTAGACAATTGTCGATGGGTGATAAGATCTGTATTAAGTTGATGCATCTTTTGCTTTATTTATAATATTGATTGTAGTTATTTCTTATGATTGTTATAATTTGAACATTGCTAGAATTATTACTAAAAAAATACTGATAAATTAGAATAATATTTGATAAAATATTAACAAAAAATGGTGTTTTAAAGTTTTTGTTTCATATTTATTATAATAGAATGATTAAATATGTGAAATTTTTGCGATGATCTTACTATCCTTGGAACGATTATAAAGATGTCGTTTGAATATAAAATTATTACAAAAACAACTGAGGTATAGAAGCATATTAACAAATAGATAAATTAGATTATTTTTAAATTTTTTTTATAAAAATTACATAGACTTTTTATTATAATTATAGGACTTCAAAAGATATATGCAATTAATAATAGATATAATAGCAAAGTATAAAACAAGTAAAGAAAACTAAGATTGGTAAGTAATTTATTCAATAATACTAGGCTTATGTCAACTTTCAAGAAATTTGTTTGCACTTAAAACTACCCAATTTCTCATTTACTAGGAAGAGAAACCTTTATGCCATTTCTATTCTTTAGAGCGGGGTCTTGTAGTGTCTCACTAACACTAGACCTAATGTGGGTATTCTTAAGTTCAAAACTAACTTTGGATCAAAGCTTTACAAATTTTATCAAGCCCTCAAACAGCATATAATTTGCTCACAGATCGAGCTAAAGGGATCACACACATAGTAATTCGAGAATAAATTCTCAATCCAAATCTTTATTAAAATTTATACAAAGAAACACACTAATATTGAGTTAGATGTTTCCAAATCAATCATATGGACAGCAAACGATATGAATGTAAGATGACTTGGAGCATATCATGCACTTAATGATTTTGAGTGTTAGATGATTTACAAATACGTGTTTGCTAGTTGTAGTGTATTGTAGGTTTGTGTAAAATGTTGTGCATGAACCCTTATTTATAATTGGAGGATGGCTATTTAAATTCCCAAAAATCTCAACTAAAATTATCTTGGTCTTCCTCAACATCTAGTGTCCATTGGCAATGAATTGGCTTGAAAAAAAAAAATCAAAAGTCTATTGGCTAGACTAGTTATTAGCAATAAGTTACTCAGTCTAATAAGGTCATTCTTATACAAGATTTATTAGACTGTTTGTTATGTTAGACTTTTTGTGATTAAGAGATCAATTTCATGCTCATTGAATCCAAAATTATGAGAAAAAGAAAAACAAAGGAGAGAAAATAAAGAAAAACATTGACGACACAAGAGTTGCACACTGACTCATGTGTAGAGGCTCACTACAGGTGAGCTAGCTAAGGGCTAATATGGAGGTGTGGGCACGTATGTAGAAGAGCATGGCTCACCCCATTGTTAAGGAGCAAGATTGGATGAGGTAGGCACACATGCTTTGCAAGAGCACCTTGTCTGCCACTTACTTTGCTACCACGATCAAGGCATACAAGGGAACAGTACCCATGTGTGTGAATAGTCCCCCTAATGTGATTATATGCAAATAAGGGCATGTGCAAATACACTTGGACAAGTGCACCATCAAGCCAGTTTGATGGAATTTGGAAACGTTTTATGCTTCTTTTAATAAAATCATACTTTATTATTTTATAATTAAGTATTATATCTAAATCTCTATATAAAAAGGGTGAAAAGAATATATACAATAATTTAAAACATTAAAATTAAAAATTTTGAGAATCAAACTTTATGAATTCAGAATCCCTTGAAGGAAAACTTCTTAGAGAACTCAATCTTTTTATGACAAAAATTTTCTTCTCTATCTCTTTCTTCCTTCGCTTCTCATCGTTTTCATGCTTCTACTTTTATAATTATTACTTTAAAAAGTAGGTATTTTCACGAGTGCTTGCGGCAAAAGCACCTTATAGATATATCATAATATTTTTTGATATCAAAGAGCTTCGATCCAACATGATGGTAGAAATAAAGAAGAAAATAGTGGAAGAGCAAGTCACAAAAGGGAATCAGGAGTTTGAAGAGGCTTCAATCAATGTGATTGTACTAACTATTTTACCATCAAGCCTAGAATATAGGAAACTCAATTAATCTAATAAATGTAAGTATTAATGAAGATGGTGCTAAAATCTTAATCCCTTTTCATGATAGATAAAAATAAAATCGATAAAAAATACTCTTAATTATAGGAATTTTAGATTAAATAGTAATCCTACACTAATTAAAGATGAAAAAATAGCAACATTAATCTTATTTTTTTTGAATTATAAGAATCAATAGGATCTTTTTATGATAGATACTATGCTAGATTTATCAATTTATGATGATACAATAGATATAAAAAAATTAGATATATAAGTAAAACAACTAGAGACATATTTCTTTCTATAAAAATATTCATCATCAGATAAAATTACATATGCTCGATTAACAATGACGAGTCATGCGTTAACTAGTGAAGTGTTCACCTTAAAACTGATACAACTACAAAAATGACATGGTTATGACACCAAAAAAGATAAATGATGCAAAGAATATATCATAGAATTTTGAGGACAAGTCCTGAGCTTTGAAATATCAATTAAAAAGATATAGATATTATCAAAGTATATTACAGGTCTATATTATCTTATTATTATAAAATTATTTTTTTCTTATTCAATCTTTAAAGTAAACTAATACATTTACTATGATTATTAAAAAGAATAAATATAAAAGGATAAATTAACAAAAAGTCTAAGCATTAGTACAAACATTGGTGACAAAAGAAAGAGTATTTTTCAACTTAATATATATAATGGCAAAAATTAATAACATTTCTTCTATTAATAGAAATTAGAAATATTCTGATCACTATAATAAGATAGGACATACAATAAAAATACTAGAAATTACATCCAAAATTATTTCTAGAAAAATTGAAGAATGACAAAGTATTTAGTATAAGAGAGTTTGAAAAGATACTTCAAACTTCTTTACAAATTGATAAAAGCTTATCAATTATGAGTCCAAAGGACATCTTTAGTGAAACAAAACATAGAGAAGAACACTTCTATATTCAAATACAAGTGAAGAAATACCTTATCAGTGCTATCGTCGACTTTGGAAACAAAAAAAACCTATTATCAAAATGTCTCATGAAAAGACTAATGTTAGAGACTTCACCACATCCAAAAGCTTATTCTATACGGTGGATTCGTAAAGACGCTAAGGTAAGAATTAAAAAAATTTACAAGGTGAAGTTTGTTATAACTAAATATTATATTAATGAGGTTAGCAATAAAGTAGTACCCCTATATGTCTATACTAAAGAATTCATATTTATGGAAATGAGATGCCATCAACTATTAATGAGCACAAACATATTGGTTCACAAAAGATGCACAAACCTTTCTTTGGATTCAACATAAAGAAGATTTAGTGAAAGATGTTGCTAGTGCTGATCAAATGAAGAGGCTAATGAATACTTACAAAAGATAGGCACTTCTAACAAAATAAAATAAACTAATTGATGAGATTGATGAAAGTCTTAACCTCTTAAAAAAATAATTGTATTAGATATACCAAAGAATTAATTTAGGAAAAAGATTCAATAAGACATGAAAGACAAAAATAAAGAAACTATGATTTGAAAATTAATTCCAAGCTTATTGAATCTAAAGTTAAGAAAAAAAACTAAAGGAGATAAAACAACAAAAATGTCAACTCAAGACAAATAATAGGAGCTACGTGGTAAGCACTAACCATACTTTCATGAGAAAGGCACGATGCACGGGATGCCCTTGCGCACCATCATGGGAAAAGTTTGTGCACTTGAATAGTCCCTCCCGCACAACTATACATAGGCAATAGTGGAAACATGAGCATGCAGACATGTATGAAATCAAGCTAATCTTGTAAATTTTGGGAATTTTTATATTTTTTATCAAAATTTAATTCTTTTATAATTAAATATTATAGATAAACCTATATAAAGGGATAATAAGAATGTATGAAGTAACTCAAAACTTCAAAATTTTGAATTTTGAGAATCAAGACTTCATGAATTCAAAATCCCTTGGAAATGTTTTTGGGGAATTCAATACCTTTGTGTCAAAACTCCATTCTTCTTCTCTTTCATTCTTTACTTATCATTTTTATGTTTTCACTTTCACTACTATTATTTTGAAAAGAATGTCTACTATCTAGGGTTCAGGGTAAGAATACCTCACAGATATATCAATATACATTTTAATAAACATCAAAGTATTTATGAGATGGTCTAATAGATTCCAAACAAGATTTAGTTTTAGCTTAAATTTTTTTCAAATGAACTCATTATCACACACATCATTAGATATATATTATATGGTCTAATGGTCATTTGACATGACTAATGTTTTGGTAACCTAATCAAACTATTTATCAAATTAAGCCATCAAATGATCTAATAATAATTGAATTATTGATCTGATAGTTTAATGACCTTTGAATAGAAGTTCTAAATGATTGCCAAATATTGATTGATGAATCTTCTTACCAAACTTACTGATGTTCGTTGGACACTTTATTAGAAAATTGATCAAATGTTCTATCTAATAGAGATCTTTATTCTAATTAATTAATTGTTTCATGAAAATTTAACTTAGCTAAGGTTTTCTAAATGCTCAAATTCTTTACCTATTTATCTAAATGATTTCATATTTGAACTAATAAATAACTAAGACTTGTTTATTATGCTTTTTATTGAATTCAAAGATCTTTTAAATGAATAGAGATATTTGATAATTTGAATATTCATGAAACATTTACTTATTTATCAATCAAAGGTACAACTTATTGGTGCTCAATTTCTAAAATTAGTCTAACCATTAAGTTCAATGTAGAGATCATGTTCTAATCATATGCAATGCTTAAATAAGAAAGTATTAAATTTATATGCAAGTATACAAATGAAGTACATGTGTAAGCTCTTGATGAAATAAGTTAAGCATTAACCTAATCCTTATATAAGTTCTATAAAGAAAATACATAAATCTAGATAAATGAATTCATGTTATCCTTGGAGTTATTTATCAATTTTTCACATCATTGAATTGTTGATGACTTCTATAAGCCATGCTCAAGTTCTACTCCAATCCATGGTATGGAAATCAACTTCTCTACATGTCTAATTTGTAACCTAAAAGACACAATAAGTAGATATTTTTATCACCATGTGAAAGCACTTAAAGAGTTGTTATCATCAAAATCAAATATGACTTTTTTGTTTATGAAGCCAACAATCTGTTTCATTTTGATGATGATGAACATCTTAATGTGAGGGATACGATAAATAATAAAAAGCTACTTATATGTATAAGCCTCCTCATAAATGGATTTATAAATTTCATTTGTTTAGAAGAGGCATGCATATCTATTAATATAAGCATTACTTTCATTTTTTACTTACAACTTTGTAACGAAGAAAAGATTAAGCATGTGTGTGAAACAATTTCATGACTAAAAAGATTAAGAATATGTATGCCACAATGGATATGAATCATAAAAAAGAAACTTCATATAACTTTAAATACTCATGATGCTTAATGGATGAAAGAAAGGACTTGTATATGCTATATTTCTAGCCCATTATCATTATCAAAGTGGGAATAACATTCTTCACTCTTTTAGCTATCTATTTGAATAAAATTTATTAAGAATAACATTTATCTTATTTTTTATCTCTTCATAATGAAAGTTTAAGAACTTCATAATCATAAGGCTATTAACTCAAAACTCACATTCTTTACATAATGTTATAATCAAAGTAGGAGGTTCTTTGAGCCAAGATATAATAATTCTCTATGGGTAAAGAATTATTAGATGTTACACTTTTTCCTTAATGTCTTAGTTATATGTTTTTAATCACAAATGTAATTTCAAACATAAATGATAACATAACTAAACCTTAACTCACACTTCTAATCTAATACGAAATACTAGATGTTAAAATAATTTCAATGAAAGAGGAAGCAAACATAAAAAAAAGGAAGTCCTTCAGTTAGCTTCCTTTGTTGATGCACACTTGCATTATAAGATTACAACATGGGTTAAGGGAAGACCAGTTACACCTCCCTTCTTCTTGTTTGCACATGCATAAAAAGAAACTTTAAAATCCTTATATTTCTAAGGAAACAAAGCTATATTAATATTTTAGAATGAAATTATGAGAATGTATAATATATCATAAAGCATTCAAAAAAAATAACTAAAAGTAAAGTATTTCAAAAATATGAATATGTATGTGCATGCTTGTTATTGGATAGACTTGGACAAGATGAGTGCAACAACACTTGTCTTATATCGATCAAAGTTTAGTGGGAATTATTACGAATTTGTCAATTTTTTTAGGATTTAGTATTATATTCTATGTAAAACATTTGTGGTACGAAAGAGAAGAAGATTGCTTACTTGAAATTACATCTTTTTTAAAACTATAATTTCTTTTATCATGCATGCATGCACACTCTTAGTATATGATTTAGTTTTCTTTGGGTTACAATAAAAAAATATCTTATTTATAATTTAGATTTTCCTTTGTCATCATTTTCAGCTTCATCTTTCACTTTAAATCATATTATAGGATTTCATTCTATCTTATCTTATATCATTTTTATTAGAGAACATCAAGGTCTCTTTGTAGGAGTGTTTCACTTGCCCCTTTCTCCATAAGGAAGAGGTCAAAGGTGATTCGTTAGAGGTTAGGTGATCACTTTAAAGAATATAGGGCTTATAATGTATCTGACAAATAGGTAGAGTCACTCTTGATCATTCTCTTTATTCATACCCAATAATACATATAAGTTACAAAAAAATTTGGATTGCATCAAGGTAAATTAAAAACTTGATGACAAAAGCAGATCTCAAATGAGGGTGTTAATGGAAACACATTTAAATTCATTTTTCAAAAGAATTGTAAGAAAATGGTAACTATAACAATGCACATGCATATTTTAGATAATATTTACTAACATCACACACTAGTAAATATCCCACTTACAAATCCAAGTACACATAACATATAATACATAAGAACGTATCGTGCAAAACTCATCATATAGATCACCAACACATATTTTATATTCATAAACATTCTAACGTGTGTTGCAAGTATGTAATGAAAATAGCAAGCTCAACAGATAAATTGATAGTTACAAACACCAAAACATTATAAAGTATAATAAGGAATAACTCTTAAGGAGAAGTAAACAAAAAAGTATGACATTTGAGAAGTATTTATAAAATCTTGTCACTAATGTACACATGTTTGCATAATAATATATGCACATTATGCCTTTTATCATATATTTCTTCTCTTATTCATCATTTCATATTTTTATAATTTCTTATATTTCTTATCTTTTCATATTTTTATTGCATAAGACCCTGATTTTTCCAAATAACCATTATCTCTATTCCATGGGATCTTACATTGTCACATATCTATATTGCATAATCACGTTTATAGATTTCTGTCCATAGGCATATCATAATTGATGAGCAAACTCAATCACATCATCACCATGCATAAAGTACTAGCACAATGGTGAACAACTTATTAAGACCTCAAATAAAGTGATAGCAATGGTTGAGAATAAGGACTAATTCTAATTTATTTATTAAAACCCTACACTAAGTTTTAGTAATGTCAATTTATCTCATCATAATATTAAGCCATGGGATAATGTTACAAAGAATATATTATTTTTTCATTTTATATCATATCATAAAATAGATTATCAGGTTCTTATAGCCTAATCACATTGATTATTTTCTTTTCTTATCATCATCCATATTTCTATATTTCATCTTTTGGTACTTATAAAACAAATACAATATACAAATATATAGGCTTCATTTCACGTACATATAATCATATGTTATTAATAACATGCTATATATGATTAAAACATATGTATATTTGATGTTATGTTATCATATTCATAGCAGTGTATTTCAAAATTACATAATAGGAACCTACTTATATCATGAGTACTTTAATTTTACCTATCTAACTTATCTAAAAGTTTAGTTTCTCTAGAATGATCTATCTAGCACTTTCCTCTGTCTTACGTGTCCTAAATAAGAAATTACTACACAATTTATAAAAAATATCCACTTTTCTATGTAATTTGTTCAGAATTACTAACTTTTGCTCAATGCTCCATTTCTCTTTCAAATATCTTTAGGCCTATCTTAGTAATTAGGTCAAATTGTCTGACTACAGAAAATGTCAGACAAGCCACCTATGTACATGTCATGATTAAATCATCAAGTGATTTAATCATGAAAGTTCAAAAAATCTAAATCAGTACATCTCTTGATTAATTCACTTAATAGTCTTGCAACATGAAAACTTAAAGAATCTAATTTAGTATATCTCCTGATTAACTCTTCTAATGGTATGAACATACAAAATTTCAGCTTCTAATTGAGTACTTTTTGCTTCTTACACTCATAAATTAAATCGATGATCTTGATGTGCACTAATAAATGGAAAAAATTTTCTAAATTAAAAATTAGATCAAGCATTTTGTGCAAAATAAAGTTAGAATAACTATAAATAAACATATATAGAAAAGTATTTTAATACTTAGTAATGGAGTTGAAATTGGTGAGAAGGATGAAACACAGATTCAAATGATTCTTCTTTTCATAGCTCATTTAATTCAAGCACAACATAAATAAACAAAGGTAAATTATGTTTAAAAGGCTCATGTTTTGAAGTTAGCTTTGTATTAAGGAGATTAGACTGAGGTGGATCAAGTTTAGAAGTTATTTTAGTTTTAAGAATAATAGAGTTTAAGTGGAGCAATTTTAGAAGATTCAATAAGCTCCAATTCATATGAAAGAAATTATTTAGTTTTCTATTAAGTGATATAATCAATAAAAAATATTATTGATAAGCATAAAATAATGTGTTTATCATTTGAACTGATAGAAATAACATAATTAATATGCCAAGCACTATAAAATGCAACTTAGTTTGAACAAGAGTGGAATTATTATAATGCATATTATTCTTAACACATAAAATATTATCTAAATAATTTTTGTACTGGATAAGAATATAAAATGTTTATGTAACTTTAAAAGTAATTTCATAAATATAATGATATGCAATGAAATAAATTTTTTAAGAGTTAATAAAACAAAATGAGACCAGATTAACTATTCAATCATTAGGAATATAAATAATGCAATCATCTAAATAACTTTTAATAAAGATCTCATAATAAACAATGCACATATGTGAATATAATGAAGATGGAGTCATATTGTTCATAAATGAGATATATGATTTAAAAATTCTTTTCACTTCTATGAGTGTATTGAAATCTCATATAATCATGATATAGTTGCTAATATGAAAGAATATGATATCTAATGTAATGTGAAAAATATGGCCTTTTATAAAGGAGTGAATTATGCCTTATAAAATTTCAACATAAGCTAAGATTTCAATCTTTGTAATTATAGTTATTTATACAAGAAAGCCTTTTTCAGAAAGCTCTTGATTAGTTTTAGAAAACTTTATGAGAGAGTAAAAATATTAAATGGTAAGAGGAATTTTAGGTGGTTTGCCTAACACCAAGGCTTATGCCCACCCCTTATCAAAGACTAACCTTACACACTAATTATAATAAGCTTTTGCTACACAATCAGTAGGTGAAAAACACTAAAAAAAATCAAAGATCCACATGTTCATAACAAACCAAAAAAGCAACATAAACATGGCACATAATGCCGTCAATACAAGATCAAAACCAAAAAGCAAAACACAAACTTTTATTAAGTTATTTTTTCTTCTAACCAAGATAAGTTATTTTTTCTTAATTTTATTAATTAAATAAAAACTAAATTAATTTATTATAAGGATTATACAATACAATAATAGAAGATCATTTGGAACAATTAGGTGAGAGAAGAAATCATAATGTAATGTGCATAATTTATCAAATAAGATTTTTTTATTATACAAACACCGCATGGTAATCGTGTAAGTATTATAACGTCATAAATTCATCAATTTGCATGTTAATTTAACTCAAAATGGAAACTATTAAGTGATAATTTGAAGTGAGGTAAGGATCATGTAGCTTGAGCAAAAATGAGTTAGTATTAATTTAAATGTTGGTTAGACCAAGTAAGGTAGGTCTAACTTTAGCTTAGTCTTTAGATCTTAATTTATATTGACCAAAATCCTATGAAAAGTTCATCAGATTAATCGGAGAACTTTGATACTTAGTGATCCTTTGAGCATGTTATAGGTTAGAGGGCTTGGTTTTTGCCTTAAAAAGGGATACTAAGCTTAACCAAGGGAATTATTTGACCTTATGATTGTGGCTAAACCCTAGCCATGACATGGTTATTAAGACACTGAGCAACCCTACCCATTCTTATAAGCCAAAATTTATTACACTAGATGGTTGTCTAAGGATTTGTGTTGGTGGCTCGAGAGACACTGTTGAAGGGGCACTGTGGCTCAAGTCTGTTTTGATAGCAAAGAGTCATAGGTGGATATTATTTGAACCCAGGCTTGTAAAATGTGCTCCATGGGAAACTATGCTTCACGTTAAACCTAAGAATATGAACTTGAGTGGGAGCTCAAGCATAGGTCTATGGACAAGGTGGTCTTAAAGTATAAGACTAATGACAATGATTAATCGATTGTGTAGCAGATGGTTTTGGTAAGATATTCTAGACATTAATTAAAGGATTTGACAAAATACTAAGAATACCTAGATAATGGTTATTAGTGTGGTTTGAATTAGTATAAATGTGTTAAATTGAATAGACTTGATGAGAATAATTTTATGATATAATGGATAGTGTTATATTACATAGTTGTGACTCATCTTCAAGGAGAGTATTGGATTACATGGTGATGTTATATCTTAAAGAAAAGTGTTGGTTTATATGATAATATTGCATACCATAAGATAGTGTTGGATTTCCTATTGAGGGCATAACACAAAAGATTTTGTCACTATGTTTCTATTGATATCTAAGAAGGACAACCTTGGAATGTATCACATGGGTTTGATGGATTTTTGGATTCTTGTTAGGACATTCAGCATCATATTAGTTGCACCATATCTTATACATTATCTAATTATAAACTTATTTGTCTTCTATTTGTTGCATGACCTCTATGATTTGATATTAATTTTATATATTACATTATCACTATAGTTTAATTTTATAATAAAACTTAAAGATTCTCTATTAAGATTTAGCTTACTCTCTCTTATTTTAAATGTAAGATCAGAGAGACTAGAGCTTGTGATTAGGAATAGTTTGTAGATCATCTAGCAATTATTTAGTTATTTACATTTTTTGTTCTGTAATAATAAGGTCAATCTTATGATTTTAATAATTTAATCAATGGACTTGGATTATATTAGACTTTATGAATGGACATTTGTATAGAACTTCTATTATTACATGTTATTGTTAACTTTTTATATTATCTTATACATTTGATATGGTGTGTGGATGTATATGATTTCTCTTACATATTGTATTGGTACCATATGAAGTGTTTTGTGCTAAGAAAATCCCACAAGAGGGGGGGTGAATTGTGTATTTAAAAATCTTATAACTTTCGAAATTAAAACTTAAAAACCTTTAAGCAAGAGTAAAGAGAGTTGAACACACAAATTTTCAAGTGGTTCGACTCAAAACCGAGTCTACGTCCACCCCCAACCGGTGTTGGGAAAAATCCACTAAATGCACCGATTACAAGTGAGGTTTTTCCTACGGTTCACCTCGAACCTACTTGGGATTTTTACTACGGCTAATCGCAAACCTACTTGAGTTTTTTTCGGGCTCAACTCAAACCCGGGGCTTTAGCACTACTGCCGGGACGCCCTTGCCCCAAAACCAAAAATACAAAAATTGGCAAATAACTCAAGAGAAATAGGAGAAAAGAGGAGGCACACACAATCAACAAATTAGAGGGATAGAAATTGAGAAATAATTGAAAACCTCTAATTCCAATAGCCTTCTTGCCGCTTTGCTTTTTGAGCTTTGGATGCACCGTTTTTGGTTGAGTGCTCGAATTTTGAGATCTGAAATCTTTGGAAAATTTAGCAAATGTTAAACTAAAAAATAGATAAATTTTACATATTTATAGAGCTCAAATTTGAGCTCTAAAAACACTCCCAACGGCTCCAAAAATTAATTAGCCGTTTGGGCAACGGACGGAAAGCAGCCACCATCCGATCCGGGCCCAAAAACGAACGGCGCAGATTGTTTACGCATTTTACCGTTTGGGCTTAATCCAGACCGTTGGATCCAGGCGGACTTGATCTGAGCCATTGGATCCCGCGCGCTGAACGAACGGCGCTGATTAATCTCGCGAAACGGCCGTTCGAATTTACTCTCGCCCGTTGGATCTGGGCGGGCTTGATCTGCGCCATTGGATCCCGCGCGCTGAACGAACGGCGCTGATTTACCTTGCGAAGCAGCCGTTCGAATTTTCTCTCGCCCGTTGGATCTGGGCGGGCTTGATCTGCGCCATTGGATCCCGCCGAAGTTATAAGGTGGGATTTTTAGTCCCACACTGCAGAATGGGATTCGACGCAGCGCTTTATAAGGAATTTGTGCCGAGTAACTTCCGAGCCACTTTGGGGCCGGCTCCCCCCTTCTTTGATCGGGATTTCACCACCCGGATCGGGTTGACTTAGCCAAGCATCTGTTCATTGACTATTGACCGTGCTGCAGTTTGTCCTAGCCGAGCTCCTTTGGGCGGGCTTGGCTTAGCCAGGCACTGTTGATTTGACCGTTGACCAGCGCTAGCCGAGCTCCTCTCGGTGGGCTTGGCTTATCCTCTTCGGGTCAACCAAATTTTTTATTTTTAATTTCTAAAAGACCTGGACGGGCTGTTTTTCGCGCCGGGTCGACCCGCCCAATGCTACAGTGCATTTTCCCGAGACTTCGGCTGTTTTAGGGTATTTTTGACGAATTGTTTAGCCAAAAATTTGAATATAAGTGTATAAAAATAATTTTATATTCTTATAGTATTATAAATTAATTAAGTGGCTATGAAAAGAAATTTGTAGAAAACGATTTCAAAATAATATTAAAAAAATCAAATACCCATCTCTATATATTTTGTCAAATATGCTTGGCCCAAAAATCAAAATTCATTATTAAATAATTTTATAATATTTTTAAATGTTAATACTACTAGTGTGCCTCATAATCTCAAAGTTTGGACATATCAAATTCAAGAAAAATAAAAAGAAATTCAATTATAAAAAATCTTGCGCATGTCTCAAAATTCCTTGAAGTATGCCATGACCTCAAGGCCCTTTGAGATCATTATTTTAGACATCTAAAATACATGACTTGATTTAATTAATTAGTAACAATTTTACTTAAAATCAAGCCCAAATAGAATATACACATTTATGCTTGACTCATAAAACACAAGGGTGTAACACCATATACATGCCTCCCAAGATAAAGTTGGTAGCAATTAATAATGTGACTAATTCATTTTGGGTTGAGCATTACAAGAATGATGATCAAATTAAGAGATCATAACTCTCAGTTTGAAGAGGAGTGAAATAATGACTAATTATGTTAAGGCATATTGATAAATCATTTGGATTTAGTATTCCAAAACTAAGTTGATTTGATTATTTATTTAATTTTTAATTATACACTCATATTCTAACATCATTATTCGTAGACTTATGTCATTTAAGATTTTATAAGTGAATAATGAAATATTGTGTTTAATTATTATTTTATTGTTATGTTTTAATATTTTAAATTTTATGATTACAATTGTGATGATAAACTCCCTACCTACTACGAGTATTTTGTAAATATTACCTTTATCTGCTACGATGAATGAGAGTGGTTTTGTTAGTGGAATTAGAGTCGGGTTGACTGGGGGTGGATGTAGGTGCGGGTTTGGTTGATCCACATAAAAATCCTTTATCACTTTTACCTTCTTATTATTTTATAATCTATACAATATTTTTTATTTAAAAATATTTAATTAAAATCTATATAAAAGAAATTTATAAAATTACTTTTATCATGCATAAAAAAGATTATTAAAAAAATATTTTAAAATAATAAAATTTTTATTTAACAAAATTATTAAATAAATAGTTTTATAATTATCAAATTTTAATTTAAGAAAATATTTTCAAAAAAGTAAAAAGATTAAAAACACAATTCATCTCCTTATTGTGCATTAACTTAATAGAGATTATATCAATATACAAGCAGAGTTCTTAGATTATAAAGTAAATCATACATTCACTTGCACAAACAATGAAAATTATACGTGATGATTAATCTTTTTTTATAAATCAAAATAAATAGTAGTAGAGATAAGCACTTTTTTTATGTTTTGGTGCTCACATAGTTGCTGGATAATGGGTCAGGATCTCTTCTTTTGATGTTATCGCTTGCCTTCTTATGACACCTTTAAAATCACACCATTAGATTGCTCATTGCACTTCTTATATCAAGAAAAGTTAATAACAATATTTTATTACTTTATTCAAAAGTTTATATCTTAAAATATGCTGAGCATCTTTATTTATAAAGGTTAATGGGGCATAACAATAATTTGTTGAGCCTATAAATACGAAAGAACACTTAGAAATATTAGGAGCTACAATTCAAAATTTTAAAGAACATTTTAATAATTCTAAAAGTCATCATAAATTATAAAAAAAATACTTTGAATTTTTTAAAAAAAACACCCTTAAAATTTAAAAAAAATTAAATGCAATAAACAGTTCCTAAATAGTTTGTTCATCTCGAGCAACAATGTGGCACAAAGTCATCAGATGTGGACAGAGAGGCCCCCAGCCTTGTTCATGAGTCAATGTGCGTTTGGGAGTCAGCATGGTTTGGTGCGGATTAGCATGCGTCAGTTCGAGTTGGTGGATCTACACTTAAATAAATAATAATGAATTAAAAAATTTAAAATTTTTAAAAATAAGAATTTTTTGTGGGAATCATACAAGATTCGCTATAATTCAATAACAATTTAAGATTCTAAATAATGATTGTAATGTGTAACTGTGATAAAATCTTTTTCATTAGTTTTTAAAGGCAATTATTATTAAATCTTTTATCTTTTACGACCATTGCCAAACAAATATTTTAAAAAGAAGCACATTGTTGCTCAAACAGAATACAATTGGTTTCATCGTATTACTATATTTACAATTGGCTTCATCATATTACTATATTTACAATTGGCTTCATCGTATTGCTATATTTAAAAAAAAAACAAGCAAAAAGTTACCAAGGTGCTCAAACTGAATACAGTTGGTTTCATCGTATTACTTACTATATTTAAAAAAACAAGGAAAAAGTTAGTCAGGCTTAGAATAGATAATTATTTTTTTTTTTTTGTATAGTTGTTATTATAAAAAAAAACAGCTATAGAAGTAATATTACATTATTAAAATACTTAAAGAATTTGTTATAATATTTGATTGTAGTTATTTGTTATGATTGTTATAATTTGAACATTGCTAGAATTATTACTAAAAAAATGCTGATAAAGTAGAATAATATTTTTGCAATGATCTTACTATCCTTGGAACAATTATAAAGATGTCATTTGAATATAAAATTATTAAAAAAACAACTTGAGTTATAGAAGCATATTTACAAATAGATAAATTAGATTAATTTTAAATTTTTTTTATAAAAATCACATAGACTTTTTATTATAATTATAGAACTTCAAAAGATATATGCAATTAATAATAGATATAATAGCAAAGTATAAAACAAGTAAAGAAAACTAAGTTGGGAGTGCTAATGTTGAATCTACATCCAATTCTTGGAACTTGTGGATAATAATAACAATGTCTTCAAAACACATAATATGATAGTATAAGTTTTCATATTATGATTAAAATTAAATTTCTTGGAACTTGTTTTTATTATAAATTGATTAATTTAACTTCAAAAGATATATTCTTGGAACTTGTTTTCATAGATCATGTTCACTAAGAATAAAAAAACAAAAGAAAATAGTCATCCTAAGAGAATTTTAAAGACATTGAAGTTAAATTAATCAATTTATTAAATTATTAATGATAAAAAATATTTAATCACTAATAATCCTTAATTGTTGTTAAATATATACACATGTTACCACAATAAGAGACACAAAATCTAGCTAAAATCATCATTAAAAAATTGTTGAAAGCTTTTTTGGAAGTTTTTCCCAAATTAACTTTTAAAGAAGTTGAATGGTTCAATGATATGGGTTAGTTCAATCAAACCATCTTGTTAAAGTACTAGCAACTTAGAACCAAGTTAGGATCAGGTAGTTTAGCATTCGTTCATGCACTTTTGGTGCACTTGTTGGTTTAAGTACTAAGATGTGAAATTTCACGTATCAGGGTTTGTACTCAGTTTGTTGATTTAAGAGGAAATGGTGATAAGACATATCTAACAACTAGGGTTTTCTTTTGCAATTTGATACTACCAAGATGTAAAGGTTGTGGCAATTTGTGTAATTAGTGGTTGGTTGTGATGGCAACGTACAATTTGGTTTGGAAGACGTATTGCATGAGAGAGCATGTAGCTTAATAAACAGGGGTGGCCAACGGTGGGGCAACCATAAACAATATGACAGGTTGCACTAGATGATTGTTATGCAGTTCGAGGAGGAAGTGTAGGCCAATAATCGATAACAAATAACAATTTTAAAGGGCATATAAACTAAGATTTTTTTAGGTGGTTCGACTCAAAACCGAGTCTACGTCCACCCCCAACCGGTGTTGGGAAAAATCCACTAAATGCACCAATTACAAGTGAGGTTTTTCGTACGGTTCACCTCAAACCTATTTGAGATTTTTACTACAGCTAATCCCCAACCATCTTGAGTTTTTTTCCGGGCTCAACTCAAACCCGAGGCTTTAGCACTACTGCCGGGATGCCCTTGCCCCAAAACGAAAAATACAACGATTGAAAAAAAGAACTTAGGAGAAATAGAAGAAAAAGGGAGGCACACACAATTGAAAAATTAGAGGGATAGAAATGAGAAAAATTGAATCAAGAACCTCTAATTCCAAGCACCTTGTTGCAATTTTTCTTTTGAGCTTGAAAGCACCATTTTTTGCTTATGATTTCTCGAATTTAAGATCTGAAATCTTTGAAAAATTTAGCAAAGGTAAACTAAATAAATCCTAATTCTTTTCTATTTATAGAGCTTAAAATTGAGCTCAAAAGAACCTTCAACGGCTCCTAAAAAACAACTAGCCGTTTGGGCAATGGACGGAAAGCAACCACCGTCCGATCTGGGCCCAAAATCGAACGGCGCTGATCAAACAGCTGTTCGATTTTGATCTGGAGCGTTGGATCCATGCGCTGAACGAACGACGCCGATTAAACTCGCAAAACAGTCGTTCGATTTCAATCTCGCGCGTTGGATCTGGGCAGGCTTGATCTGCGCCTTTGGATCCTACCGAAGTTATAAGGTTGGATTTTTAGTCCCACACTGCAAAACTGAAGTCGACGCACCGCTTTATAAGGAATTTGCACTGTTTAACTCTCGAGCCTCTGTGGGGCTGGCTCTCCCCTTCCTTGACCGGGATTTCATCACCTGGTCGGGTTGACGTGAACATGCACTGTTCATTGACCGTTGACTGTCGCTGCAGTTTGACCTAGCCGAGCTCCTCTCTGCGGGCTTTGGGCAGGCTTGGCTTAGCCAAGCACTGTTCATTTGACCGTTGACCACCACTGTAGTTTGACCTCGCCATGCTCCTCTCGGCGGGCTTTGGGCGGGCTTCGCTTGCCCTTTTTGGGTCAACCAATTTTTAATTTCTAAAAGACCTAGAAGGGCTAATTGCGTGACGGGTCGTCCCGCCCAGTGCTACAGTGAATTTTCCCGAGACTTAAGCTGTTTTAGGGTTGATTGGAAGAATTTTTGTGCCAAATATTTTACTATAAGTGTACAACAATAATTTTATATTTTTATAGTAATATAAGTTATTTAAGTATCTATGAAAAGAAATTCATAAAAAACAATTCTTAAATAATATTAACAAATCAAATACCAATGTCTATACATTTTGTCAATTACGCTTGGCCCAAAAATCAAATATCAGTATTTTTTAATTTTACAATATTTTTAAATTTTAATACTACTAGTGTGTCTCATAATCTCAAAAATTAGACATCTCAATTTTAAGAAAATTAAAAGAAACTCAAATATGAAAATTCTAGTACATGTCTCAAATTTTCTTGAAGTATGCAATGGCTTCAAGGTCCTTAGAGACCACTATTTTAGACATGTGAAATACATGGCATGATTTAATTAAATATTAACAATTTTACTTAAAATCAAACCTAAATAAAATATAAACATTTATGCTTGACTCATCAAACACCAAGGTGTAACAAATAATAGCTCAGATATCTTTATATCACAATTGGAATAAGCTTGATCCACAATCTAAAAATATACATGTATATAAAATAAAACAAATCACAGTTACAAAAAAAAATAATGCTAAGTAAACAATCATCTCCTATTTTCATTCCATAACGAAGTATTAATAAATATAAAAGAACTCAAGATAAAAATAATAAAAACTATGAAAATACCTACTTAATAAAATAATAAAAATATAAAATATATGAAATTAATTAAAAAAAATTCATGAATTTATATATAATATATTATGAACTAAAATGGCTAAATAAGTTAGAAAATTCAAATATATGTTTATTAGATTAGCTCAGATCTTTATTTAAATATAATATATCATACATCAATAAGACAAAATATGAGCTAAACCTCTATCATAGGCTTAGTTGACAAAAACTAATCAATTAAACATGTAAGACATTACAAATTTTGGATCGTATGCTGAGTCCATATTACATCCATATCATATAAAATGATAGATAAGCATTGTTGAAATAAAATGTATAAAAAAATATATTAATGCAATGCCTTGATCTCTTTTTATTAACTATTTATTTTTGTTTATGTCCACCTTTATTTTTGTATGATATTTTGTTTCACATAAGATCATTTACTGTTCGTAAATTTTCACATTCGTCGTATGATCTTGTTACATTCTTACCTGTACGTAGCTCCTTTATTGTTTATTATCATAGATCGTGTCCATAGATGTTCACCATTTTGAGAAATACCATATTTTCAATGCTATTAAACTTATTATTCTTGATTAATAGGAATCTGAGAACACTTTGTATCATATTATGTTATATGCTAATTATATTTGTATTTTTATTTATTATCATATTTTTTTTTTATCCCATGCAATCATTCTATGCATGATTTTACCATATGTAACATGAATTTAAAATATAAATATGAAGATAATCAAATTACAAAAAGTATCACATAAAAATTAATATCATTCCTCATCCACGAGTTTAGCATCCATAGCATATAAAAATCTAGTTTATTGCAAAACACCAATAAGAAAATAAATACATGATTATTTGAATAACATATCAACCTAAAGTATCATGATATTACTTTCTCTTGATTATATCATTTTTTTCTTGGTTCCTAAGATTATGTGCATTTCATTTTAGATAGGTTACATTCATGTATGTTATTAATTATTTAAGAGATATAAGGATCATTATTTTAGCAGTTTATTAATAAATAAATTTAAAGAGTCAATAATTCCTTTGATTAAAATCATTTAAGAATTTGTATTTTTTATATGTTCCAATCCATTGGACTCCCAAAAGTTTTCAAAAAAATTCTAAAATTATTTATTCTACAAATCCTTTTACATATTTTTTCAACTTTTTTATTTTTTAAATAATTCATTTTATATTCATCTCTTTCTTTGAAGTTCATCTCATATCGTGATCATTGTAAGTTTATCACATAATACATAAAATACAAAAATAAATATTAAATTGGTTCACATAACTAATAGGATGTTATTTTTTTACATCTTTAACTTTAATTTCATGTTAGTGAAAAATATGTACATCTTGTTATGTTCTAGTGTTGGTTTGAATAAGGACTAAGATTATGATCCAACATATCCCCAAGGGAGGATGAAGGTTGTGTGCTTTGTCATAAACTTGAGTGATTTATGTTTAAAGCATGAATTCTTGATGTTATAGATATTAACATTGCCAAATTTGAAGTTGGCATGGTTTAAAAGTATGAATTAGAGGAAACTTATAAAGAAATTTTGAAATCAAATTTTTACTTTTAATGAACATCTTTAAACAACTGAACACCATTGGTGACAAAAAACTACCACTTGATAACAACTCTTGATATCTTTATTATATTCCTTGATCCTTCTCATGTAATATGTGCCATTCTAATACACTAAAGATGGATTGAATTGTGCTTTTAAACATTTTGTTATTGTGAAAATATTTTCTTAAATTAAAATTTGACAATTATAAAATAGTTGACTTAAAAATTTTGCTAAAAAAATTGTAAAAAGAAAATTAAAATTTTATGATTTTAAAAATATTTTTTAATAAAATATTTTATGCTTAATAAAAATGATTTCAATAAATTACTTTTGTATATACTTTTTAATTAAATATTATTAGATAAAAGAAATATCATAAATTACATGATAATAAAAAAAATAAAGAGACAAGAAATTCTTAAGTGATTTAGCCTAACCCATGCTTACATCCACCCCCACTATATTCGACTAAGATTCCACTATCAAAATCATTCCCTTTCACCATAGCAGGCAAAGATGATCTTTACAAACCACCCTATTATTGTTGGTACAATCTTAATTATAAAATTTTATAATATTGAAGCATAATAATAAACAATAGATACCCATAATATTTTACTATTTACTTGTAAAAATATATGTGATACAAGTCTATATATTATGCTTGATATGATGTTGAAATATGAATAAATAAAAAATTTTATACAACTTAAATGACTTAGTATTAAAATATTAAATCAAATGATTTATAAATGTAAACTAATGTTATTAAGAAAATAAAATAAATAAAGATCTTATATTAATATGATTGTTTTGAAAAAAATAAAAAAAATAATTAAAAAAATAATAAAAAAATAAAAATCAATTATAAAGAAGTCACCAATGAGATGTAAAATCGAAAAGAATGTTGAAATAAGGAAGAAAAAAAATAAGTCACAAATATGGCTCTAACAAAGGCATCAAAATCAAATTGTAATTTTTGATTTTACTCTTTCTCTTCCAATAATATTAACGCAATCAAAATAAAATCAACTATTCAACTCCAAAGGCTCCTATATTTATATTAAGATATTTTAAGTTAAAATAATATTTTTTAATGACTAGAAATAGGTCACCTAAAATAATTATTACAAACAAGCATTTTAGAGTTCTAAATAAGCATAAACAACTTTTTTGAACACTAAATATGAGCAAGAGTAGTGACAACCATCTGATCTAGGTGAATGGAACATGCATTGTCTAATCTGAATAACGAATAAAGGGTCCAGATCTAATTCTAGTAAAATTTGATATGGATCATTAGATCCCACTTGTTGGATGGATGGTGATGATGCACAAGATCACTGTTCATGAAGGCAAACAAGATCTCAATCATTTGATCAAGCTTTCTAAATAGATGGCTAGATGAAATGCAATGTTCACAAATGAAAAGAAGCTCTCAGTTGTTTAAGGCTTTATAAATGAATGATTAGATGAACATTACTATTCAAAATGACAGAATTGATCTCATCCATTTGATCAGATGGATGGTGAGATGGGATCTATTATTCATAAGGGTAGACACGATCGAAACTGTTCAATAATGAAAATGTGTGATTGAACAACACTGATTCACTCAAGTTTGATAGCAAAAATGTATCATTTTTAGTCCCACATTGCAAACATATACATGAACTTGGTATTTACAATATTTTCTTCATGCATTTAAGATAACCAAATGGGGTTGGTTGCCCTTGGTGCTATTGGGAAGTCATAACCTAAGACACCTGCATGCATATTAATATGAGTATAACCTAAATTGATCTCAATACTTGATTATTACACGTTTGATTTGACTCAATAAGTCTAAGTGTGTTTAAGAGTAATGCCCTAATCTGATTTAAGCCAATATGCTATAAGAATTATCCATAACTGAAACGAAGGCCTGACCTTACTTGATTTTAGCCAGTTTTCTAACCTACAGCTCCCCAAGGGCCAATGCATAGCACTGGGAGCCACTTGGCTATAGCTTTTATGCTTGGCCAAGGAGTGAGTACTTAAGTTGAATTTTTTATTTTTTTAAACATCTTTTATATATTATTTTTTATTTAAATTTTTATATCTATTAAAATAATAAAATATTTTACAACTAATAAAATAATAATACATAAAAAATCAATGATCAAACATATAAATGAATTATTATGAAACCTAATTGTGTCATAAATAAACAAGTGATAAGATTAATTAAACTAGTAGAAGTCTTGGAGATAGACTTTTGATAGTTAGCTAATCCACCAAGAGTTCGATAAAAAACTCTTTCAAATGTCATTTAAGTCATAACTAGAGTATGAGCACCAATACTACTTAATATTGTTTTACTTATGGATTGCTTTATGAGATATTTGGCCAAAACTCTCTAATTAATCAATCTTGTGAGAACTTGAGATGCATGACCTAAAACAAACTAAAAAAAATATTAGTGAAACCAACATGATTTTATTATCATCAAACAACTGGTATCATGACCAAAGGTATAACACCTTCTTGAGACCCACAACTAACTTTCAGCCTCTTTTTGAATTTTCTATGATCCCTCTCTTTCTAATGACCCTCCAAGGATCCTTTTCATAATTTCAAAACTGATGGAACAATAGAAAATATGAAGTAAATGTTAAAAGTTTTAATTCTTGACTTTAAATAACAATTGAATCATAGTTTTGCTTTATTCAAACCTCAAATCTACATTTAACCATAAACAACATTAACATTAACATTGGTAAATCTATTGCAACTTCTTACACATACCTCAAAAATAAACAATTCATGGTGCACTACAAACATGCCAAGAGCTTGTAAATTTTTTTTTAATTCAATGCATATCCAAAATCAAAGTGCAACAAATAGTAAACTTATCCAAAATGCTTAATACAATTTGGTTTGTTAAGTACTTGTCTTAATCTTCCTCGAGAACCCTTTCTCGAGCTTTGTTAATGTCCTTGAATCATCAATAAGCCATTTCTTTCCCAAAATTCCTTTGAGATGGTTATATAAAATACTTCAAGACATCTTATTCTTTAATAATTCAACCCTTTGAAAATTCTAACTGATAGCTTGAGCATGTCCCAGAGACAAATATTTCCCTTTAACTCTCTTTATCAAGTCTTAAAACCATTTTGATATCTATCATAACTATTTTATTATGACCAAAACTCTCTTATTCAAATCTTTATAAGATTAATTACTTATTTTAAGACCCTCGTGAGATTCCTTACTTATCATGAAAATCTTACCATCCCAAGCAAGAAATTATGAAAGCATATTATAACTCATAACTAATCCATTTAGCGATATTACTAAATCAAACTATATAAAATTTAGAATTCAAATAGAAATATTCCTTCTATAATTCATTTAATTTTGTGCATACTATATTCAAATAACCATGCAATATAAACAAATATATAATATGACCCACAACTACATCGTATTTTAAACTAGAAATAGTATTAACAACACATACCACATCAAATAAAACCACATGCTCCAAGTCCATAGAGTTTAAAAAAATCTATTATCCCTTTAAAATAGATACAATTGATACATCTATCACCATCAAAATACAACATAACTAATACATAAGCATAACTAGTCTCACAATTAGTTCACTATAACCATGTATTAGCATAATCATCACATAAATAATACATAATATATATATATATATAAGCTCTCTAGATTGCTCTATTTTCCTCTCAATTTAGTGAAACTATATAACCTAAACTATAAGCATGCAATGAGCTCGAAAGAACTAAGTTAATAAATCATAAATAAACAAAGAAATATAACAATAATATAATATACAATAATAGAAACTAGTCAAAACATAAAAAAGGCATAAATGAGGAGCATCAAACTATAAAATGCATGAGTGATAATAAAAAAATCTCATTTACTTCCTTTTTATTTCTCTTTTTTATGTCTCTTCTCATTTATTCATTTAGCTTTCATTCTCAATATGATTTATTTTCCCAATAAAAAGTTTTTTTTTCTAGTTTAACAATTATACTTTCTCACAACAACATATTATATCCTTACCAATAAATTGAATCTATCAAAAGTTCTTAAATAAGGTCTCTATTCTTAGGCATATTTAAATTAGCTAGTATCAACATATCTTACCAATATTATGATATCCCTAAGTTATCATTGTGTGAGCTGTAATTAGAAGATTAAGTATATAATTAGTTATTATAATGTCAGATAAAGTATATATTTTGAGACCAAAATAAAATATTATTTTTTTAATATTATCTTAAAAAATATAAACTTTTATAAACTTGTGCCAAATATCAAAATAAATATGTTATAGAGAAGAGCTAATTTAAAGAAACTAGTCGATTCTTGGATTACATTTTGGAAAGCAATAGGATTTATTATGAATTAAGAAAGATAATATATATATATATATATATATATATATATATATATATATATATATATATATATATATATATATATATATATATATATATATATATATATATATTGAGTTGAGTCATATCCAAAAGAACACATTGTAGCTATTATGGGAGAGTTAGTTAAAGGAAGCTTAAGGAAGTGAAGATAGAGAGTAATTGGTAAAAAGTGTAAGAGAGAAAGAGATAAGAAAAGAGGAAGAAGTTGGGGCCATAAAAAGGAAAAACAAGGGAAAGAGGAAGAGTTATTGTGAAGCAACAATATGAAAAAGAATAGATTTTGTTAAAAGCATAAAAGAGATTGATAAAATAAATTTTAATTTCTTGAGCACTATTTAAGGGATATTTTTTATGCCTAGAAGATCCTATAAAATTTTGTTGTTACCCTTTTGGAGTCGGGGTCAAAATCCAATAGAGAAAAACTATGTTTTAGCTCAGAGAACTATATTCCTGGAGGTAGCATAAAATACCTTTGCATGCAACACATAATATGTTAAGCTCAAAAGAGAAAAATCCAATATTCTTAAGAGAATCATATGGTGCAGAAATATTCAATGTATGGTATGTTCAGTTTAGTAAAACAGACTACAAAATTTTCAATAAAATTATATAATATATAAACATTATTTGGAAGATATGATAAGGTTAAAGAGAAAAGATGAGGTAAGAAAAAAGACTGTCTAATTAGTTAAGGCCTACTTTCACAAAGTCAAATGGTTATTATAAAAAAACATATAGTATATTGAGTTCAATAACAATCTAAGAAAGGAATGAGATGGTCTAGCAAGAATAAGAAAAATTTAATGTGCAATACAATTTATTCATCGTACGACACATTAAGAAGAAAAATAAGTTAAATATGATATATAAAATAAATTTTGGGACAACTTGGTATTACATTTCATCTAATTTGTGATATATGTATCAAAAGAAAAAAATATTGGAACAAAATCCATTCCTAAATATTTAAATAAATCTAGTTTATGGATGGCTTTATACATCTTTATAACATAGTATATAGTAACTAATAAGATCAACTTTATTTATATATCTTTATATGTGCAAAATGAATGTACTTATATACTAAGAAACTCTTCTAAGAAAAATAAAAACCAAAAAAATGATAAAAAATGAAATGAATATAAAAACAGGCAACCTAAGTCATGAGATAAAAGAAATAATTAAGAAAGTGAAATTTTGATTTATCTTAAGATGCTATCACGGTAGAATTGGCATTAGCAATTAATTGGGTTAGAAATGATAAAAGAATAAAAAAAAACTAACATTGGTAGTAAACTGAGGCAAGAATGAAAAAAAGAAATAAAAACTAACAATAACAATAAATCAAGTCAAAAATAAAAATAAACAAATCTAATACTAATAGGAAGCTGAACCAAGAATAGAAAGAAAAGAATATGACACTATTAATTTATAGGGTTGGGATGATAGAAACTATGAGATAGTAGTATTAACAGGAAATTGACCCATGATAAAAGAGGAATGGAATATAAAAGAAAAGAAAAAAAAGATAAATATAAAAAAAGAAATAAGTAACATTAATAGAGATGAAGATAAAACAATTATGTATACTTATAAATCTATTCAAATGAGTTTACAAAGATAGAATCACAAAAGAAATTATATATTTTTAACTTTATTTATATCTAGTAATGTATTTATGAAATAAGTCAAATATGTTGTTGACATCCTTATGTTTTTTTATTTAATTTAGTTTGAAAATATTATTTTTTTTAATTTCATTCAAATGTTGTTTATGTTTATAATTTATCTACTAAGAAATTTATCACTTTTACTTCATTTATATTATTGGACATGCCACCAACACACTTATAAAAGATAGATTAGGATGACATTAGGGATGAGGAGGCATCCACTATGAAATAATGGAGAGTATGCATATTTATAGATTTGTGTACATGAATAAGGAAATAATTCTATTAATGAAGCTTGGAATTATGAACATGTAGATGTTAAATATCAAATGCTAGCTTATAAAATAACATCAATATAAACTAGAGGTAGTATTATCACTCATTATTTGAAGAAACAAATATCATATTTTTCTTAAATACCTTGAAAATTGATGAAATTAGTGATTAATATGATAAGGAGTGATAAAAATAATTTTAAAAGCCACATTCAACTATCCTGTGAACTCAAAGGTAAGCTAAAACTTTAGCATGGGCTACACACCCACACGCTACAATTTTGTGAATCCAAAAACAAATTAGTGGCAAATTTCTAGAAGGCCTTAGCGGCTTAAAGACATGACTTATCATATATCATCTAATATCATATCATATTACATCATGATCTACAACCATACTTAGCTACCCTAAAAACTCAATGGTAAGCCAACAATAGCATTAACATAGTCCTGAAAATTATACTTGAGCAGTGGGATAATCTCATGGGAAAACTCACATCTCATTTGTTAAAATATTTTCCTTTCTTTTAACATGATAACTTATATTGTTATGAATGTCATATAAATTGGTATAAATAATCATCATTTCATAAATTTCTTATTTTTATTTTTTATTTACATTAAACTTATTTATCAAATGTACATGCTTTCATTTCATACAAATCTCAAAAATAATAAGTCATGCAAATCTCAAATGAAACATAATGCAAAATGTCTTTTTGACAAATCATGTGCCAAATCATAAACGATAATCACATAAAGATATATTTTATCAATATAACATTCTCAAGATCATGACATGCTTAATGAATAATCTAATAGAGTATACTTATATCATAGTTATTCAACTTACCTACCTAATTTATTTGATACTGCTTTACTTTTTAAATAATCTTTTCTTTTCAATCCTACATCACAAATCACAATATCTCATAATTCATATGCTATTTATGCCTTTCTATGCTTTGTCGTATTTTTAAAAGAGTAACACCCCAACAAATCTCATATTCTAGCTTATTCAATGTAATATTTATAAGATTCTATATTACATTTAAAAAAATTTGAATTCACATTAGGGAAATAATGCATGCATGCTAACCTTACTCTTTATGCATTTTCTTACAATTATTTTAAGAGATTTTAACTTTCTTTATCCTTAAAAATGTCCTAAATTAGAGGACTTGCTAGCCTCTTTCTCTCTTCTCCTTTCCTTGACTAGAACCCCGATAACATGCACCAAAAGAAAGAAATTGAGCAACCTCCTTCCTACCACCATCTTCTTGATGCGAGATGGTGGTGACTAAAAACTCCTCACCTCTAATGGCACAACAAGCAAAAGAATCAAAATACAAGATGCACTCCATGGAGTGCTACCTGAGCATAAGAAGAAGTAAGGAATCATGAAGGGAAGATTAAGGTTTTGAAACCTCCTTTTTTGTAATAAATCAAGAGAAAGAATGATAAGATTTTTGTAGGGTACTAATTAAGAATGGGAAAGATAAATAATTTAGATAACTTTGGATACTTAAAATTTATATATAATAAGTATTAATAACTAACTCTTTATTAGTTTTTAAATATGACATTTTTGTTTATAAAGCCAACAATCTATTTCATTTTGATGATGACAGACATTTTAATACGAGGGATATGATAAATAATAAAAAGCTACTTATATGTATAGGCCTCCTCATAAATGGATTTATAAATTTCATTTGTTTAGAAGAGGCATGCATATCTATTAATATAAGCATTACTTTCATTTTTTACTTACAACTTTGTAACGAAGAAAAGATTAAGCATGTGTGTGAAACAATTTCATGACTAAAAACATTAAGAATATGCATGCCATAATGGATATGAATCATAAAAAAGAAACTTCATATAAATTTAAATATTCATGATGCTTAAGGGATGAAAGAAAGGACTTATATATGCTATATTTCTAGCCCATTATCATTATCAAAGTGGGAATAATATTCTTCTCTCTTTTAGCTATCTATTTGCATAAAATTTATTAAGAATAACATTTATCTTATTGTTTATCTCTTCATAATGAAAGTTTAAGAACTTCATAATCATAAGTCTAGTAACTTAAATTCACATTATTTACATAATATTATAATCAAAGTTGGAGGTTCTTCGAGCCAAGCTATAATAATTCTCTATGGGTAAAGAATTATTAGATGTTACTCTTTTTCCTTAATGTCTTAATTATATGTTTTTAATCACAAATATAATTTTATAAATAAATGATAACATAACAAAACCTTAACTCACACTTCTAATCTAATACAAAATGCTAGATGTTAAAATAATTGCAATGAAGGAGGAAGCAGACATAAAAATAGGAAGGAAGTCCTTTGATTAGCTTCCTTTGTTGATGCACACTTGCATTATAAGATTACAACATGGGATAAGGGAAGACACTTGCATTATAAGATTACAACATGGGATAAGGGAAGACCAGTTACACCTCCCTTCTTGTGTACACATACACAACAAGAAACTCTAAAATCCTTATATTTCTAAAGAAACAAAACTATATTAATATTGTAGAATGAAATTATGGGAATGTATAATATATCATAAAGCATTCAAAAAAATAACTAAAAGTAAAGTATTTAAAAAATATGAATATGTATGTATGTGCGTGTTATTGGATAGACCTCGACAAGATGAGTACAACAACACTTGTCTTACATCAATCAAAGTTTAGTTAGAATTATTACAAATTTTTTAAACTTTATAGGATAAATATGTAGATAAATAATTAATTAGTAATTATAAGTATAAAAATACTAATTCATCCCACCTTATGTTATTATTTTTTGAGATTAATAGAGATTGTTATTTAGCCTAATATAGATCTATTTATAGTACAACTCTTTGGAGCAATGTTTTTATTGGTAGGGTAAAATAATATAAGATAAGCTACATTAAGTAGATGATGTTGAATTCATCTAGTGGGTCATACAAAATATTTCTTATTTATTTCTTATTTTTAGTTCACAATGGATTATAATGAATCATATATGAGACACTTATAGCTTTTAGTTATTTCTATAAATTTTTTCATATTTTTATTAAGAAGGATATTTTTATCAATATTTTTTTGGATTTAGTATTAAATTCTATATAAAACATTTATGGTATGAAAGAGAAGAAGATTGTTTACTTGAAATTACATCTTCATTAAAGCCATAATTTCTTTTACTATGCATGCATGCACACTCTTAGGTTGTGATTTAGCTTTCTTTTGGTTACAATAAAAAATATCTTCATTATAATTTTGATTTTCCTCTGTCATTGTTTTCAGCTTCATTTTTCACATTAAATCATATTATAGGATTTCATTCTACCTTATCTTTTATCATTTTGAATTAAAGAACATTGAGGTCTCTTTGTAGGAGTGTTTCGCTTGACCCTTTCTCCATTAGGAAGAGGTCAAAGGTGATCCATTAGAGGTTGGGTGTGCACTTTAAAGAATAGAGGGCTTATGATGGATCTGACAAACAGGTAAAGTCACTCTTGATCATTCTCTTTATTCATACCCAATAATACATATAAGTAACATGACAAATTGGATTGCATTAAGGTAGATTAAAAACCTGATGAAAAAAGCCAATCTCAAACAAAAGTGTTATTGGAAAGACATTCAAATTAAATTTTCAATAGAATTGTATGAAAATGGTAACTATAACAATGCACATGCATATTTCAGATAATATTTACTAACATCACACACTAGTAAATATCCCACATACAAATCCAAGTACACATAAAATATAATACATAAGAACATATCTTGCAAAACTCATCATATAGATCACCAAAACTTATTTTATGTGCATAAACATTCTAACCTATACTGCAAATATGTAATGAAAATAACAAGCTCAACAGGTAAATTGATAATTACAAACACCAAAACATTATGAAGTATAATAAGGAATAACTCTTAAGGAGAAGTAAACAAAAAAATATGACATTTGAAAGTTATTTATAAAATCTTGTCACTAATGTACACATGTATGCATACTAATATATGCACATTATGCCTTTTATCATATATTTCTTCTCTTATTCATCATTTCATATTTTTATAATTTCTTATATTTCTTATCTTTCATATTTTTAATGCATAAGACCCTGATTTTCCCAAATAACCATTATCTCTACTCTATGGGATTTTACATTGTCACATATCTATGTTACATAATCACATATATAGATTTCTGTCCATAGACATATCATAATTGATAAACAAACTCAATCACATCATCACCATGCTTAAAGTACTAACACAATGGTGAACAACTTATTAATACCTCAAATAATGTGATAGTAATGGTTGAGAATAAGGACTAATTCTAATTTGTTAATTAAAACCTTACACTAAGTTTTAGTAATGTCAATCTATCTCATCATAATGTTAAGCCATGGGATAATGTTATAAAGAATGCATTATTTTTTCAACTTATATCATATCATAAAATAGATTATCAAGTTCTTATAGCCTAATCACATTGATTATTTTCTTTTCTTATTATCATCTGTATTTCTGTATTTCAGTTTTTGGTATTTATAACAAATGCAATATACAAATGTATAGGCTTCATTTCACTTACATATAATCATATGTTGTTAAAAACATGCTATATATGATTAAAACATATGTATATTTGATGTTATGTTATCATAGTCATATCAATGCATTTCAAAATTACATAATAGCAACCTACTTATGTCATGAGTACTTTAATTTTACCTATCTAATTTATCTAAAAGTCTAATTTCTCTGAAATGATCTATCTAACACTTTCCTCTGCCTTACATGTCTTAAATAAGAAATTACTACACAATTTATTAAAAATACTCACTTTTCTATGTAATATGTTCAGAATTACTAACTTTTGCTCAATGCTCCATTTCACTTTCAATCTCTATAGACCTTTCTTAGTAATTAACTCAAATCGTTTGACTACATAAAAGGTCAAACAAGCCACCTATGGACATGTCATGATTAACTCATCAAGTGATTTAATCATGAAAGTTCAAAAAATCTAAATCAGTACATCTCTTGATTCATTCACTTAATAGTCTTGTAACAAGAAAACTTAAAGAATCTAATTGAGTATATCTCTTGATTAACTCATCTAATGGTATGAACATACCAAAATTCAACTTTTAATTGAGTACTTTTTACTCCTCAATCTCATAAATTAAATTGATGATCTTGATTTGCACTAATAAATAGAAAACATTTCTAAATTAAAAATTAAATCAAGCATTGTGTGCAAAATAAAGTTAGAATAACTATAAATAAACATATATAGAAAAGTATTTCAATACTTAGTAGTGGAGTTGAAATTGGTGAGAATGATGAAAAAGAAATTTAAATGATTCTTCTTTTCATAGCTCATTTAATTCAAGCTCAACGTAAAAAAACTAGGGTAAATTATGTTTAAAAGGCTCATGTTTTGAAGTTAGCTTTGTATTAAGGAGATTAGACTGAGGTGGATCAAGTTTAGAAGTTATTTTAGTTTTAAGAATAGTAGATTTTTAGTGGAGCAATTTTAGAAGATTCAAGAAGCTCCAATTCATATGAAAGAAATTATTTAGTTTTCTATTGAGTGATATAATCAATAAAAAATAATTATTGATAAGCATAAAATAATGTGTTTATCATTTGAAGTGATAGCAATAACATAATTAATATGCCAAGCACTACAAAATGCAACCTACTTTGAACAAGAGTAGAATTATTATAATGTATATTATTCTTAACACAAAATATTATCTAAATAATTTTTGTATTGGATAAGAATATAAAATGTTTATGTAACTTTAAAAGTAATTTCATAAATATAATGATATGCAATGAAATAAATTTTTTAAGAGTTAATAAAGCAAGATGAGACTAGATTAACTATTCAATCATTAGGAATATAAATTATGCAATCATCTAAACAACTTTTAATAAAGATGTCATAAAAAAGATTTAAACAATACACATATATAAATATAATGAAGATAGAGTCATACTATTCATAAATGTGATATATGATTTAAAAATTCTTTTCACTTCTATGAGTATAATGAAATCTCATATAATCATGACATGGTTGCTAATATGAAAGAATATGATATCTAATGTAATGTGGAAAGATGGCTTTTATAAACGAGTGAATTATGCCTTATAAAATTTCAATATAAGCTAAGATTTCAATCTTTGTAATTATAGTTATTTATACAAAAAAATTTTTTTTTCAGAAAGCTCTTGATTCGTTTTAGAAAACTTTATGAGAGAGTAAAAATATTAAATGGTAAGAGGAATTTTAGGTGGTTTGCCTAACACCAAGGCTAATGCCCATCCCCCTATCCAAGACTAACCTTACACATTAAAAATAACAAGCTTTTGCTACACAATGAGCAAGTGAAAAACCCTAACAAAAATCAAAGATCCACATGTTCATAACAAACCAAAAAAGCAACACAAACATGGCACATAATAGAGTAACACAAAAATGGCACATAATAGCCTCAATACAAGATCAAAAGAGAAAAGCAAAACACAAACTTTTATTAAGTTATTTTTTCTAACCAAGATAAGTTAGTTTTTCTTAATTTTATTAATTAAATACAAACTAAATTAATTTATTATAAGGATTATACAATACAATAATAGAAGATCATGTGGTACAATTAGGTGAGAGAAGAAATCATAATATAATATGCATAATTTATCAAATAAAATTTTTTATTATACAAACACCGCAAGGTAATCGTGTAAATATTATAATGTCATAAATTTTAAAGGATGGATGAGTTTGTTAAGAAAAGGAAGGATGAATGACGTAGTAGCATTTCACACATCATGTAGAAGTTTTCCTTCGACGTGTATTAGTCTTATTCGAACTCAAAGCTGTGATAGGATTAACACCTCTATTCTTTATTAGTCTCTACTATCAATATCATTAATGAGTTGATTATAGCTAACTCCTATTTATCTACTCAATCAGTATTGACCAATCAACTAGTGCCAAGCTTTATTGATCCACTCTAACCCATTCAGACACGACACATCCACAAACCCTCATTGGCCCATCAAACCATAACTATCTTCTTTGAATCACATTGACTCGCACTGACCCTCACCACCCATAAACCAAACCCTACATATTCTCATGCCTCTTAGCCTATGCTACCCTGATCATACCACCTGTAACCTTGTCACTCGATAGTTGTTTCCTCTTGAGATCTTTATAAATAGGGATGCTCATTGTGTTATGAAGCATGAAATTTTGAAGTAATGAATGTTGCTACTAAGTTTACTGGATATGAGCATGTTATATACAATCAATCTAATCATATGATTCTAAAGGTGCCCTACGAAAACAAGAAATAGGATCAAAAGGAGAGATCATGATCTATTATCTAAAATCCACAAAAGTATCAAATCATAAGGAAAGTGTTTAACACTACTACTCTTTATATTTTCTTTCAAAATGATTAATCTTTACATCTAATTCTATAGTTTTTAAAAATAAATATGTGAATTTCCTTGTTTGTATTTTAAGAAAAGTGTCAAACATAAGAATCATTGGATTACCATGTGAGATTTGATGTGCATAAAATGTATCATATAAGTTAGATGATGAAATCATATAAGTATGAAGTAAATAGAATGTTTGAGTTAATCAAGTTAAAGTATATCATATTTGTACAAATAACAGGATAATATAATTGTGATTAATGAGGATAAGTGTGGATGAGGCAAAATTTAACAAATCATAGAAGATGAAGATAAAAATAGTACTAATACCATGAAAAGGAATTAAATAGATAATTAAATTCAAAAAGATAGATGGTTGCATGAATTGACATAGTGGTAGTATCCTTTATGGAATTTGAAAGGATAAATTTGGTTCTTAAAGGAAATTGAAAGGATTAGAATTGATGAGTATTAGTGAAGTAGTATTTTCAGTAAGGATATGAATGATTTATCATATATTAACTTGATCTTTCTAAGTTGTTCATTCTCTAGAAGGCTTTGATTTGGAGATGGAACATTATGTATTTAAGCTTTTGCTTAAGACTTTGAATGTTTTTAAAAAACCTTAATCATGATTAACATAAAGGAGGTTTTATCAAGACCAAAAGGAGGAGAGAAGATCTGGTGATGAGTAAAAGGAGGAGGAGGTGATCTAAAGACTTGAAGGAAGAAAAAGAAATCTATTAAAAAAGTCATCTATGTAGCTTTGGGGGAAGTTGAACATGTTGATTGTGCAACTAAATGTAGATAAACCTAGGTTTAAAAAATTGGTTGTATTGTTAAGAATTGCATGTGAAGAGGTGGTTAAATGGTTATGCTTCTTATTTTTAAAGTCTCTACCTTATGAACCCTTTAATAAGATGAAGGAAATGTTTAAACCAAAAGTTTTTGGTGATTACTTAGCAAAGTTTTAGTTATTTATTGTTGGATCTCTCCATGAAATTTCAATGGAAGTAATGCATATGTAATTTTCTTCCTTACCCAAGATGTTCATGTTGATGTTGCGAGGATATTAGTTTAATAACCTTGAGATCTATTATAAAATCATGGAGTTTATGATCAAATATGCAAACTTGAATGAATTTGCATAGCATGGTGTTCCTATCAAAACTGTAATGTTTTGAATTGTGTAATTAGGTTTTTGCCATCATGTTTTGCATGATTAAAAAGATTAGAACCCATGCTATTAGAAAGGAAATCATGATTTTATCTCTTATTAGAATAATGAAGGAATTGAACTCCATAATAACATGTTTATATACTTTCAAGTGTGTAAAGATATCATGATGTGTAAGATATTTTCTAAAAGGAATCCCAAGATTTTCTTCAAAGACTTTCTTGTTATATTGAGTCAATTTTGGCTTAGAAATCAGCATGTTGAATTAAAATTTTGCAATCATGGCTTGTTAAAAACTTATGCTAATGAACTTGAAACCATGACAAGGAAGTTAAGAACAGACTTGAGGTTAAGAATCCTAAGATAAACACATGGAATTTTGCTAAAACCTTAATGACACCTTGTAGTTAAGAACTTCCTTGTCTTGGTTTTGCTTGGGTAGCATCATGACTTTGTCAAGCCATCAAAGGCTTAGTTTAGACTTGGGTGGATCTTGATTGCTTCTAAGGTGAGATGTAATGCATGATTTCTTTTTGATGAACCTAGAAAGGCTCAGTTTTAGGCCTCGGAGGAAAGTTATGTTAAATGGGGATACACCATGCTTACAATAGTTGGATGGATTTTGGTTAAGTAGATTAAGTTGCTAGAGTAGTTAGGATTGCAAGCAAATTCATCAATTTGCATGTTAATTTAACTTAAAATGAAAACTATTAAGTGATTAATTAGAAGTGAGGTAAGGATCATGTAGCATGAGCAAAAATGAGTTAGTATTAGTTTAAATATTAGGTATACCAAGTAAGGTAGGTCTAACTTTAGCTTAAGCTTTAGATCTTAATTTATATTGACCAAAATCTTATGGAAAGTTCATATAATTAATCTGATAACTTTGATGCTTAGTGATCCTTTGAGCATGTTATAAGTTGGAGGGCTTGGTTTTGGCCTTAAAAAGGGATGCTAGGCTTGACCAAGAGAATTATTTGACCTTATGATTGTGGTTAAACCCTAGGCATGACATGGTTATTAAGACACTGAGTAACCCTACCCAATCTCATAGGCTAAAATTTAATATCCTAGATGGTAGTCTAAGATTTGTGTTGGTGGCTCAAGAGACACTGTTGAAGGGGTGCTGTGGCTCAAGTCTAGTTTGATAGCAAAGAGTCATAGGTGAAAATTGTTTGAACCCAGGCTTGTAAAATGTGCTACATAGGAAAGTGTGCTTCAAGTTAAATATAAGATTATAAACTTGAGTGGAAGCTCAAGCATAACTATATGGACAATGTGGTCTTAAAGGATAAGACTAATGACAATGATTAATCGATTATGTAGCAAATGATTTTGGTGAGATACTTTAGACGGTTTTGAGAAAATATTACGAATACCAAGATAGTGGTTATTAGTGTGCGTTGAATTAGTATAAATTTGTCAAATAGAATAGTCTTGATGGGAGTAGACTTATGATGCAATGGATATTATATATTGCGTGGTGGTGGCTCATCTCCAAGGAGAGTATTGTATTACATCATGCTTATGATGTGATCTATCAATGAAAAGTCTTGTTCTAAGCCTTTAATAGAAATCTTCATTCAAAATCAAAACACACAATAACAAGGCATGTGTGCTCTACCCCACACGTCTTTAATACCCCACATGCTACATATGTCTCCTCTTATCGCATGCAATGATTCTTTTTGTCAATTTCCTTCATTAAAAGATCATTTTCTTCTTCAATGTTGAATGGCTCCATAATTTGCTTGTCCTAAAATAAATTCCTTAATCATAAGCCCCTTCTTTTGATCATTCAAGTACCTCCAAATCTTCTTTTTTTATTCCATAGCTACATTGTTATCAACTTAGAATAGGCACATGCAATTCCAAGCAAATGCAATTCGTTGTCTGCTTTGCTCCGACCACATGTTGGTCTATCATGTGCCCCATCAACTATGCGCATGTGGTTTTATTACATGCCTTGTTTTGCATGCTCAAAATCAACTACATGCAATGTCACAGGAACATTTTGCCACCCTCAGCCTACCATGACACATGATTTTGTGAACTACACTTTGGGGTGCCACATATGCTGCTTCTTGTAATAGTTCTTTTGCAATTCCTTTCCCAGAAAAGTCATTTATTTATTAAAGCATCCTCAAAGTCATTTATTCTTTAAGGTTTCTCGACGCTAAATGATGTCATAATTTACTAGACTTAAAATAGATTTTTTTTATCAGGATTTCTTATCAACTGATCTTTCAAGTATTTAATATCAATAGGGTTAATCATTTATTAGACATGCTTGTGAGACCTAACTATTCAAAAAATTAACTTAGCCATATCATTTTCTTATGATTAACTCTTAAAATATTACACAATGAATTATAACTCTTGAGACATTGGCCTTCCCCTCGAAATGAGGGGTGCAAAGTGTTGGTCCCACATGACAACACTCACACTCAAGGAAAGGGGGTGAATTGAGTGAAAAAATATTTTTGCAAAAGATAAACTTTAACACACTTGAGATTACAATGGAATAATTTACATTTTAGGTAATTAAAGAAAAAAAACAAAAGCGTTAAAAATATAAATAATACTAACACTTTTTAGGTAATTCAGTTCTTAAACAAGTCAACCTACATCTACTCATAATCCAACTAGATATGGGCTTAACCCTTTGCTTTGTCACTCCTTTGTTGTAGCTAGTGAAGAACCATCACAATGTATCTTTTCTTAAAGTTAAAACACAAACTCTTAAATCTTTTTTCCTAGGTTAAAGCTCAACCCTATCTTTTCAAGATAAAACACAAGGTAAATGGGCCTTTTCCTAGACCTAAACCTGACTCACCTTGAGTCTTTATGATTGAGACTCAACCTCTAAATTTAGATCTTTTAGTGCCCAAACCAATAAACTTCTAAAATAAAAAAAAATCTTAAATTTTGTTCTCATGAAGCATAATACAAATTTCTTACAATTGAATCAAGAAATGGCTCATAATGAATGCAATTTGAAACAACTTAACTAAATTTTGAGGCATGAGAAGAAATATTGAATATTTGAATGCAAAGTGCTTCCTTTCTACAATGCCTCCAACAATGAGTGCAGCAAGTTTGTGAAGTTACAAAAGTTTGTAAACAGCTAATTGATGTTGTCCAAAAAAGTACGAAGAGTAAAGTGCATTGCGTGTTCATTCAATAGCTCATTAGCATTGAAATTCTTCTCCAAATGTTTATTTATAGACCTTAGAATACAATTAGGATTTCCTAAATTCATAACAAACAATTCTAAGTGTCATTATACTATTAGGCAAGCAAAAGATATCCTTAAACACCCATAAGAATATTTGCTAACATATAGAAAATGAGTGAAATAAAAATCTCCTAGGGAAAATGGTCAAATCCATTAGCTATTACAAAGCATCAGTGAACTAGACATATTTTACATCAAAGATGATGTGTCATACACAAGTCTCTTGCTTTGTCTTAACTAGCGTTGTGCACCGTCCACTTGCTTGACAAACCACTGAACTTTATCTAGACGTATCGCATGAGAAAAATCAATATTGTACACAAATCTCATGTTGCTCAAGTTAGCTAGCCTCTGTTTTATATATCGTGACGTATTATACATGAGTCTCAGCTGAGAATCGCATACTTATGACATACCTTACATCCAAGTATTGTATTATCTGTTATTTAAATTATGTATCATACATGGCTAACCAACATACTATATGCTCCACTTAAAAATTCTGATTTTCAAAATGTTTTTAAATAATTATAAATGTGAAACATAAGTGCATGCACAGTCATGATTTCTAACATATTTTGAAAAACATGATGCTTGCTAATGATAGCCATGTAAGACCAATTTAAACAATATCTAGTCACAAGGTTCCTAAAAATAGATATTTGCTTCTTTGCTTAGTGAAGTGGCTTCTTTCTTGTAAGCTTCATATGTATTCCTTGACTTCAACTCCGAGTCCTCTTACAAGTTTATTATGTATTCGTTATTTCACTAAGAGTTCATGAGCTCCACTTCGAATAATCACTTAAACTTCACATTGGGCTTCACTTGAACTTGAGTTATGCTACTACCATTGAGCTTGATTTTGAGCTTCTTGAATTATAATTAAAGGTACTCCAAAACTCTCTTTAGGTTAACCAATTTTCTTATAAACTATATGCATTAGATAATCATATTAATAACTCCACTATTATTATTATCATCAAAATATAATTATGAGCTATAATGCTTATAGAGCTAACACAAAGTTCAAATTTGGCCATAATCCTCACCTTTCTTTGAAAACAAACTCTTGAGCTATTGTATCGGGTGATATATAACACAATTTTCATCAAACGATTGTTCTAATGTTCAGTTCAAATATAGTAACATATCATCATATGTAGTGGTATCTAATTAATGTTTTAAAAGGAACTAATGATCAATGATTAAAAAAAATTAAAATTTTTACTACATTCATATCATTTGTTTCTCTAATGTTGAACATAATTAAATAAATCCAATTTATTTATACAGAAAAGTTATAGTAATACTTGTCTAGCATAGGAAACAAGAATTATGACAATATTAAATGGTAACAACAACCAATATTTAAGTATATTTCATTAAGATTATGTAGATCTACTGTCATGTCTTCTAGCCTTCTTTAACTGAAACATTCCACAGTTCCAGACCTTTATATGTTTAAACAAGAGAAAAAAAATGAGAAAATAAGATATTAGCTCTATGAGAGGAAAGTGAAAAGACTTTTAGCTTAAAAGATCTAGCAGAAATTGTCCAAAAAATAAAGCAATAGAGAAAACCTCCAGAAAAATAAGTCTAACTAATAAATCATGTGTACTTGAGAACTCTATTTTCCTTCAAACACCCATGCCCCTCCAAAGCCCATCCCATCAAACACCCTGACAATCAACTCCAATTTCAAAGCAGGTGTAGTAATGGTTTTCTTCAAACTAAAGCAACTTAAATTTGCAATAATAAAAAAAATAATTGATCAACTGGACTTGATTAGTAAATTAAAACATCTAAAGAATTAAATAAAATTAATTGCAAAGGTAAGTACCAAATTTACAAAACAAAATGAACAAAAAAAACATGCATAACATCAAGAACATACAATGGACCCATAGAAACCTGGTTCTCTAACTCCAAATAAGTATCCAAATAACTTTCTTGCCTGCAATAGAGAGCCAGAGCAATGTTGAGCAAAATAAATTTCGAGTGAACATGGCAATGAAGCAGTATGTCCAAATAATAAGAATGGTAGAAGACCAAATAATGGCATTTGATTGAACACTTAAAAAACATAATATGGATTATTATTATCAGCAAGAAAACCTAATTATTTCCCATTAAATCAAGAAACTAAATAAGGTTCATCATGAAATAAATGACAGTGAGTAAACATGAGAAAAAAGCTGTCCGGTACGAAATCTTGCAGCAGCAGTGCAAAATTTACTACACAAATACTGACATTTACAAACTATCTCTTTCCTTGAATTAATACAAGTTCAAACTGCAGTCAATACAGATGTTAGACTAACTAAAAAATCCAATCTCCTAGCCAGTTTTCATGGAAACTCAGATGGTGAAGCAGAAAAAGGAACCAAACGTATACAACATATCATTAACTTCTATCCACAGACCATCTCATTCAGCAGGATTAATAAGTTTGAGAAGTGATTACCATGTGATTTTCGGAAGTAAACCAAAAAGAAAAGCCAATCGACAGACAAATTTTGATTTCAAACGTACAGAGAAACTCCCAAAACGAATCAATCCAGCAAAACCATTAAAGACAATTTACTCGATAAAGAATGTAGTACGAACCATTACATATGGGGTTAAATACCTGAAAAGTTCTGCATGATCCGTGCAATATCTATTTTGCTCCTCGCCACCCTGAAAAGAAGAAACCCGCATAACCGAATGCCAATTCAAATTGGTAATTAGAAAATACGAATTACCTGGAGTAAAACTAAACCTCGGATGGGCCGACTAGCAGCTGCGAGGTGATCCCGAAGAGCTCATAGTAATTTCTCTCGGTTTTCCACATGCAGCTCCATGGGCACCGCAGGCGGAGATAACAACGATATTGGCAATGATGGAGGAGGAGAAGCCGTTAAACCGGCTGCGCTTTCGCTCATGTTGGATGCCACGGAGTGATGCCCAACGCCCGGCCTTCGTCGATATTTGGTTTCTTCAAATATGAAACCAAGCAGTAAATAATAAATTCCGAAACTAACATATATATATATATATATATTCTTAAACTATAATCATGTGTTTTTCTCATTTATAATAATATTCACAAAAAAGCTTTCAAATAACTGACTGGGTGGCGCGCGCCGCATGTTGCACTGAGTTTGTCTGGAAAAAGGGGGTGTCCCTTCCCAAGCTCCTCATTAAACTTATGATGTTAGATTTCATATTTGATCATCCATGAGGATCATACACAAGAACCATTTTGTATGACTTATGCCTCTTTTTGATTCAAAAAAATAAATAAATCTTTCAAATGACTAGAGTTAAAGTTGAGAAAACAAATTTCTTTAACAAGTTGATGTTTCCATGATTTATAATTTAAGCAATTTTTCATAATGCCTTTTAAATAAATTCACTAAGTTGATAAAGTGAGCTAAATTACACATCCTGCTTGATAAAATAGCATTGTTTCATGAGTACTTAAAATTTTTTTTTATAATATTGTTTCAAAAATATCATGCATTTAACTGGCTCATAAATTAATTAAAAAATAAATAATTTTGAATAACAAAGTGAAATTTTTTTCAAATATATAAGCTATCTCACAACAATGTAAAACCATGATACCTTTTTTTATGTTGATTTAAAGTGTCTGAGATTATTGTACATCTTTATTATTCCTTTCCTAATTTATATGTTTCTCATTAGTTTATCATGTTATGATGAAGACAATTGGCCTTTCAAATAATATAAGGGTATGCAATATATTTATGGATCAAACAATTAGAGAAAGTTGGATGATTATGATGATGTCAACTCTTGCTTTTAGCTTTATGTTAACAAATCCATGGTGTTATCCTTGAGAGACAATTCCTTATTGCAATGAAGCATACCAATGTTAAGCTCAAAGCATAATATTGGATTAAGATAAGTATAGCAAATGACTTATGATAATAGCTTGAAAGGTGCATTAGGAAGAACGCCTTATGGTATGTCCATTAAGGACTGTGAATTTATTTCCCTCCTTAAGACCATAAAATATAAGCCATCATGACTTATGTAGATAATGAAACGAAATCAACTAAGTGTTATTATGCAAATATAACGAACATATCCTTGTTGAAAATCATTGAACATGATGTTCATATGCAAAGGCGATTGATTTTGCAAATCATAAATTCAAACAATTATATGTGTTGTAATAAACATATGTTAAAATTTTTAATTGTTCTAGTAAATTAGTCTTAGAAAATCTTATTTAGCTTTTAAAATAATGTGAGTGCATAATAAAAAATATATATATAAAAGATTTTTAGATTATTTGATTTAAATCCAAATCTGCATCTTTGATTTAAATCCAAATCTACATCCTTTATTTGCTAAAAAGTTAGAAAAAAACAATAAAAACTTCTTTCACAAATGTGGTTAAGAAAAAATCCCTCATCAAGTCAAAGAATCTTGCAAAGACCTACCTAGAATAACCTACAAAACTTTGAGCCAAAGCCTTAGAATACTAGCCCAATGAAGCCTATAACATTAGGCCAAAAAACATTACAAATCACGAGGATAAAATACCCTATAAGAACAACCAAAAGATCAACACAAAACGAAAAAAATATTCCAAAAAAAGCACAAATGATATAATGAAATACTCGAAATACAAATCACATATAATTGATACAATTTAATCAAGAGTGGCTAAACTATTATAATGAGTAATAAGAAGGATTAACTTATGCTAAGAAACAAAAAACACGAGAGATAAATTCATGAAATCTAAAATAGAAACATATAAGAGATATCCTTTAAGGCAATCTTAACAAAGAGAGGATCATGAACAACATAGGGACCACTCTGATGGTTAATCTTACAACCTCTCAATAGCATAAAAGTGAGGTACTTGAAAAAGATTTTATATTATCGATACAAATAAAGCAAAATAAATGTCACATAAGCACAAATGTAAAGGTATATGATAATCTTACTAAATCAATAAATGAAATATCGAGATAAATTGCATGCAAAAGACAAATTCCAAAATACGGGGAACCCAATCATTAGAAAGAGAAACAATGATAAAAACATGAGGTTCATAAAAAAGATTATCGAATAAGGATGGTTGTGACAAAAGAAAATAAGCACAAACATTATCAATAATATGAAAATGAAATGCGTTGAGTTATTCTTGTGGTGGTATGAGAATGTTGGTGGTTGAGTTGATGTAGATTGGCATGGCATCTCTCTTGGGCCTCACACTGCTCTAAGTATTTGAGCTTTGAAGAGTTGGCACATTGAAGTTTTTTTGCAATCAAACTTAAGATCTCAATGAAACACAAATAGAAGCAATATATTTTATTCATCAAAGTAACTTACAAGAGGGTAAGCCTCTTAAGTTATAGAGAACCTAGAATAGTACATGGGTAAAAGCACATGAGAATGCTAACAGACATATATATAATAAAAAAGATTTTAATTTAGCTAAAAAACTAAAAATAGTAAATAAATCTATAACAAAATTAAATCTTTTAGAGATTCAACAAAATCAACCATTAAAACCATAAATTATCCTTAAAATTTTTCAAAATATGCTTTCATAAGATGTTTCCAAATTGCTTTTATTGAAAATTGTCTCTGTCTAAGCAATTGGGTAGGTTGGGTCAACTAGTCAATGGGCATGTGTGTGTGGCAAGAATGAGTGAAGAGGCATGTTACGGGTCAAGTTTGGGTAGGCATGGCTCAATTCATAAATGGGTCATCACAAATTAATAGATCAGTAGGTCCTAGCTCTAGTTAATAGTAGGTTGACACTAGCTCAAGTCAAAAGTTGGTCAATGTTGGCTTGATTTAGAAGTGGATTGCATGAATCCATGAGCAGACATTAGTCGAGAGACACAAGTTGAGCAATGAACGAGGTTGGGTGGTGAGAAATGGACCCAAAATATCACAGGCAAGCCTGGTGCTCAAAAGGTAGTTTGAAAAATGAATTTTAAGCCCAAAATAGAGTTTTAGGCTCAAAATTGAAGTCACACAAATAAATAAAACCTTAAACTATCTCAAAATGTTGGAGTGCACTTGATTGCATCATGTGCATCAAAGTCATGAATGTAATTGGTGTCCACTTTATTATGTAACAAATTAACTTTTCATTACTTCAAGGCATATTTTATATGTAAAAAAATCTAAAATAAATACATACTTTTCACTTAAATTTATATAGAATAGAAGGATAATTTTAAAAGTATTTAACACTCACACTCAATCTTATTGGCTTTTAGTATTTCAAATAAATTGTTATAAGTCTTACATTCTAAAAAAAATAATAATAACTCAAAACGATCTTCACTTATTTGCTCAAGTTTTGTATTTCTCTTGGCATCAATATAATAAATACCAAAGTACTACCAATAAGCTTCTTGATTAAATGATCAAACTCTTCAATTAATTCACCTATTTAATCAAAATTAATGGTGCAAGTATATAAATGGTTGTGTTATTTAAAAGAAATACAAAAAATTTACTATTAAAATAATATAATACATGTGTTTTCATTAAATTAATGGTGCAAGAACTAAAAGTTCAATAATCATCTCTTTTTGATGACGATAAAACCATCAAAAAATAACTGAAATGAAATAATATTAAATCATGTGAGTATATGAATGTTCCCTTTAAATTCATGCCCTTCCTTAACATAAAAAGTAAAAAATTATTAAAAAGGTATTGGGATGAATAAAATCATTTTCATTTCATATTTCTCTCTCTTTTTATATCATGCATTAAAAGATAAAAATAACTTGAATTAAGATGACCAAGGATTCAAGATAAATGTGCTTATTAAAACTAAGAAAACTATTAGTTGTTTATATAAGAATAATAAAGCTATTGATGAAATACTTCAGGGTATTTATTTTTATTTCTCCCCATATATCTATGCATATAACAAACATATATAAATTTAAAAAAACAAATAATCATACTTAAGAATATTAAAACTACTTAACATGCTTCCAAAGGATTTGTCTCAATTTTTTAATTTGAACAATGAAAGCATCCATACAAGGATAAAAATTTAAAATATAAAATTTAAAACCCAAACAAATTTAGGTTAAGCCATTTTATAATCAATTAATTCAATTTTTCTAGGTACATGATTTTTTTAGCCCAAACATAAGGAGGGTACATAGAGTTAAAATTTAGTCAAATCTTACAATCTTTAGGTATATGACATTTCTTCACGTAATAATTACAAATAATAGATAAATCATATGAAAAATTATTTATAACATGCATGGATTTAGAATATTGAAATAAGACATTTTAGTGTATGTTATGATATGAAGCACGATTAGAGTGTAATATTTTGAATTGTTCCAAAAAAAAGTTATCTTTTACATTCATGCTAATATTTTTATGCAAGCTTATCTCTAGCTTTTTATAAGTCATGTAGAAACTTTGTATTATTTTCATTCAAGTCATCACATAAGTCAAGGTATTTATTATGTTCCTTTTTCAATATTTTATATCTCTCAAAAAACAATTTAATAAAATTACTTTCTAATTCTTTATGTGAGAGTTTGCTTATATCATTGTCTTTATTCTCGAATAAGTTATGATAAAGTGTCATAAAATAAATAACTTCTTTTTAATCAGCCTTCTCACCACTTAAGGATTCTTCATGCTTTGTTGATAGACATTAAATTTTTTTCATTCCTTAATATCCTCGCTAGTTGAGGAGGTAATATATTCCTTTGAATTGGTCTATGTAGACATCATGACCTATTTCTTCTTCTTCTTCTTATCCATCTTGAAGTTACACTTCTTCATGCTTCTTTTATTATCCACCAATTTGTGACAATCAAGGTGGTAATGTCCTAGCTTATGGCATTCATAAAAGCATATCTCATATTTCTTTCCTTTATCATTATAGCTCCTTTCCTTTTTTGAATTTTCTGTAACCATTTTATTTAAAATTTTTGTTAAATTTTTTAGAAAGTTGTTCCACTTGATTATTACATGTCGAAGTTTCATTGGATGTGGATCATGCAACTTTTAAGGTAACATCCTCCTTCTTAGGATATTTAGGCTACACCTCTTTCTCTTTTCTCCTTGCTATCTCCACCTTATTGGTCATGACATCTCCAAGAAGCTCATTAGGTGAGAGATGTTCCAAGTTCTTTTAAGCTTTAATAGCGACCACCAAACAATCAAACTCTTTAGAGTTGCAAGATATTCATCACTTGTTCAATGTTAAAAAAACTCTACCAAGATTTAAAAAGTCTATTGACAATATTAATAAAGAAGTAAACATAACCCAATATACTCTTTTTATTACATATGAAAAAGTTTATAATCACACATAAGTTAATTAATTTTAGATTCTTTAACTTAGTTAACACCTTCATATCTAACCTCAAGCTTCTCCCAAACCTCAAAAGTGGTCTTAAGGTTCATCGTCTTATTTAGTTAAGTGGATTAAAAGCCACAATGAAGGATATTTGAAAGTCTTGATGTTGAGTTGAACTCTATCTTTCTCTTAAGAGATATGCTCAGTCAATGAGTTTCTAAGAAAAAATATTATTCACCTTTTCAATAAAAAATTCAAAACTATTTTTAACAATATTCCAAACTATTAAATCATTAGATTCAAAAAAACATGCATACAATTCTTTTAATATAAATAAAATCACCTTTAAAAAAAGTGGACAAGAAGATGACGCCCTTTCCTCCAAAATGGCATGATTGATCAGCATATTCAAAGACATTATGATGACCTTCTCTAGTATGATTAAACACTAGATATAATCACTCTTTGATACCATTGTTAAGAATAAATGAGTATAATGTCCACAAAAATAGGAGAATAAATTATGTAAACCATAAATTCAAACAACTATAAGTATTATCACAAAAGTCTTTTAAAATTCTTAATTTCTCTTATAAACTATTTTTAAAAAATCTTATTTATCTTTCAAAAATACTTTGTGTATAAGTGTACTAAGAAAAGATACATAAAATATTTTAGGTGCTTTAAACTAAACTTAGATTTATATCTACTTCTTACTAAAAAGCTAAGCAAAAATATTAAAAACATCTTTAAAAAATGAAAGTAGGAAAAAGCCCCATATAAAACCAAAGTGTTATATAAACATTAGCCCATACGGGCAAAAATATTTATTAATATGACTATTTTCCAAAAAATTATAATGACTCTATATATTTATTTTTTTAAAAAAAAATTATAGAAGTATTCTTAAACCCAAGTAATAATTTTATAGGCTTCCAAACATGAAAAATAGTTTTAGAAAATCTTATTTACCTTTTAAAAATACTTTATATATGAGTGTACTAAGAAAAGGTACATAAAATGTTTTAGGTGCTTTAAACTGAACTTAAATTTACAACTATTCATTACCAAAAAGCTAGACTAAAATACTAAAAACATCTTTCAAAATAACAACTAGGTAAAAGCCTCATATATGGTCAAAGGGCTGTATAAACGTTAGCCCATATGAGCAAAAATATTGTGTAAAAAACCATACAAAGTGTAAGGCTTAAAGTGCCTATAACACTAGGTTAAATGATCTTACAAATTATTGAGCCAAAAGACCCTATAAAAATGACCAAAAGATTAATACAAAGCTTAAAAAAAAATCCCAATGATGAGACAAAAGATAGAATATAAAGCTCAAAGTACTAAGCTCCAATGATTGATAAAATTCATTTAAAAAGCTCCAATTATCGATCCATGGGTAGTTTAGTGAGACCATTTTGGGTGATTTGGCTATACAACATAAGGCAATTATAGTTCTCTTTAGGAAGACTACAATTCATTTTAGATTAGTTGTTCCTTTTTTTTATCTTTATTTCTTATAAATGGGTTAGAACCAAATAAACTTGTTAAACTGTAAGGCAATGGCTTAGATATATTATTAAGAGTTGAGCTTCTCTCACCTGTGTGTGTGTGTGATTCAAAGGAAATTTCTTCCAATGCTTGTGGACATGTAAAGTTGCTACAAGTTTTTAGAGAAAATGGCTATGATAATCATATCCAAGATAGATTTGATACTTTCTTTCATTCTAAGTTTGCAACGCTCTTAAAGTTTTTTGTTTTTTATTTGTATTATTGCTTTTGGGTGTTTTTGAGACTACAAATATATGAGAAACATTATGAAAACCTACATGTCAATCATTTTATAACTCCCATTTTGTTTGAGTATTTATGCTAATTTCAATATTAAAAGCAAGTTTTCCCAAATTAAAGAAAAATTATAAAAATATAAATAGATTTTTTTTTCTCTATTTTTCAATAAGAACAACTAGAGAATTCTCTTGAAATGAAGCAAAATTTAGTAAATAACACATTATATTAAGTTTTTAATAGTAGTCATATTCATTTGTCCCTATACCTTAAAGCTCAAAAATAATTTTATGACCATGACTACTTGAAACCCCTCTAGAAAGTTTTGTAAACACAAAAATTAATCGTTACATTTGATAACTTGTAAACATGTAAAACGATAACCTAACTATATGCTAAGTGCACAACAACCAAGTCTTACATACGAAGCAAACTATCTTCTACCTTGAAAGTCATCCTTACAAACCGGAAAAATAATTTCTCCAATATTCCAAACGATAAATAACGGAAATGCTGGCTGACAGTAAAGCGCAAACATGTTTATTAATCACGTGTGAAACTGTTATTGGACGACGATCGATCAGTGCCACGGATTCCACTCGAACTTGAACTTATCTTCGCGCCCATCACTCCGTATAGTCACTCCGAGCGTCACCTCACCCGCGCTCACCATCATTCCCCGGAGTAAAAGGCCGTACATTTTCTGCTGTTCTTCATCCCGCCACCAGCTCGCTCGAAAGACTTCGATGAACTCGATAGCCGCATAAAAGCCGTCCGGGTGAAATTTTTTGAAGTATTCATTTGTAAGTTCGACCGCCCTCCTGCCCAGAAATTGCACGTGCGAGTTCTCCCTCACGTTCGTGATCTGGTGCCACCTGATCGCCGCCGCTGGGGAGTTCGCCACTAGCGAGACGAGAAAAAAGGCGGAGAGGAAGAGGTGAAGAGGAGATGTCATGGCTAATTTGTCAGCCCCTTCCGTTATTTCGGTGGCGGAATATATTGGGTCGTGGGTTTTTATAACTTCGCGGACTACAGGCAGGCGTATACGGCTATCGAAAAGTGACATATATATTATTTATTTATTTATATATTTGTGATTTTTTTTTTTTGTTATCCAGGCAGCTGTCGTTTGCTTGGTTGATATATAAAAAAAAAAAAACAGATATAAAAATAGTATTACATTGTCGGTTTACAGAAAATATTTTTTTATAGAGTTGGGTGCCCTGCCGGTGAAGGCTGGGTCTATTTGTAATCAAACGGCCGGCTTGATCACTTCATTCACGATCCGTGAGGGGTTTATTGCTACCACAACTAAAATAAAAGTCTCACATTATTGCAAGTTTGATTTCGAATTTTGGTTACGCGGGGTGTTCTGGGATACGATTAATTAGATCGTGATCCTGAGGAACACCAGACTCTTCACCCCTGTCGCAGCGCCAAGGGACCTGCAGCCCTAACGATGGTGGGAAGTGTACTACGCAGGAGCAGCCGGCGCGCAAGGACCACGGCTAGCAACTCCCCGGCGAGGGAATGTGCTTCATCATCGTCTGAAGCTGGACAGCCACTTGACGGGGTTCTTCCTCCTACTGACGGAGCCGCACTGGCGGTCGATTACGGGGTGACGAGAGAGGGGGTCACGGAGGAGAACAATAGTACCGGAGAAGCGGAGACTCATAGGGCTGCAGCTAAGGCCAGCTTCAGAGAGGTATTGATAGCCCGCAACGTCCAGAATGGCAACCTGGTGAACACCTCTGCTCGGCCGGCTAATGTCGATGTCAAGGAGCGTGCTGCTGCGGTCCCGGACGTGGCGGAGGATGGTGAAGTCGTAGTTTCTTCTGAAGCCTGCCAACGGCGAATCGATTTCCACAAATATAACCTGGTAGGCCGTATATTCGGGAACACGCTGCCCTTTTCGATGATCGCCAGAGTACTGCTCAATCGCTGGGGCCACCACACGAACTTTAAAGTGTTTGATCTATCCGCAAATTGTTTCTGCTTACACTTCGTATCAGAGGAGGAAAGGAATGAAGTGTGGCTCGGGGGGCCGTGGCAAATTGCCGGCCAAGCCATGGGCCTGGATGTTTGGTCGCATAAGTTCAGTCCCGGTGACTCCCACGCCATGTGCGCGCCGATTTGGGTGCGGTTTCCAGGTCTTCCCCTGATCTACTGGGATACGGACAACATACTGCGGATTGCGAAGGCTATAGGGGATCCGTTCCTTCTCGATGGGTGGACGGCGGCTATGGAGAGATCGTCATATGCACGGGTATGTATTCGCACAGACCTCTCGAAACCTCTGAAGCCGGGAGTTTGGCTAAAAGGCGACTACGGAAGGACCTACCAAAAGTTTGAATACGAGGGATTGCCGAGGGTTTGTTTCTCATGCGGTCGCGCGGGACATCTTGCTAGCCAATGCATTGGGCAGGTTATGAAGGTGGTGTCTCAGCCCGGACAGAGTGCATGCTCGGGAATGAAGACAAACGTGGAACAGAGGAATGGAGGAGATACCCCCACCGAGGCTACAGGAGAAGCGCACGGATTTGGGCCTTGGATGCTAGTCCAACACAAACGGAGGAAGACCGGTGCTGATGTTCGCAAGGATCCGGCGGCCATGGCTAGTCATGGACCCAGGAAGGATACTCAAAGAACCCGTGGGAGGATGCATGCCGGCTTTTCCCGGGAGGTCAGTCGCTCAAGGGAACGCGGGAGGAGCAGATCAAGGCGAGGCTCACCTACCAGGAGCCGAGCTCAATTCGCGATGGGCCCTGGAGACCGGAGCGTGGGGGCGGATGGTGCGAAGCTGGAAGCTCGAAGGGGTGGAATCAAGGGGAAGCTGACAGAATCCTTGATGGCTCGGGAGAAGGAGCCGCCCAATGGCGCGGGAGGTGGTGTGGCTTAGCATACAGCTTACGGCTGCGCTTCGTGGGGCGCAGCGGCCATCTACGGTGGTGGCAGAAGGCAGGGGAATGCAGCAGAAGATGAATATCATTGTGTGGAACATTAGAGGCATCAAAAAGATGAAGTCCAGGAGTTATTTGCGCAGGTTGATCCGTGAAAGGAATGTTACTGTTGTGGCGTTAATGGAGACAAAGGCTGTGGAGTTTTCCAGAAAAGACGCTAATTGGCTGCTTGGGGGAGGATGGGATTTTGAGGCACATCCCTCAGAGGGACTATCTGCTGGATTTCTTATTCTGTGGAGGAAGGAGGTGGAGCTTGTGGTCTCTGGCGCTTCATCTCATACTATGGCTTGCACTATCAAGACTTCACACGATGGCAGGTTGAATTGCTACTTCGTTTACGGCCCAAGGTGCCATCACAGACGACGGATTATTTGGGAAGATGTACGGAGTTTCGGCGGCAGCAATGAGCCTTTGCTAGTTGCTGGAGATTTTAATTTGATCTTGGCACCAGAAGAAAAGCAGGGGGGTCGGCGCTTTCTTTATGGCAAGGACCAACAGGATTTTGCGGACATTATGCAGGAGCTTCAACTTGTGGACTTGGGGTTTTCCGGCAACAAATTTACTTGGAGTAATGGGAAGCAGGGGGGAGCGCGTATCCTTGAACGTCTGGACCGGGCTCTCATGAATTCGGCGGGGCTGATTGCTTTTCCTAATTGTTCGGTTCAACACCTAAGCAGGCTGGGTTCGGATCATTGTCCATTGCTGGTTAAGGTGGAAGGCGGAGATCAGTGGCAGCAATCTAGCAGGCTATTGTTCGATAGTGTGTGGCTGGATTTCCCTCAATCTTTCCAGGTGGTGGAGAAGGCCTGGAGGAGGAATGCTAAGGGCGACAGTATGGAGATAGTGATGACAAAATTCAAGCGGTTAATATGGGCATTACGCAGGTGGAGCCGTCAGGAGGTGGGGAATATTGTTGATCGGAACAAGGCGTTGGAGCAGGACATTGATGAGCTCCAAAACAGGGAATCTAGCGATGGTCTGTCGGATGAGGACCATATGCGGCTTGGTGTTTTGGTTGCTGCTTTTCACCGGGGGTGTGCTCTCGAGGAACAGTGGTGGTGGCAGCGCGCTAAGGTACATTGGGCGCAACTTGGGGATTGCAACTCGAGGTTCTTCCACATCGCGGCATCGGCTCGTAATAGGGGGAACCGCATTACTTCTTTGCGGGACGCTGACGGTGATATTGTGGACTCTCCCGACAATATTAGACGTCTTGTCTTCGAGTTTTTTGAACGGAAATGGGGAGATAGCTACATGGAACCACTGCCTCCGATCACCCCGCTCTCCGGGTTTGTCAGTGAGGAGGCTGGCGCCGGTCTTTGCCGAAGAGTGACGGAAGATGAGATTTTGGTGGCTATGCGGGGCATTAAAAGGAACCGCGCCCCTGGTATTGACGGCATTACTATGGATTTTGTCAATGGGTATTGGAGAGTCACGCATCGGGACATCATTAAGGCTGTCTTGGCATTTTTTGAGGGGTGTAGTATGCCGGAGAGTTGGAAGGATACTCTTGTGGTTCTTATCCCGAAGAAGCAAGGTGCTTGCCGCCCGGAGCATTTTAGGCCGATTAGCCTGTGTAACACAATTTATAAAGTGGTGGCTCGAATTCTTGTTGGCAGGCTGAAGTCGCTGCTGCCAAGCCTTGTGTCTCAGGAACAGGCGGCCTTTGTCCCAGGGAGGAGTATATCAGATAACATAAATATTGCCCAGGAGATGGTATCGAAAATGCGATCTTGCACCGCTGCCTCCGGCCTTATGGCAGTGAAAGTTGACATGGAGCAGGCCTATGATAGGGTTCGCTGGGATTTTCTGTTCGAAACTATGAAGGCTATGCGGTTTCCTGACACTTGGTGCAACTGGATTACCGCATGTATTTCTGGTCCCAGGTACGCTGTACTGATCAATGGAGCGCGGCTTCCCTGGGTGTCGCCGCGTCGTGGTCTCCGGCAAGGCTGCCCATTATCCCCCTTCCTATTTGTCATGTCCATGGAGTACTTGTCGTGCATGATACGGGATTATGAATCCCGGCAGCTGCTCGGATTTAGGCCGGGTATGCATACTCCGTTGGTTTCCCATCTCCTGTTCGCGGATGATGTGCTGATTTTTGCGCCAGCTTCCAGGGCGGCTGCGGGGGCAGTTCGCCGCATTTTGCGGGAGTTTGAGGGCAGCGCTGGATTGAAGGCTAACCTGTCCAAATCTAACGTCTACTTCAGCAGCAGGTTCAGCAAGAAGCGGGCCAGCTTAATCTCACGGAAGCTCGGAATGACTACTGGCCGTGCCTTGGTGTACTTGGGGGTCCCCATTACTGCGCGCCGGGTGACTAAGGAAGAGCTGAGCACCTTAATCCAAAGAATTGACAACACAGTAATCAGCTGGCGCGGACGGATTCTGTCGCTCGCTGGAAGGGCGGTGCTGGCGTCCTCGGTTCTCTGTGCAATCCCCAACCACATTTTGCGCCACTGCTGGGTGCCGGTGGGAGCCATGGCAGCAATTGAACGCAGAATCAGGCTGTTCCTATGGGGCGGCACAAGCAGCGTTCGGACGCTGCATTACGCCTCCTGGGACTGTGTATCTTCGCCGAAGGCGGCCGGCGGGCTCGGGCTGCGGGACTTGCATATTTGGCATCAGGCCCTGTAGATGGCAAACTGTAAACGCATCCTTGGGCGCGAGGGCGGACAATGGGTCGATTTGATGAGAAGGAAGTACGAGTTCGACGACCCGTTGATGAAGACACCCCGGAATGCCTCGGCCGTCTGCAAAATGATCCTGGGAGCCATGCCGACGGCGTTTTCATGCTTTGTGTGGCGCATCGGCGACGGGCGGCGGGTGAGATTTATGGAGGACAATTGGATCGGGGTTCTGCCTATCTGCTGCTGGCCCACGTTCATCAATGTCTGTACAAGGTGGCCGGTAAGGGTTGCCGAGTGCATCAAGGACAACGGCGCGTGGAATCTTGAAGCTATCTCCAGCTGGGCGGGTGAGGAGCTTGTTGAAAGAATCAGACACCTCCCGCGTGCTCGGAACTCCGCCCAGGATTGCCTGGTCCAGACGCATACCGAAAAGGAGAAGGTCCACAGTGGCCGCGTCTATGCACAGATCAAACGCGAATCGTCCCCTGCTGGTGGCGGCGACCGGCGGCGTGAGGAAGCTACGGGGAGAATCTGGAAGCTAAAGGTGTTGCCGCGGGTTCGGATTTTCCTTTGGCGGGCTACCGACGATTTTCTGCCTACGGCGACATGGAAGGCTCGCCGGGGAATTAGCCGTGATCCCCTGTGCCCGTTCGGTTGCATGGAGGAGGAAACCCTGCAGCATGTGCTGTGGGTTTGTCCACGTGCCCGGGACGTGTGGGGGACCAGCCACGCGCGCCTTGCGCTGAGCGAGTTGGGCTGGCCCACGGGTGCGGCGCCCAGGTTTGAAATTTTGGAAAAGCTATGTGGATTCTTAAGCTCTTCTGCGGCGCGGCGCGACGGTGCGGTACAGCATGTGGCAACAATTGCTACCACCCTGTATTACATCTGGTCGAGGAGGAATGCCCTTATTCACAATGGCTTCGTGCCTACTCTTTGCTCGGTGTCTCGGACGGTGAGGTTCGAGGTAAGCACAACCCTCAGGAGGCATCTTATCCATTCATCTCTGTCCAGCGGGAATCCTGGCAAGTCCTCGGATTTGCTTGTTACGAACGGTTGGTTTCCCCCCCCTACAGGATGGATCAAGGTCAATTGTGATGCCGCGGTTGGGGATTCCATAGCTGGTCTTGGAGTTGTTATTAGAGACTGCTCTGGCAAACCTCTTGTGGTGGCCGGCAGGAGGATGTTCTCTGTGGCTGTCGATATGATGGAGGTCCAGGCTATAATGATGGCCTTTGATCTCCTGAGGGAGTTTCTCCCCCAGCATCGTGCAGTTGAATTCCAGTCTGATTCGATGGCTGCACTTCTGGAGGCTCGGGATATGGTTACCAAACCAAGTGGGGAGGGGATGTTTGCTGTTTCCTTGCAGTATGTTAGGGCCATGGAGGCGTGCCGGTTTTCCCATATCCACAGGGAGGGAAACGAGCCTGCTGACTGGGTTGCTCGCAGAGCTTGTACTCATGAGTTTATTTGGGGTCCTGGGGAATCCCTTCCTCAGCCTCTCATTCAACTCTTGCTGACTGATTTTCTGTTTGATCCCCCTTGAGGATCTACTGTAAAACTTGTGTGGCTTTGCCACTTTTGATATAATGATATATCCATTTCAAAAAAAAAAAAGAATAGTCAACGCAAATTGTGTTAAAAAATAGATATAATAATGTGAACTTATAATTGAGACTTGGGTGATTATGAATTTAGAAGAGAACTAGTTTATTGAAGATGAAAATTCATTGATTAATCGAGTTAACTTATGCTATTGATAGATAAGAATAGATTTTTTAATAGGTTCGACCAGTGATGATAGCTCAACAATGAATGAAAGGTTATTCCTAGGCAATTACAAATTCTATTTATAACAACTTTATAAAAGAGATAATTGGTAAGAAAAACATTTAACAAGTACATATTAAAACATTTCATGCTTATATGCTAGCTCTCTTATAACAATTGTTTAGTACAACCATCTTATTAGACCAATGTACAAGTCAATATATTTTACTAGTCACCATTTATTTCCTAGACTTAATATTCAAACAACAATTTACAATATCTCAATCTAATTATCGTACTCATGATATATCACCTAAAAAAGAATCGCATCCCTATAACAACTGGTCACCCAGTTTAGTCAAAAAATAATTCACCTTAGATTAGATAGCCCACCAATATACTTTGGCATGTAAAAAATAATAAAGCATCATATCAAAGCTTTTATTATAATCCAAGCACATCAATAATGCTAGAGTGTCATCTATCTCATAGATAGTTCACAAAATTATAATCCAACATATAAGAAAGGATGTAAACATCAAAGTCCAAAATATAATGTTCGACACAACTCAAGTCCATCGAGTACAGATATTAAAGCAACAACTAAAATAACATCACTATCACTAAAAATAATATGCAAATGCCTAGACTATTAAATGAACAATGCAAAAACTTACAACTTTGACACCTAATTAAGCTCTAATCTCCTCGAGTTTGCAACTAAAAATAAGGAAAAATGAGTTAGAACTCGATAAGAAATCATTAAATCATATAATAAAATAAATATGCAATGCAAAGGTATAATACCAAATCTATATAAGCAGAGTAAATCAAAATCATGATTAAGAGTATCATCTAGAATTATTTTTAATGTCACAAGCTACTCCAAAGTATAAAACCATTGCCACCAATTATATCTAATATCCAGTAGGACCTCATAAGTCTCTATGACACCATTATCATGAAACGTATTAAAGTGTATGTTAAGTAACATACTAATAATATGATACTCTTTCTAAACATATGAGATCTATGGTATAAGACTTAACATTTTTATTTCATCATATAATTTGTCACTTTTTTACTAGAAAGTTTAATCACATATAATTATCTCATTGGGCTCTAAGACTCCTTAATTTGTGGCACTCTATCACTCCAAGATCCTTAACACATAATTTGGCACACCTTTTCTTGCTTTGTTAATCATGTGTTCCAAGTTCTTCAAGACTCAAAGATTTTAAAGAATGTATGGCACTCCACCACTACATGTTTTGACACATTTATGATCCACTCATAGTGTCTTAAGTAATGAGGTACACAACATCTTGGACTCTTTTACTATGCGATTTGGTTCACCTCTTCTAGCTTTACTAGTCACATGAAACAATTACCTTAAAAGCTAACGGAAGTCTTGGCATCTAGTACATCTACTTATCTCTAATTAACGTTCAACACCTGGGGTTTAATACATTCTAATCAATGTCATTATCAACATAAACTTGCTTATCATATTGTATTATTCCATATGATATTGATAAAAACTATATGGAGTTATTTATTATATCATCTAGATAATCTTAAGGTTTTCTTAAAATTTGAGTCAACTATCTAAGATCATTTATGATTTTCTTATAGTCTTATTTTATATATTTAAGCTAAATTAGAGTTTTCTTTAAACCTTGATCAAGTTATTTGGGAAATCCTTCTTATATAAATTTTGAAATATATATCTAATTTGCTTAACCATCTTAAATCTTTTTATTTCCTTTAGTTATTTTTTATTTTATACTTTTTTACTTATAGCACACACATGCACATTTTATCATGCTATTATATAGATTAGAACATATGTAGATGAATCGACGTTACGTAGTATAATCACATCATATTTTGTTATATTTAAAAATAATTCAAAGTATTTTAATAATTTAATCAACTTAGATCACAATTATTCATTTTGTCAACTTGATAGCTCTAAGATACTTCTTTAATTACTTTTTATAACTGTCTTCTTTCATTTTCTACACAATTTTGTTACATATTATCAATTATTTTATATATTTTATTATAGGGCTTTCAAAATTCTTACATTTGATTGTCCAATTAGAAAATTCATAAATCTAAAATATAATCGATATAAGTGGATTCTCAAAAGACTTATGGAGACATGTCTTACTTTGTGAGTTTGTGTGACTCATTTACAAAATATTCTTGATCTTAAGCTTATATAGATTAGGTTAGAATGTCAAATCATTTTAGACTTTTAGTGTCAATTAATATTAATCATTTAAAACTTATTTGTCAATGATGTGATTTTGGTTATTTTGTTAGTTTTAATACTTAATATTACAAAATATTAAAAGATGATCAAGTATTAATAATTGATTAAAAAATGTGACACATGTGATTAAATTTGATTAATTAGAAGACAACATAATAAAATGCTAAGTTGCAAATTCATGTGATAACACTTTATGGCATAGAAGAGTAAGTTATGTTGGCTATTCCATCTTGAATAAAATAAGCATCATAGATGTAATTAGAGGTCCTCTGAAGCTAAATACGATTAATTGAAAATGTGTTAATCATGAAAAAAGGGTTAAATTTGCGATTAACATTGATTTTTCTAAATTTACTAGAGTTAAATTTCATAAGAATAAAAATATGATCATAAACTTTGATTAGAAAAATAGAAAGATAAAATAACTTTAATTTAATAAATTTTAAGAAATAAATATTTATATGATTATTACAAGAAATGAAAAATATGAAATCATTTTATATCTCCTACTTAAAAAAATATGTAAGAGTGTACTAAAGAAAATAATAAACATACATGTTTGGAGATAATTTTTTTGATTTTTGAAAATTAATATAAATTTGATATTGATCATGATTTTTTAGATTTATATAAAAAAATACAATTAAAAAAATTGTTAATTCGATTTAAAATATTAGCTAAGAACATACATATTATGTTTGATGAGTTAATAAAAAAATAATTAATGTAATACTTATACTGAGTATTAATGAACATTATATTAAAAAATGGAGAAAGTGAATTAGATAAGAAAGAATGTGGAGAAGTTAATTCAACAACTATCATAAGTTTAGTCGTATCAAAATCCATAGATATCAAATAAATGATATGTTAATCAATGAGTTAGAACACGAATTTATATATCTGTATTTATCATAGAAACTATATTTTTTGAAGAAGCTGTAATGGGTGTAGGTTCATGTCAATTTATTAGAGCTAAATAGATACTGAAGAATAAACTATATGAGAATAAATTAATAATTAGAGACAAGACTAAGCTTGTTAAGGGTACATAATCAATTTCTTCATTATAAAAAATTACAAAAATATTAGATTTTTCTTTATTAGAGATTATGTCATTAGAAGATTAATACCATAAGAGTATGTATCTTTAAATAAAGAATTTGACTATGCATTCACAAAACTCCTTCAATGGTATAATACAAATTATGTAAATTTTATATCTCTTTTCATGGTATCAAAGGGAAAGAATGATGATGGTGCAGATAAAATTCAGATTTGTCATAAAAGTATGATATATTTACCTAATTTAAGTTTATAGACTTAGTCATTTAATGAGTAAATTAGCATCATATAAATATGAGCCACATATAATCATAATTTTATCATTCATGTTCAATGATGTTAGCTTCTTGTTCCCTATGCAAGCATGTATTGTACAACATTCATGATCAATGTATAGGAATTTATCACACTTATCATCTATAGCTACTATGATTTATTATATGTTAATTATGACTAACTAATAATATATGTCATTGATTGACAATTATCATCCATAATTACAAAAATAATTTACTAAATTTAAACAGTTAGATCACAAGAATAGTCATCATAACAAATTTTGCTAATCATTTTTTGTAGTAGAAATTATAAAAACACAAAATAACAACAAGAAATGGAGTTTCAACGTATAATGCATATTCGATTGTTATTCTAATAAATAAAATCTTAAAGGATAACTAGTATTTGCAATATGATATCTTCCTATTAAAAGCAACCAAGTTCAATTTATTTGTTAATAAAGTCTATTATCAATATATTCTATTTCTCAGTTGGTTCATTTGTTCTCTAATTACAATTATTTTACAGTGTTCCAATCAATTTTAGTAGCATTGAACCTTTTGAGATCATTTTATTCAATTAGTTTTTGCAAATAAATCACCCAAGATACAAAAGTAAGGATCAATCTATAAAACAATTACACCATAAAAATCTATAAAATTATTCTTAAAGTTATTATCAAATTCGTTTTTTTTTTTTTTGAGATGTGATGAAACTATTTGATTTTTTTATTACTTGTGCCACCTTTGGATTTTGTAATTTTTTTTCCTGTTATTATTATATTAAATGAAACAACTCAAAAATATCATTCCCTGTTGCCTTTTGCTAAATCAACGCAATAATAAATAGGCATAAAAAATGCTTAAATGAATTATTAATAAAAAATTAATTTTTTCTCTCTCTCTTTCTCACGTGCTTACCATTTGTTAAGCCAAAAACAAAGATAGTTTGTATGGAGTTTTTCATGCCTACGACAAGCATTTACTATCATCTATCTTAATTGCACCATATGTCATCTATCAACAATTTATAGCCAATAACGATAAAAACTCATAAGCTAAATTTTATAAAAATAATTAAATTAATTTGGTGATTTATTATAATAATAACTTTTAATACAAAAAATGATATCCAAAAGAAATGAATAATCTTACAATATGAGTATGAAAATTAGGAAAAACTTATATGAACTAGACTAGTTTTTTTCTCTATTTTTCCTCTTTCTTTTCATTAATTTACTTTTCTTTATCGGGTTGTAGTACTTTTATTTTATTTTAGAATTATTAAGGAAGTAATTACAAAATTTTAGTATACTATTTTGATTTATTATATATTAATTACAACTAACTACTAAAATAGTGTACTAAATTTAAATAGATAGATTACAAAGATAGTCATTATAACAAATTTTGCTAATCATTTCTTATAATAGAAATTATAAGAAACAAAATCTAATGCCAAGAGTTAGAGTTTTAACAAGTAATACATATTTGATTGTTATTACAATAAATAAAATCTTGAAGGATAATTGATACATTTTCTTATTAAAAACAAATCAAATTTAATTTATTTACTTATAAACTCTATCAATATATTCTTTTTCTTAATTGATTCATTTGTTCACTAATTACAATTACTATACACTATTTCAATCAATTTTAGTAACATTGAACTTTTTGAAATCCTTTAATTTAATTTAATTAGCTTTTTTAAATAAATCATCCAAAGTATAAAAGTAAGGATTAATCTATCAACCAATTATTCCATAAAAATCTACAAAATTATTCTTTAAATTATTTTCATATTCTATTTTTCGTTTTTACATGTGATTGGAACTATTTGATTGTTTTATTATTTGTGCTACTCTCTAATGTCAAGCCAACTTCTGCTTTTTTATTTTTTTTCTATATTATTATTATATTAAAAGAAACAGCTGGGAAATATCGTTTTGATGTCATCTTCTATTAAATCAACGCCATAACAGATAGGTATTAAAAAATGTTTAGAGTAAATACAAGTATTTTTATTATTAATCATATTTATTAAAAATAAAGATAAAAAAAATTAAATAATAAATGTTATCTAAAAGTTGACTCTTAGATAAATATATTATTAATAAATATTAAATGAATGATTGATTAATAAAAAATATATTTTTTTCCGTCTCTTTTACGCTCATTATATGGTCAGTCAATAACAGGGATTATTTATATGGAATTTTATATGCCCCATCGCTAGCATTTATTATCATCCATGTTATAATAGCACGAGGAAGTGCACCACATGTCATCTTTCAACAATTTATAACCAATTGCGATAAAAATTCATTAGCTAAAATTTATAAAAATAATTAAATTAATGTTGTGATTTATTATAATAATAACTTTTATTATTAACTTTTGCTAGCCACCTTTAATAATATTAATGAAGAGTGAAAGAATGTTGTGATATATAATAGATGTTTAAAATCTTCTTTACTAATTCTTAAATAGGGACTTTCTAATATATTTTTTTGGAAAAATTTTCAGCTCAATATTTAGTTGTTTTCATAACTTTTAATATGTTCTTGAGAATAATCTTCATCATTCGTAATAATGTAAGTTTGCTAAAGTTTTATTTCTTTTTTAGTAGCCTTATCTATCCAATGATAATATTAATCGATGAAATTGGTGGTATGCTTAAGCTAAAACATTCTAGACATCATAACACATCATATGTTCTTCTTGTGTTAAACCTAATACCTAGGATTAATCTTTATGCTCTAAAATACAAACATATTAATACCTTCTCTCAATTATTGAAGTATCCAATTCGCTATTTTCTAAAGAGCCTTAGCATGATTAGGCAAATATCATCTATTCATATTATTAACAATTGTTGTAATGAATTCGACTTGAAACAAATAAGAGCATACATCAAGCTTCGTTTTTCAAATCTTTTAGATCTCTTTTTTACGCATAAGAAAAAATCGAATCTTTTTGCTAATTTTTATTTGAATATTCATATGTTATCGATTTTGTAGATTTCAAACTAACTTTTCAAGCATCTATTGAACTTATTTAGCCTCCATGGGAATGTATGCGGCCTTTTACAAGATAGCCATACTTTTATCTTTGATGATGTACTTAAATATTTCTCAAAGTGGCATGTAAATTTTTTATATAGAGAACTTTTTTCAAAAGTTATTTTTCTTAACATGAATTACAAACAAGTATATATTATTGATTAAGCCAATCGCCAACCATAAGATATGAAAATATAAGACTAATATAAGATTTAATCAATCTCTATTACTCTATCTGAAAAAATAGGCTAGGTTGTTTTCAGTTTGATAGCTATGATTAAAACGTAGCATAGCTAAAATTAATGTCTGAAATTACTACTAAAACATAGTAATATTGCATAATTTGTTATTAACAACTATTTTTATTTTCACATTGTTTTGATATTCTATTATAATATATGGTATTACAAAAATATATAGTTTTAATCATAACCTCAATGCCTTTAGTGATGATTAGGATGGTATTAGCTTGTAAAATAATGACTCCATTGCTTAATTCTTTACGACAAAATAATATGAGATAATAAATAAAAAATAGCAAAACTATACTTTTATAACTAGAAAAAACATGGTTATGACCATATAATATTAGCTATGATTTTATAATTATGGCTAAACATATATCATTAGTCATAGTATCATGATTTTAAATTGTGAATAATTCTTAAAGAAATAATAATAGTCATGACTTTTACATGCCAAAATCTTAAAATGATAATTGGTAGGATTTAAATCATAGTTATTATTTCTAAACAATAATCATGCTTAAACACTAAATTAATCTATGTCAATAAAAAAATAAAATTAATCCTTCGCCCTCTTCATTCTCAATCCTTACACCTTGTGTCTTAATCTTTTACTCATGTACACATTACTTGTCCTATTGAGTATGTATGTTATTAGTTTCATTATCATCAGTGACCTCCACTTGGCTTATAGCCAACAAAGTTAATACTTATTTTCTTTTCTTGTTCTCTCTCTTATTCTCCTTCTCTTTGTCCCTACATACCTCTTCTAATATTAACAATCACCTTTTATAACATCCAACCATTGTTCACCATGCCCCTCCCTCTTCCTTCTTCTCTTTATCCTCTCTCTCTCTTCACTCCCCCTTTATCCTTTTTTATTTCTCTTCTCTAGATTGTTATAATGCTCTAAAATTATGTACACTAGGACCATCAAAGGCAAATAGTGATTATCAAATAATTACTAGTGCAAAGAGCAAAGCATTTATCAAATACTGTCTGTCTCACATTCCTTTACTTTGAATGTGTCAAGATATATTTTTAATAAATTATAATATTATAGTCGTTCTCGGATAGGCTGAGACAACCAAAGTGAGACAATATCTTGATATTTGGGCACAACTAAAATGGAAAGATAATAAATGAAGCATAAAAAAATAATATTGATCATTATATTATATAATATATGCATGTGATATATTTAGTTATATTTACTCAAATGTTATTTATCCTTCATCATATATCATTCTTATAATGAAATATCTCTATGCATTATATTATCATGAGAGATATTAAAATTTAGATTAAAATAATTCATATAAAATAAAAAAATTAAAATTTAGATGACTTGAATGTTTATATAGCATTATAATTATTGACATAATTACGTATTAAGTTTGTGTTTAATTAATGACATAATAATATTTTTTAGGCATATATAATAGAGCAGAGGTATAAATCAAAATGTCTAAGTGATTAATGTGAAAGAATAAAATAATAAGTACTTTGTGTATTATTATAAATTCTTTTATCTTTTTAATATGAAGTTGATTTTTCTTTTCATAATAACTCGTAAATGATAAATGAAAAGCCCTAGTGAAAAAAATGTTTCAAAAATAAGATCACGATAGTTGTGATATTGAAATAGTTGAAATCCTATATAAGAAAAATTGAATGTGATGTTGTGATATCAGAACAAATTTAATAGAAGAAAAAAAAATTAAATGACATTTTGACTGCAGAGCAATTTTGATTTCTATAAAATTGTAGAAGAAATTTTTAGGATGATATTAAAACATCAAAACATAATGGAGACAACTCCAAAAACCAAAGATGTGAGTGATTAGTGTGGAAGAATAAAATAATATGAGTGTTAATATAATATTTTATTTAATTGTAGAACAATTTATATTGACAAGTATGAGGAAAAAAAAAATAGTCATCAACCTACACACACAAGCAAAACCCTTCATGATGAAAATGTACACTAATGACAATAACATATACAAAATAAAATAAATACATAATTTTGAGGCTTGATTGAGTTATAAATTAAAATTTTTATGCCCTAGTGAGAAGAGAGATATTATAAAATTTGTCAACAAATGTCTAATATATAAATAAATTGAAGGGGAATACTACCCTTCCTAAATGGAAGGGAAATAAATAATGATAGACTTCATAATGGGATTGGTAAAGCTATCTTAAGGATCCGATTTAAAATAAATTATAGCTAACAAATTGATCAAATTAACTCATTTTTTACCAAAACAAAATAATATATTAAGCCTAAAAGTTAATGTAAATATAAATAAAACAAATTCTTAAGCTACACAAAGTCCCAAAATCAATCATATTAGATCTAAACTCTAAATTTATATCACATTTTAGGAAAAAGGCATATAAAACTTTTGACATGACACTCACATTTGGTATAATATTTTAATCTCAAACACATGGGCAATAAAAATAATTGTTAAAATCTTAGAAAATTTATCAAAGAGCATTAGAAACTTGCTTAGCAATTGTTGAATTTATGCATAGCAATACTTCCAATTGAGAATTGGAATGACACCATATAAAATTCTATAGAAGAAAAAACAAGCACAATTTTACTGAAATGATCAAATTGACAAAGTTTTGTTAAGTGATGAGCTAATTTTGAAAACTACCAAATAGATTTATTTGATTAAAAAAATACAAACAACTCAAGATTATCAAAAGATATACTTTGATACAAAAGATAAAAAAATGAAAAATTAAAATAGGGGGTCTGATTACTTTTGAAGAAAAGCTTGATAAGAGAAGTAAAATGTTTTGAAAAAAATAAGAAATTTAAGGCCAAAATTTATTTAATATTTTCACATCCTAAAAAAATGGGCAATATCACCTCAATTAATTGGAGTATATAATATTCTTAAAAGTGTATAACAAATGAATCCTATGCAAGTAATTTGATCCAATCATTGTGGAGGTTCAACTTAATCTGAGTGTTGATGAGAAACCTTTGGAGATCTTAGATAGAGAAATTAAATATTTTAAAAATAGAAACATTCTTAAGAATAAATTCTAACAATAAAATCAATCAAAATATAAAGCTACTTTGAAGATTGAAAAAGCAAAGAAAATATTCTAATCCATTTTATATTTTTAGGATAAAATTCTTAAAAATTTATCAATATTGCTAAAATAACCTAATGTTAAGATTAGCCAAAACCCAAGGAATAACTTATCATAAATTAATAGAAAATATATGAAAATTATGGGTTGGTTGGAGGAGCTAAGAGAAGAATAAAGTATGATATCAAACTAATAAGCTAATTATAAGACAAGATAAGAAAGTTTCAAGAAAATCTAATACATCAACTTGATAAAAACAACAACTAAGATTTATGAAGCTATGAATTTGTTAATAAAAGATCTCTCGAATTAATAAATTTTGAGGATGAAACCTTTTTAAGAGTGGAGGAGTTGTAATGTCCTAATTTTTTACAACAAACTTTTAAGTAATTTTGGTATTTTTTTAAAAGAAATAAAAATATTTAGGATTTTAGGAAATTTTTTAAGAGATAATTAATTCTTAAAAATGTTGGATCACATATCAAAATAAGAGTGCAAAGAATAGAACATTTTTCGAGATATTACTAAATTTAAGAAATTAATTTTTGATAAAACTTGCAAAAAAAACCAAAAATTTGAAATACAAAAAAATGAATCAAACACCTTTGGTTTGATTTCTTCAGTTGGAAATAGGAGGAATAGGCGATGTGCAAGTATCAACATGCATGGGTACAAATGATATTAGAAACAAAAACAAAAGCCAACTCCACCATAGACAGTAACCCAAATAATTAAAAAAAAAAAAAATCAAATCCTTCTCCTCATCTTCTCCATTTGGCAAATTTACATGCCGCCTTGAACTATAATTAATACACCAAAAAACAGAGCACTGGCCATGTTATACAAAGCCACAACTCAAACCCAAGAAGGTTAGCTACTCAGCCATGGCAGCTTCTCCTATTCTCCTCATCTTTTCCACCCTCCTCTTTTCACAATTGATCATCTCCCCAGCAGAGGCAAGCCGAGCACTTGGAACCAATGTGATCGACCTCGGCGTGAAAGAATGCGGAGAACTCGCCGTAAACTGGACAAATGAGCGCACCAAAAAGTACCGCCCGGACCTAAGCGCTGACTATCCTCTCACCTTCATCGAGGTGGTTAATTCCAGCCATTCTTTGGATGCGAAAGGCAACGTCGTCTACAACCTCACGATTCGAGCCAAGAATCGCCGTGGGATAGACATGAGGATCGAGGCGGAGTTGTATTCTGGAATAGTTGTCTCGACCATTGTGTCTCCGTGGGCGTGATCGATTGTCGACGATCGACATCAGATCTGCCGATGCAGTAGCGAACGAGCTGGAGTATTTTTGCACTTGGATTCTACGGCTGCTTGGATTCTACGGTTGCTTTCTTCTGTTGTCACTGTTGCTTGTATTCCCGCGGTGGTTTGCGTTCTCTTTGTTGTCGCCACCGTTTCTAAACTCAGCATGTTTTTTTCATATCAATTTGGAAACCTACTTTTTAATTAAAAATACTAAATATTGCAGACAAAGTATATAATTGGCTTTAATAATAATTTTAAAAATAACTTCATTTTTGTTAAGTAATTGTTTCATAGATTAATCTTCACTTTTATACGTAGGTGATTTATATGAAGAAACTAGTTGAATAAAATGATCTTAAAAAAATTGACTGTAATTAAAATCAATTAAAACAATGAATTATAATAGTAATTGAAGAATAAATGAACTAATTGAGAAGTAAAATATATCAATAGACTTTATGAGCTAATAAATTGGACTTGTTTGGTTTTTAATATGATGACATTTTGTTGTGAATATTAGATACCATTTGATATTTTATTTATTACAATGACAATCAAATATGCATTACATATTGAAAACTCTCAACTATTTTTTTATTTTTTATAATCTTTATGACAACAAATGATTAGCAAAATCTATAATGATGGCAATCCTTGTCATCTATCAATCTAAATTTAATACACTATTTTTGTAATCAAATATGACAATTGCTTATTAATGACACACTAGTTAGATCTAATTAAAAATAAATGGTGGTAGATATCGATGATAAATATGACAAATTCTTATAACAAAAATCTCTATGGTTGCTTCGTTAAAAATTTCAAAGATAAAAGTATTTCATCTTAATAAAAAAAATAAATTGATAAAGATTTAGATGAAAAATTAGAGGAAAAAACAAAGTTTTTTTTGTTTTTATATTCCTAATGGTATTATTTTATAAGAACTCTTTGAGCTTGTTTGAAACTTGAGAGAGAAACTCACAACAAAAAAATAAGCAAAGATAACATTTTTTATAGTGATTCTTAAACTATTATTAACATCTTAGTAATTGTGATATTTTAAATTACTATCATTAGTCTTTTTCTATGGCAATGGATAGTTGTTTAAACATTAACTATTTATTTAATATTTATTGTAATAGCTTAAACTACAATTATAAAGGAAAATTAAATTTAGATATGTTGATAACCAATGGTAAACTACGTATTTTATGGAATGTAAATCTTTAAATAACTTCCTCTTCTAAATTATTTTGTAATTATTCAACCTATTTTAGGCCCCCAAACAATTTTTGGTCATGACACATCTATCTTTATCTTATAAAACAAAATAATATAATATAAAGATAAATTAAAGAATATAAAGATAAATTAAAGAATAATGAAGATTAAAGACTCTAATAAATTAGTTAAGTAAATAATGATGATAAAAACTAATTTTTAAACCATTTTCATAATCATAAAAGTATCACAAGATATAAAATAACACTATATCTAACACATATTTGAATAAAACTATAAAACATGTATATGTATATATATATTCTATCATATCAAAATATATAATATATTACAACTCATCATGTCTAATAATACAAAATCAATTTCTCTAGAATACTTATCTCACATGTTATTATAGTCAAGTTAAATATATAATTATTAGTAACAACAAAAAGAGATTTAATATCATTCTAATCATATAATCTTTTTCTATTATCATCTTGTACAAAATCATTAATAATAACAAGGTCTTTGTCTATCTTCACTTTGCATGAGTATTAATGGTGATAAGAATGATCTCATCATACAAGATAACAGTGAGATATTATCATAAAAAAAATCTCAATATTTTTATTATCTCTCTCATCATATGATATAATTTATCACCGCAATATTATCATCAGTTTTACACTAAGTTCATATAACCTTGTTTATATCTCAAGCTCATATGATAATATCATGTTTTATTATCACCACATGTAAATTGTCCCAAAAATCAAGTGACCTATCATTCTTTTATTCATATTTCTCAATTATTTTCTTTATATTATATTAGCTCTTGTATGAAAATTAACTCCAAACAATAAGTCCTCCTTTAGCTAAAATTAGCTCTTTTATGAAAGTTAATTCAAAACAATAAGTTCATATAAAAGATCCCCCAAAACCTCAAATAACTTTTTGCATTAGTTCACTTTTTGTCTTGAATCCAGCATCACAGTTGTTAATCTCTTATATAAAATCCCAAAGCAGCTTTAACTTCTCTGGAATCCAGCTAAAATTTTTCTTTGCTTCGGTTCTTTGCAAATTCAATTGCTTCAACTAAATCCCAAAGCTACCGGTTTCCCAGGCTAGAGCAGCCATTCTCCTTCTGCTCTTGCTTCTTCCTGCTGCAAAAACAAAAAGGAATCCCCCTTGCTCCAGCTTTCTTCCCGCTACAGCAATCAAATAGGACTCTCCTTAGCTAAATCTCCTTACTGTTACTACTAAAATCTGCAGCAACAAATTTCCTTTATGTAACAGTTTTAAAGCCTTCAATTTCTCCTTATAAATCACTTGAAACATTCTAATATAAACTCATTCAAAAAAAGACTGGCTACCAAAAATACTAATAACCATTTACAACTTCTTGTATAAATCATATCTTCCTTTATATCTTAAACAATTTGCGTTAAATTCAATCAAACTTCAATAATATTCATAATGTTTGTTAAGAAATCTTTCCATTAATATACTTAATTCTAAAAGTTTGATATATCTTTAGAGATATTTCTAATAATTAATATTTAATTATAATGCATATTGTGAGTAAAAGCCAAAGTATTAAGCTTTCTGTTCCGTATGGATTGTTATATTTGTGATAACTCTATATTATAAATCTTATACATTTGTATGTTATCAATTCATTTTTTTCACAAACAATATTGAAGCTCCCTCCCTATAAGTTTAAGTGAGCCAAATCAAATCATACTCTAACAGTTATACATTTTATCTCTTGTAGTTTAATTGGTGTCATCTATATGGTACTTGATAAATTACTTTTACTTCTATAATAATATAATAACAAATTTAATGTTTTAATTTGTGATAATATGAACATCTCTTCTGAGAGTAAATATGGATATTCTTCTTCTATGAACACATTATAATATTCATGATCGTTTATTTATTCTTAAATTGAGATAAGAAATTTCACATATTTTTTTAATCAATTTCAAAACTTTTTTTTTACATAAATAAGATTATATGCTTATCTTTCCCAATGTATGTCAATGCCAACTCACACCAAATTTATATGATCAATTTTTTTCTTAGAAACCATTCATTTCTTAGTGAATTTTTAACTAATGAAAAATAATTTCCAACTCCAATAAAAGAATTATAATGCTTTACGTCATTTTGTAGGTAAGTATTTGTTATAATAGATCACTAGTGAATAGTTTCATCACTAGTGGTTTTGTCTACATATGCAAGTTTATAATTATTTTTCACTTCATATTAATAAATATAAAATGCTCCATAATTCTAGAGAATACAATAATAGTTGAATTTAGAAATTTCAAAATATCTGATAACGATTGAAATAGGAACCTGATAATAATTGACTTAATTGATCCTATTAATGATGATACCTTTTAGCTTCATCATTTGGATGCCAACTTCCTTTCTTAATAACATGTCATCATTACTTGTTTATTCTACTTAAATGTACATGAAATTTTTTTTACAATAGTATAGTTATTTCTTCATGTAGTCCTTACTATGATAATCTACTTACATATAATAGTTATGGTGTCATTTATGACTTCAACATTTATGTTGTGATGTTATAATATCATCCAAAAATTCTTATCCCATGTTATAAGAATCAAAACTATTCTATAATCAAAATCTCATCTAAATTTTTTGCCTCTATCAAAAGTTATTTTAATGTCACAATATCAGTTGACCATTATGAAGACAATTTTTTGGAATATGTTTTTCACCAAGGTTCAATATTTATTATTTATTATTTAACCACAAAAGAAAACTAACTTCTTATTAAAAAAAAATAAAATAATTTATAATAGTACACAAATATTGATACTATGTTACTTTTTCACACTATTCACTCATATCTTTAATGTCTAAGTTTTCATTTATTTTTGCTTAATAAGAATTAGTTTCAACATCATTCATATAAATATAATACATAATGAAATTTTATTTTAAGCATGATACAAGCTCAAGTACAAGTAACATTTGAGCAAGTATAAGCTAATATATTATACACATATGCCATGCAATGTAACAAAATATATTATTCAATTTTGAGATTTGTTTATTATCTTTCCATTTTATTTATTCTTAGAAGTTACTGTATCATTCTATCAGCATTGTCCTATTTTGATCACAAATAACTATATTATTATAAGTCATTAAAAATATTTTTTGATACCTTCAAAGCTAAGGAATAAAATTAAAATCCTCTTTTTTTTTCAATATGAAACAAAACATCCTCGTACTCACTCATCTAAAAGTCTTTGAATAAAAGTTGCATCTTGTATAATGATTCATTTGCCCTTTCTCATCAGTAATCACCTAGCGATCACTTCTCATCCTTGTATAATGAAATCCACAATATTCTAAGATAAATGTAATCAGTATCAAAGGTAATCCTCCTCACTATTAAATATTTTGAGAATGTGTCTATGATCCAAATAATGAACGAGCTTTTAAATCCAACTTTATTAAATGCACATCTGATGGTGTCCTTGTTTGGGCACCCATGCTAGAATTTGCCAATTAGGATGAATTTGAAAGGGATGGCCATTTTGGTGATTTCTACATTTTCAAAAGTAACCTTGGTTTGCCCTTATAAATTATTTATTGAGGATTTAATATGCGTTGGAAAACTGTTTAAAACTTCACCCAAGGACTTGGGCAAATAAGAGATTGAGTGAAACATTTCCCACGAAGGCTACAGAACTCATAAATCATAACAAGTAGAATAGTGTAAGGATTTAAATGCTTCAGTTATCCAACGGTCATTTTCCCAGCCACATCCGTGACAACCATATATATTCATGGGTTTAGAATCAGGCAATACTTGTAATTATTTTTATTTTTATTTAAACTTTAGCCAACCTGATTGATTAATTTATTGCATAATAAAGTAAAAATTGCTAAAAAATTTCATAGTACTAATTTCATAAAATTTGGACATAAATTGATTATAAAATGATGCCTAGATTATAAAACATTATTACTATTTTAATTTAAATGATTTTTTGATAGAAAAAGACTTATTAAAACATCAAATGATGTTAAAAATTATAAAAAAAAATTATGAAAAATTGTAAATAGCTATAAGGATTTCAAGAAAATTTTTTTATAAAAATCAGATATATTTTGATCATAAAAATAGAAGCAAAACTTATAAAAGAATAATATTATTTTAATAAGTTATAATTTTTTAGAAATATAAAATTATTTAAAAATCAAATGACAATGAAATTAAAAAAATTATGATAATTAAAGCTTATGAAATAACAAAATTTTGAAAATTATATGGATAAAAAAATTCAAGAAATATGATTAAGCTTAAAATTTTGATTAAATCTTATTTAAATTATAATTTTTTAATTTTCATAATTGATAATGGGTAATAGCAAAATCTAAACAATGTTAATAATTAAAAACATGTGAAATAGTAAGAGAGGGGAGGTGAATAATCACAAACACATAATTTGAATGAAAAAAGAAACCAAAGGGTCCTTGAGTGGTTTTGAAAAGAGCAAAGGAAAATAATCAATAGGATTTAAAAAAAACTATATGAGAAAATTATAAGAAAGGGGTATGACTACTATGAGAAAACTTTGGAATGAAATTAGGGAGGAGAGAGAGAAACAAAGAGAGAGAGAGAGAAAAAAAAATTAATTAAATTGAGATAATGAGCTATGGTTGGAGTGAAATTGAGGAGAGTTGAAAAAATATTAGTGTAAGCAAAGAAAGTAAAGAAAAAGAAGGGTTAAGCTTTGAAGTTTAAAACAAGCAGGATTTTTTTTTAAGGCATAACTTATACTCAAAAAAAGGTAAGCATACAATATACATCTTCATGCATATGTTTGATGTATGTTGTATTATAGCTTAATGACTCTCTTATATTCTATGGATAAGCTCTAAAATGAGTAAGCTATATATGTTCTTGTAATACAATGTTTAATACGTGTTATATTACAAGTGGTGGTTGTATCACATGAAAATTTCCAAAGATTAAGTAAGTAGAAAAAATTGATATTGTGAATTGTATACATGGGTTGTTTATTGATGAAGTACTATGCTTGTTTTTCATGCACTATTAAGATTTAGTAAACATCTAGCTTGACAATACTATCATCTATTTCGTTTGAACATGACTTATATTTATTGTGCAGTATTTTTATTTACAAAAAACATTTTTTGTTTCCTAAGGAAAGAGATTATTAAGCATTTAGTATTACAATTGAACACATCAATTTGGGCTAGAAGATATACATGTTCTTGGAAATTAAGATGAGAGAGAATATACATACATAATTTGATATAAAAAAATTAAAAATATATTTGAAATATGATTCTAAAAAGGGTTAGTTTAAATCATCTAAAAAAATAAGCAAATATCATATAAACTCGAGTATCATCTTATATTGGATAGAGCTTACTAGTGATGCACTCAAAGATTAAATGACTAGCCTTATGAACTAAATTCATAGGCTATCCTATTAGCTAGAGCACAAATAGCCATAAAGGATCCAACTTAATTGAGATAACTGATTTATTAATTTAATATAGATGATAAGAATTCAAATATTTAATTATAATATGGATTTTATAAATTAATTGGTTATGTGACCTAGGGAAAATGAATTTGGATGTAAAAAATTAATGATTTCTAAATATCAAATATATTGCATGGGTGTGTGTGCTATTTTTGTATATCAAAATGCATATTCTTTATTTATGTTATTAGTATATTTATTTACTCCAACATGTTACATGATCTCAAAATTATATTGTTTTATATTAAGTATATGTAGTATTATTTATTGAGCTTATAAAAGTAAGCTCAACCTATTTTAGCTTAACAATTTTAAGTGATATGGATATACTCCAAGAGTCCTTAAGAGAGAAGTGATTAGAGAGAAGAGTTGCTATCTCACTATTTTATTATTTTAATTTAAATAATGTATTATGAAATAATTTATCTAGTTTTAATCCTTGTTGTTTTAACAACAAGTTGAAGTAAAGCACAATATAATTTTAATCTCTTTGTTATAAGTGCAAAATAATGACTTTTAAGTTAGTATTACTTTTATTTTCAATAAATGTTAGTTTTTTAAGATAAAAGATAGTTATTTATATTCTAATATAATTTCAATTATGAAAGTTTGTTTGGACTCTCAAAATAAAATCAATTGGTTCTTTTTCACATAAATTTATTTAGTTTATGATTTTCAAAAGAAATGATTTCTATATGAAAATATTTTTTTTAAATAAATAGTTTTCATATTAAATGATATATGTTTGTGTGTGTAAATAAATAGTTAACAACAAGGATGTCATTATATGATGTTGTTCTCTCTCTCTTGTTTATATATTTATTTGTTTTATTAACTTTTCTCCTTTAACAACCCTTTGAGAGTTCGAAATTTTTTTCTCTCTCCTTAGAAATTAAATTTTAGTGTCCCCTATCAAAATTAACAACACTTTTTTTACTCAACTTCAAACTTCCTTGCTTTAAGAAATCCTAATAGTATGTGATAATAATCAAACTTTTTAAAAGTACACCCAATTTTAGTGATTAACAAAACTCATCAACAAGTTGTAGCTCCCAAGATCTATCACATCTTCAATAAAATTAGATTGAACTCTATTATTACACATTTTATTATTTTTATTCCTTAACAAATGATAAAATATAGTTGAGGCACCTATTTTTTTCTTCTTCAAATTTAATAATTATTCTCTTATCATCTTTTGAATTATCAACATTTGATTCCTTTTTTTTCATGGCTAAAAATTTTCTCAAAAAGTGATCAGACAAATGCTGGTGCTACGCAAACAATGATGCCATATTTTTGGCCCTGAGAAAATAAATCACAATAATAATATATCATGTTAAGGATGAGAACCTCCCATTATCACCTTAACCACCACCTAAATGTAAGTTTACCTAGTAAAGAAACTATTGAGTAGGGTTTGGGAATGGCTTCAATGAGTGACCAGAGAAGAAAAATGAAGTGTTGCAATGGATCACTTAGTGGAATACAAAGGAATGAATGGAAGAAATTGCAAAATATGGGTTTTGGCATCACTTAGATGATTTCATGGGACTTTTCACATGCAAAGACAAAAAAAAAAAAAAAAAAATGTTGGTGGCAACAAGTACATGAAATAACTATCATGGGATTTTTCATGGGACTTTTCAATAAAGGCTAAGTTTTATTTTTATAATAATTATGTTAATTCATTAATTTTCATATTTAGCATTTAAGTATTAAAATTCAAAATAATTTTAAATTATGTATAATCTAGATAAAATAATTATCATTACACTTGTAAAGTATGCTACAGATTGATATATTTTTTGAGGAACCATATAATAATTAATGATCTACTTTCTAAACATAATTCTTATGTTTCAAAAATCAAAACTTATATATAGAGATAATTCACATCATTATCTTATATTAACATTATCTTAATTAGGTTTTAATAAAATAAAATCTAGAGTGTTATAATAAGTTTATTTTCGTATCAAGTAAGTTATTAATTTTTTAAAATTTAAAATTATATGTTACTTCTTATTTTTTCATATTCTAAAAATATTTTTTAATAATTTTTCATTATGACATAAATAACAATATAAAATTTTTGAAAACCAAATGAAGATATAAAAGTTCATCTATCAAATCTCAACAATTGATTCAAAGTGCACCCAAATGATAGAAGGCTTAAGCTCTCTAAGCCATCTTCATGAGGACAAATCATCAAAATAAATTTATTGAGACCAAAACGTTGAGACTATTCTCTGTAAGTCATATTATTAAAATTAGACTTGCGAAATCAAATCGATAAGGCCAATCTTTTAAGGCATACCTTTTGAGACTATTCTTCAATATAACGCTTAAGTTGTTGAGCTTCAAATGATAGTTATAATTGATTTTACCATGTTAGTAGTGGTCGTGCCCCTATCTTGCAGCTATTATTAATTGTCATGTCAATAATTGTCAAACTCATGTTTGATAGTTATAACTAACTCAATCGTATTAACAAAAGGCATATAATTACCCTCAATGGTTAAATAATTATAATCAAATAATAGATTTATCATTCACTTGTAAATATGGAGTTAACATATATCAAATTTTTTGTCTGCTATGAATAAATGCTAAATAATTCTATCTATAAGATAAATATGCATGCAAGGCCAATCTTTAAGTTCTCATATCTCTTCTACTCTCTTTCCATAACAATGTAACTAACCCCAAAGCCTACTTTTATGCCATCTTCCTTCTTTCTTAGTTATCTGTAATCTATGATGATATCAATTATTCTTTTTTTTCCTATTAAGCTCTTAATAAACTAAGTTTCAATTACATTCCCTTTAATCTAAAATTAGTATTTCCAAGCATAGTTCTAGTTGTCTTGAGCTTTACTGATGTAGTTTATGGTTTGCTCAAACTCAAGCTTGAGCTTATATATTGAGCTTAAAGTCAACTCATTCATTTTATTGTGAGCTTAATATCGACTTTAGAGCTTGAGTTAAACTTCGACTAGAGTTTAACCTTATTTGAAAAATATTCAAAGTAAATTTTAACAATTATAATAATAAAATATTATTTATGACTTGTGTATGAGTTATAATTTAATTAAATAGAAAGTTTTATTGAATCAAGTCTAACTAATTTTAAACTTGTGCTCGTCTAATCTACAAACTCAAATTTGTATTATTATTTCATAAGTTTGACTCATGTACTTAATAATGAATAAAGTTCAAATCAGTTCTTGAGCTAATTTAGGTATTCTAGACTTTTTCAAAATGTTATAATTTTCTTTCACTCTTTTTTATTCCATAATTTCTTAGTTAAAATCTATATTCAAATCTTCTTAAATTGAGTTATCTTAATAACATGTATCTTTAAAGTAACATTTATCCTTTGTTTTATTTATTTATTTAAGTTTTTTATTATTTCATTTTCTTTTTTGAAATCATTCTTTTCTTCTCCAAAAAAGATTTTTTTTCCTTTTAGTTTCTTAGTAAAAATGATGACATCATGATACGATATAGACCCGTTGTCAACCTTGATCCGTTCCGTACACGTGAGTCTCATCTGTGAATAGAAACGTTGGGTATAGATGGAAATGCACAGCTTAGCTGGGTCCAGCCGAAAAAGAAGGCGACATAAAGTATCTAGAGAGAGAAAGCAGAAGAACATGGGCCATGGCATACGCTCGCTGTTACGACAACGTTAAACGAGTCGACGTTTTGAGCGGATCAAATCTCGGGACGACGATGCGACGATTCTACTTTACCATTCTCTGCTCCCCATTTTCGCCCTCCATAGGCATCCAATGCGAGCTAAACCATAGCCTGAATAAGGGCAAACAACTCTTTCTGTCATCGATCTTTCAGCTTGTGGCGTAATTGTTGCTTGATCGAGTGTTCAATTAACTACTCCTTCTGTGGATACTGGCGTGGGATATGAATGGCTCGCTTCGTATCTTTTTTTTATCTGTTTTCTATTGGAACATAGAGGGATATATTTTCCGTGCTTGCTGTGGCAGAGAGCTTTTCCTGGATTAGGGCTTGCATTCTGCTGGAGAGGTTTTTGAATTTGATGGAGCCTCGTGTGGGCAACAAGTTCCGTCTTGGTAGGAAGATCGGGAGCGGATCCTTTGGGGAGATCTACTATGGTATTTCTAAGCCCCCGTATTGAAATGCTGGTTGACGTTGTTTGATTATCTTTGTTCCTTGTAGGTACTAATGTGCAAACTAATGAGGAGGTTGCCATTAAGCTGGTGGGTTTGGCTCTCTAGATGGGATTCTGGATACCGCATAACTATGAATTTATGTCGTACTTGTTCAACTGTTTATTTTCGTGTATTTTGAATGGATGTATCATTTGGACTGATTGCTATCTGAATTGATGTGCTTGATGATGCTTCATCCTGGATTTTTTTGTATAAAATAGTCAATGGAGCAGCTTTCGATATGCAAAACTGTGTCCATATTGGTGTTGCTTATGAAGAACTTGCTGATAATGCATGTGATCAACTACCTGTTGTACGGCTCCACTGGTCGAAACTTGTACTGCATTTTAGGCAGTTATATCATCTGCTAGTGACAGTTTGTATTGTTACTTTCAATCTTTGGCATTTCCTGCCTGACTTTGGTAACTCCTTAGCTGTTTATTTAAACCTTGGCTTAATGTTCTCTAAAGTCTAGGGTCATTTCTTTGGTTGTATCTCAGATTATTTTGCTCTATATACAGTTTGATGGATAGCAAGAGCTTGTTAGAAATAATTTAAGCAATTAAGATGATGGCCTTTCAGTTTATCTGTGCGTTTATGAGCAATGAATGGTTAATCAATCCAGGTTTTATTAAAGGACATAATAGTGAAGAATCTAGAACTTTTAAGTTTAAGGTCGCAGAAGCAGTTTTTAAATTATGAATGAACAATGGCTTATTAAATCTTTGTCTCAGGAAAATGTTAAGACCAAGCATCCCCAATTGTTGTACGAATCAAAGCTCTATAGGATTTTGCAAGGCGGAAGTAAGAGCGAATCTTCTCCCAAATTGGTAACTATCAGATATCCGATCTTATAACTTAGCACTGACCTCTTTGTCCTTATTTCACAGCGGGTATTCCAAATATAAGATGGTTTGGTGTTGAGGGTGACTATAATGTACTTGTGATGGACTTATTGGGGCCTAGTCTGGAAGACCTTTTCAACTTTTGTAGCAGAAAGTTCTCATTAAAGACAGTTCTAATGCTTGCTGATCAGATGGTAACACTATGTTTTTGTTTATTTGCTTTCCTTCTATCTAGGGCCATACTTTCTAGTGGTTATTCTAGCTAGTAATATTTAAATTGTTTTAGATAAACCGAGTGGAATATTCTCATGGAAAATCCTTTCTGCATCGAGATATAAAGCCTGATAATTTTCTAATGGGATTGGGAAGAAGGGCGAATCAGGTAACCACAAAGTTGGCATTGTTCATTTGTTTTATTTTGGTTAGAACTTGTAATCCATCCTGATCATTTATTATTATATTCCTGTGTCTAATTAGGTTTATATTATTGACTTTGGTCTTGCCAAAAAGTATAGGGATTCTTCAACGCATCAACACATTCCTTACAGGTAAGAATAAAAATTTATAAAAAATTGTTTTTTGATACACACACACACACACCCACCCAACCACCCACCCACCCACGCGCGCATGCACGCACGCACACCTGCGCACACACACGCACCAACCTGCGCACACACCCGCACACACACCCGCACACACACACACACCCGCACACGCAACCACCCGCGCACACACACACACACACACACATATATATATTCTTTCAACATATGATTTTGGAAGCTTTTACATATTCCTAATTGTTTGAGAAGGATTAGATTGAAAGATATTTCAGAACTCTCAAAAAGCCTTGTACTGTAATTGTGAATTTTTATCCAAAATCATGATATATAGTCATCAAAATCATTTTTGATTTTTGGAATTTCTTATATCAATTACATGATAACTCCATAAAAGTCCATAGTCTACTACCTTGCCCAATTCTAATTTTAGTTTTTTAGGTAAAACTAGCCTTGGTAATACATGGAATTTCTTTTGCTTATCCACCTCAGTGTTTGATTCCTATTAATTTGCATTGTTTTGTTTTCTTACCTGTATAAGTAGCTAGAGGACTAGATACAACAATGTAAAGTCAACTATTAAAGTCAAGAAGAATAGTTATTAAATGATTTTTAAATGATTTGTAACAAAAGCAAAAGAATCCCTATACAATAATACCAATGGAATAGTTAGACTAATTTTATGGAAGCAAAGCTTAAGTACATGCACATGTTTAATAATAAGCTTAATTATTTATAGGTCTCTTATTATGTTTTCTGATTTTGAAGTAGGTCCCTTTGGTTTTAGAAAATAATCAGTTTTTAAAGTTTTGTAAATGTTGTAACCAATTCCGTAAACCAACCTTTTGTCAATCTTTTCTTTCTTATAGAGATCTACTTGAATAATTACACAAGCTATAAAGACCTGTAAAGCTATTTTTGAAGGATGATTTAGGGAAAAATTCTGCTTTAGAGACATAGTCATAGTATTTGTGCAACTTGTGGATTTATCTGGCTATTTTAAAACGTGACTTACACAATTTGACAAACATCAAAATCTTATCTATAATTTACCCATAACTTATAAACATTTTTTTTAATTTAATTCTTGCCAAGTACTTTGTCATTGGAGCTTTGGCTTGGCCTTGTCACATTCTACATGACATGATTAGTTGGGTGCATTTTTTTTTAGATTTTTAGGTTCAAGTTCTTGGTATTTGTGAACAGATTAAAGTTGAAATGGATTATGCATGATTTTTGATAGATATAAATGAAATATTTGTTACAGAAGTTGAGGGGAATGGGGAGAGGATAATGGATATGGGTTATTCTTATAGGATTTGTCTGTTAATAGTAGTTTGGGAGGTTTAAGAAGAACTTGTACAATAGTATCTTGAATGTTATATGGATTTTCATTAGATATCTAAATCTGTAGGTGAGAATCTGAGGTTATAACCTCAATTGCTCCCCCCTTTCTTTTTCCATGATTTTTTTTCTTGTCATGCTATCCTTTTTTCTCCTTTTCTCTTGCATTTGCTCCTATCCACTTAATTAACACCCTACCTATCCTTTTTTTTTAAATTTATTCCTTTTAGCTGACTTGAAAGAATTTGCATGATTGTGTATGCAAACTATTGATTAGAGCTTTCTGAGGAGTAAGTGTGTGAGCTTTGGATTATTTCTGTAAACATTTTTAGGAGAATTGATGTTTTGGAAGATGGTTGTTTTATTGTTTTTTCATCCTTGATCTCTTCTTCCTTTCTCATGCTGTACTCTAGTTTTCTGCTAATTTGTTTGAGTATGTGATATAGTTGTAACTGAAATTTCCTCTGCTAAATCCCACAACAGGATTTGCATTTGCTATGAGGCATTGGTTTACTGCATATGGCTGTTATATTGCTGTTTTTAGAGAGATGATGCAGCCGAAGCTGCAATTTTTTATGGCTGGAAGACTCCCAACAATGTTAGAATAGGAGAGAGAAAGAGAAAGGTTGAGAAATTTGCAAGAATGTTTGATGGCTGCATGACTATATAGATGGATACAGAGGTTCTTGCTATGACAATATAAACTGTTATGCTCGAAGCTTTTTTTGTGGAAGTTGAGGGTTGGGGTCTTTTAGTATGCGAGAAGGATTGATTGACAACAAATCTCGTGGTCTTTATTAACTAAAAGGATTGGCACACAATATTGTGCCCTTGATACTTTGATGAATGGAGTTAGAGCCTCTATGCGTTTCTACTTTTTATGTAAATGACTCCAGCTCTTGACTCTGCTTGTTTGCATTAGATGAATTTCAAGATGAAACCCTTGGGCTTGGTGATAATTTGCTCGTAATGCAAAGCATTTTAATTTCGAGGATTTGCTTTGCAAGAGGTCACAGACTAATTCTAGGAGAAGAAAACAAGGTCTTGGTAAAAATGCATTAGGTTGATTAGAAATTTTGCACCATGATGGCTGTCCTAATTGTTATGTTGAAGGCTGTGCGATTTGATGAGAAGGTTGTGGCATGTCCACTCTATAGAGAATGTACATGTTCTTCATAGGTCTAGATGTTGTTCAGAAAGTTGTTATTTTGCATCTATTGTCTTTTAAATGGGAGAATTTGTTTGGGCATTTTGTGCCTTACTTAATAGGACTCAGGAATGTCACTAGTTTGTTGAAGGGAACTACCACAAATAGCCTGTTTAATTTTGCAGGACGTTTTATACAAGCACCTGCAAAATGAAATCTGCAATTGCTTGAGGGTTGCTAACTTTGCCTAGGTTCTGTTGGTTATGCTTTACCATTGTTGCTTGTTGTGTTGTATGGCATAGAAAGTATTTGTTTTTCTACTAACAACATAAGCAAGCCCCACCAAAAGTAAAGAAAGACTTGGAAAGCAAAAAGCAGGTGAAAAGCATTTAAAGGAACCTTGATATTGTTGACAACATATGCTGGGTGAAGACCCTTGGTCTTAGCGCCAGGTTGAATTTGTTATTTTCTCAAGTAGTTAGTAAATGGCAAGGAAGGATTATAGTTTCAAACTCTACTAGTGTTGAAATGGCTTTTACATTAAGATCCCAATTACTGATAAATTTCCCTCAAGTTAGTAGCTTCCAGTGATCTCCCTTTGGAATTTTGTTCCGTTGACTAATGATTTGAGTTCATCCTTTATATTCTGTTTCATTAAAGCTACAAAAAAAAAAAAAAAAGATCTCATATTTGCTGGACCTCTTGTTTTCCTTTTGTGCTTTTAAATTACAGAGAGAACAAGAACTTGACTGGAACAGCAAGATATGCAAGCATGAATACTCATCTTGGCATTGGTATGTCTTAAGCAGTCCTCTGATGCGTGTAGTATATCACTTTTTTGATTTTAGATCTTAGTGTTAATTTGTTTGTCTGTTAAGTCTGTGCTGGCTATCTTCTCCATTCATTGTCCTGAACTTGCACTACCTAAATTGCTTTCTTGCATAAGTTGCCATTATTACATTGTGCTTGCTCGTGATTTTTTATGACATGAAGAGCAAAGCAGGAGGGATGATTTGGAATCTCTGGGATTTGTCTTAATGTATTTTTTGAGAGGAAGGTGCAGTTTTATTATTCGTAATTTACTTTAATAAACTGGTTATCCATTTTGCTACTGTTTATAACGTCATTTCTCCATTTTTGCGTAGTCTTCCTTGGCAGGGCCTGAAAGCAGGAACTAAAAAGCAAAAATATGAGAAAATTAGTGAAAAGAAAGTCTCAACGTCTATTGAGGTAACGTCATGTCCCCTGTTCATATTTAACTTGTCAGTGTGTTCCATATGTGCCTAAGTTTGATTGAGCATTGACGAATGCTAGTTTGCAGGCATTTTGTCGAGGATATCCATCAGAATTTGCATCATTCTTCCATTATTGTCGTTCGCTGAGATTTGAAGATAAGCCAGATTATGCATACCTTAAAAGATTATTCCGAGATCTTTTTATTCGTGAAGGTCATATATCCTTTTTGGATGACTTTTGTTAACTCTATATGGAATGCTTCAAGTGCTCATTTCCTTGGCGATTTTGCTGTTATGTAGTATTTAGTATTTACTTGGTTCCTCACCTCCAGGTTTTCAATTCGATTACGTGTTTGATTGGACCATTTTGAAGTATCAACAGTCTCCGAATTCAAATGTTCCTCCTCGTGCTCTTGTGAGTTGGAAGAACATCTGTAACTTTTTCAAGTATATGGATCATCCAGGTGACTTTTCTTTTTCAGGGATCTGGTGCTGGACCTAGCAATGACACAGCTCCTCCAGTTCCTAATAATGAGAAGCATTCAGGTGAATTATTGAATTGTCCTTCAACTGTTGGTTGAATATATATCAAGAAAAGTTTATGCATCATGCTGGAAATTTTTGGTCATGGAGACCTGCAGCTGCATGATTTAATCTCCTTTTGATGATATAGGTGAAAATAGTGACCTTTTGAAATATAAACGCTTTTTTAACAACTATGTCATAGTTGAAGATGGAAGGACTAGTGGCTGGTACGCAATAGACCCTTCACGCAAGCGATTATCAGCTCCTGCTGTATCAGGTAGCATGACCAAGCATAAGAATCCAGGTTGCAATGATCTATCATCAACAAAAGATGTTGTGAGTAGTCTTTTTTGAAAAGCCTCTATTTTATGTTCTAGTTTCATTTACTTCGATTTATTGTGAATTGTTCTGCATTATTTTAGAAAGTTTGTACAAAATGGAGAAAACTAAGTGTTAAATACCTTTTTCTTATGCTTTCCATTATTTTGGATACTATATTTCTGTTACTAATAATTGCAAGGTTTCTGAATCATTTCAACTTTATGTAACAAAGTATATCCATATTTGTCTCTATCAGGCAATGCCTGACCGTGAATGCATGTCCCATGTAGTTAACCAGTTCAGCTTTCTTCGGGCGCTCAGGCGGTTCTTTAAGACGAGCTGTTGTTTCTAGTAACCAAGAGACGGAAGCCTCTTGCACTGTCATCGCCGATACAGGCCACGGCGCTTCCCAGCGACCTACAATTGGTCGTACTACATCCCCAGTGGTCTCTTCCGAGACCCACCACACATATGCTGCAAGGAATCCATCTAAAATAAAGAACTACGAGAAAGCTCTCAAAGGCATAGAACGGCTCAATTTTGAAGGTGACAAGATTCTTAGGGATGGGCGGTGATGTTTAAGGTCTGCGCTGCTCAACTTTTCCATTGTAAAAAGCCTATAGAGTTGGAGTTTGAAGTACATCAGCAACTACGGATTTCTATCGATATTGGCCTGGTTTATAGCACAGAAATGATGCTTAGGAGTTTGAGAATAAACGAAGATTTGCGAGGGGGGAGGACTTGTGTATCCCTATCTACTCTACCCTTCATTGTTATTTTCTTTAATTGTTTGTCAATTTGTTTTTGTGCTTTTAAGTTTGCATTTCACGTTTGTATGGCTTTGTGATGTAATCCACTGTTGCTCTTTTGCAATAACATCAAACTTGCATTACAATCTTTGATCATTTTATTCTTAATGATCTTTCAGCTTTTGTAGTTCAAAGAAGAGTTTAATGAGAACATAATTCACAGTAACTTACCCAAATAAATAAACTTCGATTCAATTTGAGTTATTGTTGGGTTCAGCAGATTCAACATGCAACCCTTACGTAATAAAACATCTATAAAAAAGACGAGCAAATAAACCATGCGACAATATATAGCACGCATCAGGCATTATTCATCACCATGATCGTTCAGAAGGTCATATTGGTGCACTCATCTCTGATTTGTGCAAACAAATCAGTGCTTAGATACCTCTCTCCACCACTGCCGAAGACAGTCACTATCATCTTCCCTTTGCTTTCCTCTCTTCTGGCAACCTGTAAAGAGTCATCAGCAAATGTAAAGAACGACCTGAAATAAATACCATTGCAAGAGAAGATGGTGCAGCGGAATTTGAGATATCAAGGGAGAACCAACCTTTAGGCAGGCAGCCAAGCATGCTCCTGATGAAATACCCATAACCAATCCTTCCTCGAGTGCAAGCCTTCTTGCATGGACCATTGCCTCTGCTGTGCTTACCATGACGATCTCATCGATGATTGAAGTGTCCAGAATTTCAGGCACAAGACACGCTCCTAAACCTTGAATGTTGTGTGGCCCAGGTTCACCACCTGCTATGAAACCAAAGGTTGCTTGAAGACGAACCAACAAGAGGACTTGATCTGAGCTCATTGAGTAATTTGCCACAACGTAAAAGGATATCTTATACCATGTTTCACATATTTAACTACAAAAGTGTTTTGGAAAGCAGTTTTCTAGATACGAATTGAACTCAGGAAGCACAGAAAGAGACTAAAGCGGCATGCTTGTTTTGCAAAAAAATAAAGGTAAGGGAAATCTAAAACCTAATAATGCTGTTGTTGTCACTGAAACCTGGATGCAGCTCTGTCTCATGACTTTTTTGAGCTTAAAATAATTGAAAATATAATTTTTTTGAGCAATAAAATCAAACATCACCTGAAATGACTGGACTCTCGGCAGGTTCAACACAAATGATCTTTATAGCTGGATTTTTCATTTTGAGAAATCTTCCTGTTCCAGTTATAGTGCCTCCAGATCCAGAACCACATACAAAAATGTCCACTTTTCCAGCCGTATCTTTCCATATTTCTGGACCTGAGAATGGACAAAAACAACTTTCAAGGAAATAGTAAGAGTTAAATTTCATGTGCAAGATAACCCAGGTCTCGTGTAGATGTTTTTGCTGTTGAAAAACGTGTTTATATAAAGTTGCTATTCAAAGCTACTTATAGAAAACATTGCAAAATAAAGGTAGATAAGCTTTTCTTGAATTAGTTGTTCGCGCTCTTTTACGCTGTTTTGCAATGAAAAATGCGAAAATAGCCAGGAAAAAGAAATCATTGGTTATGGTTTAAAAAATTTAACATTTTGGAGAAAAGGTGTGGGTTAAAAGTGTGAAATTTTAGGAGAAATAGGAAAGTAACTTGGATGGCACCTTGGCCTAAGAAAAAACAAGTTGTAGGAAACATACCAGTACTAACAAAATGTGCCTCCGGATTAGCTGGATTAGTTAATTGATCAAGAACATGAATATTTGGATCCTTCTCTTTCAGATGGTTAAGTTGATCAAATATTCCCTTCATCCCCAGTTTGGGATCTGTTGAAAAGCCAAGAACAAAGGTACAATAAAGAAGAACACCAATGCAACAGTTTTATATCGCTTTTTTAATATTATCTCACGAAGCCAAAAGTACTCTGAAGCATGCAGAGTGACGGCTTCATGAAGTACATATTTCAGCTGTTGTTCTCGAATAAGATACTAAGGCCAACATTCCTAAAGTGCAATTTTAGTAAAGCAAATTAAATAAGGCAAATTTATCTTTCTAAGAAAACATTTTTCATTATGTAAGTCCACTTGGTCATTGTCAACTATATATATCATATGAACCATCTTTACTTACAGAAACACGGTTTTAAGAATCACTGAAGCCGATAAGCTCTGTGTAAAAAAGAAGCAGTGTACTGAAAGGAAATATATCTCATCCAAATTGACTCAGTGTTTCCTTTTATTCTTACCGGTTATCACTACCTGGGCTCCCAAAAATCTTAATAGCATGCGTCTCTCAAGGGAATAGTTTGCAGGCATAATAGCAATACATTTGTAGCCTTTCTTAATAGATATAGCTGCAAAAGAAACGCCTAGATTTCCACTGGTAGGCACTGCAAGCGTATTGATGCCAGGTGTGATAAGGCCTTTCTCTTCAGCATCTTCAATCATTCTGCAGAAATGAAGAATATTGGCAAAATATTTTACTTCGGCTTCAATCATTCTTCACTCACATTTTTCTTAAAAAGTTCCAGTAAAATCACCAAACTAATATGGATACAATCCAATCCATAAGGTCTATTACCTGAAACTTTAGTTTTATATCAAAGAAGCCCTTTCCACAAATCAAATTAATATGAGAAAAAGTTTAAAGAAATGAAATATTTCCTCAAGGAGACCAATGTAGTCAAAGGATCAAAATTTTATACACATCAAAATAAAATTTCCATTCTCACCTTAGTGCAGCACGGTCCTTTACAGAGCAAAGAGGTTGGTATGACTCAAGTTTGCCAACCAATCTGACATCTAGTCCATCTTTTTCTACAATGCTTTTGAGTTCAATCAGGGGTGTCCATCCTACAAGCTGGACAAACATTTGTTGACATTAATATTTCCATACAATTAAAAGAATAGGTCGGAGATGAAGGCATGTTACAATATGTACTACATCGGCATAGGTAATAGAGATATTTGGATACACTCCAAATCATTTAGCATTGTTTTCTCTACGCCATATTACACTTAATACAATGAGTATTGATTTGAACATATTACAATATTGAATGATCGCATTCATGTATTAAATTTCAATTCAGGCACCTGTTTAATGAATCAATACAAGCATACAGATTTCATCCAAGTGCAATAAAGAAGAAAAGAAAAAAAATAAGCAATCGAAAAGGAAATGAGAGTTCTTAGATGCCAAGTAAAGTGTTGCAAGGCAGTTCATGTCTGATAGAGGCACAAAATGGCAAAGGGATAGGCATATCCTGGTGATGCATTAGAAAATTTGAGCTCTAAAGCTTTGATTTCTTCTACCATTAAAACATTTAAGGGGTTATTTACAGGAGCAGTCAATCAGGATAGAGAATGAATTAGAGTGATGAAAACCAAATCATACTATCACATACAAATAGCTCCAAAGATTTGGGATGCAGCTTAAAATGCATCATGGTAAGAAACAATGCTCAAAATGGACGTCACTGGCATTTTATTTTTCTTATGGAGGTGTCAACATTACTTTATAAAGATCTCGCTATACTAACAATCAAATTATAGTGGCATTTTGATGTCTAATGCAATGTTCTATGGGGATGACAAAAGAAATAAAGGCAAAGTTGATAGGCATGTCCTTACAGTAAGATTGTCAATCTCTTTATGAACTCAATAACTCCTAATAGCGACATGCCACTTTTCTAGTACCTTCTTTTTTAAAGTAATTGTCCAAGTACTTATGATACAAAAGTTCGTCAATAGAAATAAAACATAGTAATTACATGTCTCAATTTAACATATTCTTATAACTCTTTTTATCAATCAGGAATTCAAGGTTACGCTAACATACCAAAGATGACACCATCAGCTTAAACCTATAAGTAGACTATTTAATTGTTATTAGAACTCTAGTGCAATGTCTACTTTGTTAATCCAATTTTCCCCTATACGTGCAACAAATTCACCTCAACTAAGAGACTAGCAATCATTATTCATCCTCCATAAAAACTCTAAAACTTTTGACTAACCAAGTGAAATATCAAAGTCAAAGATTCATTCCAAAATGCATTCTACTTCAATTTCATATGTAAACACTCCAATTGCACTAGTAGCATTGGCTAGTTTGCATAAGTCATATATTGATCAATCAAATTTGGCATAAGTGACTCGACTGATGGCTTTCAATGCCAAGAAATGTCGTGCACATGGCAGCTGGTGAGCCATATCAGTAACCATAGGAGTCACTCAAAGATCTTGAACTTTCTTTAACAATGATAGCCATTATTAGAAACCCATATAACTGTTGACTACATAAACACCTAATTCCAATCAAACTTATTCTTGGTGATGCTTGGTAACAAAGAACAATCAATTGGGTACCAAAAGTTTGGACCTACATATTATTAGATGAACATCCATTAACCCAAAACTTAAGCATATAATTAGAGAGAACTTGATTATATATTAAGATTTTAATACTATATCTAATTTCCAATGCACCATTAAGCCAATTCTCACTTTCATTCAAGAATTTTTCACCATAAAAATATTACTAAATTGTAGGCAATGCATACCTCAAATCAAGTAAATATTTAACCATTCACAACAACATCTAAGCAACAAATCATGCAAACCATTTTCCTGCAAGACAACATATCAACAACTTAATTCAGTTTGAAGGCCATGCCTTGGAAAAAAATATCCATCCAAGTACTAGACTCTACAATACTGATCATATTTTGGCAGATGAGACAAAAGCTTGTACAAACTTAATGCTCACCAAGAATACTAAAAAATTTCATCAAAAACTCTTGAATTGGAGATCAAACAACAACGTTAAGGCAGCGTTACCGCTTGTAAAAACGAACAATAATTTTACAACAAAGTTCTTATATCAAATAAAAAAATAACTCATTTATAGCAAAATTATGAACTTTTCATTACAGAAGAAGCAGTTATTCACATGGAAGGATTTTAAGCTCGATTTGAACGTTAGTTGATGCAAAGCAAGCAGCGTTCAAAAAGTCGAAAAAGCCACCATTTTCCCTCCAAAAACAGTTCAGATATTAAATTAGGAACAGCCTCAGGGTCTGTCCCTACCTAATCAGGAATATGGACAGCACAGCAAATCCGAGCAAGTCTACTTTGTAAACACGTCAACAAAAGCTTCCTCCAACAGATCAAACCATCAATGAACAGTCCAAAGAATAAAGAGGCTCCCCGCTTTAGATCAAACCTACGATTTCTACCCGCACCAAATGAAAAACTAATCAAACAACCAATAGGCTTACCTGTATGATATCAGACGCGATGTGTTCGCTCTTTTCTTCTCCTTCTTGCGAGGAAATAAGAAACGGAAGTCCTCTCCTCTGCTCCATATCTCCTTCATTCCGTTGGTCACTGCCGCCTCTCTTTATTAGAATACGATGATTCCGTTCAGCTCAAGAGCTTTCTCCATGTGTCGTTCGTCACAGCAAAGTCTACCCCGTGGTTGACGAGAGTCATCGAAACGGTAATTTTAGTTAATGTCCAAAGTTTGGTTGTCTGGGTTAGTAAACTAATATTAAATAATTAGAGTTTAAATGATTATTAAACAAAACTATAGCCAAAATGTTTTTTGTGTATAAAGAGAAAAGTATCATTTAATTGTCTTTGATAAAATTGCTTTTGAGACAGAAAAAAAAATGCAACTTAAATCACTTTTTTAATATCCGTTGGTACGCCACGTCAAGGCTTGCAAGTGCTTTGGACTGAGGCCCAAGAAATGGGCATAACTATGATCTTTTTTGAAATGAATAAGTCAAAACATGTCATAGAATTATTTTAAAAGAATTTAAAATTATTTCATAAAAATTAGATTTTCTTAAAAACTATTTTAAAAATTCAATTTCTTTTTTATGAGTTCGTTTTCAATATATGCTAGGAGTTAACAACCCTCAATTGCAATAGATAAAGGTTATTAAAAAGCTGTCTTTAGAGTATTATAACATTAAAGTTTTAAAAAATCAATACAATAATAATAACAATATATTATTATTATTACTATATTCTATTATCATAACACATTATTCATAGAGATGAAAAACTAATAAGAATAAATCTTTTTTAACATATTAAAAAGTAAAGTAGTTATCATTCTCTTTTGTATCAAACAAATATTATCAAATTTGTTACTATCAAAGCTTTATGAAGATACACATATGAGCAAGTTAAACTAACATGTTCTTGTTAAGTCTAAAGAGAAAATAGAGACAATAGAGGGTTTATGTATGAAATTTGTGTTAAGAAAAAAATAAAGGTTTTAATCAATAACAAGTTATTAAATATCAACTTATATAATGTTATTTCATGATGATAGTTTGAATTGTCGTATCATAATTTTGATATTATAGAATTTTATGTTTGCACCATAATTTTATGGAAGTTTATCATATTAGTTTTAAGCAATGATTAGAAATATGTATTGAATATATTTTTTAGTTATTTTTTAAAAAGGATGTCATAGGATTTACGATAGTAAAATATTTTTTTTATTTAAACTAATATATTATTAATAAGTAGGTATTTATTTTGGAGAAACTTTTATCTATTTACATTGTTTTTTGAATAAGTTATCCTTAACATCTAAGAAAAAAATTTCTTTATTCATTTTATTTTTTAAAAGTCTAATTTGTTAATGAAAAAGTCATTTCTAAAGCTTGTCAATGGTTGTAGGACAATTAGATGAACAAAGAGATATCGTTGTTCTAGAGTTTGCACTTTGATCATGTAATTTTTTTAATATGTTTGGTTGCTTCTTCTTTCAAAAGCATTATGATAATTTTTTCTAATCATATGAAATTTTCTTCTTCAATTATCCTTCAAGCTTAGTTTAATGCTCCTTGAGGTGAATCATCTTGTTGTATTAATCTTGCCACAACTATGTATTTATGTTAAATTTATTGCCTCTATTATTTTTGGTTTGTTATTAGAATCATAGAAAAAAATAATTACACAAAAACAAATCTCTGAACACTCTCTTGAGATGGAATGTTTGTTAGGGAGATGTCACATATTTTTATTGCTCATTTTTATTAGATATTTTGAAAGAAAAATTACATATAAATAGACTTTATGTCACTCTCTTAAGATGAAATCTTCATTTGTGTTTTTTGATAATTTGGTTCTTGGTTTAAACATGTTGATAAAATCAAATGCATTAAGAGAGGCAAATTTTAAACTCCTTTTATTATAGTACTTCAAAATGTTTTATCATAGCTTACTACTCTTTATCATATCAACACTTAAAAAGGTATATTAAATATTGCATAAAAAATATAATTTATACTTATATAAAATATTCTTTAAAAAAGCTTTTAATAACATATTTTTCAAAAGTTATTTTTAAAACAAACAAAATGGTGTCAAATAAGGAATTAATTATTATAGCGTAAATGTGTTGAAATTGTTACATAAGTTCAAAATAAAAAAAATCAACTCTAAAGAAAAACTTCAAACTATTCAATATTTTTGTGATATTCATAAAATCAATTTAAATGTGCACAAAACTTCAACAATAAAAAGCCCAATATTAGAGATAGAAGGAATATTTTTTAAGTTTTTTTCACTCATACAAATCTTTATAATATTTTTCATTTCTTGCTTCTCGTTGAACTTTCTAAAAGAAAAAATTGTTACATAGATATTTTAAACACTTTTTAAAAGTATTTCAAAGATGTTTTTGTATTTCAATTATGATAATCACATGAAATAACTCTCTGAAAATATTTTTTTATTTTTACTTAACAATTTTTTAGTCCAAAATTTTTCCAACTACAATAATGCCTAACTGAATTTGAAAGTCATTTGTTTTAGTTTTTCAAAAATTCCTATATATTAAGCAATCCATGTGACAATGATCTGTCTATCTATATATTAAAATCAAATATTTTTTTAATAATATTAATATTATTACTACAAATGTTACAAAAAAACCTGATTTTCACTTGAGTTAAAGCAATATCCAATGTTGAAAAGGCGAATTTGAGTGCAATGTATATGTTTTTCATTTTTAATCATATTATTTCCAACCGACAAATTTCATCTAAATCATTCACACGGAAATTATACCAAGTTAATAATATTTACCAACTTCAATAGATAATAAATAAAAGAATTTTAAAAATTACAAACAAGAACAACTTTCATCTAATCTCTTTATCATTTTATACATTAGTTAATAAAATGTAGAATAGATATTCAATCTTATCATATTTATGAAACTAAAGAATGAGTAAACAATCACAAGATACTTAAATAGAGAATAGATATTAAATAATTATTAGAAAAAAGAAAGGCTTCTATATAAAGACTTTTTCAATATATCATTATATTTTTTTTATTTTGATCAACATCATATACTTTATTCATCATCATAACCATATAAAATTAAGAACCACTTATTGTATTCTTGTTTATTCATAATAGAGTTTGTTGTTGTCATGATTTCTATCATTTTCTATAATATTAGAAATATAGAGTATATTTTTTAAATTTTTGTTACTTATAAAAACACAATTTTTTTTTCTAAAATGTCTTTCATTTCTCCCTTCATACCCAACTTCCTAAACAAAAATTTGTTGCAATTAAGCTTGAAATTAATTAGCTTTTTTTTTGCCTTTTAGAAATACTAAAAAAGTGTTTTTTTATTTCAATCCCAAAATCGCATGAAATAACTCAATGAAAAGTTTTATTTATTATTATTTAACAATCTTTTATTCAACAATTTTTTCAACTAATATGCCAAACCAAAGTTCAAAATGCCCTTTTTTTAGATATTCGAATATTCTCATCGATAAACTTTTACATTACAACCACATATGCAAAAGTTATTTATCTAATCACACATAAACATTTTGTTTTAAACAAATTTATTAATTATAATATAATGTCATTATATCAACTACTTCAAAGTCCTTATTTTCCATTGAGTTGTGTTCATTTAACAATATTAACTCAAAATTGAAGCTCTTGTTTCTATTGATCAGGATGCTTTGGCTGTTATGTTGAACAGTGTCAGTTACCTTTTTGTTTGGAATACTTTTTAAGACAACAAATTAAAAGCTTATAAACACAATTACAAGTTCATAATGATCAGCATGAATAATCAAACAGAATCAAATGTGCCAACCTACATTAAAATCAATTCAACAATGCCAAGTAATGTCAAAATATTTGCAAATACCCAAAATCACACATCCCACTCTTGAACAAGACAGTTCCCAAACAAAATCATGTATGGTACAACTGATACACCAATGACAAGTAACAACAAGAAGTTGAAGTACTGGAAATCACATCTCCAAAAGCAAATAAGGAAACATAAAAGAAATCACTCCTCGTGATCCTGGTTTCCACTGTTCAAGCTCCTCACAAAATTCTCTCTTAGTGGCATTGAACTTAACAATCGTGATGAATTAAGTGGAGGATCCAAACCATCGCTGCTCAGTTTCTCTGTGAAGGATCCCTGCTTCTTCTTTTGGCTGATTGTTTTCTTGTGCATTAAAGTTCTATGATTAGATGAACCAGTATGCTTTGCCTTTATCGATTCAGTCAGGTTCATGAAATTGGGCCTGCAACCATTAATGCCTTCTGCTCTTCTCGACGCCAGGAGTGTTGTGGAAGATATTGGGGTTGATGTGCCAAAGGAAGACGATGACCGAGAACTCTCATCATATTGAAAATCTGAGCTTGGCGAAGAAGAAGACCGAGATCTATGGTGGTAGTTCTTCGCAGAAGGTGAAGGCTTAACAGAAATTCTTTTAGTCACATTGTTCTTCCTTACTTTAACAGAAGAAGCATCGGAGACTTTAGAAGAACAGACATCATAGAATTTTAGATGGGCACATTGTGGACCTTCAGAGTGCCTTAAAGATTGAGTTTCAGATGTCTCTATTAGGGTCTGCTCTTCCATCAACCTATTTTCCCAAGGCTTTGCTGACGTCCATCTCTCTAACCAGCTCCAGTTGCCATTGTTCTTGTCCAAGTTGTGCTGTCTCAAGGTAGCTGCAGACTTGTTTAACCTCGCAGTTGAAGCAGACTTACATTGCTGAGAACAAAAACAGAAAATTCCACAATGAAACAAAAACTCCCACTTGGTGTGATTTCTAAGACAAGGGTGAAAATGGGTAACATCTATTTGCATAGAAAAAGAGCAAGCAGACCTGTCGAGAATGAGAGTAAGCCATTGCTCTTTCCCTTTTGATAGCACCCTCCTTCCTCATCTTTAACTTCTCTTTCACTTCATGCAGAGTACCTTGGCTATCACACCACCCTTCCTGAACGTGTTTATATATAAGAAGCCCGTCAGAGTTACTTCATCTAACAGGTACCAATTAAGCATTAAAAGGTTTCACCTCAGCCTCCTTTAAAAGTTCCATTTTGGTGCGCCTAGTTTCGAGCATTTTCTGCACAGCCTGCCCTTCTGTCGACAGCCTCACTCGCCGCGCCCGGATCCGCGCTTGCACTCGAACAAGAGCCTGCATGCATCTTAAGGTCACTGCCGCCTGCTTCCGCACTTGACGGCCTCGAACCAGAGCCTGTAGTCTCACAATCCCTTTCAGCGCTCTCAGAGCTCTTCTAGCCTTTTTGTCAAGGGAGTGACTAAATAGAGTAAATGACCCAACAATCTGGAACCAGATACGGAAGAGCTGATTCTTACCAGGAATCCCCGAAATGCCGTCTGTATTCTAGTGGCTGCCCATTCCTTCCGTAGAGCAAGAAAATCCTTGGGCGGTGCTCGGATCACCGCGGCCATGGCGATAGTAAAGGGATCAGCTGCTGCCACGGAAGAGGTGTCCGAAGCCTCCGACGCCGACAAGCGGCTGCTTCCCCTTGAACCTCTCCACATCAAACCAAGATCTCCGGAGGAGCTTCTCCATAGTTTCTTCCACCTTTTGTGCCTCCCCTCGCTGGCTCCACCATTAGCCTTACACAAACAACGATCAAAACGACCAATTTGCGAATGACATAACAAAAAACACAGAAAGAGCATACAAAACGATATACTTAATAACGGATCGATTTCCTTACAAGTTCGTCCTTTTCCTGCTTCTTGAGGCCAATAAGAGACTTTAACCACTTCTTCGAGCTACCCATCTCAGGAAACTCTTCTTTCCGCCGAAAACCGAACCTTTTCGTTGAATTTCTTTGAGAGGGGATAGGCACGAACTTCCCTGCCCAGGTTCGCAGCTTGAAGAGGGTTTCAGTTATGCAGAGGGAGAAGAGCGGGGAGGAAGTGGCGATTGGAGTTAATGGAGAACGTAGACGTGGATAGGCAGCGGTTGGAGATTTGAAATTCGAAATGAGAGAGAGGGATTTGAGTTAGACAAAAGGAGAAAACTCCAAAAGCAACGCCGGGCCCGGAATCCGTTTCTCTTCGTCCTTCGACTGCTAAAAGGCTTCGTTTGTGACCATTTTTTTTTTTAAATGTTTATTTTATTTTTATCTTAAAACTGTTCTCTTGGCAGAGTTTTCCGTAAAAGATTCTTATAGACAATCAAACAATTATAAAATATATGACATTAGCTTATATTCCAAAAAAAATTCCAAGTCAAATTCCCATCTTTAAATATTTATTAGAATATAATCTCGTTTGAGGGTTGCTTTCTTGCTTTAGGTGATGGGTATATGTGAAGTATTTCATTTGTAAGACTTTTTATTTGTGAGCATTTTTTTATTTTTATGTTAAAATTATTCTCTTGACAAAAAAAAAAAAAAATTATGATGAAAAATTCTTATCCAACCAATCAATTTTAGCTTTTATGTATGCATTGATTTTGTCTTCCAAAAGCAATGGCTAAAAGTTGACAATCTTAAATTCTTTAAAAAATGATTTTATTTGTGTGAAACCTCTATTTTTTATATTTAATCTTATTTTTTATTTATTTTTTTAAGAGAAGATAAACATTTACATTATGAATTTCAAATCATATAATAAAATATAATTTCAATTAAAAGACTCATTCTTATTTTAGCTAACACATCTTATGTGATATTTTTTACTTCAATTTTAAAAAAATTATTCTATTCTTTATTTATAAAAATCTTATAAATTTATTTCACTTGCATCTTTAAAAGTCAAAGAATTATTAACTCTTTATAAAATATTTAGTTTTAATATAATATTTTGACTTCAATTTGTCAAATTTCAATATGCTTTGATTGCATGTTTCTAACTCATCAATCTCATTATATTCTAATCATTATATTTTAGCCTTAATTTGCCAAATTTCAATGAGCTTTGATTGCTTGTTCTATATTATATTCTAATTGCAATTATTAAAACAAACAAAGCCTTTGTCTTTGAATTTTTTAATCTAAAATTTTATTTTTTAAGCACCAAAAAAAATTGATCATTCAAGCATGTATGAGAATTTTTTTTGTTTTTAATTTCAAATATTTGCTTTATCTCTTAAGAATTGGATATATATGAGACTACAAACATAAGAAACATAAATTTCATTAAGCACACATAATATTTAGTTTTTTTTTTATTTATAATATGTAACATGAGGAGTTGGTGGATTTCAAAATCAATTAATTCTAATCAAAATTGGTAAAAAATTCAACAAAAAAACTCCCATTGTAAATCTTATTGTGTTATGAATGACTTATAAGTCTTATGTGAAGTGGGTTATTAGTTCATTACATCATGTTTATGGTATGGATGGTGCATGTATGTCATCTCATAGGATTAGTGACTATGAGTATCTCGATTGCTATGATTTTTATTTCAAACAACCACAATTCGATCAACAAATAAAAAATGGCATTACTAAGTATTTTGATTTCATGAATTAAGTTAGTGCTTTACAAAAATTTTTGTATTAATTTGTTTTCATCTTGAGAGATCTTTATTAATCTTATGTTGGTTGTTAGATGCAAGTGAATGGACAATTTAATGATATCAAGATATTAGAAATTGATTAATATCTTTTAAAATTTTTTTTTGTATGTTTAGATATTTCGTATTTCATATTTCATATATTTGAACATTATATTATTAATATGGAGAATATTTTATTATATCTCAATTATATGACATTTTGAAGTTAATAAATTTATAGAATATAAGTCCTTTGTAGGTCCTTAGAGGGATCAATCTATGCATATTTGATTAACAAGAGATGATTTAACTAAATATATTGCCTACTTACATGGCCTTTAACTTTGCATAATCTATTCTTTATGGAATGGTGAAACTAATACAAGAGAAGAGCTTTTGAAATCTAAAAAATTTGACTTCTTTCTTAATGGCCTAAAAAGTATTTAAGAGAACCTTACAAAGTTAAGTAAAAATCAACAAAACCTTAATAGGATAAATATATTATCTTGAACCTACTTTAAAAAAGAATTATTCGTTATAATAAGATATTAAAGAAGTATTCAAGATAAATTTTATTAATAATTGTTGGAAGTCGAATATCAATATGATTATCTATATGAAATTTGATATATTTTTTATTTGTCAAGTATTGATCATCTAGTTTTATTTTTTAAAATTTTTTGAGATATTTTATCTTGAATATATTTTTCATAATTTAATAATTTAGATCAATCATGAAAATATAATATCTCAAATTATTTATTTTATCTTGCTCATTGTTTTTTAATAAATTCTTTAATATTATAATTAACTAATTATAGATTAAGTGTGCATCATAATTAATCTGATACTAAAAAAGATTTAGATGTTAATCTTATCTCTATTATTTCCATTTTTTCACTAATATTGTTGTTCTTTTCCCCTCCCATCACATGAGTTTGACCCCAAGCCCTAATCTTCTCATCCCCTCAAGTTCTCGGCCACCCTCCCTCTTCACCCACCTGTACCTTAAAGGCTCACTTTTTTTGAATCAAAAAAAAAAAAAAAAAAAAAAAAAGGCTCACTTTTCTCCTTTTTCATCAAGCCACACTTTCTCTTCTCCCTCACCCTTTTTCACAAGACATCCTTTACAGTATTTCCCCTCTTTCTTCCACCCTAAGTCCAAGCCCCCTTTTGTCTCACTGGTTGAAAGCCCCAACTTTAAAATCCCAACTTCTCCATTGCCTTGAATTAAAACATAGCTATCCCTTCCATTAAATGCTTTCATCAATCTTGAGCTGGGGTGAACCAGCATAGGATTGGATCGTATATAGAGTTAGTATTCTGAGAATAACCCAATGCTCGTTTCAATAATACCTCACTGTTATCTATTGCTAAAGAACATCATAAGGCTTACAGATGGCTTAAGCGTGCACTGCAAATTATACCATAAGAGAACCGGAGAGCAAGAAAGTTCTCAAAAGAGCTCAGATTTATCACACTTTTCAACAACAAAAAGAAGAAAATGAAATCATGTTAAAATTTTGTCACCAGAGCAGTTTGTAAACTAAACAACTTTTTATTACATTCCTATTTTATTTATAACCTCCTGTTATATACAGAGTGTACTATAGGCTAATTACACAGCCGGCAACAAGTATAGAAGAAAAAAACCAATAAACTAGAGTATAAACAAAGCTTTTATATACACATGTACAAGTTAAAGTTGTGAATGGCTTTGCTTACTGGCTTGTTTTGCTTCACCAATGACCAGAGCTGGCTATGGAGTAGCTTCACATTTCTTCTTTGGTTTTGGAAGTTTAAGGGAGAAGGTTGGTGTCCGGTTGCACATTTGAGCAAGCTGCGGAGAAAGCCTCATGCTTGGACTTGGCCGCGGAGAGGGGATTGGAGTCTTCGTCCAGGTTGAAGAGTTGGTGGGCGAAAGGTATACTTGCTCGAGCGCCTTGCATTGCATATTGGAAGGGTACTCCCGCATCCAACCAATGCGAGGTCCAGCTCCAGTGGTCCAATTTCGAGACGGGGAAACACTTGCTTCAGGCAAAGGTGGCTTGCCCATATGGAATTCGGCACTAGAAGGCTCTTCCATAACCTCTAATGTTTCCTCTACATCACCCAATACCTCTAAATCATCCAGCTTTCGATCATTTTCCGAGTCTATTGTTTCCATTGTCATCTCCAACCCATCCACATTCCCGGACATCCTAAAGGATGAGGAATGTAGGAGGGAATGATCATCATCATCAACTGAACATTTCTGCGCAAGTGGCACAAGAAAGGTGAATCAGTTAACTAAAAGTTGACATTAGAATGAAGCATCATCGTTCATTTTAGTCTAGGATTGTAGTGTATGTTTGGTCACAAAAGCATTTATTTGAAATCATACCAAACAACATAACAAACTCTACTTATTTTTGAAATAGTAGACCCATCATCTTCCTTTCATTGCATTATTTTAATAGCTAAAAGAACTTATTATTATTTCATTTTCTTTTTCTAATAAAAAAAGTCAGATTATTTGATCATATTTGTCTGCTTTCTCAACTTATTTTTTATTAATTAATTTAATATTTAACACAAATTGTGCCAAATTAATCCTGATTACCTTGACATCAGTGAGATCTACATTGTTCTCTTCTAGGAAGTTTGTAAACTCTCTGAAGTTTTCTTCTGTTGGTTGGTAGTGACCACTGTATGGCCAGATAGCCTATAAAACAAACAACAACCACTAGAATATAACTTAAAAAAACCCAAATTACTATTTCAGATGCTAGCACACAATCTTACAAGCCGGATACACTAATTGTTTCATTGATAGATACCTTCAAGAATCCATCCTTGACAACCAGTCTTCCTGCAGCAGTTGTCGCTCCCCCCGATAGAAAACTTGAATGCTGAAATCTGCCTTTCTTCTTCTGCCCGCCAAGTAGAAGAATGAATAAGAGAAGTGCATTGAAATGCTAATTTGCATCCAAAAACCAATTCAAATGTGCCATATACCTCTCCCACATATAAAGCCCCATAAGTACTCAGAACAAATATCCATTTTGTACCATCAGCAGTATGCACCAGATTCTCGGTAAGCTTATAAATAAGCTTCCCATCCTTGATAATTACTTCATATGCCTCCCTCTCTTTCTGGATTACCAACAAAACAATCTTGATCACAGTTCACAGAAAATCTATAAGCGTTGAGAACTCTAGAATTTATAGCTTACCGGCCCAAGATATTTCACACACTGCTGCTGTAGAATGATTCTAGAGCATTTCTCAATATCCACTTCTTTACCATTTCCAATGTCCAGCCTTCATTAAAAACAAAGAAGTGAGCTAAATGCATCAAGAATTTTCACGTTTGCAGAGGATAAATGCTGCAGGAATCTTAACTTACCAGTAGAAAAATGGTTGAGTGCTCTCGCTTTCAAACCAAACATCATAGTAGAATTGCAAATTGTGCCCATACCGATGTCGTGGATCAATCTAAAGGACAATAAAAGTATAAAAGTTGTAAATACTGAAAAGTGCATTGTATCATTAAACAAAGCAGCAAATAATGATATAACCGAAGAATATATAGCAGAACTCACTGCTTCAAGCCAGTGTTGAAGCGCTAGTTTTTGAGCCTTTTCACTCTTAGACAAGCCTTTACCAACCTGCAAGGAACACAAGACTGAACCTTTCAGCGACCCTAATCAAGTAAATTTAGCAGAATGAAAACCAACATAGTTCATTTTAAATAAAACCATTACCTTTGCAGCCCTGGTTCTAGCCCTAGCCCACCGTGAAACTGCCGTCTCGGGCTTGTGAGCATCAAAGAATGATATGGAGCTGCGCTTGAGAGATGCAAAATCCAATGCTCTCCACCTATGCAAGAGAAGCTTATCAGGAAATTTATAGACAATGTTCACAGAAGATGCAAACAATTAAAAGCAAAACTTAGGTGAACTACCAAAGTTCCTCAACCACAACTGCACAATCTGCCAAATTTCTTCTAGTTCGGTAACTCTTGTATACTTTCTGTAGCTTGATAGCAGCTTTATGCATCTCACACCTAGGATGCGGTGAAATTAACTCAACAAAGCACATTTCTTGACAAAAGTCGAAAGGTTTAACATCCTTTGAATTGTCTAAGGAAGCAGATTCGAGACTCTTCGGTGCAACAACATCCCTTGATCCAGCATACTTCGTCTCGAAGCTATTGAATTCCAAAAAATCTTCAGAAACAGCCTGTCTGCTACCAATTGATAGCAGCTTCAAACCCATATAATGCCTTCTCATATTCGCTGACCTGACTGTCATCCCTACCTTTTCTCAAAGATGCCAACTGATTCAACTATTAGCAAATACCATAGATGCACAGGTAATTATTGCGTCAATTTTGCTGTGTTCTCATATTCGCTGACCTGACTGTCATCCCTACCTTTTCTCAAAGATGCCAACTGATTCAACTATTAGCAAATACCATAGATGCACAGGTAATTATTGCGTCAATTTTGCTGTGTTCTCATATTCGCTGACCTGACTGTCATCCCTACCTTTTCTCAAAGATGCCAACTGATCCAACTATTAGCAAATACCATAGATGCACAGGTAATTATTGCGTCAATTTTGCTGTGTTCCCTGCAAGAGTGTATTGTAGCAATTATTTTCTTCTGCTCACCATTCAAACCATCTATAGATGAGTTCTTTGAACGAAACAATTGTAAAATAAACATAGCTAACGAACAAAAATAAGGTCTTATGGAAGGAAACAACAAAACATAAGCAAACAACCCAGGAGAAAGAAACACTTTTGGGTTTTATGGAGGTTTCTGATACCATATTTCTAATCTTTATAGAAACTAAAATGATCAGGATGAAGATGCTCATAGACATGAGCTTGACATTTTAACAATGCAACATTTACATGTACCTGATGTAAATAGATTAAAATCATGAACGGTTCACTAACGGCTATCATAAAAGGTAAGCACAGAAACAGCATACCAAACATTAAAACTCTAGAGGGTGCCAGCCAACTTGCGAGATCTTGGAAGATTTTACCATATACGAAGCTAACATAGTTTAGTGCTTATGGCGAAGTGGCTGTTCAATAGACAACCTTTTGAACATTTCCAACTCTATAACAGTGGCTGGATAAAATTATTGTGAAACAGCTTTTTTAGAACAAAGAGTCACAACAAAGAGCCCAAAACCCAAGCATTCCATAGAGAAACATCACCTAACATAAAGAACCACTTTTCATGAACGAAGAAAAATGGAGGGGAGGAGCTGTCGAAAACCAAATTTGAATTAATTACACCAGATTAAACAGAGTCACTTAAAAGGAGGCATATTTTCCCCCTCCAAGAAATCGAATGGCTCTTGCGGAGAAGATGTTGGTAAAAAGATGGCTCGTTTTTTCCCATACCTGCTCAAATTACGGGAACAGAGAAGAAAGCTCATAGGGAACAGGAAGCATGACAATAAGAAACATATGGTTCCCCAAGCATGCCGTAGCACATCCTCGACCTATAAATACAAGGAAAGCGAGATGTATGTACGAACATCTTCGATTGCATGTATCAAACAAAGCCAAAAAAAAGAAAGAACACTTTTTGGGGCTTCAACCACTATAGCTAAATGACAGAAAATCGACATCACAGAAAATTAAAAAGGATTCGTCATCACCACCACTGCTATATGAAATCGAGAGTATAGGAACTCGGGAAGAGCCATCGAAGGATGCTTTTTGCTGGTAAATGGGGCGCGAAGGTTGCCTCGAGGCATTTTGGACCGTGGAAAGATTCTAACTGAAGACTTTTCGGCCTTCACATTTCTATAACATTGGTCATGGTAATAGTCAATGGTGATGGTAAAGATTTGAAATTTCTACTTGTGACCGAGAGTTTTTTTGTCGTAGTTTTGAGTATCTGGATTTAATTTTGATTTCGAGATCTACTAATTATTTTGAATATTTAAATTTAAAAAATTATACAATATTTATCTTAATACTTAAATTTTAAAAAATTCTGACGTATAAAAAAGCTTTACAATTATTTTTTAAAATTAATAATTCTATTTTTTTTTCAAAATGCTTGTTTTATATACAATTTTTATTAATAATTAAACGTGTCTTTGCCAGCGGGCACGGGTTGTAGAAAAAAAAAATTCAATATTATTTTCTTTTTAACGTTGAAGACAGGAATGGAAATATAGGTTTCAACTAAAATTGACCCATTAATGAGATTTTAGTCAAAACTGTTGAAATCGATAGCCAATGTTAGCATTTTGCACTTGTTCGAGATGCAATTGGAAATCATAATTTGGTTTTAACAAAAATGATAGAACATGGTAGAAATTTGAGGCACAGAACATGAGCAAATCTTTCTTTTCTTTGCCTAAACTATAGTATAAAAAATTGAGATTAAGTGTTGAACATTTTATATATTTTTATTATATTTTACTTAATAGTACACATTTCAATTTAAATCTAAACTCAAATGTAGGAAATCTTATTTTTGACTTGAAACAAGACTCAAAGCAAAAAAAAAAAAAAAATGCATGACTTGGTTGTAAATACTAGAATGATCATACTATCTTATCTTTTATAATATATAATTTTTTTGACAAGTTATTAATTTATCACTATGATATTCTTGTAATATATTACCCTTGAATTAACTATATTTTTTTTGCAAATAACATCGTACTACATGAAATTCTCATGATTTCTATGTTCACTAAACTAGACTATTTACTTTCCTTTCTTGAACAATTTGATCAACTATACATTGCTTATATTATCATATTATACAACATTATCATTAGATCATACAATTACATTACAACAGAGTGCTTTTGAACACCAAGATCAAACAATCTATTTTCTTAATTCATTTCACACAAAGAAAATCATATGATCTAAAATGAATTTTGTATTATAACATCAATACAAATTTTAAATACTATTTATTTTAATTTTTAATTCACATTCTTCTTCTTTTAACTCATTAACCTCTATAAAATTATACATTATGTACTACTTGATGAATATTAATCCTATTTCTCTTGGTGATATGCTCCTAAAGCTTAGTAAGTCATGTTTACTTAAAAGCAATATAAATGTTTAATGAATGAAGTGTAAGACCTTATATATGATTGGTAACTTAAAAGTAATCTTACACATGTCCTAGAAAGTGTAACATACAAAATGATAAACATATAATTTTATCATCGCCCGCACTTGAATCATTGGATGGCATTTTCTTTCTTTGCATTTAAGTATCTAGATAAGATTGTCCAAGATATCTTCCATCCAATCAAGATTGAGTCTTTAATTTAAACTGAGGTACACCACATAGGTATGTTAGATTATAAGAAAGACACTTGAATAGATTGTTGTTGTCTAAACATTGTATTGCCTTTAAGGGTCATGGTCAACAAATATAAAAAAATAAGACAAGAAAAAGGAGAAAGGAGAACATGTCAGAAGTAGTAAAATAAAGATAAAATAACTATATGTATATATATCTATATACATGCATAGTTGTATGTTGTTATAATCATATATGAAAATATCTGACCTTAGAACTATTTTATTTCGATATGATGTAAATATATATGGATCATAATATGTTATTGATGCCATAATGTTGCATTATTCAATCTATATTTATTTATTTTGTTATTCTCATTGAGATACTTATTATTTAGATTACTTCTCTAGATACTCAACTCATTATTTTTTTCTTAAATTATTGAGTATGCTGCTAATACATAGAGAAGGAAAGACTAAAGTGACAATGGAGATGTGTAGGTACTCATGATGAGGTGATAGACAATATATAATTGTATACTTTTGGGATGAATGAAAGGTTTGGTGATAATTTTGTATAAGTTAAACTTATAACTGATGATAATATAGATGTTATGTAATATAATATGAAAAACAAAGAGAAAATAAATAGCAACCAATTGTGATACCATCAATACTCACTTGACAAATGGTTTAATGTTCTTACTTCCCACTCAAGTACCTTGATTTTGTACAAATTAGTAGATTATAAAAGTAGTGTGTTTAACACATTAGCCATCTAATGATATGTCAAAGCTTGAGAATATGGTATGCTATCAAATAGACAGTCCTTTAAATTAATAGACAGTCTTATATACTCGACATACAACATGCTTCTCTTAGCATATAATACCTTAGAGTTATTTTTTTTAAAACTAGGATATGTAAGATTTGGAAACTTTAGTAATCTTAGCAAACAAAATAACTATGATTAAAGAGAACTAATATGCTTATGATAGTATCAAATTGATGACTTTGTTATAATTTATGTATAAATTTTCTTATAGAAGAAATCAAAAGGAAAGGAAAAATAGAAATAAAGAACCCAGGTAAGTAAATTTAAATTAATTATAATTTATGAAAGTATTTTTTATAGAATTTTATGGTTAAGCTTGTCAGTATGGTGTTCTTTATTTATTGCATTTATGTTCTAGTGATAATTGAAAAATATAGTTGATAAGATATTATCTACAATATAAGAATAGAAAAAATTACATATATATATATATAAGAGAATTATCAGAACATTTGTAATGAGAAAAATCTTAGAAAATAAAAGAGAATAAAAAAGAAATGCTGTAATAAGCTATATAGCCTTATGTGCACATAGATGGTACTATGATAAGTTATGACATATATATGGTTAAATACCATGATATAAAATAATAAAAGAAATGAAAAATGATTTTCTAAGACATTATCCTATGTTTACCATTATTAACCTCTAACACATGGTGTAAGATTAATTGGCATAAGTTATTTATCATATTGTGTGATGACATTAGAGATTTCATTATCTATTATTGTTAGTACTTTGTATCTCATAACTTGTGCGAAGATGGCATGATTGGGATGTCTTTAGCTCTTATTAGTACTTCATGCAAGGTCTTATATATTGGAGATATAATATGATTTATATGACTTGCTAACTATGATACACCTATAAGTTTAAGTCTAGATATAACATGATAAGATGTTAAATAAAAATGTAATAAAGATAAGATGTTTACATTGAGATAGAATAATGGATATTTGGGAAATCTAGACCTTTTAATATTGAAAATATGAAATCATGAGAGATAGATGAAAGATAATGATTAAAGTATGATTATAAAAGAAAATATTATAATTATATGATTAGTATAGTATTTTATGCATACATGATATTGAGCATGTTATCAATTTGTGATACAATTATGAGTATTATTGAGATGTCATATTTTTATTTATTATTTATCATTGTTATTTTACTTTAAGATATAATTATAGATAAAAATTCACATATTGAGCTTTATAAAACTCATTTTCCTTATATTTATTAGAGGTCATGTTACAAATATAAATTTATATATGTGTGTGATTAGAGTGGTAAGTGAGTTAAGTAATTTTTTGTAGAGAAATATTTTGAGAAATACTCTATTATATATTTTGATATTATATGTGCTATGTTGATATTAAGATCTTATATTAATAGGTATGCATATAACAATATTTTAATTGCTCTATTTTTTGGTGAAATGGATTAAAATTAATTTCAAATCTAATTTTCTTGTTATCCTTGCTTAAATATTAGGTTTGTATACTCTACATTATTTTTATACTCTTGTTAATATTGATTTGAAGTGTTTATATGTATTACTAGATAAGAAGAACAAGAAGAGCATAATAAGGTGATATTAAAGACTAAGGTTGATATAACAATGGTTTTTAAGAGTAAGGCACTTGTATAACATTCATATGACATACTTGCTTTACATTTCATGTTATTTATTTTTAGAAATGTGAATGTGTGTGTGTGTGTGAAAATATTTTTTCATAAGGAAAAGAATTAGATTATAATAATATTATTATGTTAATTCCACAAGGTAAACAAAGAGAGGGGTTTTCTTTTTCAAAGGAAACTAAGTAAAGTCTTTCCAAGTTGACAAAATTGTTTAAAGTGGCAAAAGAGTAAGAAAATAAATGTGGAGCAAATAGAGAGAAGACATCATGGTTTTTGGGTGGTTTGCTTAAACCCTTGAGCTTACGTTCATCCCCAATCCATATAGTATTGGGCTTTCGTAATTCTCTCCTTTGCCACAACTAGGTAGACAGAAACCTATTACAAAAGAGTCTTTTCATATATTAGACATAACTAACAATCTAAATTAAATAGCCTAAAGCAAGCCACATTGTACATCAAACAGCTGACAAATGAGCCACACTACACATTCAATAGTTAAGAGATAGACCAAGGAAAACAAAACAAGCCTACAAAGGAAATAAAAAGTATAATTCCACTTCAATTGGAATAAGTATACAAATAAAACACTAGATTTTTAAATCTTTAACACTAGTAAACCAAGAGCCATTGTGAATGGTGGTGAAGTGTAGAAGAGATGATAATGCATAGATATTATTAGTATACACTTGCTTATTTCAAGATTGATGTAAAACTTTCAACCTCTCAATTAAATTGATATGGTAAAAAGGCACTCAAAAGTGCTCCAAAACGATCTCATAATGGCTTTCAAGCAATATAATCATTTTAAGATGCTTTATAGGGGTTTATATAGTCATAAGATCCCATAGAAGCATATCAAAACATTCCCTTAATGGCTATAAGAATTTTTCTAATGACTAAAGATCTCAAAAAACTAGTTACATATTTTCTATTTTCTCATATACTATATATCAAAATTCATGTATCATAGATAATCTAGGGTTGTGTAGTGTTAAGTCACCATTGTATTTGATGAGACAAGCTATAAATATTTAATATTTAATTCTGATAGACTTGTTTAGTATAAATCATGTTTAATTTTAAAGGGCAAGACATACATCTTTAAAGATAGAGAATTAGTGATCTTCAAAGCACCTTAGAGAGTTTAGTAAACTTCAAGGATTGAAAACATACTCATTAGCTTTGATAAATTTTTTTTATTATAAAATAGAATGTTAACTCATTAGTTATAAGATATTATCTATTCGTATCAACTTCAAATCCTACTTAAGCATCCAATTATTCTATCATCTCTTTGATTTAGCAAATAAATAAGATTTCATTTTTCAATCCCTCTATCTTTTTTGTGGTTAAATCTTAATTATACATATTTGTAAAATTTTATGTTAAATCAATTGTTAAACTTCGATTAAATTAAAAAATATATATTATCACCACATCCCAATCTTGTTTTGAAGTGCAAACTCTAAGGCCAAGCAAGCTAGAGCGGTAAGCATTTGCAAGCCTCGAGTCAGGAGACAGTTAGAACCACATATGGTCAAGCCCAATCTTTGTAACGATGCATCCTTGAGTTGGATGGGGGTAATGCAAAAGATCGAGTTAAGTAACACTTGAACCAAATATGCATATGGGTTGGGTCATACTCGTAATAACCTGTATGTATTGAGTACGCCTAGATGATGAATCCCAAGCACATAAGGGGGAGCCACCCTAATTAAGCTCACATACATCACTTGCACAAACAATTTAAAGTGCAAAATATTTTTCTATGCTGCAATGTGGAACTATTCCTTTAGTGCTTGTTCGCCTCCAAAATCGAGACTGACTCTGTATAGTACAATCGTGCAATTTTGTGATCACACGGTGGAGATCATCTTTGCATTTTAAAATAGTCATCATGATCCATCTATGTCTTTAATGAGTTTCCTCTATTTGATCATTGATTTGATGACTAAAATCATACTCACCTTTAGGCTTTGTTTATAAGCTCTGATTGGATGGTAAAGATAATGTCCAACTTCAACAAACGGCTTTGTTTATTTCTGTCTTTTGAAATATTAATCTTTGAATTTTGTGGCTCCAAATTATCTACTTTGAATCTTATGGTTGCTGTTGGTCCTGATTTTACTATTGATTAATTGAACGATCTAAATATTATCCAACTTGATCGGATGCTAGGGATCTAAATCTTGTTGATCCAACCATCCATAACTCAACTTATATTATTTTTAATTTATCAGTTCAGAACTTCTCTAATTTGATCTAATGGATCCAATTAATTATGTCTAATGACTAATTCTCTAATTTCTACATTACATAATCTATTTTCTACACTTTCTGATAATTATAATAATTTTTTTATAAATACTTAATAATTATAAATAAAATGACTAATGAATATAATAAATCTTTGAGATCTCAACAAAATACTACTCAATATTCTATTAGCATAAATTTTATTAGTAGTAATTATGACTTGTTCTTCTCAAATTATCAAAATTTTTTAGCTAAATCTTGAACTTCTAAATTTTTAGTTTCTCATTTCTCTTCTTAAATTTAAGCTCGTTGTTCTTTGTTTCATTGATCAATAAGTATAGAAAGTTGTACGAATTTATTAAAATTTTTTTGACTTATATTTTTTCTTTTTCCTTTGGGTTGGACAACCTTGTAATATGTCAAAATATGTCAAAAGATTTATCTAATATCCATTATTCACAAACTTGGATTACGATCCAAAGTTCATTTGGGTTATAACTAAAAGATATCTAAATTGTAATTTAGATTTTTTCTTTCATCGTCATAATGTTCTTTGTTGTCATCATCCTTCATCTCAAATTTCAAAGTTTTCATCATAACTCATTTATCACAATTTTTGGTATCAAAACATAGTTAAGTCAAGCTATAAGATTTCTTATCTTACTTTAACCTCTACCATTATACTTAATATTAATAATAAGCTTATATTATTAACATATCCAATTTGTGAAGTAAAAGTCTATTTAATGGTTAGATGCAAAGACCTTAAGACATTAAACTTCCTCAATTTTACACTTATCTTAAAAACTAGATGATAGCACAAAGAGAAGTAGGCTAACTTATTTAAGGTAATAGGTGAAGTTGATGTTGTCAGCTAAACACCACCCTCTTTTAGAGAACATTAAGGATGACACAGAAGAGGAATGAAGTATCAGAATTGACAATTATATTGACCATACGTATCATTCCTTGGGCATATTTTTGAGAGAGTTGAGACACAAAACTTAAATTAATTATAAATTATACACAAATAAATAAATTTAGTCATAAGTTAATTTGAGTATAATTTGATTTATATAAGCATGTTTGACATTTTGTTTTCACATACATATTCTTTTAGAATATCGTATTTGTTATCATCTTATAAAATAATTTTCTCGTACAATTGTGTTTCTATTCTCAGGTATAAATATTACATTCTTTTATAACAAATTTAGAAATCAATTTGTGGCCACTACACAAGTCAAATAAATTATACAAAATATTATTATTTTGTCCCCACAATTCATAATAATCTAATTTGCAATGATTATCCATGCTTACTACCTAAGCTAAATGGCCCGTTCTTGTACGCTATCTTTATTTATTTTTTAATGGGCACTAATTACAGGATAATTTAGAAAAGCCACGTGGCAGCTCAGAGCAGTTTGCTTAAACCCCAAATGGATGGTCTTCATAACGGATTAGGATTTAATTTGGGTTATAATAACGTATTAAGCATATAATTATCCTTTTATTTGGTAATTACGTTTAAGCGGCAATGTTTCCGAAGGATTTGTACCTCGTCGATGTTGAAATCTATGAACGGACTAAAGAAGCTTCTAGCAGATAAAAGATAAGTAAAATAATATAAAACGTATCAAAGAATCTAAATTAAATTAAATTAATTATATGAAAAAATATGTTTGTATATTCTTGGAATAAAAAACAAATTTCTGAAGCATTTTATTTTTTTTAAAGAAGAAAAAAATTACGAAAAATAGCAAACAAGCTGAGCGAGTCAACGACGTAGCTTGTGCGTTAAAGAAGAATCGTTGACTAAAATTGGCTGGACTTTTTAAATGGATTCGAGTTAATTTGAAATATTATGTCTTTTATTTATAGATTAATTGTTATGCCAAATTATTCACGTTTTGGCTTGATATGAGTTTGTGCATAAGGTGTCTTTGGTTATTTAATTGATTGATTATATTTCTAATTATTGTTTACTTCACATTTATTTAAATTATTTGATATTAGCTAAAAACAATCTAAGTATATATAAAAAAAAATATGATATTATATTCAACTTTATATAGATGATTAATCTTATTCCAAATTGTACGTACAAACTGACATCTCAAGTGAGAGTCTTGACCTTTTAGACTTTTTGACCAATTAAATTCATTGTTATATCAAACACTAATGACATTGATGTGTTTACTCCCTTCAAACATTGGAAATCTTCATCAAAGATTACCAATCCATGAGAGTCAAATCATCATTAGATTATAAACAAATGTAACTTAAATTAAAAATTTAGAGAAGTTATAAGAATGTCTTGAATCTCTGGGTCTCTTTAACCATAGTAAGGAATCAAATGTTTATGTGCACACAAATTACATGAAAAAATTGGTCTTAATCAAATATGATGTTGATATAATTTTTCAATGTAAGAATATTAAAATTTAAGATAAAAAATTAGACCTAATGAATCATGATACAAAAACTTATTAACTAAAAAACTTAAGTTTATGTATAACAATCAATTCTTTATTAGTTCGATCCTTCAAGAATCAATATATGCCTAATCTTACCTCTTTTGTATTTGTTAAAATAAGCTAGTAGAAGGTTGTATATGTGAGCCAACCATACCACTATGAATACAATAATCAACTCAAGTGTAAACTTATGAGCAAAAGTTATTTAATTCTAAATAGAAATTTCAACACTTTGAATAACTCTAAGATGAGAAAATCCAATGCTTAGATGTATTTTCTCATATGAGAGTCCTACTCATCTTGCTCATAACTCTTAGACTTATTATCAATGAATTAGTGTCATAATATACATAAAAAAATATTAGTCTATTCTATCAAAAGATATGGAGTTAAAATAAAAGATATTTGACTAATTAAATCGTTTTGATTAAAGTAGTTTGAAGGAAAAACTATCGAAATTTGTTCTAATTTGTTGAATTATTTAAAAATTATATGAATCACGTAATTTGTATTATATCTAACTTTTGTTAACTAATAATGTTTGATTAGTCTAAGGCCCAATAACATGCCAAATATATAATTAAATAATTAATTATCAATTCAAAATCTAAGTCAATCAATAAAAAAATTAAGTTTATATTATGGTTGTAAAATTATATTCATCCTTTTAATTTAATTCTTTTCCAACTCTATTTATCTTCAACTAATATAAAAAATTGTTCGTCATGATTACTTATAAATTTATTGGCATATGTTTAATTGATTGAAAATAATATTTGTAAATATTAAATTTAAAAAACAACAGGAAAAATAAATGTAATAATTTGAATTGTAGATTCTTTCTGGCTACTTTGAACTTTATAAAATCTTTATTTCATTTTCCGTTCATAAACCGTAAAATAAACATCATACACACTAAAAAATTAATCTTTTTTTTTCTTTTTTAAGTTAGTAAAAACTATAATTATTTTGCAAAAGAAAGTCACATAAGATTAACACATAAATTTAGAGTCTTTCTTTATAAATCACATTTTTATAAAACAATTGTTTGTGCTACAAAATAAAAAAATAATATTTTGTTATTTCAAAAGTTCATATTATTTCTTCGTTAAATTTGCTCAAAAAAAGTTAAATAATTGAAACATTACATATTAAATTAATCAAATAAATAATTTTAATAATAATTTAAAAAAAATTAAAACCATTTTATAATCATACAAATTTTAAGTTTTGCTAATTCATACATATTTAATTATTTAGCACTTGTGATAAATAAAAATTTTATTATAATTGTGATGGCATTTTGTGTGCATGTAAAATATTGTGCTTATTTTGATTTTAGATAGTTTACATTTAATTAATTAAGAATTTTTAAAATAGATTGAAATTTTAAGTTTATTCTTTTTTAAAATCAATCTAGTTTTCTTTGATATAGGACATGTTTATGAGGTGAGTTTTAAAGCTTTCTTAAAAAGTATTAAAATACGCATCAAGGCTAGTCCATTGAAGCTAACAACACGATAAGAATCATGCATTCATCATCATATATTTAGTTTGGTTATCATACCCAACTTACCTTTGTTATGAATAGTCAAGTACCTTGTTCAAGTGATTACAATTAACTCAGTCATGTCCATAAGAAGTGAATGTTAATCCCAATTAATTAGGTCATTTTAACTTGATATCAATTGTAATTCTTCACATATGAAATAAATTTAGCATATATTAATAGCTTCTTCAACTATAGATAGATCCAAATAAGTTTAGTTTAAGGATCTGAATTTGGACTCCATTTCAAAGGACATCAAGAAATAAGCAAAGTCTACTTGTTAAAGGTTCTTCTCTCATTCACTCACTCCTTCTCTCTCTCTCTCTCTCTCTTTCTCTCTCTCTCTCTCTCTCTCTCTCTCTCTCTCTCTCTCTCTCTCTCTCTCTCTCTCTCTCTCTCTCTCTCTCTCTCTCTCTCTCTCTCTCTCTCTCTCTCTCTCTCTCTCTCTCTCTCTTTCACTCTCTCTCGTGAGGATACCAATCAAGATTTTTTCTATTATGAACTAAATAGACACATGCTGACACTTTAAGATAATAAAAGTATCTATTTTTCATGTGTAGATTCTTAACAAGTTCTAAAATTGCACTCTTAGCTCAAATTTCATTACGAAAACATCAATAAGAAAAATAAATGACCTATTCGGCCCTGTTTTTTCGGCTCCATCGCTTGCCACTTGCTCAACTTAATGTGACCAGTTGACTTGGATTGTGTTTGGTAGTATCAATTCAACAAACGAGTCTTCTGAGTTTGATCTAAATCATGGATTCATACAACCCATGAGCGACTTGCCAAAGCACACTAACTTGTTAATAGAGTTCAATATGTGCCAACTTGATTTTAAATCGAGACACTGCACTAACTTTTCACACTGTTTGGTGTTGACCACTAGCTATGATACTTTGTTTTATGATGATAAATTCTAGGTATTTCTAATGAATTTAGTTGAGTGATTTTTTATATTAATAATTAATGCTTATGTTCATGAGAGAACTACTTGAAGAAGAAAAGTAAATATTAAATCTCAAAAATATCATCTTGGTCAGAGTGCTAGGCTATCAATAGATTTATTTTAAATTTAATTTTGAGCATTTCACTTTTATTTTTATTAAAATATTAAGTTTGATTAAAATCATTTTTGTAATACACAAAATTAAATTTTATTAACTATCTTAAAAACATATTAGGATTCTAAAATGTTAATTAGTGATGAATGCTTCTATCTATCAAAATTGTCACATGAAAAGATGTACTAGGTAGACTATAAAATCACTAGAATAAGAAGCTTAAATAATTTGTTATTATCAAACACACTTTATTTTTTGAGATCATGAAGCTAACAATCTCTACATTTTGATGATGAAAATATTAAATTTGACAAAATAGTAAATAGCAAAATTCTCCTAAATGGTATGGGCTTCTTTGAAAACATATGCATATCATTTAAAATGCAAAAGTAAAGATTTTAAAATTAAAAATAATAAATAATATTAACTATACTTACATATCTTTCCTTCTTTGTTATCATCAAAGTAGGAATAAAATATTTCTTTTTGCTTATCATCTAAATTTATTACCACTAGTTGAGAATTTCATTTATATCAATGAGAACTTTTCTACAATAGAAGTTTAAGAATTTCATAAAATTGATAATTTAAAAGTTACATTTCTCATCATTGTTATTGTTAAAAGTGAGAATATTTTAAACAATTTACTTGAAAATTAGAAAAAGAGTTATGATACTAAAATATATCTTCACCCCCAAATTTTTGATGATAAATTTTTATATTTTGGTTTTAAGAAATATATCAATTAAATCGTTACAAATAACAATGGGTAATTTGGTAACATATTAACTAATAACAAAAATAAATAGAATTATTGTTAAACAAGTAGAAAAGTTATACTCCTCCTTAATCAATATTCAATTTTTGAATACCATGTGTTGATATAAGTTTTGATACTTTTTGTCCCTGTAAATGATGTTTTCTAATAATTTTCTTAAAAGAGATTTTTAATTGCAATCATAATACTATTCTTCTCCTTTGATTAAGCATAAATACTAATCTAGCCTTCACCTTTTCAAAGGTTTGAAATAAATCTAATGCCGATCTTTCAAGAATAAGTAGACACCACGTATTGAAGGGCATCAAGAGTTGTAACATATGATAAGATATTTTTATTCATACTTGTTGAATAATTATATGAAACTTAATGTAGAATGAGTTCAAACAATATAGGTTTCAACTTAATATCAATTTTGAATCAAGATATCAAATGTAAGCTATCCAAAATTAATACTAATTGATAAGAAAATTAACTAACTATTAATATATAATATTATTGAATTGATACCAATTTTTAATAATGGAATTGATATCTAATGCTATATATAGATGACATAATAATTGATATCAAATGTTGAAATAGTTTTTTCACATCATTTTTTATTACAATTGATAACAACTAATAGACTTAAAATCATATGTCCATAGGATGTGTCATAATTACTTTGCCTTATTAAATTTATGAAGGATGATACCATGAGTTCAAATTAAAACAATCATCCTTTCTAAATGTATAACATGAATTTTAAGTGAATATAATCCAATTCTTATCAGATTAAAGTTCCTTGACTACTTTGATCCTATAAGATCATGTAGATTTAGATAATCCAAAAGAAAGTGATTTTTATCATTAACGTGGATTAGCTATGTAGCTAATTTTCTATATGTAATTTTTTAAGTACAATATCTAAACAATTGCTATAAAGATAATATCTAAGATATTTAATTATTCAAGGTTGTTATGGTTAACCAAATAGTCATATTGGTTAAGTTATTATTATGATTAACTAAATAATTAATATGAATTTAAGGCAAGAGAGTAATAAATTTTTTAAGAATGCCTTAGTAGCCATGTGATTCTAATAATCTCTATAAATATATAGAGCTATAAGCTAGTTTAAAACTTATGGATGTTGAATATTTAATATCAAAAAATGATCTATAAGATTTGAATTTTAAACTAAACTTGACATATATAATTTAAACTTCAAATGAGATTCAAAATTTTAGAATTCAAGTTTTGCTCTTCTCATTTTAATCTAGATGATTCATCAACTTGCACTTTCATAAACAATTAATTCATAATACTTATTCTCTTGTAACATACACTTAATAGTTGTATCAATACAAGCTGTGCAAAATTTGTTGGGTTAGCACAAACCCAAGTCCCATAAACATTAATCTACCAAATCAATTGTATTGAACAAGAACCCATTGCATCCATATGAACTTGTAAACTCATATTTGTGTCAAACTGTATGCCATAACAATGTTATATACTTCATCATCAAAACAAACATACTAATATCATGTCACATAATATTTCATTTTTTTATTATTTAATTTGATTAATTTTTAAATAATAATAATCTATATTTTTAACACTCAAAACTGATAAATTAATATATAACTTGAACAACATCCACATCTACGAAGCATTGAATAGAATTCCACTGAATGATTATTTTTCTTTATCATTTATTAAACAATAAATAGCAGAATTATTGTTAATATTTTTGTGGTATAAAAGATGGTAAATTGCCAAATCGTGGAAGTCTGAAGTCCAGGGAATATTGTAGAAAATAGCTTTTATTTAAAATATTTAAATTAGTTATTACATAGATTTTCCGGTCAACGGAAACGTAAGGAAGCTGCTATTAGACGAAAATGTTACCTCCGTTGGAAGTCACATTCAGCCGTTTACCGTACGACTTCAATAATGAAATGCAAATTAAATTATGACCAATAGGCGTGTCAATTCGAGCACTTTTCAACATTTTAAAAAAATGCATAATTCTTTTTAAATCAAAGAAGGAAAGATTTGTTAATTCCTTTCTTAGAAAAAAAAAAAAGGTTTCTAATTAAATTTTATTTCTATCTGAAAGTCTTCATCAAAATAGTATTTTTTTTCTTTTGAAAAATTATCTCACTATTTTATTCATTTTATATACTAATCATTTTAGTATCAATAATTATAAAATATTTGTTAAACATATAATTTTATAAATAATACTTATTTATTTTTTAATGTTAACTAGTTTAAATAATTATATGAAATATAGTCCAAGGCTATGCTTTTATACAAGTATAGTTTTAAAGGATGGTAAATGTCAACTTATCTTCTACGAGTCCTTTGCTGTGAAATGAAATGAAATTTTTAATATATACAACCTATTTATGTGTACATCTTTGTAAAGGTGTATGAATTATTATCTAATTGGTTCAATTTCAAAGAATAGATATATAAATAAAAGATTCTACATATGAATAAAGCAAAGCATTTGAACCAAAACTTGATATTTAGATAGTTTACTAAGATAATTATCTACAAATTTTTCTATGTGAATAACCATTGTTATTTATTATTTTTTGTCCATGTAAAATGATTTAAATGTCATGATAAAGTAATTTTCATTTCCTTATATGATTCAAAGGACATAAAGGAAGTCAAGAATGATCTCTTTTTAACAAATGCACCTTAGAGATCAATATGTTTTTTAATGCTTACAATTGTTTAAAAAACAATAATCAAATAAAAAAAATGATTTCAACCTTCAAAAGAAAATAAATTACAAAATTAAAATTGTTTGTATTAACTCTGCTTGTATAACGAGTGCATATGGAGTGAAATGTTCACTAGTAAAAAATAGTATCAACACACTGGTCTAAAGAAACTATTCACACAGAATGATTTCTACATTCCAAAGTTCATACCCTACTACAAACGGTTCCAGATGTGGAGGATGATGATAAAGCAGACCTTTCAGATTCCTTGTCCTCAGTAAAAGCTTTGGCGATAACTTCTTGGAGCTCCAAGTATCTCTTCTTTCTCTCTTCGGAGATGTGGTGCATGATCGAATTGAGGTCGGTGAGATCGTCGTCCATGATTTTGTTCAAAACCTCAGAGCACCGTGGAAAGAAGCGCTTCCCGAGTTCGACTGCAATGGAAATCCGTAAGCCCATGGATAGTTTTTCAAAGAGGAATGAACAATTTTTGTTAAGATTTTGATGTTTGTGACTATTAAAATGAAAAATTTTTAAAAGGATGGTTTGAAACTCGATTGGCAAATGAGCCATACCTGTCTTGGAGAGAGCTTTCATCCGGATTAGGTGCTCTTCCTTGACCTTGAAAGGAGCTTCGTTCAAGTCGACTGTGGATCTGTGGCCTACGGAGGTGCCGAGGGTGAACTCCAAGGTGCCATCCACCTGAGCAATATCCATGGCAACTCTAGCCTCCATGGGAAACAACCACCGAGCAAGTGCAACTGCATTGAGGTGCGCAGTTTCAATCCGTGAATTGCTTAACAAACAGAAGCAGATTCCAAAAGATGTAAGATACATCACATTACTTCTAATTCATTACACTCGATGGTTTATTGCAAAATTAATGAAAAATATAACATCTATTACGATGATAAAAATGTAACATCTATTACATGACAATCAACATGATCAATTGAAAAATTTTAGAATTTAAAAATACTAGATAATGTGAATAAGATTCTCACTTACAAAAGAGATTTGTTAAGTACCAATGAGATAAAGATTAATCTCTTATTATCAACTGAGTGTAATGTTATAGTTTTAATATATAACATACGTAATATTTATTTATAGAATTAAACTTTTGAATTATTTAATATCCACCTAAAAAGTTATTGGTGTCCACTCAAGGGTGAGCATTAGCTTGTATTTCGTGCAACTCCCTCAATGGATGTATAGAAAGCATTTTAATCTAGGCAAGCAAATAAGAAAAATGAGAGCAAAGAGAAACCACACAAGTAAAAATATAAAATAAAGCAAGCAGTTATTACCTCTATTCTCAAGGTATAATAACCTCCCACGCAGGTCATCCCCAGCGATTGCCAAAGAAACAGAAGCCTCTCCTATTAGTGATTCTCTTCTTTCAGCCTGCTCTAAAATTTCGATGCATAGTCTTTCCTTGGGAGTAGCCTTTCCTTCTTCTGTGCTCCTATAATAGTCCACAGACTTTGTCAGTCTCCTGGAAATTTGAACAGCTTTTCTACCATCTATTGTGAGATCAGATGGCCGTGCTCCTTTTGTCAAGAGAGACACTATTATTTTGGGCTCTTTACGCAATGCTGCAACATGAAGAATAGTGTAGCCCCTCCTATTCCTAAGGTTCACATCAGCAAGTCCAAGATCCAAAAGTTCAATTGCTATTTTTGAATCACAGTGAGATACAGCATAATGCAGGGCATATGCACCATCCAAAGAAGTGTGTCCCTCTTTCAACAGCATTCTCACTAACTCGACATCGTCGGAGTCTAATGCTCTCTGAATCCTTCTCACGTGCTTATTGGGGAAACCAGGGTCCTCAGAAGCCTGAAAACCCGATGTGGAACGTTCCTCTACGATTTGCTTAACAATGTCAGGAGGCAATGCTTTTTCCAATGTTACAATATCTAAGTCAGACTTAACCACAATCTCCAGGCACTTGATAAGCAATCTTTTACATGCCCTACTGCACAAATTTGCAACGGAGAGAATAACTGGTATATCATCTTTTGCTACCTCGTTGAGAATATCTAGTAGATGCCTCTGCAAATAAAATGAAACTCAAATCAACATTTCATCAATAGAACGTGCAGCCATAAAGAAAACAAAATAAAATACTTGGTAGATAAGATTTCCAATCTATACAAATAATTTAATAGTGTCAAATTCTAAGCAAAGCTTACCTTATTACTTACATTCTGACTAGGTAAGCACTTGCTACATAATCACTGTATTAGCTAGCAACCATAAGTAGTAACTATCACAGTTCTATCTGCATGCTGCTCCACATTAAAGACCCAATTACATCAAACGATGTATTTGCCAGGTGGTGGAACTAAGGACCAAGTGTTATTATGGAAGAGGCTGCTTAATTCTTTGGTAATTGATTGTTGCCATACAAGAAATTTGGTTACTTGGGAGGGGATTAGCCCCATAAGAGAAGAATTCAGTTGAGTAATCAGAGCATATCAACGATTCGGCTTTAAGGTACCATCTAGAGTGTAGAGCCTTCAGATGAATACAGGTTTGTGATTTAGATATTCTGGCCTATGAATTGAATGAAGTGGGCAGAACAGTGTAAATCTTCATGCCTGAGATGAATCGGAGTTTATCTGTGGTAGCGTTCAAGCAAGAAAGAAGTAGCATATGGAAAAACATGATCATTCAGCTAGACAAGTCAAATCATATAGCTGTCCTGTGCCAGATCAAATCATCCGTAGCCATGATAATTGGACAGATAGCCTAGAAATAAATACCATGCTGAAATAATAGCCAGACTATGTGATCTGTCCGTAACATGTTCTTGCTCTGAACGATAGATAACAAATCCTATTTTTTTGAGTTGCAACAACGGAAGTGGAAGCATGGGAAATGACAAGAAACAAAGGAAAAAAGGTAAGAAGAATAAGATTTTTACTACATGGAGATTGAATTTCTTAAAAATTTTCCTTAAAGAAATATAAGTTTATGAAATTCTAAATTCTAAAATTCTAAATTGTTTCATTCATCTTTTTCACCTTTTTACATAAATATTTGAATAAAATATTTTATTATAAAATACATAATATTTTAATTTCTAGAATGAAACATATAATTTTGATCAAAATATAAAAATTTCATAAATTTTGCACCGCAACGACCTAGCCCAACGCTCACTTCGCCCACTCGAGTTCACCCACACTAGGGCATTGCGCATATATTGTTCCTCTGTGCAGACATTGACCGTGGTAGCACAATGAGTCAACTTACCACATGTGCGCTTGTACAGCACACGTGCATGGTCCCCGACGGTCTCACAACCCCAGCTTGTGCGGGCTTTCGACAGGCCCCAACTTCCCATGAACACACCTGCAACGAGACACCGGCTAGGCGTGCGGGTTTTTCTACTTCATGTTGGGACAAGTATTTTCGTCATTTTGTCTCTCTTGATTTTTTTTCACAATTTTTTGGTTTTCCAAACCTGTAATTGAACACTTGATTATAGATCCCTTTGTTTTGTGATTCAAATCCCATCAAATCTTCTTTTTCAAATTAATTCTTATAAGATCTAATTTTATTGTCTTTATCAAGAGATTGAGATTTCTGTTATCTCCATCAAGTGATTTCTTTGATTTTGTTATTAATAAAATATAACTTTAGCAAGTGTTTACTAACATCTTCATTTGGTTAACACTAATAATTTCTTTTGTTAATATTTCTTTGTCTAATATCAAAAGGAAGTATTGTTTATCTTTCATAAACTGATATCGTTCTACTCGTCGATAAAAAACGATACCTCGACCATATAAATATGAATTCTCCAGTATAATTTGGCCGACATCTAAAGGTACAACTTCGTAAATAACTCCATCAATATAATCTTTGTAATGACAAATTTCAAATTGCATTGTTTTTCAACTCTCGTCTTAGAGTTTTAATGATTCCATCTTTAGATAAAATCTTGGATGTAGTATAATCTCTAAATTCAATCTCTTCCCAAGTCTTTCTGAAATTAGATTTTTTTCGCTTCTAATGTCAATAATAGTACTAAAAAACTTTTTCTTCACTTAAATTTAGATTTTGAAAAGTTTTATTTGTTTTGTTCCATGAGAGATGTCTTTTGGACTCACCATAAGAGATACGTTTTCGTCAACATGAAGGAGTTTTGAACCTTTTTACTCTTTGTTATATCAAGTACGTTGTCCTTCTTAAACCATTTTAGAAATAATTCAAATAATTTTTAACATTTTTGTCGTATGTGTCCTTTCTTCTTACAGTGATCACATTACTTCTAAGTTCAATTGGTAGAAGTGTCATTAAATGTGGCCGTAATAAACTTTGTTGAAGAATACTCTTACTTTTGTCACCAATGATTGAACTTATACTCAAGCTTTCTGATATTTTGTTATTTTGATTATCCATTTACATTAATTTTTTTTTATAGCCATTGCGAACATACAAACTTGTTTTAAAGAGTGAATAAGAAAAAAGAAATAATTTAGTGATAATAGGATTATAAAAACTTATAATATGCTTTGACAATGTTTGCATTTTGTCGATAAGTATTCCTCATCTCACAACTTGCTATTAAAATTCTGTGGTATATTCCTGTATCGTTTGTCCTTGTCAATGTCACAGACAACACTACTTTCTCCACCTTTCCACCATGCAACCCATAGGGTAGGTAAATTTTTTCTAGGATTAGTTTTTTGAATTGCCTCTATGACACTTTTGAAACTGTACAAATGATTAAGTGAGCATTCCACCATACTAACACATGACTCGTCATCTTTTCAATAGAATATACACCGTATTATCTGTTGATGAATAATCATATAAAGAAAAATATCTCTAATTGTCCTAACCAAATATCTAATTTCTCTACATCTACTGTACCATCATAAATTGATAAATCAAGTATAACATCTACCTTGTAAGGACATTACCGAATTCCTTGCATCGAAAATATAAGATTAATGTTATCCTTATCTTTATCTCCAACTATATTAAGATTATTACTTAATCCAAAATTCTTTTGATTAAAAATATTTTCTTTAAATGAATCGTCTTTTAGATCCATTATAAGAATGGCTTGAGATTTTAGCATCATCTTCATTAATAGTTGTATTTATTAGATTAATAAAGCTATATGTGCCTCCATGCTTGATGGTAAAATAGTTGGTACAATCACTTCGACTGAAGCCTCCTCAATTTCCTGATTCTCTTTTACCACTTACAATTCAATTATCTTCTTTGATTTTGTGATCGATGTCAAATTAAAACTTTGATACCAAAAATAATATGTATTTAAGAGATGTTCTTGCCTCGAGCACTCGACAACATACCTTTTTTGAGTCGCAACAACGTAAGTGGAAGCAGAGGAAATGGCGATGAACAAAGAAAAAGAAAGGAAAAGAAGGTTTTTGCTACAAGGAGATTGAACTTCGCAAGAAATTTTCCTTCAAAGAATTTTAAATTTACAAAATTTTGAATTTCAAAATTCAGAATTGTTTCATTCATTCTTTTTATTCCTTTATATAGAAATTTAGATAAAATATTTTATTACAAGATACATAATATTTTAATTTCTAGCATGAAACATATGATTTAGACAAAAATATAAAAATTCTACAAATTCTGCATCGCAACAACCTAAGCATGTGAATGTGCATGCTCCGCTCACTTGTGTTTGCCCATTCCAGGACACTGTTTGCACGCACGGGTACTATTCCTGCATGGACAGTCCCTCTGTGCGCACGTTGACCACAACAATGCGGTAAGTGGCCAACACGAGCACACATGCAGCACACGTGCACTGTCGCACACTCCCAATGCAAGCAGGCGTCCAACGCACCACGCCTTCCCATGTGTGCACTTAGCCTCCGTGCACAAAGCCTAACCAGTGCGCATCCCAACACGATGCTCTTGCTACTTCATGTTGTAACGATGATTTTCATCATTTTGTTTTCTTTCTTGATTTTTTTCATAATTTTTGTGTCAAGTAACCTGAAATTAATCATTTTTCCTATTTTAAAGCATCAAGTTAAGAAAGCACAAACTACATAGAACTCATAGGATCAAACAAGAGCAAATAATCTAATTTTCAAATACCTTCAAATGAAAATAAGTTAATGAGATTAGCTATCTTAAAAGTACATTAAAAAATACACAGAAAGAAAGGTATGAGTTAGAATCATAAGGCAAAGTTAAATGATATGTTGATGCTTTTTCACTTGCTTCACTATGTTAATGTGTATATAGGCAGCACTTAATGAATGATGTCACACTAATGTAGATCAAAATGGAGTGCTAAAAATTTGCCCCCACAATCAATTTGGAGAAATTTAATTTTAGCATAAAGCTGGAATTAAATTGAAGTAGAGAAAATTGCAAATTAAGATTCAAGTAAATGAAAAAGCATTTAAACAAAGATCCATAAAAGAGACATAATAGTGAATGCCCAAACATGCACATGAATTAAACATAAGAACTATATAAGTCATGAAATTTATTAAAAACAAGAGAGAATAAGATTATTTTGCCATATGACAAGCAATACAAAGTGTAGTAAATTAAGTTCAACAAAAACACCAGATGGAATAACTGGTTCAAGGGCACGATAAATGCTAGGATGACCACACCATGAATGCTAGATGTATATTGGAAGGATGAACTGCAACAAAAAGATTGGAATTGCATCAATTAGGCACAACAATAGACATGCTAGATGAGCAAGAAATTTATGGAGTGATAAGCAGTTTCCCCATTGAGAGATGATTAACAAGAAAGTGATTGTAAAGGAATTCAAGTGATACATGACTTCTAATAAGGTGAGAATGAAAAACATGAGATAAATTGAAATATGAAGAATGCTCTTTAGAAACACATACAACATGGGATGAAAGAGTCTAAGATAGAACATGGCATATGTTCAAAATTTGTACCATTTCATGTAGTAACTTGGTCAACACCCGCACATTCTTGATTAAGAGAAAAAGATGAAAGATTTGGGACCATATTACAAGAAGCTACACGGTTAATGATGCAATAAGAATGGTTAGGTTCATGTGCAATGCAATCATAAGTCGTTCGATTTGTTCTTGACGTACTTTAGAGTAAGATAATGGAGCATTAAAAGTAATAAGTACTAATAATAAGATCAACAAACTTAGAACTAAGACCCTTATATACTGATGCATTGAAATCATCAAGTATGGCCAATCAATATCACTAAGGTCATTTGAAATGGGCTTGTCACTTTGTAGATGATAGGCAATTGAAGGATCACCTTGCTAAAATTTTTGAAGTTATATGCATTGCTGATGAAAACACACTTGAGATGAGATAGTATAAGCAGATTTTAGAGCTAGCAAACACGATGGAGTAATCAGGAGAAGCATTGCAATTACATGAAGGAGGTGATAGAAATGATGGCAAAAGATCAAGATAATTCAGGATCATAACCCAAATGGAGGTGAATGCTACTTACACCTTCATGGAGAGGATACCATATGGGAAGGTGAACAAAACATAACAAAGCATTCTTGAGTTTCAAAAATAACATGTTATAATCCAATAACATCAATGAACTCAATAAAGCCCCTATATTGAGCCATTTTAAACCTAATTTGAGATATGATCTATGGCCTATGATGAAATTAAACATCTTATATCCTATGCTCTACTAGATGTACTTGATATTCTACATCAATTATCCAACAATAAAACTCAAAGGTTCTAATAAAACAAAATATATAAGATTAGATATAGTAATGCATTCCTTAGAGAAAATAATTAAAGGAGAAAAAGACCTTAGAAACAAAGTAGCATATAAAGAAGAATACTCTAAAGATAAGACTGAGGATGAAGAAGGAATGGATCCATCAAATTACTCTAATATTGTGCAAGAAGAGAAAAAATGGAATTGATATTCTTTGTCTTTACACAATGGACAGAAGAGATGATGATATTAATAAAAACAAGAGAATAGAGCTTGTTGTAAAGGAGTCTCTAAATCTTCTACCTGAGTAATCATGATGCTTTGTTTGCCAATATCAATACTAATTAATATACCTGGTCTACAAGTTAAATGTTGTAAAATTTTCTTTCAACAAATAAAAGACAAAAATAATTCAATCATTTAAAAAGGGAATCTAGATTCAAACAACATTGCAAACAAGCCTTTTGTTAAAAGATTCATGCCATTTGTCATAATAAAAGTACATATGATTTTTTCCACTAAGAGTCCCTTTCTCCAATTTTTTTAGGCATTAAAAAGTAGTTCATGCTTCTTTAAACTTCACAAGTATGATATATACTCTAGAAATTAAATTAGCATATTTTTGGTACTTTTCAAGCCTTACATAAGATACTAAATAGTGTTTTGAAAGGAAATTTCAAACAATCGGTATATAAATGCAATTAGAATAAGTTTACTCATGATTTTGATAGAAGCTTCAAACACAAATTGAATAAAGAAGAACAAATAAATATCTATCTGATAACAAGTTCTTACTGATTGCAAACATAAGTCACCGATTTAGAGACACCAAAATAACGAATTTTCTGAAAGCCAAACACTGTATTCATGCAAAAATAATTGCTTTTAGCCAATCATCACACATAAAATGCCAATCAACAAACAATTTAAATGGAATTCCCATTAAGAATTACCAGCTAATTTGAAGCCAATTACCCTTTAACAAAATCCTCGCAAGTATTAGAAGTGCATAGTTCGAAGCAATTAGGTAAAAACTAAACTAAGTTACATAAATAGCAATCTTACACCAGAGAGAGATCCAAATATCCAAATTACTACCTGAAAAAGGCTAACGAGCTCTGAGATCTGGAAGGTGAAAGAGGCATAGACTAACTCGAGCATGAAATCGACAACCGGTCTGCAGCCGACGTGAGAGCATTCCTCGTCTGCGCACATGCACACGTCTTTGGGCAGCTGACCGACCTGCCCACTATAGAGATACTCGAGAATGAGCTCCAAAGCCTCGCATCCCACCTCGAAATCTCCAAGCAACTCCGTGAGCTCAACCCGAACCGGCAGCGAGGTTGTACTCGAGAAGAAATCTTGGAAAAAGCTGCTCCGCGCCGAAAGTACGCATCGGTGGAGTCCAAACTCACGGGTGCCAACGGCCATGCGAAAGTCAACGCAGAAATCGAACTGTTGGGAGCGGAAGAGAGACCCAAGATTATCGGAGAGACGCCGGAGGGCCTGGACCTCCGGCGGGGCGGGATCGAGGACGCCCTCTGGGAAGGAGACGCTGCTGGCGTTTTCGGAATCCGAAAAGACGGCCGCTTGAGGGGAGGAAATCATCGACACAGTGGCGGCGGCGGTCTGTCACTGGTGGCCTATGAGTGGACAACGCGGCGTAGGAGCTGCAGAGCGGGAGAAAAGTCAGTGCGGAAGGGTGGTCACGGAAGTTTCGGTTTTTCAACACGGAAAAAAGTTTCTGTATTTGGCCATGTGATTCTGGTTTTCAAATTTCATTTTAAAAAATTTCCATTTTTGTAATAAATTATCAAAATTTTAACTTTTACAATTCCTCGTTTCGACAACGTGTATTTGAGAGAACCATTTACGGGAGCGGATTGAAGAAAATGTTATTTTTTAAGACCTATTAACATTCTTGGATTAACCTTTGAGCCATCCTCTAACTTGAACCCAAGTCAACCATTCTATGATCAAATAAGTCTTCAAGGCAACTCACGAGATATTTTCACATCTCATTCAAGTAGTGTAGCAAATCTATACAATGCCTTCCAAGTGGTTCCTTAGTTTTCTCTCATGTGAAAAACTACTAAACAATTTTAAAAAATATCAAGAAAGACTTCCTAAAGTTTGGTTATTAATATATGCTACAATTATTTATATAGTTGTTATTGAACTCTTTGTCTTTGGACCAATAATTTAATACCAACAAACTTATTACATTTTTTACTAATATTTTTTAAAAATATTTTATATCATGTATTTCAAAATTGAATAAGCTCATCAATTAAATAGTTTAACCATTTAACTCATATTATATTAGAAGTATTCTGGTATCAATCATAACTAATAATAAGAGAAATACAAAGTTTATGTAAACAAGAAAAATATCTTTATGATTCATCTTTATTTGTTTAGAATATATCATAATTTAATCATAATATTAGGATCTGATAATATATCTTAAGACATATAGCTCATCTAGGTTGTCTTACTTATAAAATATATTTTTGATTAAAATTAATATTACATTACTTAATAAATCTCATTTAAAAAAAATTGAAAATCGAATAAACTAAGTTGATATGAAAAAAAATCTAACTAATCGTATTTGTACATCTGACCATCATACAATATGACAAGCTATTTAAAAGAATTAAACAAAGAGTCAAACTTGGTTATTAAATTATCAGTCAATGTTCATACATGTATGATATTATTATTATATAAATATGATATCTTATTTCTAGAGAGGTATAAGTTGAGGTATAAAACTAATATGCTTCATAAAACATTATATACTCATTGTACTTATATTATCAATTTTTAAAAGATCAAGGAGGGTGTTTAGACTAAACGATGTAAGTATGAACAAAGCTTGTCTTATGTACATTTAGAATTTATATATGTACAAGATAATACTTGTTTTATTGAGTGATGCAAGTTGAGATTTATAGTTGATGTGCTTCATAAAATATAATGATACATGTTGTATTTATACTATTATATTTAATAAAGAGATAAAAGTTGGAACTTAAGTAGTTAGTGAGTTAACAGTCTTTGTATAAGTATGATTTTTTAAATGAGTATGATTGCTTATTTACAAAGGACGTATAATATTAGAAGGTCTTTGTACAATTATGATCATTATAATTATATTGAGTAATCTTGAAAAACTTGGTAGACGAAAAAGTACACTTTAAGATCATTATTTCTAAGAGAAGAGAAGTGCAAGCTTGAAGCATATATCTTATTAAAAGGCTTATTTCACTTGTCATTAATTGAGCTAAGTTGAACAACTCTCTTGTAATGATTTATTATGTTTTATTGTGCCTTTTTGTAATTCTAATTAAGTTATAAGACATTATACTTTGAACTTTTATTTTGTTATTTTATTCTATTATTGAAACTTCCTTTTATGAGCTTTGTATTAGTATTTTGGCTATTACTATAGGGTTTTTTGTCTAAGTGATTCGTGAGATCCTTTGGCCCAATGTTATAGGCTTTTTTGGGTCGATTTTTGAGTTCCTTTAACTCAATGATTGTAGGCTTTTTGAGGTCCATGTGTAGAGTCTTTTGGTGTACTTTTTTGTGGGTATTTTCTAGTCAAATGTATAGTTTTACCCGTACTAGTCTTTTAATAAAAGGGAATAGATCTAATGCAAAATTTAGCTTTTTGACAAGAATGGATATAGAGCTTGGTATGGATTGAACACCTAAAAATAAGATTATATATTTTCTTTTTTATACTTCCAAGCAAAAGGTTTTCAAAGTAAATAATAATTTTAAAACAAAATTTTCAAGACCCATTAAGATTTAAAAACAATTAGCATTGATAATGATCTATAGTTTGCAATTGTCTTGTTTAATGTTGATAATAGCAATTAGCCTTTTTAAAGATTTGCTTAAGAAAACATAAAACATATGCACATTTCGTGTGTTCTTTGGATCACAAAAACTTCTAAACACCAGATCATTTTTAATCTTTTTGTTAATATATTAAAAAAAAATAAGGGTTAAGAACCCAAAAAAACTTAAAAACCCCTCATTCCAAATACTTGTATGGGTTCTACATAGTTTCATTCACTACACACACTAATACACACGTTTGTTATTATTGGTTATGTCAAAACCTTTTGAATAATGTTGTATTAAATTGGTATCAAAATAGTGGGCACATAATTGGTGCATAGTAATAATTCAAGGTTTCAAGAGAATAGTTATGGCAGGCAAGAAAAGGATTTGATGCTAAGAATCTGAGAACAATTAGATGAGATTATTAAGCAAGAATGTTAGGCTTCTAAGACATTTTATCATCTACAAAATGAAAGCTCAAGTTCTAGAGATCAAGAATAATGCATTTTTTGATATAACATGACATTCATAGTGATATTACTGGGGGTGGAGGTATATATACTTTTATGAAGGTCTTGTAATGGCTATGTCTCCCTTAAAGGAGGGTTCATTCAATGGAGCTCAAGATAATCTCAATTCATATAGTTGTATGTTTTTCCTTACCATTAGATGCATGAGAAGTGTTATGGAATACCAAATAGACCCAAGCCATGGGATCATGTTATTATTGCACATGTTGAACATTTATCATGAGAAACCATTATGTACTTAGTCATCCACATCAAGCTACAAATCATTTATATATACCTAACAATAGCATGCCAAAAGGAATAAGAAGATAATGATAGGATCATTTTGAAGGTAAAGATAAATATTCTATCTTTTGACGGTCAATCGAATGGCATCATTTTCAAGTATTAACTCTTGCACATGCATAATTATTTTACATGATGGCCTACGTTTAATGATCAAGTGAAGTTTGTTACATTGAAGTTGGTTGGTCATGCCATAACTTATTAGTTGTGTTGAATACAAACTACATCAAACTAAAGAAAAAATCATTAAGAAATTGGATGATAAAATTGAAGGTTAGAAAGGAAAATAAGCTCTTAGCTTCTATGCAAAACCCCCAAAAGTCAAAGAAAAATCGTAAAGTTAACATTTATGATAGTTCCATTACTTGATATAACACGAGTTCTTCATTTTTACATCAATCATCTTAAAAGAGAAGTAAATTTGTAATTATGAAAGGATAAGGCAGAAGAAAGGAGAGGACAAATGGTCCAAAACTAGAAGCTTGAGGATATTACTTTGACTGAGAGCTGCAAGATAATCTTAAGCTATGTTTGGTAATTATTTTTCAGTTCATTTATTTTCTCAACTTCAAAACACCAAAAGTTTACAAAAACATTTTAGAAGTTTTTATATGAAATACTTCTTAAAATATCTTTTCAAAAGTCCCATTACAACCACAAAAAGGATAAATGATCAAAGCCTTTGTGGATTAAAGGATTGGGACCTCAGTCGCAATGGATTAAAGGCTGGAAACATTAGTTATATGAAATATATGCTAAGAGCATCAATTGCTATTCATGAAACCACTTAAATAAAAAAAAGTTTTCTCTTTCAAAGATAAGCAACCTGCTTGTTGAATATCCTATCTATTTTTAATCAAGCAATCATGTATTATTGCAGCAGAAGAGAGTTAACACAAATGGCAGAAATGGATTAAGCACATGACATGATAACTGGGACCATTTTTTCTTATGTTGTTTTGGAGGTACGTTGGAAGATTTCTTTGTTTTAATTCCATTGGATATAAACAACTTACTACTTGCATATAGAAGAAGCCAAAGTTGACTATGTTTGCATTGAGAGCTTACAATGCAGTTTTAATTTTTTTTTTTTAATTTTATTTTCAATTATTGCTTAAAAATACCTGCTTTACATAAAATTTATTTTTTAAGAACTTTTTCAAACAAATAGAGATAAATACTTTCCCCTTTTAACTTTTTTTTTAGATTTTCTTTCTAAACTTAAAATCTCCTTTTTCAGATTTACTTTTATAGAATGATATTATATTTAAGTAGATTTATAAATTTTCAGAGTTATACAACACAATGCACAAATTTAATTATTTATGTGAAATTTCTTATTGTACAAAAAGGTTTTCTTTATCTAGGTATTTGATAAAAAAAAATGCCTAATTTAATCCTCACTGCTCCAATGTATTTTTCAATATTTCAAGAATAATAAAGATGAATCTTAAATTTTTTTATTTGATGTATTGTGACTCTATGTTACAATATTCTACAAAAAAAATATTCAAGTTTAATATAAACTTATATTTTGGGTGTGTAGTTATATATATTGATAAATATTTAATCCATGCTAATAAATTGAACCTTTTTCAATTTGTGATTGCAAATATTCAACTTTTCATTTAATCAAATCGAAAGCCATCGCATTTTTGTCGGACATTTTTTCTTTTTTGCTTATCCTTCAAAGTAAAGAACGTTAAAATTTTCATTTAATGAAATAGAAATATACTATGATTCTTCTTTTCATTTAATCAAATAGAAATGTATGTTGATTCTTCTTATATCTTTACTTTAGTTCTTAACCAAAAAATTGTTCAAAGGATGTTTGAAGTTAAAAGTTTTTATAATTAAGTTTTTAGTTAATGTAAATAATTATTTATTAGTGCCATAAAAATTGTCTTTAAATAGATTTTGATTTGTAAGATTGAATCAATGAATATCTTAACGATATATTTCATAGAAGATATGTTAAACCAATATAGTTCTCAATATTGTTATATTAAACTCAAATTTAAATATACAATATCAATATCTTAAATTTGTTTTTTTAACAAATAAAATTTTAAATCCTAAATCTAGATGTATTAATAATGAAACAAAATCTCTAAAATTATCCCCATTTCATCTATATTATTTTTCCATCGAAAGTAAATCCCCTTTTAATCCTCCTTTCTATTCCAAGCTATTAAACTACCAAAACTCAAAAGGGCTAAGCATCACATAATCTTAAAAAGCTCACATTTGTTTTAACATAACACTAGCATGAGATCTTTAAAACATATCTTTTCTAATAAATATTAAATAATAGATAATCAAAGTATACTTATCATAAAATTTTCATAAATTAAAAGCAACTATCACCTCACCATGAATGCTTTTACTTCAAAATCTAATATCAAGATAAAAATTATTATGACAAAATCTATTACCATGATCTAATGAAGTTTTTTTCTTTAGTAATTATTTGATAATATTCATAAACTTCAATCACAATTCTAAAATTAACTTGCTACTCATCTAAATATCAAAATTTTTTTCAATTACTTAAAAATGATGAAACTGAAAAAGTTTTCCTCAAAATTATATCTTATAACAAATAAAATTTTCAACTATTTTTGCATTTATGACAATCAATACATATTTACAAACAATAAAAAACCTCAATATTATCAAAGAAAAACTTCTATCCATCACTACAAATAGCACTCAAAGACAAAACTTTTCCTTAAAATTAGAATAGTCCTAATATCAATAAATGTTGCAATTATGTCATAATGATTTTTCAACTCTATCACACCAAGACCAACTGTTTTGCATTTTGCATTATTTCCCATAAAAATGCAATCACCAGTACAATACTCATAAATGAAAAACAAATTCATACAAGATGTCATATGAAATGAAAAAAAAAATGAATCCATGATTCACTTTTTTTTCTCTTTTTTCTCTTATGATCAAAAGAAAACTGTACTTGAAGCCAAAGTCCACAATCTTCTTGAAACAAAGGCATCTGTAGACTTATCTAGTTTTCTATAGCTCCTTGTTCATTTTTTTAAGCAATTACAATTTTTAGAACATTCCAATTTTTTATTGCAAAAATATATTATATTATATCATTCACAAGACTTGCTGCTAAATGAAGTGACAAGTAATGGGTAGCAGTGGCAAGCAGTACTTAGAGGCTTATGAAAGTTAGACAGTGTTGCAGGTGTTTGGTTATGGAATTTGGCGTTAAGAAAATGTAAAGGTGAGGAATGAAAGTAAATTGGATAACGGGAAAAAAGCACTCAACCACACAAATCTGAACCTACATTTAAGCTTGAGGTGTTAAAAATAGGATACATCAATGATTAAGATCAAGTTTGAACAAAGATTGAAATTTTGAACTTAAGGTGTACAACCATCTTTGAAGATTGAAAATGTTAACACAAGTTCTGCAAAATAAGAAGTGATCTAAATGCAACTTGTTATGATTAATTAATGAATGAGGAGCAAAGCCATCGCTCAAGCCAATAAAAATTAGGTACCAAAATGACAACAATGTTAAGCAACACATTTGTATTCTAGAATTTACTAGGCTATTATGTAGTTTTAAATTTAAGCAATTAAATCTGAGTCAAACACATTATTTTAGTAAAATCTTTGAATATAAAAACTGTAGAAAACTTGATGAAAACAGTTCTAACAATTTTTGCAAAATTTGGATGCTTATTTAAATACAAGATTTGAAAACTTGAAGGTTCTTTGGATAAAATGCCTTGAAATTCTAACCTAAAGTTTAAACCAACTAAAGTAATGAGCTCGAAGCTTTTAGCTGATAATTTAAAGAGTAAATTTTGAAAGTTTCACACCATTTAGAATCTATTTGCTATACCAAATCAACATTCAAGGCAAATAACAAAGATAATGTTGGAAACTTCAAGCTTACTTGCTAGTAGTAAAGTGCAAATTGCCAGAAGTAAATACCTACTTTAAAGGACTAATCGTAAAGAAAATCATCTCTTAGATTCCTGGGCATCATGGTACAACCTTGTTTTTCCAAAGTTTGTACTAACATCAAATACCTTCCAAGTTTGAAGATTGTTCCTTAACTCATATAAGGAAGAACGAAGGAGAAGAGTCGCACTTTCTCAATGAAGGAGGATCATACCTCTTTGTATTAGCAAAAATATTTTAACTTGTAGGTTTTATGCAAATTTAAAGGAAATCTTGGTTACAAAATTTGTTTAGACTATTAGGACAGTTTTACCTAATTAATCAAGGTAGTTAAATTGAATCATTTAAGATGATTTTTGGCTTCTTGGGTAGATGATCTCAATTAAACAACATTTTGGAATGAAAAATTTACTAAAGCATCCTCAATCTCCTCTAAATTAATCATTTGAAGATACTTTGATGCTTTTATAGAGGTATTTAAATCATTTTGGAAATATATTTAGACATTGGAGATTATTCCCAATTATTCCAAACTGTTTCATTTTCAAGTTTTTGGTCATAATTTTACTAATATTTGATTATATTACCAACTACATGCCAATGTGTATGGCTAATCATATTTGAGTTTATATTGGTTTCAATGCGCACCAAGTGTATTTGAGTTTTAATATGATTATCTAGTAAGGAACACTGCTTGCAAGTCGATCATGTATTCTAGCTTAAATTATATTGGTAGGTTTAGAATTGCCTCTAAATGTTTGTCTGAACCTTTTTTATAACTTTTATTTTCTATTACATATTATCAAGCTTTTTTATAACTTTTATTTTCTATTACATATTACTCAAGGCATCTATTATTGTGTTGGGCTTGCCCTCTTAATATTTTATGTCAATATCATAACTTTTAATAAGATTTTTTAAAGAAGGTTATACTTAAGGCTGGCCCTACTTTGGCAAGTTAATAATTAGAGTCAAACTCAATCAATTTTTAATCTCAAAAAAGCTCTACTCAATGGACTCCGTAGCCTCAATATATTTCTAAATTGTATGCACTTACATAAACCATCATTTTAAAATGTTTCTCAAGAATCCTCTATACAAATTACATACATTCACATTTTGTATGCATACATTTCATGTTATTTTAAAATTCAACAAACTTTTATCAAATTAACATTGTTATTCCAAATCCAAAATGATGGAATTTGAGGTTAGAATCCCTTAAACATCCAAATTCAATTGGTTTCATTAATATAACAAGTACTTATTTACATCCCTTTCATTACACATTAATATATTTTTCAGTTTAACTTTATTATAGAATTATAAATCATTAACAGTTTGATTACATTTTTCATGTACCTATGTATATTAATTATCAAAATAATTAAACATTAATATTAGATTAAAGAATTAAAGTAAAAATTAAAGACACAAATCATCACTAATGTAGGGAACGACAATATTACATTATATTCCCATTTTTTTAAAATAAGATTACTAGCTTATTTTCTTATAAGACATGGTATACTATCAATTTATAAGTTCTCGTTACATAATAAGTGTTCAAAAATACCATACATAACATCACAAAATATTATAATGAATAATTATTTATAATTATTATCACTTTGATCTATCCTTTTCTATGTGCTAATGACATTTCTTTAAAGAGTAATTAAAAATGATGAGTTTAATTAGATAATAAAATATCTTGATATCTTTAATAGATAAATTTAAAAAACACATCATTTAAATATATAAAAGGTAATTAAGAAATGATGAGTTTAATTTAATAATGAATATCACAATAACCTTAATATAATATACTTTATCATAAAAGACAATATCAAATATTTCTTCTTTATATGATCGTAACTTTATGTATTTAAATATACATATATTTCTTTCTCTATACTTAGAAGTTGTTTTTATTTTTATTTTTATTTGTTCATTCTCTTCACTTATTTGTATCTGGTTTTTTCTTAATACTATTATCTCATTTATTACATTTCTCATTTTACATTATTTTTTATTTTTTTATTTTGTATCTCATCATCATATTGATCTCTATTTATAAGTACATCATAATTAAATAGTAACCATGTTGTATCGCATCATACCTATATATCAAAATTTTATACAAAATATTAATAATGATACTATTCACATATCTTTTCTTTATAAAACATAAGTTATGTTAGAATTATAATATCATCATCTCTCAATACATCTATTTGTATATAAAATGAGTGATGCTTGAATATCATATCTCATCATATCTAAATATTAAGATCTTATGTGATGTGTTAGTGACATAAAAGTAAGAGGTTTCTAATACTAACTCATGACCTAATATGCAACTAATGTCTTATCATATTTTATATCCTATATTAGTGTTTTATTTTTTTTGTCATAATAATGGGATAAAATATTAGAAAAAATATTTTTACTTTTTTTTCTCTTTTTAAAAAAAAAATTTAAATAATAAAATATAATAATTTTATTATCTTCATTTCATATAAATTTATTTATAATATTTATGAGCTTGTAAGATTAACTCATCTGACTACTAATAACATTTATTTTCTCATGTATTTATTTTAAACACACATATATAAATCCTAATGATTGGTGAGATAATTAAGGTTATTTTAAATTTCAAACATTTGACCATGTGGTATCCTAAATTTAAAGATTAGAATCAACTTTAGATTAAGATACCAACTACCATGAAGAGTAATAAATCATGGCTAAGTTGGTAATGAACTTAAGGGAATAAGAGCCATGTGGGCAATATGTGACAATGAAAAAAACGAGCTAGAATAATTTGATTAAAAAGGTTTGTAGGAAAATGGATCAAAGTAAACACTATCATAACAATATAATGAAAAAATATCTTATTATTAGATGAAAAAGTCTTATAAAATCAAGTCAATCAATTTACTCTTTAATTGTTTAAATTTTAAATAATTAATTATGAAAAGCATCTCAATATACTAGTCGTATTCCTTGTAACAAATTTAATTAAAATATTCAAATACTTAGTCCCTTTCTTCAAAAAAATGCCATCCAAAATAAAAAATTCGAATTAAATGAATACCAATTATATTTAAAACTCATTTCGAAAGTCATACCAATAATTTTTAAAATATATTTTTTTAGAATTGCGTATTTAGATCCATTTGTCATGCTGTACGAATGTGTTACTGACCGAAGCAAAAATTATAATATTTCAACCAGCAAACGGCAGAAATCATCATAATAAATTATTTATTATTGTGTGGCAAGAATATTTTTTAAGTTTTTTTTTTTTTTTTTTTTAGGAAACGGAAGAACTGTTCATGAACATTTGCTTATTTGTTGATCAATTCAAAGCCCATGCGTTTACGTTACGCACACAAGAAAATCTTCATTAAATTCCTTAAATAAATAATTTTAAAAATGTTTTCCATAAAATTACAAGGTGTAAAAGAGCTTATGCGCGACCTTCATATCTGTAGCAATTAATAATTTAAATTAATATTTTAAAAATACTAAATTGCATAAAATCATTATTAATTCCTCACTTCGGATCCGATAGCTACCACGTCAGAGTCTTAGTGGCAGTCATGATAGATCGCGCCATCGTTTTTCCCACAACACAGCAATTTCCCTTATGAAATCGTGACACGTGTTCCACTTCCCCATCGTGGGCACGACACGGGGTATGAAACGGGGTTAATCCTAATATTATATAAAAAATATTATCCCTGACCGAAAAATGTGATTTAATCTATATAAATGTTTTTTAGAACAAAGTTATTTATAAAATATTATTTCCAATTAACAATAATATTAACTTGGTCATCGCTCCGCGGGTTTTAGCTTAAGTAGAATGAACCCTTGACCCTGCTATGCTCCTCGTCCCGCTCCCGCTCTGGTTCGCAGGCTTCTTTTCAACTAGCTAAGAGGAGCTCTCTCATAGCAGGGAGGCCTCCTACATGTAAATTGCAGCCGCGAGCTTCTTGTACCGCTCTGCCAAAGGTCTGAGCATCGTGTCGGCGTCGTCTAGAGATCCAAATGTGTGAGTTTTTCAGCTGTTGACTCCTGCTTCGCTTGATATTGATCTTATAAAGCTTAGTTTTTGTCCTTTGATGCTTGTTGGTTATTTAATGTGAGGATCCTTGGTTGTCTGTTTGTTGATGAGCTGGGATGCATTTGCTGTGATATTGTGATGACATTTGGTACTCTATGGATGGGTACTGGTTTTTAATCTTTTTTTTTTATTATTATTTTTGTTTAGATTGCAACCCTTTCTCTGTTTTACTCTTATGTTCATCGGCACATAATTGGGAAAATCTAGGAACAGTTGAGTTCTTCTTTTATGGGAGAGCAAGAGGTTGGGAAGAGACCATCCTGATCTTGTTTTCGGGAAAATCAAAGTTTTTGGGTGAAACCTGCTTCTCAAAAAGAATAAGCTTCAACTATAAGAGATGAGTAAATATTCGTGTACAGTAAACAGATGGCATAGTAGAAAATTGGTATTAATTTTATCGCCCGATGGCTTTCTTGATTGTAGTAGCATGTTGGTTTAGCTGTTGTAGGTTTGCTTTTCTGTGCTTCTTTGTTAGGTTTATATTCTTGTTGTGTGGTTTGACTTCATTTTACCTCTTGTTAAAATTGCAGGAATCATCAATTTGTGCTCGATCCTGCTGTTTGGTTCTTGCCACTGTTGGAGGTGCCTATGTGCAAAGTGTAAAATAAGTGGAATTGTTTTGATTGAATTCAATCTGAAAAGGTTCTTGGAAGGAGATGGCACGCAAAAGTTCCAAGGAGAAACTCAGATGGAGTAAGCTCTATTCCTTCAATTGTGTTCGTCCACCTGCGGAATTGGACCTTGATAACCATCAGCCACTACAAGGCCTTGGCTATTCTCGAATTGTCCACTGCAACCAAGGTCATATGCATACAAAGAAACCCCTAAAATACACAAAAAACTACATCTCCACTACTAAGTACAACATCGTAAGTTTCCTTCCAAAGGCAATCTTTGAGCAGTTTCGTCGGGTGGCCAACCTGTACTTTCTGTTGGCTGCAGCTTTGTCTCTCACACCAGTAACCCCTTTTACTCCTGTAAGCATGATTGCACCTCTGGCCTTTGTGGTAGGGCTCAGCATGGCAAAAGAAGCTTTGGAAGATTGGCAAAGATTTATCCAGGATATGAAGGTCAATCTGAGGAAAGTTAGTGTCCACAAAGGAGGAGGTCGGTTCGGGTATCGGAGCTGGCAAAAGATTCAGGTCGGGGATGTAGTGAAAGTTGAAAAAGATCAGTTCTTTCCTGCCGACTTGCTGCTTTTATCATCTAGCTATGAGGATGGTATTTGTTATGTTGAGACAATGAACTTGGACGGAGAGACAAACTTGAAGGTGAAGAGATCATTGGAAATAACTTTGCCCTTGGATGATGATGAGGTATTCAATGATTTCAAGGGCATGGTCAGATGTGAAGATCCAAATTCCAGCCTCTATACATTTGTTGGAAATTTAGAATATGATAGGCAAATATATGCCCTAGATCCAAATCAGATACTTCTTAGAGATTCAAAGCTAAGAAATACTACGTTTGTTTATGGTGTGGTAATTTTCTCTGGGCATGATACCAAGGTTATGCAAAATGCAACAAAGTCTCCATCTAAAAGAAGTAGAATAGAAAGGAAAATGGACAGTATCATATATATACTCTTTAGCATTCTTGTGTTGATTTCGCTTATCAGTTCTATTTGTTTTGCTGTGATGACAAAACACAAGATGCCAAAATGGTGGTATCTGCAACCACATAACACCACAAACTTGTATGATCCATCAAAGCCAGCAGTTGCAGGGATCACCCATCTCATCACAGCTCTTATTTTATATGGATATCTTATACCAATTTCACTTTATATTTCAATTGAAGTTGTCAAAGTCTTGCAAGCAATGTTCATCAATCAAGATATCCAATTGTTTGATGAAGTTTCAGGGAATCCTGCACAAGCTCGAACATCAAACTTAAATGAGGAGCTAGGTCAGGTTGATACAATCTTATCAGATAAAACAGGAACTTTGACTTGCAACCAAATGGACTTTTTGAAGTGTTCTATTGCAGGAGTGTCATATGGTGTGAATTCTAGTGAAGTGGAAATAGCTGCAGCAAAGCAATTAGATTCAGAAACTTCCATTGCTCTTGATCTGTACAGTATCACTCAGGATTTTGAGTCAAAACAAGGAGGCGAATTTCAATCTTCAGAGATTGAAACTGAAAATAGTGTTTCTGTCAAGGCCAGGAAAGGGAAGAAGTCTTCCATTAAAGGTTTCAGCTTTGAAGATAGCCGCCTAATGAATGGAAAATGGAAAAGTGACCCTAACGTAGATACCATACTTCTTTTCTTCCAGATCCTTGCAGTCTGTCACACAGCAATTCCTGAGCTGAATGAGGAAACTGGGTCTTTTAACTATGAAGCAGAATCACCAGATGAAGGTGCATTTCTGGTTGCTGCAAGGGAGTTTGGATTTGAGTTCTTTAAGAGAACCCAATCTAGTGTCTTTATTCGGGAGATGCATACTTCTGGTTCCACCATTGATAGGTTAGTATATGCAAGTGCCGTGGTTTTCCCTTTTTTGTTTTGTTTGCTATGCATCATGGAAATCTTGAATCTATAACTCACAGGATTGTTTTCCAGGGAGTTCAAGATCCTCAATCTGTTGGAATTCAACAGCAAGAGGAAGAGGATGTCAGTGGTTGTGCGCAATGAATCAGGAGAGATACTTGTCATGTGTAAAGGTGCTGATAGGTATTTCTTTATGTTTGTTCATCCTATTTTGAATTGTTTGCTTGTTGAATGAATGGCTTAGGTTTTTATAGGGTTTTATTCCTTTTCAAATTATCTGATGCAGTAAGATGCATTTTATCTAACTTATTTATTTTACTGATTTGAGTATACAGTGTGATACTTGAAAGACTGTCAAAGCATGGAAGAATGTATGAGGAGGATACAAAAATGCATTTAAATGAATATGGGGAAGCAGGCTTGCGGACCTTAGCTTTGGCCTACAAAAAGCTCGAGGAAGCAGAGTACTCTTCTTGGAACAATGAATTCATTAAAGCAAAAACAAGCATTGGATCAGACAGGGAAGCAATGTTGGAGCAAGTTGCAGACTTGATAGAAAAGGACTTAATTCTAGTGGGTGCAACTGCGGTTGAGGATAAATTGCAGAAAGGAGTAAGTATCCTCTTTATAGGAAAGGTTGGTTATTGCAGTTCTTATATCTCACCTTCATGAATTTCCAGGTACCCCGGTGCATAGATAAGTTAGCACAAGCAGGTTTGAAGATCTGGGTTCTAACTGGTGATAAGATGGAAACCGCCATTAATATTGGGTTTGTCTTTTGTGTTGTTCATTCTAGTTCATGTTCATTTTTCTTTGTTTTAATGGATTGGAAACACTATATATTCTTTATAAACTGGAATTTTGTTTTCTTTGCAGCTTTGCTTGCAGTTTACTAAGGCAAGGTATGAAACAGATATGCATATCAGCTATGCACACTGACTTGATTGGAGGCGATGCTGAAAAGGTGAACCTCGAGTTACCATCCAACGTTTGTTATATGTAGTAGTTATTTATAACTATAATCTTTATTGCTAATGATTATTCAGGCCATAAAGGAAAACATGCTGATGCAAATTGCGAATGCTACACAAGCTGTTAAATTAGAGCAGGATCCCCATGCTGCGTTTGCTTTAATAATTGATGGGAAAGCTTTAACATATGCTTTAGACAATGATATGAAGAATAAGTTCCTAAACCTTGCAGTTGATTGTGCTTCTGTCATATGCTGCCGGGTTTCCCCGAAGCAGAAAGCTTTGGTAACATTTTATCCTTGATTGGTGTACTCTTTTGATTGAGGACTTTGTGAGTTATGAATTGGTTCTATAAGTTCTCTCCTCTTGCTATTAGGTTACTCGTTTGGTTAAGGAAGGAACTGGAAAAACTACTCTAGCTATAGGTGATGGTGCAAATGATGTTGGCATGATCCAAGAGGCTGATATTGGTGTGGGTATCAGTGGGGTTGAAGGAATGCAGGTGGGATGCATTTCTTATGTGGATGTAATGCACCTATCAAAGTGGCCTATTTATGCTGGAAATCTTGTTCCTTACCTTTTCTATGGCAATTTTGATTCTACCTTTTTGTCATTGATTTGATTTTCTTCAGTTATAACTGTTTTCTGCTCTTGATAGGCAGTTATGGCCAGTGACTTCTCTATTGCGCAATTTCGCTTTCTTGAGCGTCTACTCATTGTCCATGGTCACTGGTGTTATAAAAGGATAGCACAGATGGTAAGTTTCTTTGGATGTGTTTACCCCATGTCCGTGGTTCTTTTGTTTAATATTTGAGCTTTACCTTCCCTATGCTTATGATGTTGTTTAAATGCATCTGATTCAGATCTGCTATTTCATCTACAAGAACATAGCCTTTGGACTCACATTATTCTACTTTGAGGCTTATACGGCCTTCTCTGGGCAATCTGTTTATGATGATTGGTACATGCTTCTGTTTAATGTAGTTCTAACCTCATTACCTGTAATATCACTTGGAGTCTTTGAGCAGGACTTGTCTTCTGAAGTCTGCTTACAGGTTAGTCTAAGTTGCATAAATTTGAATTGGCTGGTTTTAATGTTTTCGAACTTTACATCAAATGAGCCTTGTTGTGATTTAGTTTTAGTTTCATCTTATGCAAAAGTATTTTTTGTTCTGACGTGCAAAATCATCTGAAGTCGGAATTTATTGTATGCATTGATATAGCAAATTCTCCTTTCTCAAATTAAATCAACAAGATTTTTAGATTTTCAGCCTAGGAATTGGGATTTGTAATTCGAGTTTGCAACATCCAATAGGTGTAAGCTTTTGTTGTTAACTATTTTTTTAAAATTGAAAACTGTGTCGATCAAAGGCTTAGCAATTTGTGTAATTTGGGTGCATTGTGATGGTTAGGATTTAAAAAATGATCTCAGTTAAGCTCCCATGTTTCCATTGTTTTGGAAGCATTTCAGTTTATATGTGAAGATTTTCTTATTATTAATCATGGATTTCTTTATCCTAAAGAGTTAATCATATAAAGGTTAATGCAATTATTATAGGATTGACATACTATGCTGTAGCTTTGTAGAAAGCATTAGATTGAAACTTAAGGTGATTTGTGGTTCATTTCAAGTACACACTGAGAGTCACAACCATATGTTTCAAACTCTATTTTAAGAAAAAGCTTTTATACAAACTTCATCTTTGTCAAGTATTTTATATCAAAACTTTATTTATCTCCACAGAAAACTTTATGTAGAATTGATTATTTTGGGAAACTTTGTTGGCTTTTGAAATCATATTTTTGCCCCAAGGACATTTTGATCTTTTACACCTTTGTTGTGGTTGGTAAATCTTCTATGAGGTTCATTATCTCTTTTATCTAGAAAAATTAAGAAGATAGAAAGATTTTGTCCTCTCTAATAGAAAGATTTTGTCTTCTCCAATATCATTTGTTGATGTTACTTTGAATTTCGAATTTTGAAAATTGAAAATGAAATATATTCTAAAATATGCAATCAAATACGATTGATATGATAACTATCGTTGGAGGAAATAAAGAAGGGGATGTTATGAGGGCTTATTTATAATTTCACTTGCTTAATGTTTAGTTCTAAACCTATTTATATATTAGCTTAGGGTTTTGTAGTCATTTTTTGGATTATTTTAACAATAATTTTATTTCTCCTCTAAAATTCTCTTGTAACCCTCAATTATAATGAATATCTTTGCTTGTGCTCTCCCGTGTTTTTTTCTATTTTGTGTTTTCATGTAAATCTTTGTGTCATTTAGATTTGATTTGCTGTGATTTAATCCAATTTCGTAACAAATTAGTATCAAAGACACGTTCGTTGATTCATCAGATTTTTTGTAAATGACAACTATGAATCATGACATTGAGAAGTTAGATCGGACTATACGGTTTGCTCTGTGGCAAATCAAGATGCGAGCAATTCTAGTGCAGTTAGATTTGTACGACGCCTTTCTTGGAATGGAGAAGATGTCGTCAACCTTAAGAGCAGAGAATAAAGAGAGGAAAGATTGGAAAGCAAAAACCTAGATCTAGTTACACTTGTCGAACGAGATTCTGCAAGATTGTCTGAAGGAAGAGACGGCTGTGGCTTAGATTGGAGACTCTTTGTATAACAGAGTTTATTGAGCAAACTCCTTCTGAAGCAGTATTTGTACACGTACCGTCTCACTGAAGGCACTCATATGGATGAGTTCAAGAGAATTATTATAGATCTGGAGATTCTTGAAGTTAAGTATGATGATGAAGACCTTGCTTTACTTCTGTTGTGTTCTCTGTCATCCTCTTACATTAATTTGAGAGATTCAATGTTGTATGGTCGAGATTCGATTTTGCTTGAGGACGTTTCACAGGCCTTATTGTCAAAAACAATGCTTGGTAAAGATCCGTCAACTTCTGAATCGCAAGGTTTGATTGTTAGAGGATAATTGAAGTAGAGAGATTTTTCTAAGAAGATTAAGGTCCAAACACAAAAATTTGATTTGTAACTATTGCAAGAAAAATGGTCACATAAAAGTTAGTTGTTTTAAATTGAAAAGAAAAGAAGAATTTGAGAAGGATGACTGTAAATCTGATAAATTAGGAGAATCCAATATAGTTAGTGAGGAAGAATGTATTGGGTACATCATGCTTGTATTAGATTTAAGAAATTCCTCAAGTTTAGAATGGATTATGGATTCAGTTTGCTCTTTTCACATGACACAAAATAGGGATTGGTTCGTTACCTATAAGCCTATTACAAATGGAGTTGTGCTTATAGGCAAACGACATTTCATGCAGGGTTGTTGGTGTTAGAATTGTCAGGATCAAGATGTTTGATGGATCTGTTCGCACACTTGGTGAGGTCAGACATGTTGTAAACTTAAAACAGAAATCTTATTTCTCTTACCATACTTGATAGTAAACGTTATCGATATATTAAAGAAGGTGGAGTTGTCAAAGTTGTTCATGATTCTCTGGTGATAATGAAATGGAAGAAGGCCAATAGTAGATTATATACTCTTGAAGGATCTATTGTGATAAGAGTAACAATAGTATCATCTATTTTAGATTTTAACATTATAAGGTTATGGCATATACTGTTAGGACACATGAGTGAGAGAGGTTTGATTGAACTAAGCAAAAGAGATCTCTTATTTGGAGATATGATAGGAAAGTTATATTTTTGTGAGCAGTGTATTATGAGTAAACATCGAAGAATAATTTTCAATCTTAGATAATATAAAATCAAAGGATCTTAGATTATGTTCATTTAGATTTATGGGATTCATCTCAGCAGCCATCCAAGGTTGATGCTAGTGTCAGATACATGTTGACTTTCATTGATGATTACTCCAGAAAGGTATGGGTTTTTTTTTTTTTTTTTGAAAAACAAATTTGCTATTTTTTAGAGTTTTGTCCAGTAGAAAACACTTATTGAAAAGCAAACAGGAAAAGCCATAAACCGTCTTCAAACTGATAATGGGTTGGAGCTTTGTTCAAGTGAATTCAATAAATTTTGCAGAAAAGAAGGCATAATTAGGCACAAAACTTGTGCAAGGACTCCTTAACAAAATGGTGTCTTTGAGAGATATAATCGAACCATTTTAGAGAGGGCTAGATGCATGTTTATTCCAGGTCTTTCAAACTTATTTTGAGTAGAAACATATTTCACAGCCTGTTATCTGATCAATATTTCATCTCACATAACCCTAGACATGAAGACATCTAAAGAGATTTGGCCAGGTAAATTTTTTGACTATTCTTAATTAAAGATTTTTTATTGTGTTGTTTACTCTTATTATAAAGAAGGGAAATTGGATCTCAGGTCCAAGAAATGTGTCTTTCTTGGCTATGCTCGAGGAGGAACAAATGGTTATAGACTTTGGTGTCCTTTTGGATCTAAATTGATAATTAAAAGAGATGCGTTTTGATGAATGATTTATTTTAAATACTTCTAAACAATCTGTTGTTGTTCATGTTGATGCTATGAGTAATAGTTCAGATGGTGTAGAAATTGAGATTCATTCAGATAACTTATCAGAAGATATACAAGTTGTTGAAGATGATTAGATCCTATTAGAAGGACAATCATATAGCATTGGAAGAGATTGAGAAAGAAAAGTGATTAAACCTCCAAAGAGATATACAGAGACCAATTTAGTTGCATGCGCTTTGTCTGTAGCTCAAGACATGAGTTTAAGTTGTGAGCCTTGTACTTATTCAAAGGCAATTACTTGTGAAAACTCAAGTGATTGGTTATTGGTTATGTAGGAAGAGTTTGAGTCCTTATCTAAGAACAAAATTTGGGATTTGACAAAGCTTCCAGTTGGTAAGGAAGCCATTAAATGCAAGTGGGTGTTGAAGAAAAAGTCTGGTATTCCAAGTGTTGAGGAAGATAGGTTCAAGGCCAGGCTTGTAGCCAATGGATATAGTTAGATTAAAGATGTTGATTTTACTTATATATTTGCACCTGTAGTAAAGTACACATCCATTAGAATTTTGCTTAGTTTGGTTGCTGTGAATGATTTAGAGTTGGAACAACTAGATATCAATATTACTTTCTTATATAAAAACCTGGAAGCGACCTGAAGGTTTTGGTTTCTGAAGGTAAAGAAGATAATGTGTGCAGATTAAGTCTCTATATGGCTTGAAACAGTCTCTTAGATAGTGGTACAAAAAGTTTTATTATTCTATGTTATCTCATTAGTTATGTAGGAATAATTTTAATAGTTGTATATACTTGAAGAAACTTGTAGATGGATCTTTCTTATACTTGTTACTCTATATGAATGACATGTTTATTGCAGCAAAGAGTAAGACTCAAGTGGAGAGCTTAAAAGGACTTTTTAGATAGGAGTTTGACATGAAAGACTTAGGGGTAACAACGAAGATACTTGGGATGGAGATCACGAGAGATAGGAAGGAAAATAGGCTTCTTTTATCTTAAAGATACTACATTAGGAAGGTGCTTCAAAGATTCGGGATAAAAGAAGCTAGACTTGTTTCTACACCTGGCCACTCATTTCAAGTTGTCCAGAAATTGAGGCAAAATACATGCATTATGTTCCTCATATGAATGTTATTGGTAGTTTGATGTATGCGATGGTTTGCACTCATCTTGATTTGGCACATGTTAGTATTGTCAGTAGGTATATGGTTGATCCAGGCAAGCAGTATTGTGATGCTGTTAGTGGATTTTGAGCTACTTATGTGGTACTATTGACACTTGTTTATGATTTGAAGAATTTTTTAGGACTAAAAAATTATATTGACTCAAACTATAGAGTGACTATGATAGAAGGTCCTTCATAGATTATGTTTTCATTCTTAGGGGTTGGTTTGTCAATTAGAGATCAATTTTATAGAGTACAGTTGTATTGTCCATTACAGAGACAGAGTATATGACAATCATTGATGCTGTGAAGGAAGCTATCTGGCTTTGAGGTATGTTTTGAGAGTTGAGCAAGATTGGTAGAGTAATCACCATATTTTGTGACAATCAGAATACTGTATGTTTAATGATTGGATGTTTCATGAGAGGACAAAACATATCGATATCAGGTACTACTTATGACAAGATTGAGGCCAGAGATACAACTCTTTAGAAAATTAGTATTATGGAGAACCCTATAGATATGATGAAAAGGCACTTCGACCAACCAAGTTCAAATTATGTCATGTGATTCTTGAAGACACCTTTTGAAGAGTCGAGCTTTACATTGCTTCAGTTGACTTCTATTCAAGAGGGAATTCAAGTTAAAGTGGAGATTTGTTGATGTTGCATTGAATTTTGAATTTTGAAAATTGAAAATGAAATATATCTTAAAATATGCAATCAAATACGATATATAGGATAACTATTGTTAAAGGAAATAAAGGACGGGATGCTATGAAGACATATTTGTAATTTTACTTTCTTAACGTTTTGTCTTAAACCTATCTATATATATGTTATGTTGGTTTAGAGTTTTGTCATCGTTTTTTGGGCCCTTTTAAGGATAGTTTATTTTATTTTTCAAAACTCTATTGTAACTTTTAATTATAATGAATTTTTTTTGCTTGTGTTCTTCTATTATTTTTTTTATTTAAATTTTTCATGTAAATCTTTATATCATTTTAGATTTAGTTTGCTGTGATTTGATATGATTTTATAACAATTTTAATCTTTAAAAGAAATTATTCTCAATAACAAATCATCAAACATATAACTTTGAAACAAAATCTGAATGGGCATGCTTTCAAATCTATTTTTTAATTAATTAGATTAATATTTCATAAGCATAAAACTGATCACCAAATATTGTGTTTAAACAGTATGCAGGGTGAATAGAAGTCTCTTTTTACTGTTTTCTTGAATTCGTTAAGATCTCTGATATTTTCCCAACGCTTTCCATAGTTCCCAGCATTGTACCAACAAGGACCCAAGAACCTGTTCTTCGACTGGTACAGAATCATTGGTTGGATGGTGAACGGCGTTTACTCCTCCCTCGCCATTTATTTCCTCACCATCAACTTCCTTCGTGATCAAGCCTTTCGTGCTGGCGGGCAAACCACCGACATGGCCGTGGTCGGAACCATCATGTTCACCGGAATCATCTGGGCCGTTAACGTGCAAATTGCCTTGAAAACCAGTCACTTCACCTGGATTCAACACCTCTTTGTGTGGGGAAGTATAGCCACCTGGTACATCTTCCTTCTTGGCTATGGCTTTTCGTCTCCCCTCTTTTCTGGGTATAGCTTTCGGATCCTGGACGCCGTTGCTCCGGCTCCCATCTATTGGTTTGCCGCCCTCATTGTTGCCACGGTCTGCAACGTCCCCTACTTCGTCCACATTGCGTACCAGCGGTTTGTCCACCCGATGGATCACCATGTGATTCAGGAGATAAAGATTTATAAGAAGGATTTGGAGGATCAACGCATGTGGAAGAGGGAGAAATCAAAGGGGAGGCAGAAGACAAAGATTGGATTAACAGCAAGAGTGGATGCCAAGATCAGGCAGCTTAGGGGGAAGACGCCTAAGAAAGCTTTGCCTCCATTAAGCGTGGAAACCTTGAGATAGTATTGAAGTTGCCATTCTTGTCTCAAATTACTATAGTTTTGTTTTGCTTCATCTTTTGCAAGATGTGTTCTTTCAAATGTATTTTTTCTTGCTCGCCTATTCTTTTGACAAGTAGCTGTACATTGTTAGTATGGTTATGTTTGCAGAGCAATATTTCTTAAAACCCTTTTCTTCTACTAAACAAAGGGTTAGAGCAAGCTTTCTGCATTTATAGGGCAAGCATTTCTCCTTTGAATTAAATCTCTCTGTTCGCATATTATTTATTCTTTCTTTTCTGCAGTAGCAGTTTTGTTTTCTCTCACTGTTCTGTGTACATTAGAAGCTGATTTATTGGGTTGTTTTGTCTTTGTTATTTTTCTTTTTTTTTTTTGGCACTTTTTAATTTGATTTTGTTTTTATGTTTTAACGCTAATCAAGATGAATTTGGTCATGCAAAATACGAAGTAAAAAAAAAAAAAAAAATTGAAAAAATCGAGTTTATTTTGGTCATTAATGCACATGTTAAATCTAAATATGACTTGTTTATTTTGGATATACTCATGGTTATATTTATGATTTAGTAATGCATAGTTATCCTCTATTATTATCCAAACGATTTGCATCATGTACAACTTCAAACTGACTGCAATTTTTAGAAGAAAATGCAATTGTTGTTTAACCATCTTATGGCCTATAGAGGGAAAGAAGTTTTCTTTTTCCAAAATCAAATTATAGTTTATATAATATATATCAAATGTCATGATAAAATTGCAACTCAGTTGGAAGGGATGTTTTTCCATCCTTAAATAATTAAGAAAGAAGATCCTGTTGAACAACAATATGCAATGGCATGATTCACAATCATAAATACAAGAAACAAAACATAACAAAATATGAAAGCACAATAGATAGAATCTAAATGTATTGGTCCCCAATTGTGGGTTTATGTGGAGGGTGTGGAGGGCATAAAAAAATATGCATAATGGTCTTAAACTATTCATCCTCTATAATCGTATGTGTTGATATGAATTATAGATTCATGAGAATGTAGCGAAAAATTTCTTTTGAGTTTAAAAGGAAATTAAAGAACAAAATAAAAGAGAGAGAGAGAGAGAGAGAGAGAGAGAGAGAGAGAGAGAGAGAGAGAGAGAGAGAGAGAGAGAGAGAGAGAGAGAGAGAGAGAGAGAGAGTGAGTGAGAGAGTGAGAGAGAGAGAGAGAGAAAGAGAGAGATTAGAATAATTATAGGCCAAGCATGACTAATAATAAAGAGCTAAGACTTTTGGCGAGAATTATAATGAAAGAGCAAAATGAGAAGAGATCTCCATGAGAGTGTGGGCACTTTTTTTAGCCTATTTAAGTTCAACTTAGTTGCACTGTCTTAATATAAGTTTATATTTATATGTGAAAAATTATGATAAATATTCATATATTAAAGTCTAACTATTTAAGACTAATACATGTCTTCTATCGAAGTTATATAGTTATAACTATTAAGTAAGAGTTTGATTATTGATAATATCATCAAATTAATTAAAATTATTAAACCTATTATAACTTGAAATGATGAATCTAACATGCATATGTCCAGCATTTATGTGATATAATTAGATCTATATTGTTTGATGGTAAAAGGTCATAAGGTCTTTACAAATCTTTAGCTTGAATTGTTTTTTATTGAATGGTAATCGAACAGCTTGCCACAAGGGACTCATCCCAATGTTTTAATCTCAAGGGTTTGGTTTAGACTATGTTGCCTTTAGTTGCTTTTGAGCCATTAATAGCTGTAATGCAATTTGGATTTGTATCAATGATTGAGATTAAATAAGTGAAATTTTATTTCATTTGATCTCCAAATTTTATCATCATTTATATTATAATCAAGAGTCATAAGTACATCGCATACGCATTTGAGGGCATATGATGTGATAGAAATAATATTCAATTTAAAATTTAAAGTCAATAAAATTGCTAATTTATCTAATATGAATATTGACTTTTTATCCTTTTTTATAAATTTGGATGATTATGACAAATGTCCTTACCAACCTTTCTTTGAGTTTTTGGGGATATAGAATCATTGCCAATAGATAACCTAGAGCAATGTTAGAAGCTTGTTGTTGTCCTCCTTTAATAAAAAAGAATCCATTAGAGGAAAAGGAAAGAGATTAAAATTGAAGAGATACTAAAAAGAAGTTATGAATGAAACAAACACTAACCATTGTCAAAGATGGAAAAATGGGGTTATTGCTTAAAAAACTTAGCATTTTTAAAGGGTTCACTATTGCAGCTTCTAGATAACAAATTCCTTCACCATATGAGTAGGAAATCTATTTCTTCCCATAGCCTAGTTTATATAAGCTTAGTTATAGTTAAACATGTAAGACTACTATATCATACTAATACAACTAATATCATGTTATTGTAACTTGGTCGTACAGACAATACTTTTAATATGATCACTAAGCTCTATTTTGTGTCCTTATAATGATTATAGCATACAATATGAAGTAAAGTATCATATATGTATGATCTATTTCTTATCACATACAACTTAAAATTACTTATATAAGAAATTCTTTTATCATGTTATATGAATATATATATATATATATATATATATATATATATATATATATATATATATATATATATATATATATTATATGAGTACAATCATTATCTAATAATACTAAATTATGATTTATCTAAATTTTTGTACAACAATGATTTTCTTATATGTAACACTTAGTACAAAATTTGGTAAAAAACTATTATATTACTATGATATTTTTATCATGTGTATGATTATTCTTTTGCATTTTGTTAAACTAATTTATGCATGATCATACAAAAATTAATTCTTATACAATCTCATTTTACAACTTTTTCTTAAGAGCTAAGGTCTTGGTGAAAATACTTATCGTATAGTGGCAATCCTTTATCACACTTGTAAGATCTATTTGAACTATAAAGATGAGCTGCGTTATACTTGTACGATCCTTATGGTCATGTGGTGTAATGTATATAGAACTTGAGCACTACATTTATAATCTATATCATAAAGTATGAAAACACTTATTGTACTTGTACAATAGGTCAATCATTTTGCATTTATCATCACATCGTTTGAGGTGATCTGAGCATTATGCTTGTTGTCGTAATCAATGTTTTAGACATACTAATATGACATTATCAAAACTTATAATGACTAGTTGATTTGTCTTAAAAATACTATTATAAATATTGGAGCATCTCTATTTACAACTAATTTACTTACTCATATAAATGACAAAAAATACAAGAATAATTGATGATGAATACATTACTAAGTCATTTGAAAGATCACAATAGAGAAACAATTGGTATACATGTTGTGTCAAAATTAAGAAATGTTCATTCTATTACTTGAACTATTATAATATCAGTTTATTTTCTCTTCCATATTGCATCAAACTCATCTTGTTTGGTAATATCCTTTGTATCATTTAATTTTTGTACCATATATATTTAACCAGTGAATGATATAATCATTGTAAACTGTATTGTATTAATTGTGCCGTATAGATTGTAAGTTATTATACTTAATTTTTTGTAAAGGTTTGCCCCTATCTGTATTATCAAAATTGTGTAGTTTATAATGTATACCTTTATTGGCTATGATAAATAGGAGTAGTTTATTAATAGAGGCTTAATTAGGTTGATTGGGAGTGGATGTAGACATTGGTAGGTTGAACCACCTAAAAGCATTACTTGATGTGCCTATTTTAATTGACTTATTACATTACATTATATTACAATTATTATAAATTTTTTTTATAAAACTAAAGAATAGTTTCTACATAGTATTAAGAGCAATTAAGATTTATATTTAATTTATGATGTAAAACTATTTGAGTTAATTGATCATTATTGATAAAGAAAAAGTTTATTATAGCCTTATATTTGAAATTAAGAGTTTTGTACCTTCTTATGTTTATTGATTGCCTATAATTATAATAAGGAGATTATTCTCTTTATCTCTATTAGAGGATATAGGTTTCCTTTGAAGGAAGCTTTATTGAAGCTTCAAGAGAACTCTATATTCTTATAGAAAAATTTTATAATATTAAAGAATAAAAGGGGGTGGAGATTAATCAAATGGTCTTTCTCTTAATAGGGACACCAACTCCTTTTGTGGTTCTACATTATCAAAGATAGTGTTAATCCCATGTCTCTATATGAGAGTTTGATGATACTAAATATATATATTAAAGTTTACTAGTATGTTCATTGAGTTTGTTTTCCCAACTATGTTAGAAGATGATAGTTAAACAAGAAGATTTGGCATTATTCTTCTATGACAACCCTTACTACCTTTCTTGAGTTCAATACCAAATCATCTAATTCTTTTACTATGTACTTTGATTAGGAAGACATTATTTGTAATCAAATAATTTCAATGCCTAGGAGCCAATCAGGCATGTGACAAAACTTTCAAATAATCAACATATCTATTTTTCATATATAGAGTCAAGATGTAGCCTATGACTATGATTTGGGCTAAAAAACATGCTTGAAATAAAAAAGAACAAAAAAATAGACCATTAAACCTATTCAAGTCAGCCTCGTCAACTGCCCGCCTTCTTTGTTGATCATCAACCAACCAGACCTTACTTAATGACAGCCCTTCTAGATCGTGTTTTGATTGAAACATTTTAATGAATGGGTTTTTTAGGTAATTTCAGATGATGGGTTAGCATGACTCGAGCTAGAAATAAATTTGCTGATGTTCTTGTTAGCTTTCATAATACTTATTTCAAAAAATGTTGTTAGGATTTGAAAAATTAGTTGTTTGAGAGTGCAAGTATCCAATGATTTCAATTATTGTGATCCAAACACGTATCTATATTCACCCTTTGGTAAAAGACTAGTTAGAAATACTAAATATTAATTTAATAATATAATACAACACCAACTCAACAAAAACTATCTTCATAAAATAATATAAATATTAGTTTGATAAAATCCTAAAAACATCAGCTTGATAATGCTTACAAAGAAAGGATTAAATAAAAGGTTCAACAATATGATAAAAGGGGCCCAGGTATAGCTTAATACAAAATTTCTAATGAATAATTAAGAAAAAGGTACACTATTAATTATATTAAAAAATAATGCAAGAGAAATTATCAACTTAGCTCAAGAAGAAAGTCTTATGAAGATGGAAAAAATGCATGAACTAAAGCCTTGCTCTCCTCTTCTCTTAGAAATATAATGAATGAAATATAATTTCCTTCTCAAATAGTATTCCAATTAAGCATTAACCTCTTCTCCTAGGTTTGATGCCTTTATCTTGCCCTTTTCAAGCTCTCAAACAACTCCAAAATTCACTTTAATAGCGATATAAAAACCATTCAAACTAGTCATAGCTCATATTCTGAATTAATCTTAATGTATGTTCCATGTAAAGTACAAGTATGATGTAACTTTAAGTACATCATCTAACCTATTATCTTTTTTTGATTTGTTCAATTCTTCATTATCAAATGATCATTCCTATATGATGAAGCATCTTTAAAGTTTGAATAGCATAATTTAATGTTTTTGAATTCTTAGAAAATTTTTGTACAATGAAGATCACACACTACCATTTGATCTACAATAAGCTTATCACAAAGATCATAATTCATACTCATGTGATATAATAACATTCACTCAATGCCTAAGTCCAAATCTGAGACTTCTAAAGAGAATATATTCATACTAGTATGACATGGGTATCATCTTAGTACAACTCAAATCACTAGTTTACATCCTAAATCTTTAATTGTGATAAGTTTATTAAATAAGATTCTATTGGTAAAAAATATTTAGTATATTTGTATAATAAATATCAGTTCTCACAATACTTAATCTTAAATTATCCAAGTTGTCATAAAATGATTATAATAATATGGAGATACGATATATGTATAATATGAACAAATTTCATTTCATACTTAACAATGATCAGTTAGAACCTATAAAAAAATATATATTGTACAAATATGACAAATAGAATCATACTTATACAAAGCTCAAAAGCATTAACTTTAAAGTACATATCTTAAGTAAGACATTAAAGTACATATCATACATGTATGAATAGTATAAAGAGCTATATAATTTGGGATCACTATTCATTAACTCAACATCTGATCTTATGTGATGGTTAGTCTTATTATATAATGGATAAACTTGTACAAATATGATTATTACTAACCATATCATCCTTGCTCAATTTTATTCCTTTTTAATTTTAACTTAATTAAATAATGATGAATGATATAACTTATAATGAATATAATACTCTAAGACAAATAATATGTATGTAAATAAACTAAATGATATGGATTCCTTTTAAGTAAAATGTTCATAATTATAAAGATGCTTTTAAAACCATTTAAGCACTTTCATTCATTTCTTGTTGAAGCCTAAGTGCCTCAAGATAATTTTTATTAGTTTGAGTATTTTATTTCCTAAATAAAAAGACTCAATAAATATCTTCTTCTTTAATTACTCAAGCACATATTTCTTTTTCAATAAATATCATCCAAATATTTTTATTAAATTCTTTGAGTTAATTGATTAAGTTCTTCACATGATTAGCTTATGTGTTTTTAAGAAATATGATTTAAAAAAACTTAAAATAATAATAATAATATAATAATTTTTTATTATCAAACAAGTGGTATATTAACCAAGGGTACAATGGCAACAGCTCTTATAATGATTGATTTTTTTATTTATGGCATGCTTGAACTAGCCTTTACGCAACTTTCATTCCACTCGTACTATATGGTAAGTGGATATTTTTATATGATATATATATATATATATATATATATATATATATATATATATATATATATATATATATATATATATATATATATATATATATATATATATATATATATATATATATATATATATATATATATATATATATATATATAACTATTCTTAATTGATTATACTTTATAGTAAAAACTACTATATTATATGTAAGTTTCAAGATTGTGTAGATGTCATACATGACTTGAATATAATATACCTTTTTTAATTGTATAGTATGGTGTGCTATAACATATGGCCCAATAGTATTTTAATATTTATAATTCTAATGTGTTTTTTATATTATTCATTTGAATCAATCATATTTTACAATAAATAATATCATGCTCTACCAAATTCTCTAATTATTCAAATTTCATAGTGCTCTTTGAATCTTTGAACAATTTAGTTAATTGTATTTAGCACATGTGAACAAATCATGTAGTTTGATTATAAGGTTGTACTGTTTGATTTCACAAAGAGCCTTGATAAGCCTTGATCTAATAGCTTATTTCTTAATTGTATATTTCAAAGTCTAATCATATTGTATAAGTGGGTTTAGTACTATATGATTAGTATAAATTTTAGCTACTTTTTTATTTAAGCTTCGCTTCAAGTTTTACTTTTCTTGACTCATAAACCCTTACAAAATTATGTAATAATCTCTTAATGATGAGTTAAATTAATCTTATTTACCCTAAGTGATATGCAACTAAAGTTATTAGTGCATGTGTATCTAAATGCAATTTGAATACTTAACGATTGTAGTGCAAGCTCTCATATATGATTGGTATCCTAACTATAAACCTTACATATGTCCTAAAAGATATAACCCATCAATAGCTTGAAGGACATGCATTTATCGTCTCCTTCACTTAAATTGTTGGATGATAGCTTCCTCTACCTATCCAATTGTCTTGACTTGATTGTCCAACATTTCTTCCATTTAACTAAAATTGAAATTTTACTTTGTTTACTTGTTTTTTTAGTTTAACATATAGCACATTAAGTAGGATAGTTAGATCATAAGAAAGACACATAAATAGCTTGTTATCATGAAAATAATGTATTATTTTTTAGGGTCATATGTTTAGTAATGCATTATATTTGAAGTTTAAAGATGATATTACCATTCTTGGTTGGGAAATCAAACTAATGCATTAAAAACTCCTAACGCCATGTTGTGATATAACCTTATTTAGATAATTATATTATTATCACAAATGACCATGGCCATATTAAGCATTGTACTCAAATTTTTATAAAATGTTATTTTAATATATTTTTTTATATAATTATTATATCTCTAACTTCATATAATTTGATATATCAAGTGTTAATTTCTTTTTTAGATAATAACTTTTATTTTTAGTAGGATAAATAAAAGGTAGACTAATCTATTTTAAGGTCATGTAAAACTAAGTTCTTCGTATTCAAAATATTAATTTTTTCCATCTACTTTGAAAAAAGCATTGATTATGTCTTTGCATATCCAAAGCATTAAACTAATTAATAAAATATTTTTTGCCCCATTACCAACCATCTCTTCTACGTTATGATCTTCTTATTTGTCACATTACTTACCCTTCATCTCAACAAACTCTCATTCTCTTACTACTCATACAATTGACTTTGCACGTTATGATTAACGCTAACCCAAAATCTTCCTTATTACCCTAACCACCTATATGATGAGCATTGCAGCCATCTACATCTCCCAAAACTCCCACTCACACACTTGTCTTCTCTTGTGCACATAACAAATGTAAAAAATGACAACCTCGACTACCCTCCTCTCTATGTATCCTAATCAACTTAACTAATGTCTCAATTTGCCTACTTTATCACCAAAAAGCATTGTGAACAATCACTATCAAAGCATCATAATCCACATAAAAGGGAAAAACAAAGCCAACAAAGCAATAGTTTAGGTGGGCAATAATTTTAGATCTTAACATGTTTCATAAAACCAATGTTATGATTAATAATTTCTATTAAATAAATAACTTATCTATTATCTTTTTAACACAAAACCTATCAAATTAAGTATTTCAAACACCATGTCAATGTTATATTTGTTTTTTTTTTATTAAGGAACAATTTATTGTTTCATGTGAGGAAGAAAGGAGTGTAGAAGTTCAAGATGGGTCTTGAACATGCCTATGTAATACATGTGGTATTTACTACCAAAAGCAAGCTATAATAAAGAAGTAGCAATGTTATCTTTGGCATGAATTCCTTATATTCCATGCTCAATGCTTGGCTGGTTACGAAGTGATTGATTCTCAAATACGGAATGTTCCTTTGGTTAAGTCTCACGAGACCTAAAATTGACTAAGAGGTTTGATTGCTTTTTAGGAACTAACTCTAAGCACAAGATCTCTCTAGTTGTGCCAATGCATTTGTAACTATATTCCATTCCCTAAACTTTGTTTGTAGTTGTATAGAATTGTCTTAAATGATCTATTTTGTATGAGTGAAAGCAAGAGTCAGGAAGTAGAGGAGTTGCCCATAATCATCTTGGTAATTTTCTTCAAATCAAGTTTGGTGTGTAGTTAATAAATTCCTTTAGTAGCCTTTGTAGAAAAACCATACTTTCTACTTCCATGTTTGCTTTCATGATGTAATATAAAGAAAATGCCCAAAACATCTTGCCCTTATCATCCCTAAGCGCTACACCACTACTGGCTGCACTTAGGTTTCTTTTTGTTAGACCAACAATATTAAGTTTGATAAAATTGGGAGGAGAAGCCAACCAATAAACTTTGGTTATTTGCGTTACTCTAGAGGCCATCTAACAATCCCTTAGATACAAGAGTAAGGTCTTCCTAACATTTTTATGTGAAAGGGAAGCTTACCATTGTGTTGCATAATAGAAATTAGATATTGTTGTAATATTTTTTACTAATATATGTTTTTCTTCAAAGAGAAAGAGGTCTCTAACCTTTCACAATTCCTAAGGAATTGGGCTTGAAAGCAACTAAATTATTTCTCCTTTTACCATTGCAAAAGTGTCACAGTTCCACTAGTGTCGAAACATATGTTTGATAAATTATCAATGTTTCTATGAAATAGATATACTTTTAGGTGAAGTTTTACTAAACCTAACATAGTCTCATAGCCAAAAAAATTAATAATACATCAAATCAATGGCTATACAATAAGGATACTTTGATGGAAGTTGAAAACCAAGCTTGTTTAATATTTTGGGGAAGGGAAGTATGCATTTGGGTAATCTCCATAAAAAGATGGAAATCTTAGGTGACAATTACTTGATACAAATCTACCTTATAGAGTCTAAAATGATCCCTCTTTCTCATTAAGCTCCAAGCTAAAGTTTTGGTGAATTGTCTATTATTTGTTAAAGACAATATTTGCAATGCTCTAATATTGTAGTTATTGCATGCTACTCTACAATGTAACATACATGAAAAATCCACCTCCATGTTTTTGATGATCCCCACATACTCTTTTTATTGTTGTATTTAGCTTGCATGAATTTAAACCATAACAAATTTTCTTTGTTTAGTTTCAAACAAAGCTTGTAGCTAAATGCTTCATGCACATCATCAAATGTTTAATACAGTTACCATCTTCATCCATAAGAAAACAAATTTTACTCTAATTGCTTCATCTCCTTTTATGGCCAAGTTTTGAATCTTCCCATAAGAATTTATTTAGCATTCTTTTCAAGACTATGAATAATTTTTTAGAAGGATTCATCACCTTAATGAAGAGTCATTGATGTAAGGACATGCTTTTATGATGGCTAATCTACATGTCATTGAGAGTAGTTGTTGCTTCCAACTTCCATTTACTAGATATCTTCTCCAAAAGTTTTTGAAATGAAAATAATTTCTTTCTTCACTTTGATAAATTACGACCTAGGTAGGTTAAAGAAAACTTGATGTTTTTAAAACTTAACTTTCTTGAAAGACATAAGACATGAGCTATTAGATAGTGTTTTGAGAACATAAATTAACTTTCAAAGCATTAATCAGTAGCTCCAATTCTTCTTGGAATTGCTTCATGAAATTATTGATATTATGAATTGATTTCTTGTCCCCTTGAGAGAATGTGATTATATTATTTATGAAGCAAAGATGGGAAATGTTACGACGGCCTTTCAACAAAGCAAACAAGTAGATTTTGCTATGTAAATGTGGCTAATTGAGCCCCTATTTTTAAGAGCTCAATTATTGGCTCATTGAATCCAAAATTAAAAAAACAAATAAGATGACAAAATGACAAAAACCATCATAGCAGCATCATGTAGCCAGAACCACGTACAAGCTTGATCATTGTTGCTTGTTGTAAGTGAGCTGGTTAGGAACCACATGATAATGCACAAGCATGCACAAAGGAAGGCCCAACATGCATGAAACATGCGTACACTAAAGCGTGTGGCCACAAAGGATAGGAGCACATATGTGCTTGTCAGCCACCTATCACACATGCAATCCACACATGTGTGGTAGGTAAAATACGAGCCTACTGTGGTCAATGCTTGCATAGGAATAGTACATGATCTGTCTATGAGATATTCTCACCCTAAGCTCTCATCAGCATGGTTTTTTTTCTCAAGATAGTAACAGTAAAAGTGGAAGCATGATGATGGTGAAGAACAAAGAAAAAAGGTGAAGAGGATTTTGCCATAAAGATATTGGATTTTCTAAAAAAATTTTCCTTCAGTTGATTTTGAATTTATAAATTTCTAATCCTTAGAATTTTAAATTACTTTATACATCTTTTCTCTTTTATATAAAGATTTAGATATAATATTTTATTATAAAAAAACATTTGATTTTGACCAAACATATAAACATTTCCTAAATTTTGTAAATTTAAAAAGTCTTGCACCTGAATGCATGCATGTATCCATGCCTCGTATGTGTATGATCATTTGAGGGTGATTATTCAAGAGTGGGGTATTGTTCCCATGCACGGATAACTCTCTGCATGTGCTTTGACCATGATAACGTAGTAGGTGGCTAATGCATGTGGGCTCATTCCACTAGATTATGTGCACCAACGTGATGCACCCTTCTACATGCATGCTCGAGCCTTACACATCGCCCAAAGCACAACTTCTGTTGCTTTAATGCTATGATGATGATTTTCATTATTTTGTCTTATCTTTTGATTTTTTTTCTACTATTTTAGATTTAATGAACTTGGAATTGATCAATACCTATGAGCATGAACAACCCCTTGGCATAAGCAGTCAGTGAGCACACAAGCGCGAGGCTAGGCCACTTGAGGTGCAAAATTTGTAGAATTTCTTTTTTTTGGTCAATAATGTGTGAAAAACTAGAATTTGACATTCTGTTTTCCATAACTTATCTAAGAGGTTGCTTACATTGCAAGCAATTGTCAAGACTTTTCCTCTATGGGATGGAATTTTTTAGTTTGATACAGAGAGGTGTCTTCTTTCCAATAATGTCTTGTTTCATTTATTGCAATAATCTTCTCCAATTGTATTTAGTGGTACACTTGGGACAAAATTTTCCTTTTTAGTGTTCATCAAGAGGGGCTTAGAGAGTTTTTTAGCATATCATTTTACATGATTAAGAGGTAAATCCACCAATTGGTTCTCATTTCTGATTGTTGATTGGATAACTTGCTTGGTTGTCGACTTTAATTTAGCAGCACACACAGGCACAATCATCACTGGGACCTTTTTTTGTCTTAGTGGATCCTCTATCTTTTGATTGTATTGCATGAGAAGTTTACATTGTTGTTTTATGTGTCCTTGTTTGCGATAGTTCATACACCAAGATGGAAGATTTTTGTAGATCACCTCTTGTCATCTTTCTCCCTCCTTACAGCCTTGATGCTTTGAGATCTGAATACAATTAGGAAGCTCTTTAGTGAGATTAATTTCCACACATACCTCATAATATATATCCTAGAAAGAGATAGCATTGTTGAATTCAATTTCAATAATGTCTTGACAGTTGACACCAATGAATAAAGAATAGATTTGTTAAATAGGTGTAGCAATAAATGTTCAAATGAAATTAATATAGGGATCACCAATGGTTTGGCATTAAGTTTAATTTCAACAATCTCATTAAAAATTCAATACTCTTCCTACCCATTTTTACCAGCATTGCAGGCAATATTCCTCCTTCGCAAATCATATTAGTATGCTCATTATTATGCTCAATTGGCCATGCTAGAACTCCCAATTAATGAGAATTAGAAAAGGCTACTATTTTTTTTATTTCCTCATCAATAAACACAACCTTATGCTCGCCCTTGTAGGTTGTCATTGGTTTGATTTTGTAGGGAGAAGGTGTGGCCTTTTCCTCTTAAACCTCAATGGAGTATCTAGGAGAGCCTTTTCCCTTTAAACCTCGACAAAGAAGCGACAAGGAGAAGGACCCGTTGGGCCAATTTGTGTAGCCATTGGGGAAAATTTCATTGCCTAATGGTGATTTCATGCTGTATTTCCTCATTTTATTATATTTTTGTTTTAAAACAAAAGAACTTAGTTATAATTTAGGTTTATATAATTATTATGTTTTGAAATTTATTTTCAAAAAACATATTTTTAAATGTAATTTTTTCTCATAATTTTTTGATTGACATAAAATTTTTTCCTTAAAAATATTTTCAAAATCATTTTAAAAACTTCCTTTAAAATTCACAAACTATATCAAAACAAAACTTTATCCTTTCTAATATCATATTTCAATTATAATTTATAAAACATTATTAATTTTAATTATAATTTTATTTTATTAATGAACTGTTTATCCATTCCATCTGTTTTTCCACGTATTTTCATATGTATATGGCTAAAGCTTTATGAAAAAGTGGCAGCTTGGTTAAATTTTAAACGTCCGTATACCTGCGCAACATCGCGACTTGCTGCAATCCCATAAACGGACGTTTACTGATTTCTTGCCGTCGTCATTATGTCGACATTCTCACCTCACTTAAAGCGATCTTGGAGATTTCGCCACGCCATCCAGCCGTTCGATCGCTTATCCCACAACAAATTTTGTTACGTGGAAAGCAAAAGGCTTTGAGCTTACGTGGCACGAAGTATGACCTCCCTCTTCATCTGGCCTACTAATATTTTGATTTCATCACATGTCGACATTCTCTTCGACCCAAGAGAGTCAGAAACAACCGCCATTACCGGTTCGCCATCTTTTCTTCTTTTTCTCATATCGCCCTAACAGTGAACGCGCTACCCGTAGAAAAAAGCTCAGATTCCGGAGGATGTCTCTTCTTGAGGTATGGTTTTCCCCCAAATCCGATTTCTCCCTTCTCATAAGTTGGATTTCATCTGATCCCATCCATGATTCCAACGCAGGAACAAGCGTCGGATTCGCTATTCTTCTTCGCCAGCCTTCGCCACAGGGTCCGCTTGTTCGCAGGTAATCAAAATCCTAATTAGAGAACAATTCCCCTTTTTAGTTTCAAACCGGAGATTTGGTTTCCAATTAGATTCCTTTTGTGATGGGTAAGAAACCCTCATGCAACAGGCGACGGCATCGATGTCAGCATCCTCCTGCTCAAACGGGGTCGAGTTTGACTCCGATGCCTGCCGCGACGATGCGGCGTCCTTCCGGCTTAAGATGCTCGCCATCGGAGCAATCCTCATCTCCGGCGTTTTTGGTGTGGCGATCCCTCTGGTGGGGAGAAAACGCAGGTTTCTTCGGACGGATGGGAGCCTCTTCATCCTGGCCAAGTCCTTTGCCGCTGGAGTCATTCTTGCCACCGGATTCGTCCACATGCTTCATGACGCCCAGGCCGCGCTTACCGACTCCTGCCTCCCGAAATTCCCGTGGCGACGATTTCCGTTTCCGGGGTTTGTCGCTATGCTCGCCGCGCTAGCCACCCTCGTCGTCGACTTTGTCGGCACGCAGGTATACGAGAGGAAACATCGGGAGGAGCAGCTCGGTCTCAAGACGGCGGCCGGGGCTGCGACGGCCGGCGCATCAGTATCGGATGTTATCGTGGTGGTGCCCGAGGCGGATGTGGTGGAGGAAAGCGGAGAACGGAAGGAACCGATGCACATCGTCGGCATCCACGCCCACGCGGCGGCCCATCGACACAGCCACTCGCACAGAGTGGGAGCGTGTCAAGGCGGGCACACGCACGCGGACGACGGCCACTCGCACAGAGTGGAAGCGTGTCAAGGCGGGCACGCGCACGCGGACGACGGCCAGGTTTCTTCGCACGTGCGGCACGTAGTGGTATCCCAGGTACGGTTGCTATTCACAAATCTCCGCAAGGGAGCAATATAAGGCAGTTGAGTTTCGTGGAGCAGATACTGGAGCTGGGAATCGTGTCACACTCGGTCATTATCGGGCTATCGCTTGGCGTGTCGCAAAGCCCGTGCACGATCCGGCCGTTGATCGCGGCGCTGTCATTTCACCAGTTCTTCGAGGGGTTCGCCTTGGGAGGCTGCATCTCGCAGGTGATCCTTATCTGCTTGGATTCGAGCCTTATGGGTTATTTTTTCTCAAAGGTGTGGTGTTTTGCAGGCACAGTTTAAGAACATGACTGCAACGATAATGGCGTGCTTCTTCGCGTTGACGACGCCGGCGGGCGTAGGGGTGGGAACGGTGGTGGCCAAGCAGTATGACTCAAGCAGTCCGCGAGCGCTGGTGGTGGAGGGGATGCTGGATTCCATTTCGGCCGGAATACTAATCTACATGGCGCTCGTTGACCTCATAGCCGCTGATTTCCTGAGCCGCCGGATGAGCTGTAACATGCGGATGCAGGTGGCGTCCTACGTGGCACTGTTCTTGGGGGCAGTTTTCATGTCGTCCCTTGCCATCTGGGCTTAGCGAGCAAGTAAACGCAAAACCAAGGTGGTGTATTTTACTTGTAGATCGTTGTAGAAATAGCCTTTACTGGTAGTTTTGGTTTTTGGCACTAAACTGGCAGTGAATGGTTAACATCTTATTTGTGGATGCTATGTTAAGCCCAATGTTTTAAATATATTTTTGAAGGGAATAAACTAATTTTTAGAGATCTTGATTTGTGTTTCTATAAATATGATTAGGAGATTTTGCTTGGAAATCTTGATTTATGTTCTTATGAATATGAATAGGAGTTTTTAATAAGGTGATAGACAAAAAAGTTTGATCTTTTGATGAAGGCTTGTACGACAGTACTTTTGTTTAAAGTTTATTATGAGTATGACAAAAAAAAAATATTACATGTATGATTATTATTTAGTACATATTTTTAAAATAATTTTTAGATTTTATGAACTTTGTATTAAGCAATCATTAAGATTGTAAGTTCGATGCAATTATATTTATAGAATTTCTTGGTAATCTTAATATTATACGTGATTGTGAAGGGGATCGTAAGTATATGATAAATTTTTATGCATAATTTAATTGTTTTTATATTTTGAGATATTTTGTATAAGTATAATATTAGTTTTATAATTATATGAAGATGTGAATTGTTATATTTTGGCTTATAAGTTGAGTTATAAACATTTTGTATGTGTTCAATGAATATATTGTATATTTATTTAGACCATTTAATTAAATTATTATGTTTGCAAATGTGAATCGTACTTGTATGATATAAAAATCGTATTTGTGCGATATTGAAATCATATCCATATCATATAATTAAGATTTAATTCAACTTTATGTGTTCTAAGTAAAGGTATTATTGTTCAAGTATGGGTTCATATGTTCGATAAATACATCTTATATATATCACATAAATAATTTTAAGTTCTACTTAAGACACAAAGCTATAAAAGGCCATACAAGTATGATAGTTAATACTATTTTGTAAGATTGTATTACTAGTAACATGATCAATTTTATATCAATTTAGTTTCTTTAAACATTTAGATTTCTTTGAGTCTTAATTATTTTGCAACTATATTGTTTAAGATTTATGAAACTTAGTTATTATAACTTGTGATAACATGATCTAACTTGCATACATTTAGAAAAAAGGGTTTGATGTTGTCGTAAGTGTCATCATGTTGAGGTAAATGATTAACAATCTAACCAAGGTAATGTAGATATTGTGAAGCCAGATGGTTAACGACTCGACTGTGAGCTTGTCCAAAATACTCCCAAGGTTTTCAAATTGAGCCATCATCTTAGATGCAAATTCACCAAGCTTTTGTCCTTTTGTCTTGTATGTCGTTTGCTCCTTTTCAGTTATTTTTTTTTCCTAGCCATAACAATGAAGACAAACTATTAGATAACACATGTTTGGTTTAGTGATCATCGAATCTCATGGGATCAACAACCCCAAGCTTACAATCTATATAGAAGTTTAGGATTCTTGTATAATTTGATTAATATAAGACAAAATTCATTAAGTCATAACCTAATTATGTTGAATTTGTAATAATATAAAAATTTAGATTAATGTCATGGCAAAACCTTTGGTTCACAAAATTGATATGAAGGATGTCTCCTAAATTTCTAATACTATTAGGATGGTCGAAGCAAAAGAAAAAATGAATAAGTCAAATTTTTGGCCATAAAATTTTTTGTACTCATAATTATGCCTAAAATCTAACTTTATGATGATAAATACACCTATGTTAACCACTAATATCATGCCTAAGTCCAACTACAACACAAATCTTTATACAAATATCATACCTAACTCTCTATTCTTTAAGTTATATCTTAATAGTCGACCCTTTACCCACATGCGTTACACATTATGCAAATACCTAAACCTTATTTCTATGTCTAACATTAAACCTACACTCTCAAAAAATAATGAAAAATGATTGTTTGCACTTATGCTTATGCAAACTACTTAATTTTATCCCATCTTAATGCTAACATTATGCTTACACCTATGCCAACATACATTTATGCCTTATCTACCATTAATCCTAAGCCCGACCATTACCTTAAGAAATGCTTAGCCCTAGACCTAGCCTCCTCCAAACCCTTAAATTGTTTACTTATTATTAAACTTTTTCTTATACCGACTCTTTACCCATTCTCTTAAGCTTATCCTTATCCTTTAGCTCATACAAATGTTCCTAAACTATGCAATCATGACCTCCAAACCTTTTTTATCTATAAATTTACTATTGTCTAACCCAAGCCTATTTCTATAATTATTTCTAATAATTCTTAAGATTATATTTTAAGATTGATTACTAAGTATAAACTCTTTCTAAACTCAAAAACCTAAAAGCTAACATCGATGAATGAACAAAAAGTAAGCACCATGCTTAATTTATTTTCCTTACCTATGCTAACCTAATGTCTATGCATTTTCTTGCCCCCTATGGATATTCTTATGCTTAATTGAAACCACATACACATACTTACCTTTATTATTACCAATCAACCAAACACTTGGCCCACATCGACACATATGCTTAATCAACCAATTATGTTTAAACCATTATGCATAAGCGTAAGTAACATCTTAAGCTCTTATATTAAATGTATAGATTAGAATATTTCAAAATTGTACGTGTAATATTATGATGAATGAAATAATATAATTTTAGGTTAATTAAGTGTTCTATAATAATAACTTGTTTAAAATATCAAACAAAGTTAAAAAATTATAAAATAAATGTGAAGATCTTGAGCTTGAAAGATGAATATTTAAATTTACTCTTTAACATTCAAAGGCCATTTAGTATATCAAAGGTTAACAATATAAATTTCTATATAATTTTAGGTAAAAAAGTTAAATAATAGTATTTATATATGAATATTATAATCCTTTTATATCTTTATTTAGTTGGAGAGAGAAAACTCTTGAGAAAGTTCTTGAATCATCAAAATAGTCATATTAGCAAAAGAGAAAAAAATAAGAGAAAGGTAAAGATCTTGAGGAAATCACTAGATAAGGAGATTTGGAAGGAGAAAATTGAGATTTTCCAAAGGCAAGCTTTTCTCTCAATTCTTCTTTCCAATTTGGGATCTATTGAGATCTACGAGTTATTACGCATTCTAAGATAAGAAATAAGAGAATAGAACGTGACATTGTGAGCTTTACAAAAAGAAAAGTAACATATAAAAAACTTATTACTTTAGATGATTATTTAATGATTTAATATGGCAATTAAAGCCAAATGAAAAAAAAAAATAGAATTGAATCTCTATTAAACATTCGTCATATAACTTGATGTTCGTTCGATGGATATCACATGGTTTGATGAAGAATAATAAAACAATCTAACAAGATGATTTATAGCATTTTCTCATAAAATCCAAGCAACGTTAATTCCAAAAGATGCATTAATATCATAAGACTATTATATCTTATAAAAAGATCGACATCTCTTATTCAGTAGTTGATATAAGACAAGCCTTCTCTTAAGGCATCACTTAGCGATCACATTTGGTCATTTTTGAGTGTTGCAACGATAATAACTTTCTTTTCTCCCTACCTCTTAAGAGCCTTAAGTGACTTCAAACCCAAATTAATGGAGTAAAAAAATTAAGTAGATTTTGTATTATTATACTATATTTAATAAAAAGTCACAACTATTAAAAGTATTTTTTATGGTGAAGAAATCGACCAAATATAAAGGTCACATGGATTAATGTAAAGGAGCTTTAAAGAATTGATGCAATTACTCATAAGATATCATGGGGATATTGACATATATGATCACATCCTTGTTTTATTATGTTGAGAAATTATCTTATTAGGTCATCACATCCTAACTCAACTAGGTTTTATCCTTCTCAAATGATATTTTCCTTTAGTTACATATCTTTATACTTCACATAATATTATTCTTCATAATAAAGTTTTTTCATGTGATTTAAGAATCCTTAATCTCAAAAGAAATCTCAATATCTTAAAACCATTATATCTTATATAAAGAATAAGATCTCCTATTCAATAATTAATAGAGGCTAACTTATCCTTACATCATTTGAAGCTTTACACAAGAGTCACTCATTGTCTAGTGATTCATTTCTTAAAATATCACCTGATAATCACTTTTGGACCTTTTTTAGTGTTAAAACCCAAATAGCTTTTTTTTTCTTTTCATAAGATTATCCTTAAGTAACCATCAATCCAAAATAGTGTAGTAAGAAAATTAACTAGATTATGGACAACTAAACTATATTTACTAGAAGTTACAACTATCAAAAGTGTCTTTTATGTTAGAGTTGATCAAATAAAGAGGATATATAGATTAATATTAAGAAGCATTAAATGATAGATCCAAAGCTACCAACATCATTATGATATCGACACATATGGTGATAACCTAGTCTTACTATTTCAAAGTATTGTCTTAATGGGTCTTTTTATCCTAACCCATGTACTTTTTATCCTTCTTAAAGGGCATTATTCTTTAATTATCTATCCCAACATTATTTCCATGATAACATAATTAATAATAATTTTTTTATGAGATATAGGTAATTATACTCTTAAAATGTATCTTAACATCTTGAGACTATTATATCATAAATAAAATTAATGATTTATCCTTTATTAGCTTATTTAAGATAATTAATTTTTATACCTCCAAAAGAATTACGCAAGAGTCACTCCCTCTCTCAGGGACCCACCCATTGATCTCTTTCCACCCTCTTTAAGTCCATATTAGCATAATCTACACTTGTAACCCTACTTGCTATAGGGTTATTTGGAACAAGTGATTAGTAACATTAATAATTCAATAATAAACCTGATTTAATGTCTCAATCATAGCTTGTACATTTTTTTTATGAAATTAGTTATGACTTAACTTTTGTGGTCTTGTGATGTTGATTAGTATATTGATAACATTTTACTTTAGTCTTTTAAAGTAATAAGGGATTAGTCTTTTCATACCCTTTATTAGTCATAGTTATTACTAATTATCATTATTTCATGTGAATAGATTAAAATTCCTCCATTACCTCAAGCATCTCCCATTCTTAGGTTCCCGCTTTACCTAGTTTGGTAAGAGGAAGAATAAACGGGTTTATAAAGGATTATACAAGGTGTTAGTGAATCAGCAATTGATATATCAAATTTCTATGACTGTAATTCAACAATTATGCAAAAATAAGATCCAATTATGCATTACTCATTGTATATTTTACTACAAAATCTTTAGTAATTCTTAAATAATTCAAATATTAAAATATTCATTACTATAAATCGTAGAAAGTAATTAGAAGTTTCTTGTTAATTACACTAGCATGAGGCTCTTACTCTCTAATTAAAAAAAAATTGAAAGCTTACCTAAGAGAATGGAACAAAATAGTGTTTGATAACATTTTTGTGGTTATTAAAACCATAAAAATAAGGAATGAGACAGAAGAGCTAAAATTCTTTTCTTATTAAGATGTCTAACCCACTATGGATCATGCAATTCCTTATGTAGCTTTCTTCATAAGCCATCTCCATAAAAGGGCAAATATTCTTCCATCTTTAAACCTTAAGAGTCCATGGTCCAATTCCATCTCACAATTCTTTCTTAGACATAATCTGACAACTTACTATAAGCCTCATCATCAACAATAGTAGCCCAAATTCTATTCATTATATATATTTCTGTCCAAGTCATAGAATAGAAGACAACGAACACCTATTTTTAACTTAGCACATCAGCAACCTTTTTATGTCTACTAGGCTTATGCTTCTATATATCATATTTAGCTAGGAACTCTTGCCAATGAGCTTACTTTGGTGATAACTTCTTATTTTTTTTGAAGAATGTGTTGACAATATTATCAGTACATATAACAAATTTTGTTTTCCAATAAGTACACTATATAAATTTGAAGGTAGTGTACTACAACAACCATTTTTTCATGAGCCAAATACTTTTGCTCCATAATAATTAGCTTCTTGCTTTTGAAAATAATGGGGTGGCCTTGTTTAATACATTTGTTTTCACTTTAAATAGTAAGTCAAAGTCAGGTAGCCATAGCATGGGTTCACTCGAAATGACTTATTTGAGTTTGTCAAATGCCTCTTGACAATCATCAAACCAGTTTCACCTCTCACTCTTCATCAAGACATCTATCAATAGGGTAGCCTGCTTTGAGTATACAAAATAAATCAATGATAATAATTTGTTAAACTAAGAAAAAATCTTAACCTAAAGACCTTTGTTGGAGCTTGGCAATCCATAATGGCTTGCACCTTCCTTGGATCCATCCTCACTTCGTGATTACTAACCAACTAGCCAAGAAACATGATCTCTTTCTTAGTAAATTCACATTTTTATTTCTTCACATAGAGCTAAAATTCTTTTAATTAAGATAATACCTTTCTCAAATACATCCAATGCTCTTCAAGAAAATTGTTGTGAATCACAATGTCATCTAAGTAAATCACAATAAACTCATTAAGATACTCATAAAGAATATTTTTTGTTAGCATATTGAATGTAGTGAAAGTGTTTATCAAGTCAAAGGACATGATTAGGAATTCAAAAGAGTAATAACAAGTCACACATGAGGTCTTGGCTTCATTCCCTACTACAACTATAATATTCTAATATTCTAACTACAAAGTGAACCTTGTTATCTTGTACAATCAATCTGGCAAATCTTGCACCAAAGGCATTGAGTACTTGTTCTTCAAAATCACCTTATTTTTTGGACGATAGTCTACACACATCTACAAAGAGCCATCCTGCTTTCTTTAAAATAGCATCAAGGCATCAAATGGAGCTTTAGATGGTTAAATAAATCCAACTTCTAAGAACTCATTTATTTGTTTATGCAATTTACCCAACTTAAGAAGACATCCAATATAGTGGATGTATAGGAGAAATAGCACTAGGTAGCAACCAAATTTTGTGAACAATCACCCTTCTTGGAGGCAAACTTCTAAGCAACACTAATGGATAACATCTACAAACTCCTTTAAAATTCTTGAAATTGCATTAGGTACCTTGTTAACTTGATCTTCCTTGATCTCTACCAATGCAACAAGGAATATATCCTTATCAATTTTCAACTCTTTTTTTAGTTGCATTGTTGAAATACATTATGTTTTGTTCTTTCTCTCTACTTTCTTTTTCCTATATAGATAGCAACATAGAACAAAGTGAGGAGTTGCCTCTTACATTACCATAATCCTATCAAGATAAGACATTAGAATTGTTTTAGACTTCCTACAAAAGTCTACTCCATGGATCAAATCTAATCATCCAAACGAAGTGCCAATAAATTGGATTTTTCATATCTAATTTCTTAAAGTTAATGATACACCATAAGTCATTCCATGCATAAGTTGAGCTTTTGTAATTACTATTTTCCAGAAACTGGGAAGTTTCCTAGATTTGTAACCTAAACTTTTGAACAAGCCATGTTGCCACAAAAGTGTGTGTAGCACCCGTGACCACAATTACCAAAATTCTTGGCCATTCATCTTCATTGAGACATGCATCAACAAAGAATGAGTAATAGTCGCATTATTACTTGTGTTCAACATTTTAGTTGAAACAACTACTAAGAGATTGAGTAATTACAAAGAATTAACAATTATAACAACTTTTTTTTTTATCAAATTTCTCATTAATTTTCTCAACCATGAAGGAAGAAAGCTTCTCATGCTTGGGACAATCTCTAGCACGATAAGGTCTATTGCACAAAAAACAACATTACTAAATTATTAAGCTAATTGTACCTTGGAGGGAAGATGTCACACTTTTTTGCTTGCCTTTATCATTCTTCTCACCATCATCATACTTTCTTGCATCCCACTTCTATTCCCCTCTCTTTCTTTGCTTTTCTCTTTAGATTTTGAAGGGGCTTCTAAAACTTTGGATACTCTTTAGTTAACAAGAGTGCCAATAGCAATGATCACATCTAGATAAGAAGTTAAAAAGCTTGTCTTTCTTAAACATATTATGAATGTCCAACATCAAGAAACTAAACTTCTTGACTTATTCTAGCACAGCACTATGCATCAACTTCTTGAGAGCATTTTAAGTCATCCAAGAAGCATTATGAGGGAGAAATTTATCATTCATTTCTCTCTTGAGTTTTTCCCATGTATCAATCTTTGGCTTTCCAACATTTGTATTATCAAAGCTACATGTTCTCCTATTATAATTTCATATCCTTATTGAGATACATGCTAGAAATGACCACCTTCTTCACATCTAGTACATAAGCAATAACGAAGTACTACTCCATGTCTCGTAGGAAGTTCTCCAACTCTTTAGTATTCTTAGTGCCATTGAATTACTTTGGTTTAGGAATCCTTATGGGATGCTCATTATCTTTTTAAAAAATTTTACTTCTTTAGGAGCCAGTGTTAATTTGCAATGCATTTTTTCCTACTTATGATTGATTTTCTCAAAATCCTCAATAAGGGTTTACTGGAGACCTGTCAAAATTGACTCCAAGTTTGCAAATGTTTCAAAATGGCTTGCAAACATTCCTTGTTAGCTGCAATGTCAAGGAGAGCTTCCACCCATTAATTTTTTTTTTCTGAGTTCATAGATTTTGTTGGCCATCTTGATGAATGAGGCTTTGATACTAGCTATCATAGGAATAGTTTCATATAGATTTGAAAAATGCAATCAACAACTTGCAGTGTGGTGACTAAGAACCCCATCCATAATGCCTTACCAAAATACAAAAATGTACAAAATAAGCAAACTTAAGGTTTGGAAAGCACTTTTCCTTTACTAGATTTTGTGAGAGAAAAAATGTACAAGATAAGAACTACATACAAGTGCATAAGTTGTTCCTTAGAATCTCTTTCATAATGATTTGTAGCCTTACAAGTGGTGAATAGTTACTCAATCCAACACAAAGTAATAGTTCTTTAACTTTCCCAATTGCTAGTCAAAGACTAATAAACACATTTTTTTTATCCAAATCTACTGAAACTACTAGTGTGTCACTCTATTATGTGTGACCTTATTTGGCTTATCATTGGTGTAGATAGATTGCCAAGCTATGATAGGTACTAAATGTGAATAGTGACCACTCTAACACTATATTAGAATGAAGTAACTAGTGGTAAAGTACGATGAGGTACCAATGTGAATGGTGTATCTACAATTCAAATGTAAGATGTTGATATTTGATCGTAATTTTCCAGTGCAATATGTTGTCAAATGTTTTAGCAGTGGGAAGGCTTCAAAATGGAAAGTTGAAATGCCATATGGTATAATTTAGAAGATCATTGTGTACATTATGTTTTTGGTGGTCGAGAATCCTTCAATATTTAGTTTTGTATCAAAGATAATCTATAACGATCGTGCATCATACATTGTACAATGCTGAAATGTATTGTAAGTTAGCTTTATCCATATTCATCATGGTTCTTTAATGCGATGGATGTTGTAAAAGTCTCATACATATGTATTAGCTAAGTGAGTAGCCATTTTTGTGAGTGATCTAACTATTTTGTTACTCTCTTTGGTTATGTAGTGCCAATCCACCTTGATTGCTTTGACCTCTTGTTTAATTTGTTGGATGCATTTAGCCAATTCCCAATGAATTTTTTGATACCCTTAAATCATATTAAGTAGTGTAATATAGTTCGATCAATCACAGTCTTTGTAATTTTATTGCTTTTGCATGATGCCAAACCTTTGAAAATAGTAAAGGCTATTGCTTCCATTACTAATCATCTTCTAATAAAAAAGGCAATGGCTTTTATTAACCTTTGTGGTCATTAATGATTCTACGAAAGTTGGATATGTTAGACCATGAACATTAAGCTTCATTTTGTTAGCAAGTGGTAAGATCCAAATGACTAATTCATATGTTTTGAACAACATGAGCATGAATAGAACAATTAAGGCAAGCTGAACTATAATCAAGTCCTCTTAAGATGTTTGCATGAGAGATAAACATTTGAATGTGTTGCAATAGCTACATACATCATTGCTTATAATGTTCATAACTAATTGGCTTATTTCCTTATACATTTTAAGGTTCCAAGCTTTGCAAATATTTTAGCACATTAGTAGGGACCAAATATGAAGAACTTCATCCATTGTTGTATGTATTTTAATTTACTACGACCAACTATGAAATACATCTTGTATGTTAAGATATTTTTCTATGCTTAATTTTCAATGCATTGATAAAGAAAGACCCCACCTTATTTGTTAAGTCATAGTAAATGAAAACATGATTCAAAGAATCCTCACTATGGCAGTGAGGGTATTTAGAGGCCAGTTGAAAGTTTTGATTCTTCAATTACTCTAAGAAAGAAAGTAATTTATTTAAGATTATCCATACCAATATTAAAATTTTGATAAGACATAAAGTTTCATATCATCTTTCTAGACTTCAATATCATATGCTTGTGTCTGATAGCATTCTAGCCAAAGTGTAAGTTAAATATACCAACCAATATAAGAGTCTAGATAAGAGAGTTAGTATTGATACATAATTTTTAATTATTTATCACTAAATTTATAGAACCTCCCATTCACTTCTATGTATCAAAAGTATTATCTTTTCTACTACTTTTTAGGTATTTACTTTTCATATATTTTGTTCAGAGTGATTTGTCATTTAGTAGCTTCTAGTTTAACTTTATAGAGAAGGTAGCAATAATTTCTTTGAGTTAGTCTATTGGCTAACAATGATAAGCTTGTTACTCATTACTTAATAATGAGGATTAACACATGATTAAATGTTGTCTTACTAATATGATGCATTAAGAAGTGAAGAAATAGCGCTAGCCATTTTGTGTTACAAAATAATATATCTAGTTGCTTCTATTATGAATTATTATATGCTAAGAAATCTAAGATAGCTTATTTACATGTATTTAAGAGCAAGTGTTACATTCTTAACAATGGAAAGAGAGAACTAAGAAAGTTTGATGCAAAATCAAACAAAGGTATCTTCTTAAGATATTCACTTAATGGTAGATCATATAGAATATATAATAAGAAAATCCAATTAGTAGAAGAGTTTATTTAAGTATCTTTTGATGAGTCTCTTGTCATTAGACATAATATAGTAACCATGAAAGAAGATATTGAGGAGTTTGAGAAATCAAGCATTGATGATAATAATGTGCATAAATAAAACAAAAATGAAGCTCAAGAATTAATAAGAATTCAAGTCTTTGAAGAATAGAAGTATAATAAGGATCTTCCTAAAGACTAAGTACTAAAAGACATGGAGAAAGGAGTAAGAACTAGAAATAATTTATACCACTCATAATTTGTATCTTATAAACTAAAATCTATTTAAGAAGCTTTGCATAATAAGTTACTTAATAGCCTTGAAAGAAAAGTTAAGTTAATATAAGAGGATTAATTTTTGAGAGTTAATCCCTATACCTCTTGACCATTTTATAATTAAAATGAAATATTTTTTAAGAACAAATTAGATAAGACTAGAATCTTTGTTATAACTAAGGCTAGGTTGGTAGGTAATGAATGTAATAAAAAAGAGTGAATAGATGTTAAAGAAACCTTTACACCCATAACTCAATTAGAATTCATTAGAATACTCTTATTTATGCTTGTTATAATGGCTTCAAGTGATATCAAGTGGATGTAAAAAGTGACTTTTTTTAATGGTTTTATAAATAAAGAGGTTTATATAGCACAGGTTTTGAAGTTCATAACAAGCTATGTCATATTTATAAATTGAAGAAAGCATTATATGTTTTAAAACAAATACTTAAGACATGATATAATAAGTAGTATAATTTTTTTTTTAATTTTAAGTCATTTTATTAGAGATAGAGTACATATTATACTTTTTATTAGAAATAAAAAGGTAGCCCAATTAGTTTATCAAATTTATGTTTATAATATAATTTTTAATTTAATTATCGATGGGATTTATGAAGAATTTCTAGATATAAAAAATAAGTTTGATGATAGAATTTATTTTCTTTCTTAGATGATAAGTAAAGTAAAAAATGAACTTTTTATATCTCAAACTAAGTATACTATAAAATTTCTCAAGAAATTTGGATTTGAAATTTTAAAGGCTATGTTAATAATTACATCATTGGATAAAGATAAAAAAAATTAGTTAATCTAAAATTGTAAAAAAAATGACATGTTCTTTGTTATATCTAACTACTAGTAGACCCAAAAAAATGTATAATGCATGTGATGTATAATATTTCAACTAAGTCTTAAAGAGTCTCACTTGTAAGCTTTAAATCATTATTTAGATATCTTATTAGAACTCATACCTTAAGTCTTTAGCTAAGAATTGATTTGATGCATACTCTAGTGCTAATTTTGAAAGTAATATAATGGATAAGAAAAGTTCTTATAGAATTTGCCAATTGCTTGGTTATTCTCTTATCTCTTGGGCTATTATAAAACAAAACTATGTAGCTCTATTTGTAATTAAATCTAAGTATATTGCTATTTATAGTTGTATAGTTCAAATTTTATGGATTAAACAACTATTAGAAGACTATGATAATACCATTTATCTAATTGAAAACTTAATTTAATACTCTCAATCTAAGCTTATAGACACTATATATCACTTCAATTAGGAATAAGTGAACCTTAAGATTGTTCATTGACTTTTGTCCCTTTAAGCACATACATGCCTAATGTTTTTATTAAACCTTTACTATTAAAAACATTTGTTAAAATTAGGATATCATGAGAAGTTACCAACCCCTTTAAATGAACTACCTCCTAAATAATAACAAAAAGGGAAAGAAGTTTAATATATGTCATAGAAGTGAGAGTTGTTTATGCTATCATTTAAAGGGAGTGCTTAGATTTAAAGAGAATAGTTATTATGTATTTCATCATTTGTATACATTTTCTTAATCATTTTCTTGCTTTATCATACATGAAGGCACATTTGTAGTGGTGTCTTTACCATCATCAAAAAAGGGGATTATTAATCCTATGCCTTATGTGAGTTGTGATGATAATAAAATTATATATTAAAGTATACAAATATGTTACTTTAATTGTTGCCTTAGAAAGATCAATATATGATGATAATGCAAGATGTTTTGACATTATATCTCACCATGAGACATTATCAAGGATGATGCATTTCACAAGTGATTAAAGTCATGTACAAACATTACTCTTGATGGTATGGCTGTTATCATGAACATATTTTATTTTACTTGAATGAGCTAAAATATTAAAACCTATATTATTTTACATGTAATATTTAGAATTATAAACTTGCACAAGTCACCTTACATATACACTTGAATTCCATTACTACTCAAGTATCTTTTAAAATATTATTAGTTTTGTTAATATACTTTCATCATTTAAATTTTTTGATAATAAGAGCTTAAAAAGATCATTATTTTCAAATTTTATTAAAATTATACTTATTATATCATACGATATTCTTATAGTATAATATGATTAGTATGAACTTAAGTATATGAAGAAGAAAATAATTAATTATCTAATTAAGAATTTTAAGTAGCATTTTGACTTATTATATATTAAAGTTTATTATATTGTATAGTATGATTAATTTTTATAAACAAGGTATTATTAATTAGACTATATTTTAAGTATTTTATGTAGTCCAAATATATTCATATAATAGGATAATATCATCACATAATATGATCAAGTTCTTAAGATGAGAAGTGAAGCCTTAAAAAGTTTGTATAATATGATAATTTTAATCGTAAAATAATTTAAGTCTTATATATTAACACACCTTTGCTACATTTAAACTCAAGACCTTCTGATGGTACATGAATTTTTAACATATATATGTGTATTTTATTTTGTGTTCTTCTTATAGTACGATTCTATTGATCACATGATAAAAATGGAATCACAAACTTATAACAGCTAGCTGAACCTTTTTGAAAAACAAAAAATAGACATTGCCTAATTGTTGGAATTACCTTTGTCAATCTTATGAAGGTTCTGTGCCTATAGATAGTCTAATAAACCTTTAAAGAAGAACTTAATATGAGATTGTCAAATCAAAATAATGAATCTTTACTTCTAGCAAATGGAACCTTTTTCAATATTCCAAAATTATTGAGATCCCTTTCTAAAGATGCATACACTCTCATTCTTCACTCCTTTTCATCAATGATTGGCAACATATTTTCATATATATGTTTAGTATGCCACTTGTTTATGCATTGGTTGTAGATGAATGTTATATATTCTTTACCTGCAAAAGTGTTTTTAGTTCATTTTTGTTATTATTCTTTGGAGCTTCTTTATTTATTGCCTCTTATAAGGCATTATATTCTATTGCTCTTTAACTATTTGAAGATCTATGTGGATCTTCTTATATGAATGTTCAGCTACTCATCTTATAAGAAAAGATGTTTATATTATGTAAACTTGTTATAACGTGGCTAAGTGCTTAAAAGTCTTTGAATATTTACTTATTACAAATTATTACAATTATTTCCAAAACTAAGCAAAATTCTTCTTAAAATCTTCTAGTGTAATCAACAATGAATTCAAGAATTTAAAATAAGTATCAACCATATTTAACTAATTTAAAAAGAAATATAATTCGCCACCCCTCCCCTCCCCTTATGGGAAGGTTGTTCTTTAGTACTATCGTGCCACAGGTATCCTTAGTTGCATACCGAAGGCTAAGGTACTATTGCACTATGGGATTTCTCCAATTTCATACACTTTTATCACATTAAGTATGATTACTCCATTGGATTTCTCTCAATTACATACTTGGGGTATTATCACACCATGGGATTTCTTATAGTTGCATAACATTATAACACATCATCTCCTTTTAAAAGCACTTCTACTTTGTCTTAAATTTTCTTCAAAACCTTTGTAAATTTTTTTTTATTATATATCATATTGTTTTGCTAAGGATTGAACCATCCAATATCTAGACATTATTGTTTGATCAATTAATTAGACCATTCAATCAATCCGTCATCATCAACCTATGGCTTCTTAATTCAATTAAATTATTTAATTCTATGTTCAAACCATTTGATTTAATCACAAGAAGCATGGGAACAATAACAATAGTGTTTAAAGTTTCCCAATATTCCAATCAATCCATTTTTTTAGCTAGAATCATGCAACAATAATTTAATAAACTCCTCACAACATTATAAACATGAATCTAAACTCAATTTTTATTCCACTAAGAGATTGCAAGGATTTCTATGAAAATTGAAATCTTATCTTTTTTCTTTTCTAATTCTTCCTCACAACCACTCCACTACCTTTGATTTCTCAACTAAGCTTCTTCTTATCCTTCTTTCTCAATCCTTTCCTTTCTCTCCTTCCTCCAATTTTTTTTATTCTAAATTATTCTTATGATTGAAACAAAATGGAAGATGACTTCCCCCTCTTCTCTCTCTTTCTTTCTCTCTCCTATCTTTAGTAAGACGATACTATGTTATTGTTGAAATCAAATTTTAATCTAACTGGTATTATTTGCATTCTTGCTAGAGAATAACCTCACTAATTTGTTAAATTATTTTTAGAATATTTGGCTCTTTCAACCCTAAGCATCTTTATATTTATCTTAATTTTTAAACTCCATTTAGAATTTATACACTTTATTTCATGCTATTTTTTATAAATATTATTTCACTATTTCTTTTAATTCTTAAAAAAAATCACCATAAATTCATCTTAATTCATAATTTAATAAAATTATAACCCTTGACCTTATCAATGAGCTCAAACCCAGCAATCAAGTTCTTTCATAAATTATTGATATTTATTTTATTTGAAATCTTACCAAAAAAAAGTCTCTTTAATGGCCATTATTGAATATACTAAAAATAACTTAAACTTCATAATTACATATAAAAACATTTTCATCAACCAATAAATGATTCATAATTAAATTCTATTGTTTATAATTCATTTCAAGCTATTACATTTAGCAAGGACACTCCATATCAAGTAGCTATATGCCTAACTCTAGAATCACAATAGTGTTATTAACAGGAGCAAAAGAACAAACCCTTAATGATCTAGCAATGGCAAACTCACCCACTCCACAGGATCTAGTGGAAGAACGAAACCATCTACAACAAATTCATCCAAAACTCGCACGACATATGAACCCAAAAAAAGATTCAGCAAAAGCAACACAGATCTATTTAATTAGTAGCAATGTTAAACTTTATGAACCTTGCACAACAAATTCTATGGCATCCACAACTAGTAATAGGCTTAACATACAACAAAACATTTTCTTCATGCAGCAAAGTGAAGCGTCTTGTAGCACATCCAAAGGATCATGTGCATTACTTCTGAAAGCCTATGTTAACTCAAGCAATGGAACCTAGAGATGGCACTTCATATAGAATAATTGAGACCTTCCATAGTGTAGGATTCAAGGTTATTGTGATTCTGAGACATAAGAACAAGCATTACAATGTAAACATTAAATGAATAGAAATAAATTACAATATCAATATTAATAGTGGAAAGTAAACTCATCATAATGGCGAAGTTGGAGTTGAAAGAAAGGCAATCCCTGTTGCAGAACTACTTAAACCACGTTTCCTGTATCATCATTTAACGATATGCATATAAAAATAGCCGTTAAACCAGGTAAAAGACGCATGAATAAGCATACACTCCATAATAAATCAAACTCCAGAACAACGAAGACAACCTCCAGGATATGCCTCTTTCAGGTCACCCATAAATAGCTACAAAATTCGCCACAAACCATAAAAGTCTGCTCAAGCAGCCAAAAAAAAAAAAAAAAACAAAAAAACAAAAAATCCAAAAGCATGCAAAACAAACCCAACTCTTACAGCTTACATAACAGTTCAACGAGATTATTCAGGTTGGCAAATGGTCTAAGCAGCATCAGCAATAATAACCAGTTGAAAGCATCACAGAAGATCAGCAACATTGGATGGTAGCTCCTCAATCAAGACATTATAGAACCTCTGGATATCAGAAAGCATCCTAGCGTCCTCCAGGGTGACGAAGTTGATGGCCACACCTTTCCTCCCGAACCGCCCACTCCGTCCAATGCGGTGGAGATAGTTCTCCGGCTGCGTTGGAAGGTCGAAGTTGATGACCAGGGACACCTGTTGCACGTCGATGCCACGAGCCAGAAGGTCGGTGGTGATGAGGACACGTGAAGAACCGGAGCGAAACTCTCGCATGATGATATCCCTAGTGTTCTGGTCCATGTCACCGTGGGTGGCTGAAACTGTGTGATCCCTGCTCCTCATCTTGTCGGTAAGCCAATCAACTTTGCGACGGGTGTTCACGAAGATGACGCTCTGGGTGATGGCTAAAGTTTCGTAAAGGTCGCAAAGGGTCTCCAGCTTCCAATCCTCCTTCTCAACGTTGACGTAGAACTGCTTTATACCCTCGAGGGTCAGCTCATCTCGCTTGACCAAGATCCTCACAGGCTTGTTCATGAACTTACGGGTTATCTCCAAAGCCTCGGGGGGCATCGTTGCAGAGAAAACCCCAACTTGAATATTAGAAGGAAGAAGTTGGAAGATATCGTAGATCTAAATCGACAATAAATGATTAGAATACGTTAAGGAGTCTTCTTAATCTCAATTTCTTCCATGATATCCATTCATGATAACACTTGCAAAAGAGAAAGATGCTATGAATCATGTTTCAAACCCAACTGTTTAAAAATTCTTCATTTCAAAATTCAAAAATATAAAAATCTTAACCAACAATTCACCAAAATTCCATTCTCTCATGTAAAACTCCTCAAAAATATTTTTTTCAAATCTTCTTTTTAAACTCACAAGTTATTCATAAACAAAACATAACGTTTCTATTTATGAATCAAAATTAATAGAACTAGGAACAAAAATACTAATGATGTGATTAAATTGCATAGACAAATTTACAAAGAAAAACATTGCTAAAAAACTACTAAGTTAGTACTACACTGCAAAATTCGCATGTTCAACCTATCAAGCTTTAGTCTTTCCAAAATCTTCAGCAGGGACCAGCACACGGGTCAACATTAACAAAACTAATTTGCAGAGCTACCAAGTTCATAACCTCAAGATGAACCAACTTACTTGCAACACTGAAAAAATACTTTCAGCTCAAGATGAACCACCTTTAGACGCTTTAGGTAAAAAAGATTATGTGTATGTTAACTAAATAACTGACCTTATACACAATGAGATTAAACAACTAAGAAATGATATTAAGAATAAATACCCACAAGAATAAGATAACAGAAGTAAACAAAAAAGTTAGAAATAAACCACCAGAAAACATTAAATACAAACCTGGTCCTTGAAGCCTCGTGAAAGCATCTCGTCTGCCTCATCCAATACAAACATCCTAATATAATCAGGGCGAAGCGAGTGCCTTCGCAACATATCGTACACACGACCAGGTGTACCAACGACGACGTGAACCCCACTGGAAAGGATTCGCTGATCTTCACGTACACTGGTTCCTCCAACACAAGCATGAACTTTTACACCAAGGTAGTCTCCAAGTGCACGCATAACCTTCTCGATCTGCTGGGCCAATTCTCGAGTTGGTGCAAGAACCAAGGCTTGGCATTCAACCATGCCATAATCAAGTTGCTGCAAAATTCCAGAACAAAATGTTGCTGTTTTTCCTGTTCCAGATTGAGCTTGTTGTATGACATCAAGTCCCTTGCAGAAAGGAACAATTCCTCTTTGTTGAATAGCAGATGGCTTTTCAAAGCCTGCAGTAAATTTAAAAGGCCATATCAACTTACTACCAAAAATAATGAATTACTTGTTTCAAATGCATACCATAAGCATAAATTCCTCTCAGTAAGTTTTCATGCAGACCCATGGAATCAAAACTATCATAAACCTCATCATATGATGTGAAAAGTTCGTCAGTCTCAAGCCTGCAACAATATAATTAACATGAAGAATTGACAACACTAACAAAGAGCAAAGCTTGAAAGAATATTTGCGTACAATTCATTCATTTTAGAATCAAAGTGCTTTTCATCAAACTGAGATCCTTCTGGTGCTAGCCCTGCCATGTCTACAACAAGAAGGATAATATTACGAGGTAAAACATGAAACAAATATAAAATTACAAATCAGAAACACAATTTTCAAATAAAACGCAGAGCTTTCACACGTATTACCAATACCGATAAAAATGCACAAGGAAAATAACAGATGCAGATATTGTGCCTCAGTAACAGAAAAGCTAAGCTCAGGAAAAACGAGTAGTAGTTTAACAGCAAGATAAGATGGACTAAAGTACATCTAGATATCATAAAGATTTAATAAGGATCATATTGTATTATGTTTATTAAGTGCATCAAGAAATCATTTAGGTCCTATACTTGGATTAATTATCATAAAAAAATAGCAATTATAATCAATCAAAAGATACACTGATTTAATGAAATAACCTTCTTCCACAAGAAAAAACATGTCATTGTTTTGACTCATATAAATCAACATCTACAACTGATTATAACCAGAAAAACATTGGATTTGTTTCACTCTCCTTAATAAAGTCTTTAATCTCCTTTCTAATCATGGACGAACACATATGCATTCTTTACTTCATATAAACACTGCAATTTAACTTGCAAGGTTGAACAGAATTATTAAATTAAATCAACTTTAAGGATGCCATGCTATATATTGGTATTCTCTGAGTATTTTTGAATTGCTATTAGAAATACTGAAAACTGCACAAAACTTTTTCCAATATGTATCAAATCATAAGATGATTATTGATGCAAATTATAGATTCGTGGAAAAATAGAATAAGCTTACTTTTAGTGAGGGTTTAGTAGGAGATTACAAATCAAAGAAAGAAAGCAAAGGGAAGGCATCTTGTACATTGAGAATTACCAAGAAAGAAGGGAGAAGACTTTCATTGAGGACTACAAGGAAAGAAAGAGGATGAAGGGGAAAGAGCTCTCTACACTAATGTTGATGATTAGTTTCCTAATCTTAGCTTTTGGTACTAAGATTAGTTGCCTCAAACTGGACCTTAGGAGTTCTATAGGTTGATGATGTAAACTAATTATTTTTGCACATAAAAGATTATAACTATCACTTGATTATAACAAGATAACCACTAAGGACTAATACACATTGATGAATTAGTTATAACTGCCGTGTAGGAACTTAAACATTGATGATGTATCCGAATCAATTATAACCATTAGGACAAGAAGCTCACCACTGAAGATGCAGTCGAATTAACTATGACAACTTTCATAACTTAAAGTGGTGAATCTAAATTCTACATGTCGAGTATCCATCAGATGAAATTGGATACATGTTGCTTGATAAAGTTGGTCATATGGCCATTGCTCATCTTCAATTTTTTGAACCATCTTTAACTGATGGGCCTCAAAGTACAGGCCTCAAGAGTAATCTAGTCTTGAGGGTCTAGTCTTCAGAGTCCCGTATCAAGGGTCTGAACTTGAGGTCTAGTCTTGAGGATTTAAGTTAAGGCCATTATTGAATGCCACGTAGTTGAGATTTAAATCAATAATTGAGATTTAATTAATGAAATTTTACATTGTCAATGACATTTTAAGATGAATTTCCATTATTTATTCCTAGAACAATGTTAATAATATGACGATTAATAATATTCATCTACTTATTTAATTGAATTTAATTTCAAATATTATTCACATTTCAAAAAAATTGAAAATTTATCCAAAACAAACAAATTTATGTCATTTAGGAAATCAGCTAATTAACTTTGATCAATGAGGAAACTATAGATTTAATTATGTAAATAACGTTGTTAGCTGAAATACTGGGATCATTTTATGTTCAACTCTCCATGCAATTTCGAATTTAAAGTTTAGATGACCAGAATACGAATGAAAAATTAATACTGAAGGATTAATTAATTATATTAACATTTCTAATGTTCATTGTGTTTCCAGATCGTATGTTCCAGTTATGCATAACATAGTGCAATGTCTAGAGTTATTAAAGACTGAATTCAACAAATGGAAATTAACAAAACGGATTAATACAAGATGAATACATGATTAGAAACAAAATTCCCAAGTTAGTAGAACTTATAGGGAAAAAGATCTAAGAAATTACAAAGTACAAATGGCTGGCTCCAAGAGCCCAAACATAACTATAAACCTTCCGAGGAAAAACAATCCAGATTTTAATGGTTATTTAGTCTCTGTTTATACTAATTACTGGTTTTTCCATTGCATGTGTTCGGGCTTTGATAAAACTTCATATTTGTTATCTTGTTCAATTTATGTTCATACTGTTGCTAATGTGCTATTGTTTAAGTACATTATATATATGACGTATGAGAGTCATAAATACCATTTGAAGGGTGACTACACTTTACTACATAATCATATTATTATTTTGAGCAATACACAATATTCATTATAATTATCCATTGGTTAAGCTAATGTATACGTGTAAGTGATGAATGATACTAACTTATGTATCACATAACTCTTGATTTATTTGCAATGGGTGCGCATAGCAGTGACGACCATCTTTAATGGAAAAACACAACTAAAAAAAAAAAAAAAACAGGATTAATACATCCCAAATGGAATGTCACAGTCTTAAATTACAAGGTTATGACTTCAATTATTTTCTTCTATTAGCTGATGTATATGCCTTGTTATACATTTCATTCCAACAAGTTCAGTAAAGGCACTAATTTAATATGAGCATGATGGATAAGGATGGTAATCAGAGTATCTTTTTTATTAAAGATGCCTTGTCAGCCATCATGAACTATGATAAAACATCTTTAAAAGGTGAAAGCAATTAGGTTTAATATCATGTTTTACATCATAGCTCATGTGAGGTTGCTACCACCATTCTCAATGTTAAAACCACTATTTATGGGCTTCAACAAAATTAAGGGAGTGGTAAAGAGACACTCTTATGCTTCAATGCATCATCACTTCCGTGTACTAGACAAAAACTTCAATCAATTGTCCATTTTAGACCAAATTTGCCACAATTCTTGATCATGCAAGGTATATAAACAACTCATGTTATTGAACATATGGCAAAAGAAAGTTATCTTCCCCCATGCAAAAGGCTAATCATTCCCATTCCATTTCACATAGAAATCTATTTAGTGAACACTTTTCTAAGGAATGAGACAATAACTCACTGAAGCCTCCATGGTCCAAGGTGTCACAACAAAATTTCAGTTTGCTAACATTGACATAACTATTTTGTCCTCAAACAAAATTGTGAGAACGAATGGTCATGACTCCATAAATATAACTTAGGAGCTTTCCTTCCCAATCCAATGTTAAACTATTCATTCATACACCTAACACCTAGAAACCACTTTAAGAGTTCACAAATTGTCTATCGAACCCTCTCCAGCCAGTAATAAGGGAGGAATTAGGTTATAACTTGTTAGCATTATATGATATCTCAAATGGGCATGAGCCTTAACAAAACAATTGATAGAACAAGTCCTTAATAAGTATTAGTACGACGTTTTACTCCAAATAATTAAATTGGACAACCCAAATCAAGCCTTCTTGCACATTTTTGTGGGCCTGTGTAAATGTTCCTTTAAACAAACGAAATAGGTAAGTTGAGTCTTTGACTAGGTTCTCAGTAAATAAATCCACCATAACTTATCTTTGTATTTGAGCAACTATCAATGCCGAACCTGACAACCAGTAGTGCGTAAGGGAAACACATAGGTATACACAATATCAACAAAAAACAAAGCCAAATTATTAGGATGGATTGGGTTCTAGTCTCTGACTAGCAAGACCATTGTAAATAAATTAACAAGTACCATTAGCAATGACAAGACTACTATAACATGAAAACATCAAAGCATTGAAAAAAGTTTGTTTAAAATACGTTCTTATTCTAATTATAGTCACAAATAATTATCCAAAAAACAACCACAACAAAGTCCAACATTTAGCAATTATTTAAAAAAATATGAACAAAAATACCAAAAATATTAAATTAAGTGCTTGTTTCATTCAATGTTACATATATGTTAATTTTACTGACTACCTATATTATCATTTTATTTATTAATTATAGCATGTTTTATTCAATTTTATTATATCAATTAGCTCAAATAAGCAAAACAAGCTTTAGCAATCCCAACTTGCTTCTAATAAATTGAACAAGCTTGAGGCATAAAAAGAGAGAGGACAAGACACAACATACCTTGCATTAGAAAGCATGATGTCAAGATGACACACAAGTTTAATTTATATCTAGTAGTTGCTTTGGTGGCAAGATCATAAATTTATGGAATTGTCAATCGAAACAAAAAAGTTCTTTATTTAACATCGAGATAACATCAGATCAAAGGATCATAAAGCATATGATGCTATTTACAAAGGTTTTTAAGTAGTAGCCATATCTAGCATTGAACACTACATTGGGACGTAATGATTAATGAGTAAACAAGGATGCCTAAACCGTATTTAGCAATTGACTGGATGCATCTAAATTGCTATACCAAAAACATAACCATTTCGGGTTTTCAATTCACGTCCTCCAACCAAACAAGTCATGTTTCGTCTGACTCATGTGATAAGAATCCCACATATCACATGACTAACAAACATGTTGAAATCCAAATTAGATGCAAGAACTTGCTCAATTTAGCCCAGCTTGAAATAAACAAAATAAAAAAAAATGAAAGAAATTGAAATTTCATGTTAGTTTTCTAGAAAAATAAGCAATCTTAACAAACGATTGGAATTTCATTTTGAATAAAACACGATCACATCATGTAAAGTATATTAAGATATGTGCTGACAATCAAATGAAACCCAACCTAAATCTTACATAGGTTGATCCAAACACACCATAATTTTCAGAAAGGTGTCAAATGGTCACAGTTTAATATTAGAGCTTCTGTTCCCTACTTTTGTTTCCCACCACCAACCATAGCAAATATTATAATATATAATTAATTCTCATAGAAAAACAGCCCATTCTTCCAGTTTTTCTCCATTGAATAAGCATGAAAGATGAGCTCGATCATAAGGGAACGTCAGAACATAAAGACAGCAGGTATATTCAAAGAAAGATAGTATTGCCAAAATAAATGTATCTTACATCTTCAGAGTCCTAATGAGTGTAATAAAAGAACAACTTAGGCGCCGAAGCGAAAATTAGCGAAAACCAATGTGGTGAAACCGAACTAAGAAAGATGCTCTTACGCTATACAATTTACTGATGCGATTATTTTACATGTGTATTCAATTAACGCTCGCAAAACCTGGCAAGACCCCCGTGAACGGAATAAATTTGAATCGAACTCCTAAAATAATTACAAAGACAAAAAATACGGAATATAAAAAAAATATATATATAAACGAAACATCCACGACTAGATAGATCTACAGGCAAAACTGCAAAGGGGGCTACAATCATAACCCAATCCATCAAAAAAGGTGCTTCACTAAAATCCAAAAGAAAAATCAAGATTTCTTTCATAACCGATCGTAAAACAGCGAAACGCAGGATGATCCAGCGATTTCAGAGTTCGAAACCTCAATGAAATCCTGCTGACTCGAAGAACAGGCACAGAGATCCATATGATGGCATAAGAAAGGACAGAACAAGAAAGAGAGATCTCATCACCTTTCGATCCGGAGAGAGAGGGGAATCGTCGATGACGCTAGTAAGGGAGGAGTAGAAAGCGCGAGCAAAACAGCGATCCTTTTCTTCGCTAGAGAAAGGAGACGGCTTTAGAAGCAGAAGGCACGCCCAGACGAAAAGGCCTGCCTTTAATAATTTTTATTTTGGCAAAAAATAGATTTTTTTCTTTTGTTAATGGTTTATTAAAATATTTGTTTTCTTCATAAACTGCGGTAATAAGTAGATATTTCTTATTCTTTTCGTGACAAGCAAGAAAACTTATTTTTTATTCGTATTAATAAACTATTCAAAATTAGACTTTAATATTATTTTATAAAAATATATCTTTCTATAACAGCCACCAATCTTAATTCATTATTGTCAAATCTTAATAGAAGCTGATGTTGGTTAATAATTAAATATTATTTTCGATGTTAATTTAAAAATTGTAAATATTATGATTTTTATACAAAATATATTTAATTTTGATAGACCACATCAAATACAATAGCATTTTAAAAGATATAAAGAGAATTATTACAAATTCATGATATGATCAATATATTTATCTTATTAAATAGATTAATATATTAATTATAAAATAAAAAATCAAAATAATTATCAATGAGCTAAAAAAGAAGTTAAAGTGAAAAATATTGCTCGGTCAATATATAATAAGTTGCTTTTTAGAATTTTAATTTTTTTATCACAATCCTTAAGAACAAAAAAAGATAATAAAAGGGGTTTTTATCTAGTGATTTTGGCTAGATTTAATATTAATTTGGTTAATATTATCACATCTTAACTGACAAATATGATTCACATATCAAAAGAATCAGAAACATCTATTAAATTAAATTAGGAGCAATAATTTTTTTTGTCTCAAAAAAATAACACCAATAAAAACTAAATTTTTCATTTTTTAAACTTTGAAGCTAAACCACAAAGCTACTTACTTTTTAATATCTTACAAAACAAAATACAAATATAATTAATATTATGACTAATAAATTATAAATAGTAAATCCAACTAATGGTATTCCTCTATAGTTGATATTAATAATCATCAATTATTTTGTTGCAGATCATTTGGAGTTTTGTTTTCTTTCTCATATGCTTTGTTGTATTTTATTGTTTACATATTACATGCTCATCTAATAACTTGAAAGTATTCAAATATCAAGATATCTAGATACATTTTGGCTTGTTTGCTAAGGTTGATGGTTTTGCTTCCTTATTTTAAGGTGGTTAGCTAAGCCAAACTACCTTAGGCAAATCTAAAATTGTTTACGCACCACTTTTGAAACATATAGATGAGACGAGTGCCCCACTTTCCTAGATAAATGTTTTCATTAGCCTTGTATAACTCCACTTCAAAAAGCAACTTATGCTTTATTATCCAAAAAGGCATCAATATTAAGTATTAATATTTCATAACTTCATTTAAACTGGGGTTGTTATTTCTTATAAGTGAACAAATCCATAGTTAATTATCCTTCAAAAAATAATACTTTTAATTAAGGAAGAGGATGCAATAACACTTGAATAAACTTGAAAGAATATAAAAAAGTCAATCACTATTTATCATTATCCTTTTTTATTATTATAGTCTTATGTTATAAGGGATAAGGCATTGTGGTACCATATAACAGTTTATAAACTCCCTTGGTCCAAAAAATTTAAGCCCAACATAGATCACATATAAGATCCTGATTGAAGCTTCATGTATATAGTACATGGCATGACTTATTTTCATATTAATAATTCTGATTCAAGGTGTTTTGGCTAGCCATGCCTTATTATCATCAAGATTCATCATGATTTTCATAGATTATCATAGTTCTTATGTTATTTACATGGTTTTTTTTCACTTGGTCAAAATTTTCAAAATTTAATAAGATGAAGTAGAACTTGATTTGACTTATTTGATGGTACTATAAGGATGATTCAACCCCTTAAAGAAAAGCATGGTTAGCCACCAATCTTTTATGAGCATCAACATCTCATGTTATTCTCTTTCTATTTTTTTTTTTTTATTTTTTTACAAAAAAGTAATGTTGAAGAGCAAGTAAAGTAAAACACGAAGAATTTTGAATTGTTTGATTTAAACTTAGATTTATATCCACTTTTTTATTCTTAATTTAGTCTTAACATATGATATAAATAACTATAAATGAAATATTATAAAATAAATAATATATTTAAAATAATATGAAATTTATGTTTTAAGTAAATCCTAAGTTTTTAGAATAAATTATTATAGATTTTGATATTTTAATTATCAAAATAAAGAGACTTAATAAATATCTTCTCCTAATAATACTCAAGCTTGTGTCTACTATGGTGTCAGTTACAATTTACACCCGAACACTACCATTGAAACTCCATAAGTCAATCAATAAAGTCTTCATGTGATGACTTATTAGATTTTAAGATGCATGATTTAAAATTATTTAAGAAAAAATATTTGTGATAACAACACAATAGTTTTGCTATTATTAAACAAGCACTATAATTATAAAAGATATAATACTCTTTTTCTTTTGATGATGATAAAACTATTGAACAAATCTAAAAATAAAATCATATTAAATTATACAAAGCTATAAATACTCTCTCAATGTTCATACTCCTCCTCAATATATGTAATTGAAATAGTTATAAGACATTAGATGCATGAATACTTATCATTTTTCACTTTCCTCTTCCTTTTTGTCATATATTAAGATAAAATAACTTAAAATCAAGCAAACAAGGGGTAAATAAGACTATACAAATGTTTAAAACAAATAATAATAAATGACCAAAGATTTACAACAATTCACTTATTAAAAATATTAATAAATAAATATAAAATTATTGAAAAATAAATCAAATAAGAAAAAATTTCTAAGGGTTTTTTTTACACAACTCTCCACAAAATTGTTGCATATAAAAATTTAAAATTATCACTACCAACAAGCAAGTAAACAGGCTTAAGATTTTAATTTAAAAAACATACTTTTATATAATTTTCTTCCTTTCTAATTAAAGCATGGGAAGCAACTTACAACCATAATCAATATAAGATTTAGATTAATGAACCCAAACAAATTTTGGTCTAGTGAATCCACAATCAAGTAAAGCATCATTGCTATGTACATTCTTATTCTTTGCAACTCATACATAAGTAAAATACTTAACATTATTTCTTGTCTTTCAATCTTTATATAGTTGACCTTTTATTGAACAATAATTACAAGTAATGGAGCATGAGAAAAGAAATCAACAACATACATTGATTTAATATTATGTAAAGAAACATTCTTATGCATGTGATGTGTTGAAACAACACAATATGAATGTGATTTTTTCAATTTTTGAAAAATAAGTTTTTCTTTTATATGCTCACAAATTGTTTTAGTAAGTTTATTTCAAGTTAGATCTTCAAACAAGCTAATGTCATCTTTATGTTTCTTTTCTAATTATTATTCTTTCAATGCAAGTGATTGAAATGCTCTAACTAATTCAAAAAAATTATTCACTAATTCTTTATTAGAGAAATTACTTATATCATTGTCCTTACTCCCAAATGAAACATCATGATATGTCATGAGACATATAAATTCTCTTTCATCATTTTTCTAATTACTTGAAGAATCCTCATAGTTGACCAAAAGACAAATCAAGTTATTTTTTTTTCCTTACTTTTCTCACCACTTGAGGAGGATTTTGATTCTTCCAAATCAATCCAAGAAACCATCATGGCCTTCTTCTTGACTATCTTCTTCATCTTGTTCTTCTTGCAAAAATTCTTTTTGTTTTTTTAATCTTCTCCACCAATTTAGGACAATAGAGGTAATAAAGTCCAAGCTCTTTGCATTTGTGGTAGCACACCCCTTTCTTCTCTATCCTTTTATAGCTTCTCTCATTTTTTGAGGTACCTAAAGTAAAAGACTTGAAGAATTTTGCTATTCTTTTAGAAAGCTCTTCTGACCCCTATTACATTGAGAATCCTTATTAGATGTAAGTGAAGTAACTTTCAATGCAATATCCTTCTTCTTCTTGGATGGTTTGGGCTACTATTTTTCTTTTCTCTTTTTGTTTCCATCTCATTATTCATGAATTCACCAAGCAACCCATCCAATGAGAGATGATCCAAGTTCTTGGAGGTTTTGATAATAGTCACTAAGGGGGCCAAACTTCCTTGATAATACCCTCATCTATTTTTTCTTCCGCAACTATTATTGCTCATAAGGAAAAGTGGTGTACAAAGTTACTAATCGCATGACTTAGTAACTAACACAAGACACAAAGAAAAGTTTATTACAAGTAAGGATTAAAACTAAACCTCAAATTGTTGCACTCTGGTGATTGATAAGGTGAGCTGAGATAGAAGTAGGAATCTTGTTTTAGATTAAATTGATCTTATGCCATGCCAAGTACCCAATTTATAACCATTTGTTTGATCCTCAAGTATAGAACATTCCCTTGATCAAGCCTAGTAAAACCCATTATAGGTTAAGGAATTTGATTACGTTTCAAGTATTGACTTTAGGTGGAATAGCTTACTAATTATGTCAATACATTTGTAATTGTATTACCTTCCCTATAAAATTGTGTCACAATTAGAAAGTCTTACCTTGAAGAATGTTTTTAATGCTTTGAATAATTGGAAGTAAATTCTAAGTGTTCTGCCATCATTGGCTACACCCAGATTTTCTTCTACTAAACCATCAACATTGAGTTTAAAATGATTGAGAGGAGTTGAAAAACTTTGGTAATTTGTAGTACTCTAATTTTGGTGAACCCTCTAAGTAACCCACTGAATACAAGAGTCAGATCCTCCTGATATTTTTTAGTGAAAGGAAAGCTCATAGCAATGTTGCGGAATAGAAACCAAATGTTGATGCAAATTCTTTTCACTAAATACATTTTTTCTTCAAATAAGATCATATTCCTTACTTTTCTAGATTTCCAACAAATAAGGCTTGATAACAATGTGAATATTTCCCTCTAACTATTGTAGTACTATCATAGTTCTACCAATGTCAAAGAGTATGCTTATATATTGATAAGTTGATATAGAATAGAAGCACATTTCCTTTAAGATTATTTTAACTTATTCAATATCAATGAAAACTCTACCAAGCTTTGAGAGAATAATTATAATGTTAACTAAATGAGTAAACATAATTTAATTGTCTCTCCTTCTTGATATGAAAAAAGCTCATAATCATGTATAGGCAAGTTAATATTAGATTTCTTAACTTTGGTTAGTTCCTTCATATGTAATCTCAAATTTTTTTTCATATTTCATTGTTAAACTTAATGGTCAAGAGACCACAATGAAGGATGTTTAAATATTTTGTATTGAGTTGAACTTGATATTTCTCATGTAGAGAAAGTTCACTCAAAGGCTTTCTAACTAAAAGGACATCCACCTTCTTAGTAAGAAAATCATAACCATTTTTCACATCCTAAAGCTCTACATCAGTAAAATGAAGAAAAATGTGCATATGATATTTCTAATATAAATAAAACTTATCTTTAAAAAGAGGTGGATGAATTGAAGATGCCTCTTCCTCAAGAATAATGTGATCAACTATCTTATTGTGAGATAGTTGATCAACTATCTTATTATGATATTTGTAATATGAGCAGCTACCCCATCGTTTGTGCTTCTTGCTTTTAATTTATCTAATTTTTGATAAAATAAGATAGGATTTGGTTCTAATCAAACCCTTACTTGGCTACTAAGTCGATGGTATGTAGAATCTCATGATTTTTGTAAGCTAGGGTTTTTGGAAAGAGGCAAACTAAAAAGAGAGAAAGTGCTTGAAGAGAGAAAGAATTATTCATTCAATAAAAGCAAGTTATGTAATGAAGAAGTATAAATTTTTATAAATTATGATTTCCATAATTTCATATGTTGAATTAAGACATGTAGTTATTTAATAAGCTAGACTTGAGAAGCAAAGGAACTTGAATAACAATAAGGTCAAACACAAAAAAATAAGAAAATTATGAGATTGATACTCTAAAATAAATAAGATATATATTTATGTTTATTATACTATTAATTATTAAAATTAAGACATTACATATGAATTATGTAAAAAATATATGATATTGTTATACTAATATAGTGTTATTATATGTAATTACATAAAAATTTGTATTTATAATTAAATGTATAGCTTTTAATTTTAATAAATTACTATGTGATATTATTTGGCATAAATAATTATGTATAACATTTGATGTACTAATACAAAAATATATATCTAATTAAACATTATGAAACTAGGACTATACATGTGAAAATAATATAGAAGAATGATAATTGAAATTAATAAAATAATATCAGTGAACAATGAATTCTTTAAAATAAAAAATATGTTATTCTTTATAGTTAGTGACCACTATGCCACAAGGTCTAGATTTATCTTCTTGACATGCCTAATGGCCAATGAGCTACATAATTAAGATTTGTCACCAAAAAGTGGCTAGTGGCTAGAAAGCTACATAATTAAGATCTATCACAAAGATGTGACCATTAAAAATATGAAATAATTAAGCTCAATTATGCATAAAACTATGATATAAAAAATTAATAATTAAGATTTTTATAATAACTAAGTAAACTAAAAATAAGATACTAACTACCTTAAGAGACACAGAGAGAGAAGCAACATCACTGATCATCATAAGATTTACTTAATTAAGTAGAAATGGGCATCGATAAATAAGGACACATTAAAAAATATTAAAATTATTATAAAAAAATTACATGTGTTGTTATTTCTTTTAAAGTTTGTAGCATATTTTTTTATAACATATCATATTTTTTAATTATATTTTAAATTAAATGAGACTCTATTTGATTTAATGCTATGATTGATATCTATGATTAGACTCTACAATAGTTGTCTAATATTATTGCTTATTTTATATGTTTATTTATTATTAGAGATAACTTATTGGCTAGTGATGGTTGGCACACCTTTTTCTTTAATACTAATATTTTAGATACATTAGAACTATAATGACAAGAGGACTACCCATAAAACTTTTTTGTAATAAAGAATTAAAACTATAAAGGTTTGTGATATAAGGGCTTGTATTGAATGACTTATTAATCACATGATTTATTTAGTATTGTATCTATATGAAAAAACTAGATATAATAGCTAAAAGAAATTATGAAACTAAGAGATTTGATTGTGGTGATGATTTTTAGTTATTTATAGTTTATGGCTGTAGATACAAATTATGTGGTTATTATAATTATGGATAATCATGTTCTATTAATATATTTATAAATTAAAAATATGAAAAAAATCTAAGAGTAGTTCCATCTATTTAAATTTTAAAATTCGAGAGAAAATAAAATATTAATGAAAGAAAATGAACTAGATTAAAAAAAATAAAGTATATAGTGAGAAAAAGAGAAATAAAGTCATCACATTGGTGGTATGAGAGTATGATTTAACTAAAAAACAACAAAGTTTGTGGTGAATAGGGTTGCTATAGCTACTTTTGCCATCATTCCTCAATTTACCCAATCAAGTAAAATATTTATTAGATCAATCTCTTAAAGTTATCCAACGATACCTCATAGGTCAGTATTTTCTTATGATAAGAATTTCAATATGACATTGTGTTCCTCTTAATTAACTTCCTCCTAATTAAGGTACCTAAGTCAAGGATTATCTTAATTCATCTTAATTAAGAATACATTTGGCATAGATTATCACCTCATCATAACCATTATTAATATAACAAGCCACTTTAATTAACTATAAATTGTATCCTTCATAAAGGCTTTCTTATTGGATGTGAGTTGTGCAACTCCAAAACTTGAGTGCTATTATAATTTGAATGTCTCAAAATATGTGTTTTTATCGACGCTCCATCTACTAGTCTTTGAGTGTTAGTAATCTTTTTCAAGACTATGAAAAGCTTTTATAAGTCCTTTGTTTTGGATAATATCCCTTTAGACTTCATTTCACAAGGTGTTCAAAACCATCTATTGTTCTTCAAAATCTTAAAAATAGATCCCATGATCTTGAATCTCTCAAACTTTCATTCTATCAAGTTGGGTTAATAATTAAGCTAGGTAGGTCATAGTTGCTTAAATAATCAAAGTTTTTTGAATAAACAATCTATATTTATCTAAATTTACTATATTTCAACATCCTAATAACCCAAATCATGAATGAATAGTCCTTATTTTGATGCTTGAGAAGTCTACATGAATGAATGAAAGATTAGACAATGAAATGGGGAAATGATAATGCATACCCATGCATGAAATCTATTGGGTTTTGTTTTTATTACCAGTCCAAATTAAATCCAAGGGAATTTAAAGGGTTACTAGTAAATTCAAAAGCAATAAATCTTACAACCCAATTGTTGTCATGATATAGATGACAAAAAAATGTCATACATCCTTGGAGTTTTGGTTATTGTATGATGAATGAAATCCAATGACATACCAACATGATCATATCCTCTCATTTCAAAATCCTAGACGTGTAGCATGTATTTTTTTAGTAGGATCATCATTTTTTTGGGCATACTATAGGACACTCAATAGCCAATATTACAATTCAAGCAATTAAGAAAAATTAAAGACTACATTAAGGCCATCATTATATGTCATATGCTTATCATCATAAAAGAATTGTCCACTCAAGTGAAAGAATTTCTCTCCAATAAATAATCTATAAAGAAGAAAGAACCATTAAGAAGAAGGCATTGCAAACCTATGCTACTTAATTTTTTGCATAGCTTCTTAATACATCTCCATCAATCCTTCTCAAAAAAGGTTAGTAAAAGTTGCCTCTCAAGAGTTTATTTTGTAATTAATTATTGATAGCAAAAAATTTTCTTAATTAATGGCCATGATTTTTACCCTCATTGAATGATTTTCTACGCAAAATTATTATGTTTTTTCATCTTCTTCTTCTTTTCTCTTATGAAGATGTGTATGTTCTAAAATCAATAACATATCTTCATTAAAAATTCTCAAAAGAACGACAATAATATAAATATAAAATCATCACATATTTTAAATTTATACATATATTAAATAATTAATTATCATATTTAATTTCTATTGATATGTGTTTAATTACTTGTGTATTTGATACTTTTGAACATATATAATTATTCTCTTTTTCTAATTTATGCATTTGTAAGTTTATTTATACTCAAAATTCACAACTTAAAAATATTTATATGTATCATTCAATATTAAATACCCTATATTATAAATTTATTAAAGATTTGGTTGGTAACATTTAATGGTGCCTCTCCAATTTGCCACAATAAAAATATTTTTTTAACTAAAGCTCTTTTATGATTTATGCCAAACATTTTACCAAGATTTAGCTATTCATTAATAATGAAATATTTCTTAATCATTCAAATTTTCCATAAAAACAATCATTTTGTTCTCACAAAATTTAATTATTGATTTTATATTTTTTTCATAGTAAATAAAAAATAATATTATTTTATAAGTACATTATTTTAAAAAATTAATTAGAATTATTTTTAAATATCATATTAATAAATATAAGATTTCTAATAAAAGTATTATAAATAATAATAATAATAATAATAATAATAATAATAATAATAATAATAATAATAATAATAATAATAATAATAATAATAATAATAATAATAATAATAATAACAATAATAATAATAATAATAATAATAATAATAATAATAATAATAATAGTAATAATAATAATAATAGTAATATAGCAAACTTCTTTCATCCTTAAGCAAAGATCTTATAGGTCGTTATTTTGAACAATATCATAGCTTATAAGTAGCAAAGTTAAACACAACAGATTTTATAATATCTTCTTTAATTCACATAATTTTACTTGTAAATTCTTTAAAAACAATTTTATTTAAAGCCCCTTTTAATAACCGCTGCCCTCGCAAATGTTGCGCTATAAATTCCCCGCATCTCGCTGTCCGAACCCTCTTTCCTCGGTCTCCTCCTACCTTCTCTAGGGTTTTCATCTGTCTCTCTACTTGTCCGCGCGAATGAGTGAGAGCAAGAAGCAAGGAGAGATCAATATTTCCGATCTGGATTCTGTTCTGCCCCCCATCACCTCCGGTCTTGTTTCAGAACATTTTGTGATCGTTTGGGCTTATATCATGAGTTAAGTGTTTTAAGTAAGCCTATCTGGTGCAGGTCTAAGTGCGGAGGATAGGGCCGGTCTTGTGAATGCTCTTAAGGTTACTCTTTAGCCCTAACACTTCTCTACGGCGACTATTCTTTTGCTGCGATATGTTTCTTTGTTTGTCGTAACTTTTTTTATGTTGGAATTTTGTTCGTCTTAAAGGCGTTTTGGTTGTGGACGCAGGATAAACTCCAGAGCCTGGCAGGACAACACGAGAACGTGATGGAAACCTTGTCCCCTAATGTCAAGAAGCGTGTTGAGGTTTTGAGGGAAATCCAGGTCCTTAACTTTTTTCCCGTGCTTAATTCTTTCTATTAACTTAATTCCACTTTTGTGTCATGAGTCATCTTGGTACTTCTGACTTGAAATATTGTTTATTCCGTCTTGCTTGTGGCCTCTGGGGTTCTCATTTATACTAATCTTTTTGCTTGGCTTTAGTCTAACTTGTGGTCATGGCTCTGCTTTACCTCAAAAATTTGTTCATCTCTGTCAAATATCAACATCTAATCCATAGGTCGTGTCATTTTTTTTTTCGAACTTGCTATAACATTGTCCTTGATATTTCCTTATTTTGTTCAGGAGAATGAATTGTGATTCAAGAATAATGTTAGTTGCATTTTGTGATCAGTGTATATGTGAAACATAAGAAATGGTGCTTTACATGATATACTGTCTATGTAGAAATTGAAACTGTGGAGGAATAATTTCGTACTTCACCACTTTCTACTTTCTTTAAAGTCAATTAGAAATAGAATGTGGAATGATGCCATTCTCTGGTTTTCACATCATTTTCTGTTTACTAAATAATTACTGTTATCATGCTTAGGTTTTCTTATGATGTCTAACTGGCTTACTCCTAAAAGAATTTAAATTCATATGAGCATGGCAAACTGTATTCATTCTGCATCGATTTTAAACAACAGTAGAAAAATAAATGATGTGGTTGTGGAACATTTCTTCCGAATGATTATTTCCTTACCACATTGTTTATTTTTTTAGTTCCTGTGTTACTTTCCTGATTGTGTTCTTTTTCATCTTATAGTATTCTAAATGCTAAGTTGGTCATTTCCTGCATTATAAAACATTTGATTCCTGTGTTGTTTTATGGATATCTCATATTTTCTTAAATTATTGAGCATGTTGGCAATGGTTGAAGGTGTTTCAGGAGAAGTTTTTACCTTTTTGATCAACTTCGTCTTGGTCTTATGAATTTGTATGATTTATTTGCATTTTTTCAATTTTTCTAAATTTTTGAGTGTAATTGAATGGATCTCTTTAACTTTACTCCAGTGATTTAAGAATGATTTTTTTGTTATTCAATATCCAGGGCCAACACGATGAGCTTGAGGCTAAATTTCTTGAGGAAAGAGCGGCACTTGAAGCTAAATACCAGAAGCTTTATGAACCTCTATACACTAAGGTGATTTTACATATTCATTTGTTTTACTTCACTGACTTTTACGTACTTTGTAGATTGCTTGTAGACTTACCTATAATGATCTTTGTACGTGTTCATATGTTATTTTGCCAGAGATACGAGATTGTTAATGGCTTGGTTGAGGTTGAAGGTGTTGCAGATGAATCAACAATAGGTGACACTGTTGAAAATAAAGACAATGAAGGTTTATTTGATTTGTTTATTCTTAATTTAAACTCAAGGATCATTATGCTCTTTTGTTATCAATTTTCTTTCTGTTTACAGGGAAAGGTGTGCCAGCTTTTTGGCTTACGGCCATGAGAACTAATGAAGTGCTTTCTGAGGAGGTAGGAGTTTTATCTTATTAATTCCATTCTTTATCTAGAATTTAAGTTTTTTTACCTATTAGATTGTTTTTCTTCCTGCATCAGATCCACGAGCGTGATGAGGATGCTTTGAAGTATCTTAAAGATATCAAATGGCACAAGCTTGATGATTCAAAGGGTTTTAAGCTTGAATTTCATTTTAACCCAAACCCTTATTTCAAAAATTCTGTGCTAACTAAAACATACCACATGATTGACGAGGATGAACCTATTTTAGAGAAAGCTGTAGGGTATGAGGTTAATCATTATCATTTGTTATTGTTAGTATATCACCTTACTTATTTCTCACAAGAAATGTCTTTTGCTTCAGCACAGAGATTGAATGGTTACCAGGGAAGTGCTTAACGCAAAAAGTTCTTAAAAAGAAGCCGAAGAAGGGATCAAAGAATGCCAAGCCACTAACAAAGACTGAAACGTGTGAAAGCTTTTTCAACTTCTTCAGCCCCCCACAAGTTCCTGATGATGACGAAGAAATTGATGAAGTGGCAGTATGTTTCATACCTAATTATAAAGCAGTACGAGCAGAATGCAAAAGCTTACTCTTATCCCATTCTTTTTAACAGGCTGAACAGCTTCAGGATCAAATGGAGCAAGATTATGACATTGGGTAAAGCCATTTTCTTGTGAAATATTTCATCTCTCTTGTGTTTTTTATACCATATTTGATTCTTCCGAGCTTGGATGTCATTTGTTGAGCAAACCTTGAATCCTTGAAATGCAGTTCGACCATTCGTGACAAGATTATTCCACATGCTGTTTCATGGTTTACTGGAGAGGCGGTTCAAGAAGACGACTTTGAAGATATTGAAGGCGTGGAAGAGGGGGATGAAGAAGAGGATGAGGACCTAGAAGAAGACGAGGACGAGGACGAGGACGAGGACGACGAAGACGAGGAAGACAGGACCTCCGCGAAGAAGGTTTGTTCCTAATCCATTTTAATGTTTCTTTTGTGTGTGATACGTGCTTCAGAAAAATGTATATTTACGCCCACATTGTTCTGGATGAAGAAGAAGCCTGCGTCTGAGCGAAAGGTACTTGCTACTTTTCTAAATCTTGATGAAGGTTGAGTGTTTGTTATCCGATTTTTTTATCGATCGATCTGTTTTATGTTATGTTTGAAACGGCAGAAGATTGGAGGAGGAGAAGCGCAGCAGGTTGATCGGCCTCCTGAATGCAAGCAGCAGTAAGTTGGTCGGGAATTATTGTTGCTTTCATGGATGTGCTGCTTTCAAGTGTTGGTTGGTCGGAGGGAACTTTTAGCTTCAACCTTTGCTTCATTGTATTACTTAACTATGTTTGCCAGAGTTTTTAGTGCTTGGTGGTATGTTTTTTGTAATGGCTGTTATTTATCTTATTTAATTCTTTTTCTTTTTTTTTTTCTAAATTTAATTTTTTGTGTACTTTTATTTTTCTATTATTGCTTATTATATGTTTTTGCATTTGACGTGTGTTTTTTTTTTTAATTAGACATTTTAAATGGGCGTCATTTCTTTTGTTCGACAATATGTTTCACTGTCACACATTGTTTGGTTGATTTGATTTTCAGGGCGTAAGCACCACCGTGCAGAATTGCAGCCGCCCGAACGTCGGCTACTATCGAGCTTATAACCGTTTTTTAGAACTCTTTTTTTTTAAAATGTACTTTTAAAAAATTTACTTTAATAAAAACTTTTTTAAAATTATATTTTCAATCGTCCATTTCTTTTTAAAAATTTTTCTTTTTAAATATCATTTTTGAACTCAAAGGGAATATGCGAAGGCAATTTTCCTTAGGGTTTCTAAATGTTCCTTAAATAATTTAAATAATGAAAGAAGGAAAAGCATATTTCCTTACTATTTATAATTTACTTATTAATTAGTGTAGAGATCAAGTGCATTTCTGTCAAATGACATAATAGTGTATTATTTCTACTAACAAAATAATAAGTTTATAAAATGCTATTAAACAGTTTTATACAAACATTTATATATGATAAGCATATGTTCTATCAGACAGTCCTTGCTCGATTCAAGCCGGCTGTATTTGAACTAAAAGCTGCAACGAAATGAACTATGTTCAATAAGATTATATTTTTTATCATATTCTATGACCCAACATGGTTATTTAATACTGATATTGAATTTATCTCATTTGTGATAAAATTTAAATTTTAAATTTGAAATATTTAATTAAATTAAAAAAATGTTTTGATGTGTTCTTTTATAAATATTATTTCATTTATGATAGATTTTTAATTCTATAAAAAATTATTGATATTTATTTTTTGTGTAAAAATAGGTCTTGAATTTTGAAAAAATAATGGCATTTGTGAAAAATTCATATTGAAATGAGCTAAATAAAACTTTTTTTCTTTTTTTTTTTTTTTGGAGTTTTTATTAAGTTTTGAAAAATATTTAATCAAAAATGAGTTATTTTATATGATTTATCTTCTCCCTTTAAAATAACAAGGATAAATTATACATTTATTCATCATTAAATAAGGCCATTAAGTTTTTAAAGAAGATACAATCAAACAATACATCGGTCGAATAACGATGTCAATTGCATCAAACATTTAATAAACACTCTAATCCAAAAAAGTGGTTTAATTTTATTTAAAAAAATGAAATAAATTGAAGAAAAATAAATAAAATAGATTATGATTTTAATAATTAATTTCATAAAAAATATATGCATTAAATAAAATAATAATATTCTCAAGACATCAATAAAAAAAAATAAAAACTTAGTTGTGCAAATCAAGGTTTACATATGTTATTTCTATTATAAACTTATGTTACAATGTTGAAATTTATTTCAAGCGTGTAACATGATGATAGGTCATTGTTTATACTCTTTGTATGTATGATGAAATTATTGTTATATTATGTATTACTATTTTTAGTGAACAGATAATATATTAAATTTAATATTATCAAATGACCATCAATTAGATGCAATTATCATACTGGCTAGTTAACAACTTTACATTTTTATCCCAAGTCTTTGTTTATATAAATAAAAGATTAAAATCTCATCCAATGCATACATATATGAAAACCTTACATCAAAAGAGAAAAATACAAGAGAACAAAGATGATGTTGTGAACAACTACGGCCAAGTCTAAAGCCTAAGCAAGAAAATCAATTCTTCTTGAAAAAATTCAACTTATTCATTCAAAATCTACTATATTTCTTATTGAATATTAATTTGGTTAATAAAAATTAAATTAAATAGATATTATTATTCAAGATATATCGATATATTATTTTAAATTTAATTTTTCATAAAAAAAAGTATGAAATGCAGTTAAAGGTTATATAATTACATTTTGTGGTATAATTTTCTAAAATAAAAAAATAATCTGAGAAAAGATAAAAGAAATTTTATCTTTAAAAAATATTATTTTAAAAATCACTTTTCTTTTTTATCAAAATTTTAAAAGATATTTATCCATCTCAATGATCTCAATAATTTTTGATATTATCTCATTAAAAACTTATCAATAATATGTTTATTAAAAATAATTTTATTCTTTTTTTGTCTACTTTTTTATCAAATAACTTACAATGTAGAAAATATATGACTATAAGTAATTTAAATAATATTAAAAAGTTGTGTCTATTATCAACATGTTCACAAATGCTTAACAGAATTATTGATATTGTGGAATAACTAAGATAGTTATTAACTTTGCATTTTTGGAGAAAGAGTGAAGTATTTTTTTTTAAAATTTTTTAAAAGAACAAATCTTTTTCCACTCCTTTTATTATTTTTTTATTTTTTATAATAAAAAATTCATGAAATACTAGGAAGACAAATGCCAATTAAGTTTAAAAATATATTTTTACAAAAAATCGAACTTAAATAACCTAAATGGGAGAGGAAATAAATAGCATCATTTTGAACCTTTTTTTTTGTTAATTAATTAATAATTAGATTTTTTTTTTATTTTTTTTTAAAGTGCAAGACTTAGAAAATGGAGCCAACATCCAAACGATAGAAATATAATACAAAACAACAAACTAACACTTAAAACCAACATATATAATAGTGTGGGAAGTGGAGTAGCAAAAAACATTCAACAAAAAGTATTTACATATTTAAGAAGACATTAATCCTAAAGTAAGAATAATAATGAAAAATGGAGTTGAAAAGAAATAGCATTTTGATAAAACTAAGAAGATTTGGCATGTTGCATTCTCCTATTTTGGTTGTTATTAAAAGGATTGGCACACCATGAATGTTGAGAAAATATAGAATAAAAGATTATAGAGAACATATGAGTGTGACACAAAAACAAGTTGATGTCACAAGGTTAGCAAAAGAGGAGTTTTCTTAGATTAATTGTTAATGTGAGTTGTGAAAGTGAAAATAAAAGAAAGAAACAAGCTAAAATAATGTGAGACTGCTAAACACTTCGAAAAAAAAGTTAGACAAAAGTTGTGATGATTGAAACTACAAAAAAAAAAAAGAAATCTTAAATAAAATTAAACATTAAATTTGTTGAAGTTGAAGTGATGAACTCTAAGCTTTTGCAAGATTTGAAACCTTTGGATAGTGCAAATGATCAAAACAAAAAGTTTAGATATAAGAAAATCCGTAATTTGAAGATATTTTGAGTTGGGTTATTTTTAAAAGTGCTTTTTAACTAAAACTAAGAACATAAATATTATAAAAGATGAATTCAATTATTAGGTTGCAATGTTTGAATAGTTTGCAAGACAAAATCATACAAATACAAAGAGCTTTACGACGCCATTATTGATTGATTTTAAATAGAAGTGCAGATCATACTAATAACTTGTTAAGAAAAGATTTTGATGCAAAAGACTTATAAAATTGTAAATTAGCATGATCAAATCTTGATGAAAGATATTTATAAACTTGTAAATCAACAAGATCATAACATAAAACATATAGATTATGTATTTTAAAATTTTCTAAGAGTAAATTTAGAAATCTTAGTAGTAAAACTTGTAATATTAAAATGAAGAGAGATAAAAGAGTATGGGAGTTTAGAAGGATAACTTCAATGATATAACAACAACACACCAATGAGACTAAGATTTACTCCATAGATCAGCAAGATCAAAGAGCATCATATCATATCTAACACACTAACTTTGAATGAACACATCAAAGATTGAATTTCTATTATTTGTTATTTTCAAGCTTCATTTGTACCTGAAAAAAATCCCCAAGAACAGCTACAAAAATTCCTTATATAGGAATTAAGAATAACTAATTATCTAAATAAGAAAAATAAGAAAATAATAATAATAAAAAAATTCCATCTTAGCTCAACCTCCATCATCTAGGGCATTCTGAGAATCCATTGGAAAGGTTTAGGAATATTCCAGGACCGTTCAAACGAAAGCATGAATCCAAAAAGAATGATGTTTTCATGTACTGAGCTTATTGGGTTACAGCTGTACAATGATTGTTGAACATTAAGTTAACTAATAAGAAATAAGTTTAAAAAATATTAACTTTGAAAACTACTAAAAAATTATAAGTTTAATAAATATATTATCAATACGCATTTAATGAAATAGTTAATATCATAAAATAAATAAATAATAGTATTTTTTTTTATAAAATAGTAAAGTAAATTTTCTAATATTAATTTAAAAAAAAATTTTTTTTGCTCATCTATTACAATGCTTTAATTTTGGACTGAAAAAAAATATTCATAAACAAGATCAAATAAACTCTTAATTGCATCTTGAAACAAATTTTTATTTATATCTAAACCCAATTGACTTTTAGAAGTTTTTAAATATACATCTTTAAAAATAAATTAATTTAGTCAATGTCAAAAATTATATCCATTGACTTCTTAATTTTAAAATTTTGATCATGTCACCATGTCATAAGTTTAAATAAGCAAAAGTTCATCATGTTCTATTATCAATCAATTGGTATCACCAATGAATATTATCTCCAATCATCTTTGTCAACCACAACAATTGACAATTGCAATCGCTACACCTTGCCACCTAACATCTGCTGATCTCTAACTTCAACCATTGCAATCGATTATAACGACTAGCCATTGATGACCCTTGATACTTACTCAATATCATCACTAACCATTTCACCCACTACAACTATCGACCACTATAACTAGTGGGCTCTACCTCTAACTAGTTATAACCTATACCATTCTTGTCGCTAACCCAAAAAACCGGTATAACAAGCCTCCATAAATTGTCACCATCTCCTATCACTATCATCTACCACCTTCAACTACTAATGACGATATTGTCACCAACGTTTCGTTAATCACAATCAATGCCACTAATGCCGATGAGCTCAACCACTACAATCACTAACCAACATCACTAGTTGTCATTGGCCACCATTGTTGCCAATCAACAACATCACCAATACCAACAACGACAAAAATCACTCGCCATTGCTCCCACGAACATTGTTGTCTTCCATTCAACTCATGAAAGAGAAAAGGATAAATCTAAAAGTACAAATAAATAAAACAATAGTTCATAATAGACCAAAGAGAAAACATTATTCAATAACAAATCTTAAAAATTAATATATCTCAACAAAACAATCATTTATTTTATTTAAAGAAGCGTGATCCTTAAAACCATGACATTCAAAAGTTTAGAAAAACTAAACGCTCTTAAAGTTCAATTTTTTTTGCTAATGCATTTCAAAAAGTTAAAAAAAATCTTACAACCATACCTAGATAAAATAACTTGTTTTAACCTTTTTCTTTTTTTTTTTTTGTATCGAGTACATTACCATGGTTGATCTTTGCTAATTATTAGTTATCTAAGTAAAATTGTCACTTAGCAATTTTAACTTAAAACATCAAAAAACAATTAAAGCAAATATATTTAAATTGAATTTTTCTACTCTTAAAGCACTACAAGCACAACAATATTTAAAATAGCTCATTCCAATTTTTTTTTAATTTCTAAAATTTATATATGCTAGTGAAAAAAGTGTCTCAAGGAAATAAAATATTTGGTGATCAATCATGCATAACAGATATAGGATTACAACAAAAAAGGATTCCTGAACGTCAATCATTTCATTAAAAAGCTTCATATCAACATGCAATCAAACACCACCACTTATTAACGTTTAAAAAACTCAAAACCACTTTTGTTTATTAATCAACATAATATTCCATAACAATTATATCAAAACAACCCATAAATTACACCAATATTGTAATTTAATGCACAACTATCACACGCATGATATATCGAAGAGCTTAACATTATTGTAAGTGGGGAGATAAAACAGTATGATTGAAGTAGAACAACAAGTTAGATGAGAAAAAGAACCATCTCTTATACTCACAAAGATATCAGAACAGGAAGAGCCTGCCACAAGAGAAGGCAAGTTTTGGCCATGCCCACCTGGGCAGATCAAACACCAAATTCCAAGCCAGGTCTGAAGAACAAAAAGCCAAAGTGCTCCTCAAAGGCATCCTTAACACACAACTGTACACACAGAAGCTGGTTCAGTTGTACAAAATTGGCATCTTGACAGCTTATTGGGGTGCCATTGAAATGGGTAGGACCTGATTGAAAACAAGGTCACGGCGACTTAGAAACTGGGAGATGGGCAACACAGTGAGAGTTTTTTTTAGAGGGGGTCATGGAGACATGGCATCTCCTGAGGAAACCATCTCTTTGTCTACTGGTTCACCAGATGACCGCCTGGATTCCATGGCTGAACCACCAGGAATCAAAAGGGCTTTCTCAGTAATAAAAACTGGCTATAAAACTTCTAAGTACAAGAGATGAATGCAAATATTACCGGGTATAGAACCAACCGAGGCCTGCTTGGGAGAAGTACTTCTGGTCTTCGTACCTATACGACCATCAATTGGTAATTTGGTGTATCCAAATGAAAGGAAAGCTAAAGCAGTAAGTACGATGAAAAGTCATGCATACATTTGCATGGAAATGATTAAGAACCTTAAAGTTTTTGCTGTCAAGTGTTACACTAAAAGGATATGCTTTGGTAATATGCCATCAAAAAGCACTCGATGAAATACTTGACACTGTGACCCATCACAACATTAATGGTTAAATTGACATTGGTTTGGTATTTTGTGGCTTAAGATTAAGCCAAGTGTCTGATCTTATGAATTATAAGATAATTAATTTTTTTACAAGAATAAACTTATGTTTTGTAATATAATTTTCTATTTAATTTCCACTATCTTCAAAGAAAAGTTTTCAAGGGGAGACTCAGAAACTGACCAAATTTTCTAGGTCAAAACTATCGCAATCTAATTTTCATCCTAAAAAGGCTTTACCAATTGGCTGGGAATCCTCAAGTTCAATACTGACATCTTCATTTCTTTTCTTGAATTCATCTTTGGCACTAGCGACCTCAAATACTGTAAAATATTCTGAGTGTTCACGATACTTGTTTGCTCAATTCTTCTACAACCCAGTAAACTTCTGAAGGACGATATGGCTCATCGCTCCCTGTGAAAGAAATCATCTAGTTACAAATTTGAACGAGTTCACTAGTAAAAGGAAGTTTAGGACTGCTAATCTACCGATGCAATCAGGCCAAACCTATAAAATTCTTAAGCAAAGGTTTATTTACCTAAATGACATGCTCTACTTCAACCTATGGAGGCTCTACTGGGGATTCTGAAGGACCTCCCAAGACATCTTGAAAGGTCTATCCACAATTCATTACTTTTTCCTTTTCCCAAAGGATCTTCACTTCTTTCTCTAGTCCTGTCCCTCTATCCAGGAAGAGCATTATCAAAGGCATCAAACATAGCCTTTGAGTGATACATTTTTTTCTCAATAATGTTTGTTCAAACAAAGTAAAAGATGATTGAGAGTAATTTTCTTTCAAGTAATTAAGATTTTAAAGGTCTCTAGAAAATCCATTCAAAGACGAAACAAACCAACAATGTTCACATGATAAGTATTCTAGCTTATCAATTGTAGAATGTAAGTTTTCATACTATTTTATCGCTATTGAACATTGTTCTCTGAGATATGTGCAAGTAACAACTCTTTATCTACAATATAAATGATGACATAAAAGTTTGAAGACTGAATAGTGATATAAAAATTCATCTTTGTAATCTTAGCCATTAATCTAGATTTAATCAAGTGGTGTACCATCAAAGATCTCAAATGTTTAAGTAGTTTACTCTCAAAGATTTCCCTTGAGTGTTATATAGTCTTCAAAGAGTAGCCAACCGCTCAATCAAGCAATATTTGCTTCACTCCAATGAATATTGCTAGTCAAAGACCAATCAGCACTCAATTTTTAGCTGTAAAAGCCCACCCGCTTTCTCAAGCGCCAAATGGTGCTTGAAGAAGGTTCAACACCATGTTCTTCCGCTTTTCTTCTAAGGAAGACTAGCCTACAAGAGCCTTATACCTTCACAAATAGCATATTAATTGTCCAAATCAAGTTGAAGGACACATAGGACATGATTAATTACATCAATTTTGATTGCTATGACAAGCTTAGAAATGTCAGCACAAATCAATAATCGGTTTAATCAATTAAATTATTATAACAGAATATTATTGTAATTTCTCACACATAGAAAATGACATCATCTTATGTCAATAGATTCTATAGACTTTCTCAATCATAAATAGGCCCTCAAAGGTTCAGTTTAGAGGATCATTAGAGGTTGGAAAGAGGACACTCAAGTCCTACTACATCTTAAGAGAAGTGAGATCCACTTTTTGTTCATCCTTTTTTTGAAAAGAGTGCTCTTTCTTCTTTCTGTCATTGTAGTCTTCTCATGAGGGACTTCTCTCTCTTACTAATCTTTCTTTTACTTTGATTCTCCTTGGCTCATGAGCTTAATATAGTTCTCTATCTTGCTTGTGATCACCTCTTTGATTTTAAAAATACTGCTTTCTATTAATTTTTTCTAAATCCATAACAACCACCAATAGTGACCATCACCCTCCATAAAGATGAGTTCACCTCATGTAGTTCTAGGGGGTCAACATTGTTTGTCCGCATAGATCACTGATGACGATGAGGCCTTTGTCGACACACCTTAAGTTTTAATTGAATGTAGACTTTCACTAGCCCTGATGCCAACTCATCCCTCCACTTCTAATAAAACAAGTTCAAGTTGTCATTGAAGGGTCAAGATAAGTAGGAACCATACCATTTAGACCCAAGAGCCGACCACCTAGTTATGTGCTTCAATGGTGTGGATATTTATCTAGCAAGATGGTAACACAACCATTCAACTTTCAAGAATGCACGAACTTGTTGCCTATGAATTTTAGATTCATACCAAAGACTCATGGGAGAAGGCAAACATGACCGGTTCATGTCCTAAAATGCATACCAAACCTTTGGCCGTACAATCCTATACCATGCTCCCATCGTTATACTAGGATGAGTATTGCTCAAAGTTCAATTAAGTGAGCACCAACCCAAGAAGAGGCTAAAGCCACTCATCCTCAGATAACTTGGATGACATAGAGAGCATATCCTCTCAAGCACATTATCTGTTAATGTCAACAATTAAAGTGATGCCATAACACAAGCCTCATTGAAGAGAATGAACCATCTATAGAAGTGCATAAATTGCAATAAAATGTAATTTTTTAATAGATAAAAATATATTACAATGAGATATAATTGATGCTTGGAACATCTAAACAAAAATAGTAAGAAAAACATAACAATATAGTTTACTTTGGTCAAACATTGATGCGTTATCTTATTGCAACACGATGAAACTTTTCAAAAAATAGATCGATGGGAAGTTGAAGGCTTTGCAATTGAACAACTTAGATTTTAATAAAAGAAACTAATCACAAATGAAGGAAACGGTTCTCCTTCTCAACCCAAATGTATGGAGAAGCACCTTGGCAGACAACCTTTCTTTCGTCATAGTCAAAAATTCCTCCTACTCTGGCAACTTCAAAAGTTGACCTTGGAGACTCTAAATTCTCACAAATGACTCACAAAAAACTCAACAAACTTCACCAAGAATCCTGCATTAAAAAACCATTAAGAGTTTTGGTGTCCAAATAGCTCGTAATCATTGTAGAAGATATGCAATAGGGCACAATTATGGTTTTATGTCTAGAAATGTTAAGTGGATAGATCATCCCTTTGTCAAATCGCTTCCATTATAGAAATCCCAAACAATCTTCCTATGCTTCAGCATAAAGATGTTCACAAGAACTTTGTTGGCTAAGCAACCTTAAATATATGTTATTCCCAAATCTCTATTATACCTGAGTGCACAAGGCAAAGGAAAAGTTAAGATGACAAAATAAGAGAGGATATGTTTGGGTTTATTAATTTATAAGGAAACATTGTTTCCCATGAAAAATGGGATATATGTTTAGAATTATCAATTTATAGGAAAGCATTGTTTCCCATGACAAATAGAAAAGGGTATGCTTAAGTTTATTAATTTGTGAGGCAGCATTGTTTCCCATGATATGGGTGACAATTTCAACAACAAATTGCAATGATTTATAGTTCGAAAAGTTTGGTAATTTAACTACAACAATAATGCCCATAAAATGGGCAACAATTCCACTCTTGTTGTTACCATTATCATGATGATGAATTTGACTATTGTTACCCATTAAGTCATCGACAACACCCTAAATGCTTTCCTTCTCATCAATAATTCAAGAACTTTTAGAATTCAAAAATAATTTTTAAATATATATTTAAAATTTTAGTTATTTTAAGTATAACTATTGAAAGTGGCATGAACTAATTGAACAATTCAAAAATTTAATACAAAACAATAAAATGTGAGAATAATTTATACAAATATATATGTTGCTTTGTCGATCACTACAATATTTCAAGTTGTAGGTTTTATCAAATCAATGAGCACTTTAAAAGTAATTTCATATTCATCTAATTAGATAAATACAAAGTTGAAAAAAAAGGATATGGTGCTTTTCTAATTAGCTTAAGTAATGCAAGTAGTACTACTTAGTAAGAACTAAATGAAAAATGCAATGCTATTTTTTTCTATGCACATGATGGCTCCATTTGTTATGTTGCATGGAAAATATAAATATTACTAGCATATAGATAGATGAGCTTTCACAAAAATTGTCCAATGAACAATAATGTCATATTTTTTCAATAACATTTCAATAACATTTGCATTTATTTGGTTAATAATCAACAAAAATAAAAAAAAAATTAATTGCATAGAAGTCCTTCATGTTCGTCTAATTGTGCAAGAAATTTCCTTAGATCTCAATAATAGCTAAATAAGTTCATATAGTTTCATAAATATTACATCTAAGTTTCTAATCCTTTTCTCTTAAACTATACTTTCTTATATAGACATTTTTGCACAATCATGCAAATGATAGGACCCACATGACCATTCTTGAAAAGCAGTTTTAGAATAGAAAAAGTTAAGAAACCTAATTCCTACATTACTGAAATTATAAGGACTTGTTCGGTTATTATAGAAGCTCGAGTGACGAAAGATCAAAATTGGGATGACGTAAGGGATTTAACAGCAACTAACTCAAAAAATTAATAAATAAATTACGGCATAACTCATATAGCATGATTCGATATTTTCATATAACATTCGTGGACTAAATGGTTATCCTTTCAATTAGATTGGAGCCAGAGTTTACTTTATGAAAGAATTAAAAAGATTATTCTTTCCTAGCTTGTTCTTCACTTGACTTCTAAAATCTTCCACATCCATAAGTGGTATCTAGAATCCACGTTTTGATATTTTGTCCATGATTCATTGCTGAAATGTAGATTCATTGAAATTTAAGCAAAGCACAATCACAAAAGTTCTTTTTCTACCTACCAGCCAATGATCAACTAAAAAGAGCACAATGTTTGCAGCTCTTCAAAAGAATGGTGAAATCAATTATTTGAACTATTACTTTGAAGTCCTAGCACAAAGGAACAAACTCATTACTCTTTACAGTTAGAAAGCACGAAAAACATTTTAACATTTATTTGAAGTGAAAGGCACATAGAAAGAAGATTTCAGGATCACATCACAAAATCTAACAGATAAAAATAAATTAAAACCATGGAAAGTTGCAGTCTTCTTAAAAAATGTAGTTAACACAAGTCAGGAAAAATCCCAGATTGTTGCAAGAGCATGAAGGTTTAAAGCTTTGGAGAAAAACTAGAGAGGATAATAATAGCGCATTAATGTTAGAGCATATTTAGCACAATATGCATAACTTCATATTTCCGTATACCTTTCACTGCATCAAAGTTTTTGTAGGTGTATCCAACAAAGCTTAGATCTTTTGGAGTCAACATCTACATAAAAAAAATTGATGAAGTGTTACATAGAAAAAGATTTAAAAATATAATAAATCTGAAGGCAAATTATGACCAATGTACAGCAGTAGAAATGTCCAGCCAAGTGAACCAACAAAATTCCCAAAATAAATATTTAGAACTGTCTGAATATATATGTACAAATATTGACAATTAAAAAAATAAGAACAACAAAAATTTTAAATAAATATTAATTACTTAGAAGATTTTACCTTCCTTGATGTTCCAGAACTTGTCCGTGCTGGAGGAGGATCCAACTGCACCACAAACAATAGCTTAAATCATGAAACAATATTTTTGCAGGAAATTTGTCAGATGAAACTGGCAAAGTGGAAACGTGGATATGTAGGGCAAGTCCATGGAGCAATGGATATTGCACATTCAATGAACTAAATTGGCAATTTCGCAAGGATCATCTAATATTTAGCAAGTTACAAGTAAACATGAAATGACGTCAAGCTTAGTTTTTATAAAAATATTTCTCAAAATTCAAGAGGAAGTTTGCCTTATCCCATTTCAAAAAACATTTCTTTAATAAAACACTAAAAAATAATACGAAGAAAATAAAAGGTAATTCTATCATTTCAAAATAATATTAAAAAAATTTGCTTTACTCTTTTATCAAAAAGTTAAAAGTTACTATAATTATATTAATTATTTTATTAAACACTTATCAACAACATATTTAATAAACACAACCTTTCTAAAACATTTTGAAAATAATACATTTCGAATAAAATTTTTATTGTTCAACTTAACATTTAGTAATAACAAGTCAAACCCAATCTATGACAAGGGAAATATGAAAAAGCCTGAACACCTATAGAATTGCAAAGAAAAATTGCACAAGTGAACAAATAAAAGCTCTAGGATGCCATGTTGTTCAACAAATATCCAAATTTATCTACAAAAACTAGGCCATGAAATCCACATAGCAACATGAAAAACAAAGCTTGAGCATCTATCAACTAGGTTGCAAGTAAACCAAAACATATTGAAAATTTGCAAAGGAGAAATTAAGAACTAGAATAAAGGATTACTAAAAAAATATCAACATATTAATTATGAAAATTATGGTTTGTGCAATTCAAAAGAATGATAAGCAACAAGATAAACCATATATCAACCAAGTCACAACTAATTTAAACCAAATGCTAGTCCATTTGAACATTAGAAAGCATCCAAGTATGAAACCAATAGAAAAACAATTAATTAAATGTAGCAAACACATAAAAGTATAAGAAAAAAGATTTAAGAGGAAGAAAGTATGAACCTAAGTGAAGGAATGATCCATAAAGAGTTAGATTCTATATATACTCACTTTCAAATGATATTAAATCATTAGAATATAAATTAAGTATTTAGTTGTAAAACAATATTAAGACAAATTATAACAGGCCTAATAATCTATGGTTTTATTAGATTTCTTTGTGGAGCTTTTTTTTGGTGTATCTCTTAGAATGATTCTTATACAAGAGACATCAAATTTCCTATTTATAATTAATGAAAATTAAATCTTTTCCCTTCAACAATGTCTAAACCCTAACCAATTATCCTCCTACCCCCACCCCCCCTTCATCAACTCTCCATTAACCCTAGCTTCCTTAGTTCCTCTCCTCACTCGATGCTATCCATAACATCTCAATCCTTTTCTTTTCTTGAACCAAAGACTTCATCCCATTCTTTTCTTGCACCAAAGACCTCACCTTCCTATAATACCTCTTGCAACTTGCAAGCTACCTTCTCATGAGGCCGTTCTCTAGCACACCATCGTCAAAAAGAGGAAGACTCTCTGCGGCACCTCTCATGGTGTCAATCAAGCACCTCCAAGATGATGTCCTTCCAAGATAGCGCCTACCTTTGAACTCATCCTCCATCCTCCAAACAATTTGCACTAGCTACATTTTATAACAAAACTGGGGGCCATCAACCCTCTTCATTGCAATTAGGTATAGCCTACCACAAATCTTCCCCTTTCCAAATAAAAAAAGCCCTCTCCTATGACCTACAACTCTTGCAATAACCTAAGTACTTAATCTTCTACCATAAACATGTAAGAATTTGCCTATGATTTTTTGATTTGTTGACCTTTCATTTGCTTTCTATCCATGACAATAAACTCTAACAAACTTAATGCAAGCATGATCATCAAGTTGGCTAGTCCAAACTACCTTATATGGTACTAGACATTTAAGGTTTCTGTTCTAACTAAGATAAGTTATATCATCTTCCTTCTGGTTCTCCTTCATGTAGTGAGAACAATAATTTTTCGTCCTACAAACAAGAGCAAAAAGACAACTATAGCTATATCTTGCTTTCTTCATAATATAGTACAAAATATTTTATCTTTGACTATATATCTTGAGTCTATTAAAAAGATCTAGTTATGTGCCATAAGATTTTTTTCTTTAGAGAACATCTCTAAAAAAATTTCAATTATATAAGATCTTCAATTTACATCAAGAAAAATCTTAGTCTATCTAAGAACATTATAGAGTTCTTGGAGATGCTCTTGAAGAGCTATTTTTATAACATCCATTAATTACTAAACTTCAACAATATAAGGCCCTATGGAAAGATTGTAATTTTTAAATTGTTTTTTAGTCATAATGCTCCCTAAAAGCATTGTTAATAATGGAGCAATATATCTCTCAATCACTTTCTCTTAAATACTCATCTCCACTACTCTCAATAACCACACTAATCCTTCCATTGAATCTTCTAGATAAGCTGTTTATGGCCATGGTTGTAGTTACAAAAAGAGTCCTTGATCCAATGGTAGCCGTGGCAATGATAACTCTCGTCATAGACATGGTCGGGTCTCTAATGTTTCTTAAACTCATCATTGCTTTCAATGTGGATGCACCAACCATATGCTTGAGAAATGTTGGATCAAGTCTAGAAAACCTAAGTAGGCCAATATTGTCAATAATGAAGTTCCCTCCATTAAGTTTCTTGCTAAGTGTCACCCCAACCCGAGTTAAGTATGATAAATTCAACCAACTTCAACGATTCCTACAATCATCAGTTTCACATTCCATCATTCAAGCTATGTGTGTTGCTCTAGATGTATGCAATGCTACTAACAGTGAATCTTGGATACTAAACCTAATTGCCAAATAATTGATAATCATCGCTCCAACTTCTCTAATTTAACTCTATCTTAGTCATTAACCTATATCGCAATTGCAGTATATTGCCCCACTAACAATGTAGGATCTACTCTAGAATCTATAATATTCTCAGTTAATCATGTCTTTTATGTACCTTACATTTTCTATGAACATATTATTTATAAAAAAAAACATACTAAAAAACTTCAATTCTCTATAACCTTTTAACCCAAACATCATATTTTTCAAGATCTAACCACAAGGATGTCAATTTTGTGGCAATCATAAACATAAGAGTCTACATTTCTTGAATTCTAGTATTTATGCCTATCTCCCTCAAGTTTTCAGCCACTTTTGTGTTTCAGATTCGCTTAGCTAAACTATCTTTAAAGTCATCCATCTCTTCCCAAGATAAACTAATCTCTTTTTCTTGAATCTTCTAGTTTCAAGTGTGAATCTTATGAGTTGAGAAAGAATCAACATGCTTTCTATCCTCCCCAAGTTGAGTATATGAATTATACTCCATTCAAATTTATTCTTTCTCAAATTTGGGGTTATAAAGTGGAGCCCTTAAATGACAATCATCATTTTATCACTTTTGTCAATGATCATTATTGAATTAACTAAATTTGCATTTTAAAAACTAGATGTCAAGTATTGAGAGTAATATAATCTTTTCATGATGAGATAAAGCCCTAATTTTTACTGTCATTTGTTTTCATCACCATACAATGCAATTGAGTTTGTTCAAAGATCTATGTATAAATTTCTTGCTTCCCTATACATCATTCCCCAAATATAACATATGCAAAAATCTTAGCAGGATGGTATCGCATAATGCAAGCTTTAATGCATACATGACGTCACTTACACGCTTTTAATTCAAATGTATATACTCAACAATAAGTATTGATGATTCTATCTTCACTATCTACTATCCCATCAATTGGATGCCTTCTTTTGTTTAGGATGATACTATTTTCTTTGTTTATTAAAAGTCTTACAAAGCTCACTCCCATAAGTTTAGGTAACATCTCCATACCTACTTTTACAAGAAGTCTCCTCATATTAGTTCATCTCAACATTGCTACTTTTACGAGTTGTCTCGGATTAAGTGCCTTTCTCAGTTATTCTCAAATCCAAAAAAGATTTGTTGCTAAAATCCTATTAAAGATCACTTCTATAATTCTTCAGATGTTACCATCTTTGAATTAACCTTGTATTTTTTCAAGGCAATATCACTTTATACTCTTTTATCTCCCTAGTCATATCTTGCCCTTAGTATTTCAACTAGCATTGTAATTCCTACTCCTCTTTAGGCACACTACAAATTGACAAGCGATTGCATTGTTTTCATTTGCCACTAAACTACCAATCTTAGATACTCGATATGATTTTCTTATTCCAAATACTCCAACTCCAATAACGCCACCTTTTTCTTTTCACTTATCTATATCCTTAAAATAGGAAAAACAACCATACACTTCCTGTCATAAATATGCATGTCTCTCGCTTCATAACTTTAGTCTATCTTATCATGCTTTTGTTATTTTTGTCTCATCTATTTTGATTCCAAAGACTTATCAAGAAGCATTGATGTATCCTAAGTGATAATAAACTATGGTAAAAAATGATTGCCCTCTCTCACAAGACATGATAAATTTGTTCTTGCATCATTTGATGCAAATATTGTTTTTTATCGATGTATTTTTACATAATAGGATGATAAGAATGGTAGGTACAAAGCTCATTTGGTCATCAAAAGCTTTACTCAAATATACAGTATCAATTATCACAAGACTATCTCTCTCATTGTATGCCTTAATTCAATCCATATTACGTTCCTTCTTGCGATCAATTAGGACTAGCCTATGTTTCACCTTGACATCAAGAAGGCTTTCCTCTATGGCAATCTTCAGGAGGCTATGTTTATGAAGCAACTATTAGGATTTGTTACTTAGGGAGAGAGAACTAATCATGTTTGCAAGAAGATGAATGTGTGAAACTCACAAGGAGAACGAAACTAAATCTACATATACTTATTTTTTACATGAAGTTTTTTATAATTTAATCCAGAACAATTCTCTCATTTCGATCATAAAAGTATGTATTTTTTAGTTACATCAAAATTATCAAAGCTTTTGCTTCACTCCTATGAATAAATCACCACTTTGCTCCCATAATTATAATCATTGCCAAATAGCTGCACCTCTTTGAAAGCACATACTAGAGAAGATTGGAAGGGTTACATGACATGTAATTAAGTCTCTTCAAGAAATGCATTAATCTAAGGTATCATATGTCAACAAAGGCACATAGTACACAACGGAAAAGCCAGCTTGGTAGCTGGCATAATGGCATGGTACTAATGATTTTGATCCCTATTTTTCTTATGTTAGTCTTAAGTATCATACATCAATGATGACAAACACTACATTATGGACAAAGTTGCTTGGCACAATGGCATATTTGTAATGCTTCACAACCTACTCACCACTTATGTATAAGAAATTTTTTTGTACTCTTAAAAATTGATTATATGAGAAGAAACCATATTCCCTCCATCATGGTGTGCTTCTAAGGCCTTACCAATTGTTAGTGATTCCATTTATGAAAGCAAGTCTCGGGCACAACTCCTGTCAGTAGCTTAATGTTTGATGATAACATTTCCAACAAAGTGCACCAATGCATGTGTCTTTATTCATCCATAAGGAAAAAAAGGAATGCCTATCATCAACCAGATGAGGTGAGCATTCTAAAGATGACTTACATAATAAGATGAAATCTTATAGTACAAACACTATTTTAGTCTAATTGCAGAATCACCTCTATCAAGTAACTCAGCACAATCCAAAACTAACGAATGAAATAAGAATATATAGAAACTACTGCATAAAATAAAGCAATTATGCAACCAAACTGCACAGGGAAATAAGCACAGTGGACATAAAGAGAGTTATTAGCTATATATTAGAATTAAAGAAAACATCATACTTCATCAAACTTGAGGAAGTTCTGAGTGTCTAGCTCGCCGTTGATTTCTGGTTTAAAAGCTGCATCCATCTCATATAGTTTATCCCATTCTACATCTTTAAACCATGGGTGAGCCTGAAGAGGTATAAGAGAAACAGAAGCAAAATGAAATATCTAGTCGTAAACAAGAATTTAGCGGTTACCACAAAGGTTTCTTAAATCAAGGAAACAAAAAAAAGTTTAAAAAACCAAATTGCTTAAGATTAATTTGGTTTCAAATTGGTTTGGTTTAGACTTGAGATTATAAAGAACCAAATAATTGGGCTTGAACATTTGTCAAATCAAACAAATCAAGCCAACATGTTGGACATGCACATTTAAATAGACCTAACTAACTCATACGCATAGACCTAACTAACTCATACGCAGTGGATAAGGGTTGCAAGTGAGAGTATATACTACATTTCTTCTTACCATATATTTTCTAGAAACATTTTTGACACTTAAAAAAAATATTGATGAAATCAAACAACATAAAATTTTTAGACAAAACAAATTAATTTGAGCACAATCGAACAATTTATAGCACATATGTACATTTTTCTTTTGATTTGGCTCAATATTAAAACATTTCGTTTGCATTAGACAATTTGATTTGGTTTTTCTCTCAGACAAACATCAAAATATAGCAAAATTGAATCATGAGCACCATTATAAAAAATTGGAAAATTCAATTACCCATGTAAGTATCATACCTTTATTTGGAGTGCCCCTCGGCCACCTATTCTATGCTCAACATCACAAAGTAGTCTACAGATGAGATCCTTTGCCTCGAAAGAAATTCTTGCATCTTCTGGAAATTTTAGATGATTCTTCCAGTGTACAATCTGACAAGCATAGTAAGCATTAAGCATTAATTCATATTTTCCAAAAAAAAAATAAGGCAGAAGATGTAAATGTCATTAATCTTGAAACAATTTCCGTGCCTCAACCACGCATCTATGAATATTATTAACAGAAAGGATTGTTTGGCTATTTATTTACTAGCTCAAACGTGCAAAATGAAGGGATGGATGTTTGACTGATACGTGAAATACATAAAAAGAACTGGAATGCACTAGCTTTATTACAGTTTACAATAATAATGCATTCATTTTCTCCACATGACTAAGGTATTAACACACATAAAACAGTCTAATGAATAGGTGCATGTTGGCTAACAATTGTTTTATGCAACAGACAAAATTTTAGTCATTGACCTTTCTGCTAAAATAAAACATGTGCATAAAATGATATTTTTCCTTAAATGGATTAATGGAGTGTAAAAAATGCCACAAAAATATATTTAATAAACAAAAACATATAAAGATAAAGTAGGAAAATAAGGTATCCAACCATAGATATTTTAATAAACAATTAGCCAATTATTTGAAACATTTTTAAGAAAAACTTATATTTATCTATTTAAATTGATGCCTGAGCAACAAACATCTTGAAATTAGAATCGATGATCCTCATAGATTGATATAGGTGCATCTATGGGCAAATCAATATGATATCTGAGAACAAAAGGATGATTTCCATTTTGATAGTACAAATAGGTGCATCTTCTTCATTAACCTTGCCTCAACAATTTATTGAGCATGATGGCTGCAAAAGAAAGAAACAGAAATGAACGGAAAAAGCTAAGTATCCTAATATTGTCATCTTCCAGCCTCAAACATTCATTGAAGTTCCTTTTACTAATGCCAGCAAGAAAACAAAAGCTAGGTAGTTCTAGTGATGAACAATCTCTGAGGTGAGATAGATACAAATATGCAACAGCAAACTTGGTCCAAAACTTTATTGTATCACTAACCAAAAAAAACAAAACTTCATTGATCATGAATTACCATGCAGTTGTCATGATGATCTGATGTTTACACAAACAAGAAATAAAATTGATGAAATCTCACTTGATTTTGGAAGAAGATGGGTAACTACAAAAAAAGTTGAGTTCTTACCTTTTGTGTAGATCAAACAGTGAAGAAACTACAAAAAATGGTCTCTAACATATTTTAGCAAGTTTCAAACTGACCTATAAGAGCATTCATTGTGATTCTAAATATGTTTATCAAGACGAAGTTTCTTACTTCCTTGAGAATTCTGGTACGAGGAACCACCAGAAAAACATGCATACCTATAAATCTTAATAAATCCCATAGCACCATAGGTCAAGCAGTTTTGAAAGTAGCACCACCATTTTTCATCCCTATGAATGTTTTGTCTATTCATTATTTGTCCTATACTAGGATTGAAAAAGCAAAAGAAGATTTTTTAATAAAAACTTTATCGTCTTCAAGTAGGTCAATTATTTGCTTGCAGATCTAGGAAACTTGATCATACATTTTTAGTGCTCGAGCTTTTAATCTTCCCTAATGATTTAAAATTTAGATGCATAACCACTATTAATTGCATAGTTTAACATCTTATTACAGTTTCAATCATATAGGTTCACAAAATTGCTAAGCATTGCTTCCAAAAGTTATAGATGCAACATGTCTATCTTTCATTTAACAATTTGTAAGGATTTAACCTTGGTGTGTATGTGAGAGGCATTTGATTGTTTAGTCAATAGGCTGGCATACTATAATTCTGAATCTTTATCAAATACATAATGAAGATGTGGCATCAATATGCTAATCAACAATTTTTCATTTTCTTGATTTGCAAACTACCTTGAAACAGATCTTTCAATGGTAAATCAAGTCAAGAAAATCAAGAATCCCAATCCAAAGAAAAAGCAGCCAAAGCATTAAAGTTATGATTCGCATAATTATAGTGACTTTACCTGAAAATTACTGTAAATTATAGGAATGCAACATCCACAAGAAATGGAGTGAATTGTTCAAACTTATAATTTTCTAGCCAATTTAAGATTACAAATGACTTTGCAATGAAAAAATTATAAATTTCTTAATCCAGTTAGATATTATAACACTTTCTTTCAAAAAATATTGTTAGACTTTTGCAAAACTAACTATGTTGTAGTGCAAATAAAGTATATAAATGAGTTTCAAGTGATTTGATCTAAACAAGGATTTATATTCACCCTTGACTAAATGATTAAACAATGCACTAAACATCGGCTTAATAAAAAGTTATAACACCAATCTAATAAAAATCTACAATATATCACTAATTTAATAAAAACCTATAAAACTAACTTGATAAAAGCTTACACAATGACTTAATAAATAACACACCAACTCAATAAAAATGTACAACTTGCCTAATAAAAGTCAAAACACCAACTCAATAAAAGCCTACAATCATGGATTAATAAAAACAAATAAAAGAACAGGAAAAAATCCTAACAACATGACAAACAAATCAAACAAAAACTTAATACAATAATTCCTCACATTACTTAAATCAATGCAAGATATGCAATGAAGCTCAATGTTCATACAAGAGAAAATGCAATAGATTTAACTTGAAATAACAAAGTATAACTTGGTTCAATGATAAAAAGAAAGGCTAAGATAAGTGTTTGAAGCTAAATACCTAAGTTGCCCTTTTTTTCTTAAAAATGATGAATCCAATCAATCTTTCTCACGATGGATTTTTCAATTAGGCATTAGTTTTTTCTATCGTGTTTGAATGCCTTCATATACTCCTAAGAATACTCTCAAACGACGCCAAAACCCTATTTAAAAGCTATGTCAAAAACTAGTCCAATTATTCATTGCACATTCTAAACTGATCGTACTATATGATCAAAATGATCGTTCAACCAATCGCTAAGGTCCGACTAGTTCATTTTCATTATGCAAAAAGGATGGTACAAATGATTATGATATCATATGGTATGACTAAAACAAAACTGTGCAATCTAAAATTTGAACTCTTAGAAAAATGTTGAAAGACGCAAGAACGTACACTATAATAGCTCTTACGACAAGCTCATTTATATTAATCATAAATTATCGTATTAGTACAATAGAAGATCCTAATCCTATAATGCAAATTTCTTAAAATATGACTAAGTCCTAGAACGAGGCTCTAGGATGAAATAATATCATATAAGTATGAAGGTAATATCATACAGATACGACAAAATCAGCACTCACAACCTAAGTTCTTTGCTTTCACCAAATAAATAAATGGATGGTACAACTACGATAAATATTATCTTACTATACGAAGCCCATCAGCTCCTCACATCACTTGAGATAATAGATAACATACTTGTCTGATATGATGACTGTACTCATATGATAATACAACAAATTTTAATTTCTCTCAATACTCAGTTCGATCCTCCTAATGAATATATCATATTGGTACATAAGGTAATATTGTACTGTACGAAAAATAAAAACACTAAATCTCAAATCAGAACTCTTGGATAAATGATCAACATACTATACGATAAGGGCATGGTACTAATACAAAAAATGTAAAATAGCCATATTACTCAGGAACACCTTTGGTTGACACTTTGTCTGATCCAAATATAAATTATTGTATTGTATGATGGGTCCACCATATAAAGACGACTAATTCAACCAACACAAGCCTCACTCAATTCAATCTCTTTTTAAATCTAACTTAATTTGCTTAACACATGATGTAACTTATAATAAATGTAATGTTCTAACACAAATAATATATGAAAAATAAGATAAAAAGTATGACTTAAAAAAATCCTAAACATCTCAAATAATTATAGGTTTTGATATTCTAATTACCAAAATAAGGATACTCAATAAAGATCTTCTCTTCGTGTTGCTCGAACATGTGTTTCTCGTAGTACTAATTACAATTAACACCAAAATACCACCATTAAATTCCTTGAGTTATATGATCAAACTCTAAACATGATAACCTAATTACTTTTTAAATGTATAATCTAAAATCAATACTTAAGAAAAATATTAATAAACATAACACAATGATTTTGTTATCATCAAACAACTTGTGTAATAATCGAAAAGTAGAGCAAAATAATGATTTCCATTTTACTAGATAGTTTCAATTTGAATATTACTTGTCTCAACAAAAAATGTTTCCTTAATTTGAAAAATTAAATATTTAGTTTACTATTTTTTATTAAATATTTTGAGTTTTACATACTTACGTTTTTTCTATGATGCCAAATGTCACAACTCTTGTTGAGAAATCTAGCACACAATTTTACAATTGTCTATTTTAAAAAAGATTGATCAATAACACCAACTTGGTGATTATTTGATAGCAATATGATTTAAAAATGATAGAGTAATTGTTGAAATCCATTTTAATTTGTCACAAACTTCTTACTAATATAAGGGTTTCTACTAACATTTATAGTTTTGCATCAAAACTTGGGTTTTAGCCAATTTAAAACTAGTTTTTTTCTAAATTGACTTTGTTCTTTAGAGAATTTTTCTTGAACCATACTATATATACTTTAGCTTTGTAGTTTGTGTTGTTTCTATAATCTCAAATGAAGTTAGAGGTGTCGAGTTCAAGTCCCCTAATTTTTGTCTTTTAAATCAATTTTTTAAAAATTTTAAAATTAGCTTTTTAAAAAAATTAACTCAAATTTCCTTAACTCACATGAAAATGTTGTTTATTTGTGTAAATCAAGGGGTTACATTTGATTCTAGGCTTTTATTTTTATTATTTTAAATTAGTTTTTTATTTTTTATCTTATACTAAAGTAAATTAATAAAAAATTTAAATCAAATTCTTAGTAAAAAAACTTAATACACATATTAACTCATATAATAAGATGTATTTATTTTTATAATAGAGATGTTGACTTATTATTTCCACGCATGTCTATGTTTTAACTTTTTAAATAAAACTAATTCAAAATTATGAACTAATATATTATTTAATAAAATTAAAACAGACACTAAACAAAGATAACATCTAAATATTTGTACATTAATACATTTCTTACATATTAAAACATAATTTTATTTAAGTTTTTCATGTTATATTTGTTATTTTATTTATTTGATATAATTTTTATTTCATATAAAAATGATAAAGTAACTTATAGTTTCAATGTTTTAGAATATTTGATATTTTAAATATTTTTAAAAATTGATAAAAAATTGGACCAAAACGACAAATCTAATTTTAACCATCAAAACTAGTCTTCTGACTAGTGGATTGCTTTCCACATGGCAAGTACATGTCAGCATAGACAGTAAAATGTTTTATTATTACTGTAATTATTTCAATTTCTACAAACATTCAAACTGATTTGGTTAACACGTTTTTCCTATGAATGAACTTCAATTGTTACTCATATCTATGCATAATTATGAAGACTGTTTCATGATGCTTTTCCATATAAAATATGTGAATGGATTTGAAAAATCCTCTACCTAATAAAATATTTATGTTCCAAAAATCAATTCATTTGCCTTGCAATGGTGTCAACCTTCTCTTATCCCTCACTTAAAGCTATAGTGAGCCTCAGTTGCCTTAATGTCACCTTTTTACCTCAATGCTCGTGGTTTTTTATTAACACTTCAGATTTGTGATAACAGCATCTAATGAATCTAAGCAAGTAAATATAACTCTAAATTAGCTAATAGAATAAAAGTACTCAATCCAAAATGAAGCCTAAAATATTTCATTAAAACTACAAAAGAGGAAGTAATAAAGTCCAGAATAAGCAACCATTACCTTTCGACATGTTGTTATCGGATCATCAGAATAAAATGGTGGATAACCAATGAGCATCTCATACATTATAGCACCCAAGGACCACCTGAAGAAAGCTAGTCAGAGGAGAAATAATGACCACCAAAAACATGTTATCAAAAGCTAAGTTCTGCAAAACAGTATCAGTTTGCAAGCAGACTTGAGTGACACAGGGAACAAGATAAGCAGCGCACAGGCTTGTTGTGGGGAGTGGGCTTCAAATCCCAAATATTTGAATTTTGAAATTTTGATTGGTAGTTGGTTAATATGCCGATAAGGAGATAATTCATGAGTCAATTGGATGGCTATTATCTGGAGTTAAATCAGCAATAAAGGTTAGCAAAGAAAGTGCAATAAAATCAAGAAGGAAATAGTAAGAAAACATCTACAAAAAAAAAAACCAAACCATCCAATCACCAGATTGGCTCATCCAATTCATTCACCATATGTCCCAATCAAGCAATAAGTTATGGGCAACATAGGCAAGATTTTCAATGGCAGAGTTCATCGTGATTGTACTGCTTGATCAATTGATCAAATCATCAAATCAATAGTCACAGAATGGAAGGTGGTTTGAACAGAGACAATTAGAAGGAATTAACATGATCAGGCGATTTGATTAAGCCAATCAAACTGTCTGATCCATCAAGGATAACATAATCATGATTATGATTTTAGTTGACTTAGATCTTTTCATTGTCATTAGTAAATCAAATCATTATACATGGATGAAATATGATAGAATATACATCTCAAAATGATCCACAACTGACTGGAAGAAATATCAAGCATTTGTATCCAAGATTCAGATCTTTTTTAGATTTCAAGCACAAACTACCTAAAAAAATGCGCGTTTTGGCTTTGGATTTGATTGATGATATAAGTCTCTTAAAGACCCTAAAGTATAAAATGAAGTTCCCCAAGGTTTAAGGGAAGATCAGAACAAATCATCTCTACTCCTAGTTATTTTGTATTATACCCCTCAAATGTTTTCTTTGCCAAGTTATTTATAATAGGGTTTAAACCTGGCCTCATTGCCTTCAACAATGTCAATGTGACATTTATCTCCCAAAGAGATTAAAAAGAACAGAGACAAGGATTCAGTCTCAGAGCCATCTTTCAAACATTTGTGGGAAGAGCTAACAAGCCATGATTTTGTATAGAATTGTATCATGCAATAGTAGGAGTAATGGCTCAAACTGAAGAGACCCCCAGTGTGTGTGAAACACCTTCTGCAGAGCTTATCCAGCAATTACAAAACTTTGATGAAGGTTGAAAAGCATTGGCCAATGTAGAAGGAACATAAACAGCAACCAAGGCATGGAATGATCTTCAGGCCTTACATTGGAGACAATGACTTCAACATCATCACATCTTAGATTGCAAATGGCTTGCTAGACCATTCGAGGTAGAAGCCAAGATAAAAAAAAACCTACATATGATTGGGAGATTGATGGTAGAAATTGGATTCTTAACTTGATCAAATGGAAATCTATTTCCTAATGTATGATCAGTTTAGCAGAGTGACAAGGTTTCCCTAGACTAGCTCAAACTTAGCAAACACGCTTTAATACAGTGGAAAACTCTTTTGCACCCAGAAACACGAAGGTAAATTTCTGGTAATATAGATCAGGTGTCGAGGCATTGCAAACTTTGGGTTTGCAATCTCACAAAATTTTATTGACGACATTACATACGATGTGGTATCTTATGATGTCTACAGTGTTATGCCCAGGAGTCCTTACTTTATAGGATAAAAATGACAATTTACTATCATCAAGATCATAAATATTGCCTGATAAAAGGATAGTATTTGTTACCTTCTTTCACATGACCCTTAAGAGGCTGCAGCGAAAGGACTGGATTATTTACATTCTAAAAGCCGTTTTGCAAAAAGATTCCACAAAAGACAAAACCACCTTTGAAGGATAAACCTTCCTGAATAAGGAGGAAAAAGATGATTTCCACGTCAAAGCAGAGACAATTCTATAGGGTATGAAAAAGAAAATTTGATGTGATGATACCATCATCTAGAAATAATAAGGTAACTGCTCCGCAACTTTCTAACAAGAAGCTTGATCAAAGAGACAAAATAAGCAGAGAACCTTTCAACCCATTATTGTCATATGAAGAGAAAATAAAGGAGATCTTCTACATGGCAATGGTGACCAAAGTTACTTCATCCACAACTATTTGATTCATGGGATCAAGTCCCCTCTTCGAAGAAAACGCCTATCATCAGGGATCAATCAGAAGTCAATTATATGGTCATGATATTTGAGTAGAATAAACAATACATATCCACAAAAGTGTGATGAGTTCTTGAAGGAAACATTAAATGAAAAATCTAAAACAAAAAATCAAATCATATATTACATTTATCATATGTCTGATCAAGCAATCAAATGTGGGAACTAAAGGCCAACTTTTTACAAGCAAAGCCAAAAGGGTTCACTTAACCATCCAATTGATAAGTGCAGAATTAGAACAACGTTTGGATAGAAACTATCAAAAGGAATTAACCTAGTTGAACGATCCAATCAGGTCAATTGGGTCATACAATCTATCGAAGACAGTAAAATCCAATTTTTTTGTTTTTTGTTTAGTTAGATCTTTTCACCACCATTACTAAATCAAATCATCATATATGGCTCAGATATCATGGGATATATCCTCAAATACGTTCTACAACAAGTTGGGATGGAGCAATACCAAGTGTACTTTATCCAAGTTGAATCTTTTTAAAATTTTAAGCCCAAACTACTCTAAAAATATGCACTTCTTTGTTTTAATATTTGATTACCAAATTTCATTGCAGATTTGAAGTACAAAAAGGGATACCCCAAGGGCTAAAGAGAGATCAAATTGAATAATCCCTACTTCTAGTTATCTAGTTTATAAAAGAGCTTCTCCTTAGAGTTTTCTCAAGTTTTTATTTTTGAGCAAATTCATCAATAAAGTACAATTTTTACATATCTCTTCATCTTTATTAAATTATTTGCAAACTGTAAATTATCCTAATTTAAGAACAGTTTGAGACCCTTAATCAAGAGATTAAGGATGTTGCAAAAACAAGCAACACTATTGTGTAGAAATCATTGTGCATTCAATTATTCCATAATAAACCCAGCCTCCTTGACTTTCGTTGAGGCGAAGGTCATCTCCTAAAAGTTTTCAAGGCAAAGACATGGATCATATGCTCATAACCTCCGCATTCAATGAAACAACTAACATTGATTTGTCTCATAAAGACATCCAAAAACACTTTGTAAACATAATTTGAAAAAAAAATTTAAATATAATGCAATACAAATTATTAAACCAAATTTTGTTCCAATTGTGCTTGACTAAAATGTTTTGAATAAAACTTGACAAGAAGAATTTAATGCCACCTTTTTCATAGCACATAGCGCTTAACTGAATTATGATATAACAAAATAAATTAATAAACGTAGCAGCAGCTTGGCATTTAATTGTTGAACTTGTTGGAACCTAAAAGGTAGTCTTCTACTGCAATACAATGTACCACGAGCTTGCCAATTGTGGCTTTTGTGATATGGCATATATGGTCGAAGAAAGAATCTGAAAATTCTAGAACAGCTATTATAACTACAGGTAAAAAAAGATATGAATTACGGGCATACCCAGCATGGAAAACTTGGTATCTACACAAAAAAAAATAATTGGCATTAATTATCCACACAGGTCAACTCGACCACATGCATTGGTTTTAATTATTCAGTTCAGTTAGAAAGTTGTATCTTAAGCTGGATTTGAAAAACAAGTGGGTTGTTGAATTGTTCTTGTCTATAAATCTATTAAGCAAGTTGCAAAGGAGGGGATAAAAGAAAGAAATGAGTAGACTATTATTTTGCAAGCCAAATGATCATGGAGAAAGAGAAACATTGACGGCCTTTTATTCTCTTGATCATCTAAAATTAGCAATGAGAAATCAAAAACATGAGCATAGTTTATTATAAAACTAATAACAAACAATATGAGGTAGGTTAACTGGGCATAAGCCTCCAACCAAACTAACTTTCTGCAGAAAATATGGACTTATAGCGTCTGAGATGTTAGTAAGCCTTTAATCACAGCTTGGTTGTGCAGCACAACAGTTTGCAATGAAAAGCTGTTTGTTAGAGCAGTTATGCTAGGCAAGTCGACTGTAGTATAATTAACGCTATTAGTGTTAAAAATAGCCTTATCCTATAGCTGCTAAGCTAAAACTGTTATGTAGGAAACATGTCCAAAACAAACCCAAAGTAGCCTCTTAGCTCCAAACAAATTTTGCATTAGGTTGGTCAAGGAGTTGGGCACCACTCACAGGCTGCTGCATAATCATTCCTCATTCAACATAAAATATTGTATTTGCAAAATGAAACAGGAAATAAGATTACTACGATTAAGGGGGAAGAACCACTAAAATGCTAAAGTGCAGTCATGCTAGGAATCAAAATCAAGTTGCATGGAGTTATGGTCAATCACTTTAAAATATCCTACAAATTTGGAAGTCCTAGGAAATTTGAAAATTTTCATAAACATATAAGGCGGGTCATCTACCAAAATATATTAAAAAAAATGTCAACCTCAACGGCCATTTAGTAATATATGTTTGGAGTTGGGACTATTCGTTGGGTAGCAGTTTAGAACAAAAGTCACTAGCTTTACCTTTCTTTAATAAACGAAACTAAGAACAACTAGCTCGGTTTGAATGAACAAACCAGTCACACTCCATGCCATATCCCTTCTTTAATAAAACCTCTGGAGCAATATAGTCTGGAGTGCCTACTGTGGAAAAAGCCTACAAAAAGATATTCAATATCAAGTTTGACATCAAAATCCACAAAGAAAAAAATATCTATTAATAGCACAACTACATGAAGCTGAAAAATAGAATCCATATCTATACATACCAATTTTCTTCTATTGATTTGCCAATGATGAAGCTGTTCATCCACACTTTTCCACCTGCCACCAGTTCCTGTGTTCCGAACACTGCCATCATCAATGTCCATTGACTCCCTGAGGTCTTCATCCTTCATAGGTTCATTTTCATTCAATGTTGAAAGAGTTCTGCAGTCAATTGGCTTGCACAAACCAAAGTCAGATAGCTTCATGTGTCCATTTTTATCTAACAGAAGATTGTCAGGCTTGATATCTCTGCATACAATGTTAACCGAATATCGGACACCATTATATAGCAATATGGAAATTGCATCGGAACCAAACGCTCCAAACCTGTGAATGTAATTGTGTTTGTGAATGGACTCAATTGCCAAAACACTCTGGGCAATATAGAATTTCGCAACACTTTCAGTTAAAGTATCTTCCCGTATAAGCAGAGTCATCATATCACCTCCAGGAAGATATTCCATGATAAGGTACAGGTAATCGGCATCTTGGAACGAATAGTAAAGTTTTACAATGCAATGACTAGCAACTTCAGCAAGCAGATTTCTTTCAGCTCTAACATGTTCAACCTACAAAATTAAACCTATTAAATTATGAACCCTGCATTGCATTCTCAGCATTGATTTTCAACATATGAATGGATTGTAATATGCACATATTCCTTTTTCTTAAAAAAGGAAAAAACCTATTTGAACCTAGTATCATCCAAGATACTGCAATAGAACAGGGACCAAATACAGAGAAATAGGAAAAATAAAAGCAACAAATCCAATGCTACAACAACATCATAAAAATCTCACCTGACCCCTGTTAAGCATTTCAGACTTTTTAAGCTTCTTCATTGCATAAATGTTACCAGTGGACTTCTCCCGGCAAAGCCTAACCTGCAGCACATAATGCAGTAAGCATCACAGCACAACATAGACAATGAAAATGTACAATATGAAACACGATATACATTAACATTTCAACTGGACGTATAACTTGCCCTCCAATCCAAACCCTCTTTCCTTTTATGTTTAACAATGTCATTTTAGGTTAAAGATGACAAAGTATCTTATGCTATATATGTTAAATTTCCAGCGTACGTTTTTTTTTTTTAAATTTCATAAGCAAACCTATGCATGACCATGTCTTAAACGTATATTTCACCTTTTTTGCATTTCGTTGGGTATTATATGTTTAATTTTAATAATGAAAATTCATTACATGTTTACTTGAATAATTAAATGCTTCTTATATCTGTAAACCACAATTCTTTGTTGTATAACTTGCTCAAGAAGAAAATCAGTTGGATTAACAAAATTATCATATAATGTTAAAAAAAGCATTTGGTCTACTGAAATCATCATATAATATAATGTTTTTCGAGTCTTTTGCTTGATGACATCTTTTAATTACACAGATAAAAATTATCATTTCGTAACTAAATAATGGCATTCAAATACCACCTAAGTTTAGACACCATTTATATGCCAATAATCTTGATATTAAAAACAAGAACAAAAGGTTGTTTTGATGGCATTGAACCAAACAACAAAATATACTATCATGGGTTAGATAACACTGAAATCTAGATAGTATTGACATTTAGATATCAATCTTATCTAAATAATACTCAACCAAACACCTCCTAAATAAATTTGTATACAAAAAGGTCAATTACTTATGGCACTCACTTCTTTGCTAGTGGGCTCCACATTTCACACAATATTATTGCACTTTGTTTACAAATTTATATGTTGGAGACTGAAACAAAGAATGATATCCACAAAAGTGCATGTACTGAAATAAAGAGCTCTGTGTTGAAACATTAGTGATGGCAGTTATAAATTGGAATGAGCATTTAAACTATCATTTAAGATCAACTTCATGCCCACAGTAAGGAAAGATTCACCTAAGGTATAATGGGCCCATCATTCAAGGACCAAATTGCCCAAATTTCGTCTTTAGGAACCATTAAGTTGAGATGCATGTATTAATCACATCCTAAGTTTCTTTTCAAAACGATGAAGAAATGAACAACACTTGGTATTAACATCATACACAGTTCTTATTCATATTGAAAGAGTATGAAGACTAACAAAGTAATGGGTTTGGAATTGCTTTTCTTTGAGTTAGTGAAAAACAATGACGGTCATCCTTGCCACCCATCATATGGCCAAATGCACATATTTCGGTCGTCTTGGTTACTAGCAAAGCTTCATTGACATTTTCAAGTTGTGATTAACTTGATCCCCATGCTCTAATACCCAAAAACACATCATTTGCCTTCTTAGTATTGCATATGATATTTGTGAAGCTATGGTGAGATTTTGATATTATTATTTATTTGATCCCCCAATTTATCTCCCTTTGTCATGATTTTTTCTACAATAGTTTGTTCCTAAGTTGATGACAATTAGAAGCATCCCCTCGAGATAATAATCAGGTGCATTTATCACAAGAGTAAAGATTCTATTTTCTCCTATGCAAGTAGATCATGGCAAGACCATACAAATATTGGTTCCTTCTATGCATAGTCCGCAATATATATTTTCGTCCATTGGCTCCAATCAAGATGGGCAATGATACTTTGGAAGGAATTGACGATAGTGAAGTACAACATAAAGAACTCAATGACATAACAAGCTTTGGATATGCAAGGCATCTAGTGTGTTTCACACTTTTATAAAGAGACTTAGGCAAAAGATGGCTCGGACCAAGAATGACCTAGGAGATCAAATCAATAGATCCTCGGAGTCATAGGGAATTTTAAGGTCTTAATAGAAACCTGATCAAAAGCTCAATTCTAGAATAATTAAACCCAAAATTGTGAAAAACATCAAGGGAGGAAACTTGCAAGACCAAGCAACAAGAACCGCATGCACTAGCATGTGAACAAGGTGTGACATGTCAAACGGCTACACGTGCTGGGCATGATCGACAACACTAACCAACACACGTGCACTGCACGTGTGCACATTGGTCACCTACCGCACATGCGGTCTGCAAGCACGGTAAATGAACTATCACGCTGACACGGTCATTGCGTGCAACAGGGATTGTCGACGCACATGAACAGTGCCCTGGCGTGGTCTGTCCCATGCACACAATAATTCACGTGCAGATATGCAATGGCAATACGAAATTATCAGAATTCGTAAATTTTTTTATTTTTTGTCAAATTCACATGTTTCTTATTAGAAATTAAAGCATTATATAATTTATAATAAAATATTATATCCAACTCCTATATAAAAAGATAAGAATGATGAATGAAATAATTCAAAACTTTTTAAGAAGTTTAATCTTTTTATAACAAAATCCTCTTCTCATTTCTTTCTTCTTTAGTTCCTACTCATTCTCATGCTTTAACTTCTGCTGTTGCGATTCTAAAAAAGAGTTTAGCTATCGATAACTAGGGCCGAAAATACGTTACAAACAGATAATATTATTTTGGTATCAGAGTGCTTTGATTCGATGCAAATGACATGAACAAAAAAGAAAGTAGTTCAAAAACAGGCTGCAAAGAATCAAGAGATTGAGAAGGATTCCGTAGAGATGACTAAGCCAATTATACAACCATTAAACCTAGAAATACATATAATTCTATCAACCCAACAAATACAGGTGTTAATAGAGATGATGCTAAAATCGCAATCTCTTCTTACAACAATTCTAAAAGATAGTCCACTAAAACTAGATACTCTTAATCAAAGAAATTCTTAATTAAATAAGAATTTTAAGATAATTAGAAATTAAGTTAAGGATGACATCAATCTCAACCTTTTAATACACAATAATCAACATCATCTTTTCAAGATAGATGATAGACTTGATTTACCAATTTATGATAATATAATAAATCCAAAAAAATTAGATATCTAATTGGAGTAAATAAAGACGTATTAGTACAACTATTCATCAACGGATAAGGTTGCATATGCTTGATTATAGATAACAAATAATTTGTTATCTTGGTTGAATACTCACTTAAGAACTGGTACAATTACAAAAGTAACATTAAGCCAATTTAAAAAATTAATTAGAGAATAATTTTATCTAATAGATTACATAAAAGACAGACAAAGTAAGTGACATAATCTATGACAAGATGGCACCAAATTATCAATTTTTTATATTCAATTTTAAAACAAGCCAATGCATTAGCGATGGCTATCGAAAAGAAAAATAAATACAAAAGAACAAAACTAGAAGAACAAAATACTAAGAAGTATGGATATAAGTCCAAAAATTGATGACAATTGGAATAATATTCTCCAACAAAGTATGTTACAATAATGACTATCAATAGAACCAAAAAGTATTATGATCACTACAAGAAAACAGGATACATACAACAAAAATGCTAAAGATTACATCATGATCTATTTCCAAAAAAATTCAAGAAAAGAATAGAATCCCTATATAAAAGATTATGCATTTTACAAGAGAATATTATATCAAATCCCTATATAAAAGAGTAGGAATAATAAATAAAACAATTCAAAACTTCATGAATTCTAAAATTCTTAAGAAATTTAATTTTTTTATAACAAAAACCCTCTTCTTCTTCCTTTTTTCCTTAATTCCTTGTTATTTTTTTATGCTTCAATTTCCTCTATTACAAGGCAAGGATAGAATTCAATACATGTTCTTGCGAAAAGTATATCTTGACATACAACTTTAACCCTCAAAACATGAAGAGAAGGCCTTGTGGAGCAATGTTCAACACTAATCCAAAGTTCCCAAAAAAGAAGGTAAATTGTTGCAAGAAGTCAATGGCGAGAACTCAAGATGTCGATAAAGAAGATTTCTGACAACAGTAACATGTTAGAACTAAAAGGCCCAAAGGCTATCCTTGAGATTGTCAAGAGCTAGACATAAGAAGAGCCCTTGAATACCCAACACAAATCAACTAATAAATTTAAGTAACTTTATGATATAACACAATTTGCATTCGATTAAACATTAATTAGAGATTTGTTACAGCTTTCCAATTCATCAAGTTTCATCCAATTTCAATGAAGGTGATGCATTATACCCAAAATACTGAATTTGGTCTAAACCCATCAAACAAGCATTAATTTAGAATCAGAATAATTCAAACTAAGATTTGATTGTGTAATTTACAAGCAAATAGATGGGACTTGGGTTTACTTAGTTAACTAACTTGTTGAAAAAATATATGTTTTTATGCATATCTCTTTCATATTATTCAAGAGACCTTGTTCTACAAAATGAACTCTTAGGAGACAAAAGGCAAGAGAAGATATCAAAGGATTGTAACCAAAATTTCTTGCAACGAATCATATGTTCTCCACCACTATGTTGCTATGATTAAGAAAAAAGGAGATAAGAGAAAAAAAAATCCCTATAAGAGGGTTGGTTGTCCCCTATGATCAACCCATCTCTCGTCCATTCACTTCTCTTCCACCATCACCCTCTCATCTCCACCATTTTATTTATTGTGTAGAAAGTGTTTTCATCCTCCAACATTAGATCTGGGAGAATAAGGAGCATAACCAATACTTTGTCGAACAAAATCCATGCGAACAAAATGCATATAAGGGGGGTCAATGCTGATCTAAAAAAAAAGTAACAATCATCTCAAGTTGTATAGTAAATTGTTGATGCATTCTCTAGAAGAGATTCAAAAGTCAAATTGATAGGATCATAACCCAAAGACGAATCAAAGGATAAAGAGAAAATATAAGAGATGGAAAAAAAAAGTTTTTCAACATCCAACTACATCAATTTTCATGAGATCTTGGAGAAAAAAACAATGATTTTACAACAAACTTGTAAATTAAGTTGGATTTTTGTACATATGGCACAAACTTACTCAACAAGAGTTATTTCATGTAAAGAATATGCTTGTTTCGTATAATAAGAAACAATAGTAAGGAAATCAATCTCTATAATCTTAATGGTAACATTAGATAATAAATGAATGTAGATACACAATTGCTGATTAGTAACGAGATCCTTTTCTATTATGCTATTTACTTCCCTCTCATGAACATTTTCATGACGTATTTTCATATAATTGATATGCCATTAGGAGGCACGATTCTAAATTGTTGTTAAGGGAAAACGATTAAGAAGAGCTAGAACCCTAACAATTCTAGAAACATGACAAAGAAACAGTTTGAGAATTGACATCTACTAAAAGAATATGGCACAAAATTGGCAACCAGATGCATTAATTTTGAGAAGAAAAGATTAAAAAATGAAGTTGATGCAACAAAGATACCTTGTGCAAGTGTGGGAAAGGGACAAATCTATAGGATTTATTATGCAAAGCCTTTCATGCTTTATGTAAGATGTTGCATCCAAAAAATGTTCAGCCAAAAGCTAGAAGGGCAATAATCATGACTATCAAAAAAAAAAAAAAAATAGTAATTGTTGGAATAGTTACAACAGTAGTATGCATAATGCTTGGACGTTCTTTCCATGACAACAAGAACCATGCGTAGTTACACAACTATCATAGATTCAACATTCTCACACCATGTGTTGTGTTATTAGTTGTCCGCAATGTGAAAAAGTTGAATCTATGATAGTTACTTGACTAAAAACAATTCTCATTATGGTTGAAGAACATACAAGCATCATGTGTCCTGTTATTATTTATCCATAATTTCAAAATACAATAACATAGGAAACAAATAGTAAATGCAAGGTCAATTTGTTTTAACATAGTTAAGCTACACTAACTTTGTTAATGAGACTTATCATGTATGATGGTCTAAAAGTGACTTTATATGAACTCTTTCATTTCCTTTATTGTGACTAACTTCTTAGGCAATTAAAAGTTGGTCTTGTCTAGGGCTTCACTTGATGGGAACAACTAAGAGTTTAGTATATTTGAATTTGTAAAAAGAATTTTATTTGCAAAATATAAGTTTTACATGATTTTTTATAAGAAATTCATTTTTCTCATCACCCACAATTGTAAACCATAGACCACAAAATAAATCTTCGTAGGTTTGTGCCCTCATCTTTTAGTTCTCTTATAATTTTGTTCGATAGTTTTATCTAGTAGCTGTTTCCACATTAACAAAATTTTTGCACTAACAAATTTTATTTTGAGTACCTACAGCACACAATAAAAAAGACAAGTTCTAATATGAGACAAAAATGTGTATAATACAAGCATAAAATAGAATTCCAAACCTCGCCAAATGCTCCTCTTCCTATAATGGTCAGCAGATCAAAATCATCCACACAAATCTTGTGTCTCTTAAGCCGCATATATTCAGTTTCCTTTCTTTCAAGATCTTTTATGATTTTCATCTGCTCCTCTGGTGGAACTTGCAAATCTGCTAACTTTTTTTCAAGTATCCAACGTCTGAAATAGATTCAAACAAAGGCTAAATACAATGCTAGAACTATGAAGTCACAAATAAACTCAAACTAGTCAACCATGATCACAATATAAATTAGGATCATCGAGTAAGAGCATAGCCATGATAGCAAAACAAAAAAGGAGAAACTCATGAAAATAATTGTGGGATAAAAAAAGTAAAAAGGTGAAAAAAAATATGGAATAGCGTTCCACAAACAATAAATAGAGCAAAAAAATCTAAAAAATGAAAGCATAGAACCTTTTGCAAGAAGATAAGAAAGCACGTTGCATTTGGTTAGTTTTGTATGGTATTTCAATTAATCCTATTTGGAGTTTTTCACATTTAAGGCTAATTAGTCGCCTAAGTGGAATTAGCTAGATGAATCATATAACTTTGCTGCACTCTATCTTAGCTCCCAAACCAAGCATAGATGCCTAGGATCGTTCATGGACTTGATCATTTGACTAGTCCATTCAAATCCTTCCTGCTATGCAGATGAAATTAATTAAACAAGGGATCATTAAGCTAACTCGCTCTAATAGTTTAAATTCACACGACTTTCCAATCAATAGAAGGAAGGCAGTTAAAAAATGTTCATGAAACAATGCCAGGCCCAATCCCTGATCATGGGCCACCATGATAGCACCGGGCAGCCAATCCCCAAGGCAAAGAACATTTCAAGCTACGATTATTAATCAAAACATTGCCACACATATTCGAAATAAGATCTCGAAGCTCCAGGAGTCAGACATTATGCCATTATCTTACGATAATCTAAGTACAAAGAGAAAACAAGCGCTACAAGGGTTGGAAGAGAGAAACGTTAACAAGATAGGATTTTCATTTCCTATCCCGATAGAGAATATTGCATGTCCAGACCGGAGGAGGAGATCAGCAAGCTGAGATCAACAGCTCAACAGGAATGCGACAAGGATCTCATCGCTTGAACGTGTAAAAAAGAAGAATAAGAATCGAAAGATTCTTACCTTTCCTTTCGCTCCTGGATATTCTTCATGTGCGCCTTGTAGTGATTCTCGATGAACTGCTTGGTGGCGGCAACCCTCTCCATTGTTTGGCTCGACCCCGTTGTTTCCTCCTCTTCATCGTCCACCACATCTCCTCCGTTCCCACGTTCCTCCACCGCATCCCTCATCTCCCTCTCCATCTCACCTGTCAATCTCCAACCCGTCCACCCTCTCCGCCTGCTTTTCCCTCTCCCCCCCCGCTAAATTTTTTTTAATCTATTCTCCATTTTTCTTTCTGTACATAAAATTTCATGTAAGCGACGAAGTCAGATCATGGCAACGGAGCAACGAATGAAACACCGCACTTGCTGTCCGTCGGATTCTTTCCAGAACATGCGAACTATTTAATTTTTTTAAACCTTGATGTTGACTACAAATTGGCCTCATAAATATATGTATATACATTTATATTTAAAATAATTAAAAATATATTAAATCACTTTCATAATGTTGTATTTTTTTTACTCAAAATATCTTTAAAAAACTCTTTTTAAAATATCCTCTCAAGAATCATTTTTTAATTTTATTCATTATCATTATCACTTGTTAACATATATATATATTTTATCTTCTACAATAGTCTTGACATGTGGCACCCACATGGTCAAGTTTTTTTTATCTATTATTGACATGATACTAATTAGGTCTTCGTCAACTAATCTTACACTAATTTTTATCTAATATATTAAATATTTTTTCTTTTATTGATTTCCTTTAAACACTTTCGACCAGTTTACCTCAAACAAGAAACCTACCTAATACACCATTGTCTTGTCAAGCCATGCCAATTTACTTCTCACAACCAGGAATGCAAGTATTTGCTTAAGATAGCTTATTCCTATTAAGCATACCTTATAGTCTATCTTAATTATGTGATATTTAATCATGACACATGCTATTGTGCCACTACTAGACAAATGAATCCTAAAGATGTTAAAATTTAATAATTTAATCTCAGTCATCAATTTAGAAAGTAATCATGTAACAAGCATTGATGACAAGCAACTCAACACCAAGTCATCAAGACCTTAATACTCAAGGTTAAACTCTCAAGATCCAATCATTTGAAACCAGGCTCTCAAGATTTGAGCATTTGAGACTTAATTATTAGGTCCAAAATGCTTGAATCCAAATCATTCTAAGTCAAGTCCAATAAAATTTCTCTTCATATTGACGCATGTTTTACTTAAAGCAAATGAATTATCAAATAAGATAACTATTGGACTTCATTAATAATGGTAATAACTCATTCATGTGCAAACATCTCAAGCAATTAAGACAATCAAAAGAATGGTCATGCCTTTCCATAAAATGGCAGAAATCCTCACAAAAAATAAGTAATTAAACCACACTTGCAAAAAATAACTCTCACATCCTAAGGGAAAAACAAATACACAAGAATCTATAAAGACACAACTTTCTCTCTCCTTATTCTATAATTTTACCCTCTAAAATTCTCAATTAAATTAAGCTTTTGTTATATTCTATCAAGTCCAACTTCCACATCAATAAACTCATTTCTTCTTTATAAAAGAGGTAGAACCTCTTGTTAACAAAATTGTCTACCATTTTGTTATCATTGTCTTATCAAAACTTGTTACTTTCTATAAGCACTTAGACATTTTCTCATCACACCACATGTTTTCTTATGTCAAAACATTAAAAACATATTTAATTGTGATAGTTTGAATTTTTAATTTTATTAAATGATGCATATAATGATAAATGCATAGATTTGAATGCATTATGTTATTATTTTAATATATGAAGAAATAATTTGAAATTTTTTTAAGACGTATTTAAAATATTTAATTTTAATCATATCTTAAAACACATGTCAATTTGCAAAGCATCTTAAAATTATAGTTTAAGTATACAATTGAAAAGAGCTCTTTATAAGAATTTTACTAGTATATATTTTATAATTTGATAGAATCATTTAAAATTATTATAAATTTTTAAAAAATTTCTTAGTTAAAGGAATGATATTTATGTAATTAGCTTTAAGAAGCAAAAAGAATAAAGAATATTTTAGAGTTCAATTGGGTAAGGAAAAGAGGGAGAAAAGAAAGAGAAGTTGAGGAGAAGAGAATCTAAGGTGGAAGCTAGACTTGATGAGAAGATCAAGAAGTTGCTATAAAAATCAACAAACGAGCATTTGAAAGAGATATGAGATAGAAATAATATGAAGAGGTTCGGAGATATGACTTTGAAGGTGTTATTTTCTTCATTAAACTTCTTAAGCATTATGTATTTGCTTAACTTTAAGTTGATTTTTCTTTAAAAAGAAAATAGGAATTCAAAGGAATTAACTATAGCACCTTGACCCATAAGTGTCATAGCCCTCCTAAACTGAATTAAAAGTATCAAATTAACTATTTTAATTAAAATAATAATCAATGATTATCAAAATAAAAGACACTTGCATAGGTAATGATGATAAACCAACTCCGTTACTTATTAACTAAATCATCTAATCTTAACAATGTATCAAATATTACACTCCAAAATTCAAATAGACATAGTTTCTCAATAAATTTCATTTTTACTCTTATATATTCACAATATATATCATAATATATTGATAATTAACAATTAAAAATACTAAAATGATAATAAATTATGATACCATAATATAGATTCATATTTCATAATTCACAAAAAAAAAATATCACATGTATAATATAAGTTTAAGATTGACATTTCCAAAACTTATAACACTTTCTAGCTTGAGCAACATATAAGATATTATTACCATCCAAAATAATCCTAAAACTATTTACCATCTCCAATTATGATTATAAAAACTATAACAAAACCATTATATACAAAATAGAATTTCTCATCACATATAAAATATAGATATACAACATAGTATCAAAATAAACATAATATATCTATAGAACAACAAATCTAACTTATCCAACTTATACCATCTACTAGGTGTGACTACCAATAATCACATAAAAATCTCTCTTACATTATTTGAAATAATGATTGTACAAATAATTACTACTTACATTGTAATTTAATTCAATTTATTTTTCTAGATCCTTGGATACGATTTTCTGTCAACTCTCTTCTTTTCTTTCACCTCTTACATCATAATGATAATACAAAGGGCTTCAAAATCACTTCTTTGTTTACTTAATATCTTCCTTATTTCTATATTGTGTTAATAAATAATAAGGAAATCTCAAATTTTCATTAATCTATACAAAAGTTTAATGAAAAAGTATTTTACTTGAGCTTAATTGCATTATTCTCCTCTATGGTCGTCCAAAACCAACCATAGTTGATATTTTTTTCTAAAAATTCTACATAGCTTTTACAATGATTAAACAAATTTCTCTCACGTTTTCTTACGAAATACTGTCTCATCATTACTAAGAATCATAATTTAAAAAAATACATGAAGAATAAAAAATTGCATGTTCATCTTTTTTCTACTATAGTGACTCATGACGAGAGCTTTCGAGCATTCTTCCCTCAACTTTCAACAACCAAAAAAAATTCACCAAACTCCTTTCTATTTTCCTTCTTCGACCACAACAACCCTATAAGAAATGCACAAAAGGTAAGGCTCGATCAATGGCTTTTCTTTTTCCTTTTTTTTAGAAATATCTCCTTATCCATGCAACTACCTCACTCGAGACACTAATTGCAGTTGAATTACTTACTGTCACTATTGAAGATTATCGAATCCTAAGAAACCCTTGGTTCCTTTCACATAGTGTGGCTCACAAGAAGAAAATTGTAAGTTCTTAGGTAATTAGAATCGTCGAATCCTCTTTGTCATCCCTCCTTCAATTCTACGTTTGCTATTCGTCCAAACACCCCTCTTTGAGAAATTGATACAAGGAGTTCTTGAAGGTTTTTGTGTGGTTGAGCACCCCATTGGGAGGAATGGAAGGGAGAAGAAAGAAATTAATTATGAAAATATAGATTAAATACATAAATTATGAAGTTTTATTTATTTATTTCTTTTTTCTTTAAAAATTTATAAAAATTCAAATAGCTTATGAAAATTGTGATGAGCATGCTGATGGATTTCTCACAATGTGTTATTTCAAAAAATATACTTACCAATAATTTCCAAGTTACTTTGTCAAACACTTTTCTTAAGACATAAAATAATATTATTTTATCTTAATTTGTAAAAAAAATAAAATGTTAATATTAAATACTTATATTTGAGATAATATTAGAGTAACAAAATATATGTCATCATAACTGGTCTTCTAAATGTGAATAATTTTAAAAACAATATAAGATGTATTAAAGCTAGACTATTTAGATATTGGATTTATAGTTATATATAATATGTATGTTAATTTATTAATTAACTTTTCTAAAGTTACATATGCTATTAAACTCATCTTCATGAATTCTTTTTAGACATATAATGATTTTTAAAATGCAATACACTTTATATCATTTCATGATTTATGAAGTACATCACCAAAATCAATATTTTACTTTCAAAACCCAATTCTAAAGATCCTGATGTCAAAACTAATATACAGAGATAATTCACAACATTATTTAATCAAGTTCTTATACTAACACAAATTTAGGGTATTATAATCATTTACATATAATAAGTCAAAATAAGAAGTATAATATGTCAAGTATAAGATGTAGACACATCATTCAACATATAGTATGTTAGATCGAACATTTTGTGTGTGAAGAGAGATAAAGAGAGCCAACAACAACCTTACTTAAATTTTGAGTACCTTGTTGATTGAATGATGTTTGATGATCACAAAACAAAGCATGTGTTAACTAAAGGTTTCTTTAGTTAATGAGAATTTGTAATGGTTGATTATGAAGGAGTAAGGAACACATGTTTTATAATGTATTAAAGCTTGGTGACTTTGCTTATAGTATTGGCTCAACTTTCTAATTTAGGAGCAATGTAAACTAGCTTTGTAGCATGGCTAAACCATTTTGTAGCTCCTCATTTACTATATTACCAATGGTAGAATTTTAAACCTTTCTCTTTGAAAAGTGGCACTTAAGATTATCTTCTCATGCATGAATCTTAGTTAACTTGAGTTCAATTAGTTATGGTTAACACAAAAACATATATCATTTGATATAGAGTATCTTGGATTTAAAACATGCTTTAGGGCTAAACAAATTAAGTTAAAACAAAACATTGTTCTGCATTACCTTAAGATGTTTACTATGATAATTATTATCGTACTTGTATTTGCGTTTTGACTTCTATTCTTAGTATAATTCAAAACTATATAAATGTTGTATACATATGATATGGTCATTGTACAAATGTGAGTCATTTAAGTTAAATTGAGAAGCAGATATTCAGTCATACATGGTATTAGCCATGTACGATTTTTTGTTATGTTTTAAGTTCTAAGACTTTTCATGCATCATTCTTATACAAAAGCTCCTTTATGTAATTATATGATCATATTTTCTTTTAGAACCTAGTTCAAAAATTATTTATAATTGGATTATATGTACGAGTCATATATCATACAAGTACGACTCGATGATAATGAATCCAAGTAATATAACCATTATACCTTCATACTTATTGAATAAACTCAATCATACACATACAAAAAATCTATAACAAAAATAATTTTATATCATACAAGAAAAACTTGAAAGCAATGAAAAAATTATCGTATGTATGAAATTTTATTATCAGATATGTACAATCTCTAAATGTCTTAGAAAGCTTATTAGTATAACTTTATCATACTCTTGTGATCTTTATGTTAATCTCGTATAATATTTATAAAATCCTTAAGAATGTTGATGAAGGGCAATCGTACAATGCAATGTACTTGATTGTACACATGATAGACTTTAAATAAAATTAATAAATTGAATACATTCATCGAGGCAATTTGTTCTCTTTGTTTATTACCCTAATATGATCTGATCGTAGTAGTTTGAATGCATATTGAGACAATAATATCTAGTTTAATTTCTTTAGAAACTTCACTTTTAGCCATTAGAAGTATCATAAATAGTCTTAAGTAATATAATAATATAAATAAGAGAGTATTTAGAGATGAAAAATCTAATGATCTAAAAAGCAAAAACATTCAAAGGCTCAAAAGGAGAAAATTGTTTTTATATCTTAGTTGGAGCATTTCCTTTGTTGATTGTAACATACTTCTGCTTGAGATCACTTCATCTTTGTTCCATTTTTATTAGTAATATCATTCTTAATTCATTTAGTCATTATATCATTATTACTTAAAGGATTAAGGTGTAAGATTTCTATATAAATTATTTTCAAGTGCTTTAAGTTATACCTTCTTAGTTTTTATTAAACTTTGTTTGAGTTGCTATTATTGGTGGCTCCTTATAGAGGCTTTATAAAGTGTGCTTTTACTTGTTGAGAAAAAAGAGAGTGATTGTTTATAAGGTTTACCCCTACTAATTATAACAAAATGAAGTGATTTTTAATGAAAGAATGATCGATTTGACTAAGGGTGGATGTAGGCATGAGTTTAATTAAACCATCCAAAAATTCTTGTTGTTTTATCTTATTTGATTTAATTACTTTATTTACTTTTTATTTCATAACAATTGTTTGTCATAACAAGAGTTTTTTTTGTAGACAAGAAAAAAAATTTTAAGTTTTCAAAGTTTGCTAAAAGATTTTTAATATTCATGCAATCATACAATTCACCACCCCTTCTATGAAATTTACTCCTCTATAAGCTCAACATATGTTACATCCAAATTTGACATGCAGAATGTCGAGGCCAACATACCATATGTTAAGAAAGAGAAATGAGGGGATGAAGGGGAAAAATGAAGAAATGAAGTAATGAGAGAAAAGAATAATTTCAAATATTTTATGCATTATTTATTATAAATGGTGTACCATTTGCTTGTGAGTATGATAGTATGACATAAGCATGAGAGCATGAAAAAGAAAGCACAAAAAAAGAATGATCATTGAGATTAGAATATAAAAACTTGTTGATATGAGATGATAAGTAAATTATATGATTTTCTTATAATATCATCAATAATGTTTCTGATTGGCTAATCTTTTTATAAATTTTATAAAAAAAAATTAAAATTTTTTAAAAAATTTTTAAGATTTTAAAAGATTTGTACATTATGATATTGGACATCATATATTATGATGGAATGAAAGTAATGAGATGAATATATTGAATCAGATCATACAATAAAATTTGGAATATTATATATGTATGACAAGCTATTGAATAGTTCAACACTAGAATCTATTAATCAAGTTTTAATCCAAAATTGGTGATTAAATCTCAAATGAACCTAGGGACAACAAACCCTATTATTTGCCTACTTATGAAGCATAGAGAATATCTTATATGAAGATAAACACAACAAGAATAGTATATGGGACTAAACTCCTTCATCTTTCTGTGCAGCTAAATTTAGAATTATTGGAGTGATTTTTTTCCATTCAATCACACAAATTTGCTATCAAATGATTATCATCACATCCACCTCTTTTAAGCACTAATTTAATTAGCTACTAATCACGTAATTTTGCCATTGCACAATCTGCATTTAATCTGCACATAAAATTAAATATAATCATTCGATCATGACTAAGATCTAACAGTCCATATTTGATCCTATTTTTTTAAATAGTGCCATTAGAATCCCAATAATTTGATTACACATTTTTCACAATCAAAGGGTCTAAAATCCTTTAGATAAAGTAACTATCGTTTTTTGCTAATCCAAATCAGATGGTGTGCAATGTACCTTTTGTTTAACTAGACTATTAGTCATTATTTAAGCCATTATAATTTTTTATTTAAATAATAAATTTCTAATCAAAAGATGTATGTGAGCGAAAGTAGTAACAATTAATTTATTAATTTGGTAAGTGTTTTTAAGCGTTAGAAAATGTTTATAAATTGAAAAATTCTTGAACAAAATTGATTGACAAAATTTTACAAAATCTAAAGAAATAAAATTTAAGTCACGATATTCAAGTCATTAGCAGCCAGTGCTCATTGTTGCTTTTTTATACTACGTCCTTTATTCGTCAAACTCCTAATTTCTACTTTATTCTCAAATTAGTTAAGTTCTTAATTTTTTACTCTTAATTAATTCGATTAAAACACTTGTGTCTTATTAAACATTTTACCAAGCTTATAATTTTTTTATATTAATTTTTGCTTCTGTGCCACCAAATTATTTTTTTTTTTCTGTTGTGAGTTTTATTTCATTTTAAGGTCGTAGTAATCTATCTCTTTTGTTTCATTGTTGTGAGGGTTTAATAGTCTTATCTTTTAAGCTGAATTAACTAAAAATTGCTAGTATATATTTTAAATTTTTACTGATTTTTTAATCTCATAATTTTCATAAAAATATTATTAAAAATATTAATGTGTTTTAAAACAAAATTAATATTTGCTTAAAATCACTTTTTGAGACATGCTCAATCTTATTAAAGATTACTTTAAAATTTTTTTTAAGATATTTTCTATGAAATAAAAATTTTTATTCCTAACTATTCACACCATCTTGGTTCTACCATCACCGTCACTTAGTTAGGTAGATGATGTCCTCAAATGCATAAGAATACTGTTATTAAACTAGATAATAATCTACTTTTGCTTGGTTAATTTTTATTTTGTTCTTTGTTTATCATAAGTTTGGTATATCAAACCCATTTATGAGTACCTTATTTTTATGCCATTAAAGGGGCATAGCATACAAAGCAACCCTTATGTTACCCAGGATTCTTTTTTAGGTAAGATTGCTTTGGAATGGTGTCTGTAGTGTGTTAACTTTTCAGGTTTCTCAGGTTTATTTCTCATTTTATTTATTCATAATGAATTCAATTTAATCTCTAAGTTGTTCATTACAGTTTGTACTACCTATCTAGCATCAAATATGGTATTAGAGCTTGTTTATGCTAATACTTGAAACATTAATAACAATCAAAACAAAAGTAAATATTTTTTAATTTAGTGTGGCATGTAATATTTGTAAAAAAAGTTAGATAAGAGGTCAAAACAAAAAGAGGGGATTTCTTCTTTTTTTTTTCTAGAAAGGCACAATATATGCACATGAGATCAAGTATAACTTATGACGTGGAGCACCAACAAATCGATCATGTACAAATGACCCTTCAAGATCTTTTAACCATACTAGAAACCATAGAAGTCAAGTTAAAAGAACATGGAGATAGTATCACCCAACTAAAATGAGCTCAACATGAGCCCACTTTTTTTAAACCTAACACTATCACCACTTAACCAAAAACTTGTTAGAACTAATGACCCTTTCTTGGGATAACAATGAGAAAATGATGATGACGAACTCATAAAGTCCATAAAATGTGATACTCGCATCTTTGAAGGTACCATAAACCATAACAACTACTTAGAGTGAGAAGTAGACTTAAGACCATTACTTCTTATGGTTTATAATTAGTGAAGAATCAAAAGTGTTGTTTGCACGAATGCAACTAGCTACACAAGCTCGATTATTTGTAGAAACTATAGACACCTATCATCAACAAAGAAGATCACCACTTAAAAGAATATAGAATGAGTTTAAGGAAAATCTTAAGGGAAAATAAGTACCCCTCTTATGTAAGAATCGGTTAACCAATAAATTGCCCAACATAAAGAGAAAATTTGATTAATGAGTACATTTCTTATTTTAATGAAGACTATTTATGTTGTGGTGTTAATGAAGACCATTTGGTCGCCTTCTCTCAATTTCAAGTTGGTCATAAAGAAGATGTGCATAATGAGCTTTTCATGTGTAATATTCACACCATAGAAGAGGCTTATAAGATTATTAGTGAGTTTGAGTACATCCAAAAGCTTTATTTAGCCAAAGGAATTAAACCAACATCCAAGTTAACCTTTTGATTCAAAAACCTTGGACCATTCACAAGTCACTCACTAGCACTTTCCTCTTCATTCTCTATCCTTAAACTCATCAGAAACATAATCAACCTTTTAATTGATCACCTAAAGTAACTTGTTTCCAATGTAAAGAGCAAGATCATATGATAACCCAATTCTCCACATAACAAATAAGTTATATTGAGAAAGATAAGTGCGAGGAATTTAACACCAAAGAAAGAAGAAAGATCAAAGAATGTATTTCTTATTCTAACCTAGTTAATAAATACTCTGAGAAGAAATAAAAGAACACCATTAAAGACACTAAATCTATTATTATTATGCAATGTCTTTCATGCAACCTAAGGCAAGTGAAGATTAGTGATGTACCACTATTTTTTATACCTTTGTTAAAATTGAAAAGAAGGTTTATGAAGTTATCATAGATAATAGCAGTAACATAAATGTCATTTTCACTAATAGTATAGCATACCTCAAACTTGTCATCACTCACTACCAAAACTCATACATTATTTCTTAGATCAACCAAATATTTATTTCTATCAAGAAATAATGTATTTTACACTTAAATTTGACTAATATTTTAAAGATATTTTATATTATGTTATCCCTATATAGATAAGAAGTTTTATCTTAAGGCAAATTTAGTTATATGATCGTGATGCCTTTCTTTTAGACTAAGTCAACACCTACACTTTCACACATCAAGACCAAAAATTTAAACTTTAACTGTCACCACCAATAGGCCACATCTAAATCATTAAAAAAGGCCAGCCACTACCCTAGATCAAAAAATCTAGTTTAAATCCCATGGTAAAGTAGATTGCAAATTTGTTAACATAACTTTCATCTATATTGAGTAATGGGAGAAATCTCAAGTGAAGTACCTGATATAGTAATATTTCATAAGTAAAACCTATTTTATTTAGATTTCCTAAGGCTTTTTTTTTTCCAAGGAATCCCAAATTTTGCCATCTCTTCATGACAATCAACATGATATGGATCTCATACCCAGAACTAGTCTACCAAATTTACACACTATAGGATGAGCCTTTTCGAACACCAAGAACTCGCCCAATAAGTGCAATAATTATTAAACAAAGGCTTAATGCAAGAAAGCCTCAAAATTTATGTCATTCCCTTCTTTTTATCCCTTAAGAAGGATAATTCATGGAAAATATGTATCGATGGTCGAGTCATAAAAAAACTATGAAATATAAGTTTCCTATCCTATGCTTGGACACCTATTAGACCAAATGAGTTGAGCTATTATTTTTTTTCAAAATTGACTTAAAATGTGGATGCCACCAAGTTAGGATCCAATGGGAGACGAGTGGAAAATTGTTTTTAAAATAAGGGATGGGTTACATGAATGGATATTTATGTCCTTGAACCCATTTAACAAACCAAGCACATTTATAAGAGTAATGACCCAAATATTTTGATCTTAGAAAAAATTGTGATAGATTAGTTTGATGATTTTTTATTCTTTAGTTGTATTCCTAAACCCCAGTTAGAACACCTTAGATATATTTGCTCTACACTTAGGGAGAACCACCTCTACACGACCCTCAAAAACATGTTTTTGTTATCAATCGCTTGAACTTTCTAGGCTTCATAGTTTGAAAAGAAGGCATTTCAATTGATCTTAACAAAGATTAAGGATATAATTGATTTGCTAAGACCTAATTCTATTTGTGATGTTAGGAGTTTTCACAACCTAAAAGCTTTCTATAGGTGATTCATTATGGGTTTTAATATTATCACTACCTCAATAATCGATTGCATTAGAAAGAAAAATTTTAAATGCACTCCTACAACTAAGAAAGTATTTGTGAAAATAAAAAAGAGTGTGATCTAAGCACTTATACTTTGATTTCTAAAATTTTTTGATCATTTTTAAAGTATCATGTGATGTCTCAAACATAGGAAAAGAGCAGTTCTTATCCAAGAAGGACAATCGATTGTGTACTTTAACAAAAAAACTGAATGAATCTCACAATAAATACTCTATTTATGATAAAGAATTATATGTGATAGTCCAAAACCTAAGGCATTGGAGGCATTAACTCTTACCTCATTAATTTGTACTCTATTTAGATGATGAGGCTTTACGATATCTAAACTTACCGGAGAAGTTAAGGCCACAACATGTTAAGTGGCTTAAACTTCTTTAGAGCTACATCATTGTCCTCAAACATAAGTTAAGTGTAGAAAATAAGATTGTTGATCCCCTTAATAGGCGAGTATCACCACATTATTAACCTCTATTTCCAACTTTGAAACTCTATTAGGCTTGTACTCTAATTGTACTGACTTTTGACTTATTTATAGAGAATTAGTTGCTAATTCAACTAAGACTATCGATGATTATTTGATTTAAGAGGATTATCTTTTTTGTGATAAGTAACTATTCATAGTACAGACATTAGTTTGGAAAATTTTAGTTTAAGAAATACATATAAGAAGACTAATAGACCATTTCAAATAAGACAAAATCATCATGGTTATTGAAAATAGATTATATTAGTTAAGATTAAAATGACATGCGACTCAAATAATTATTGAATGTAAGACTTTTATAATTACCAAACAACATCCTTAAAATGCTAGACTTTATACCCCATTACCAATATCGTCATGACCATAAGAGAACCTTAGTATGGATTTTTCCATTGAATACCAAAAACCCTTTGAAGATATGACTCTATGTTTGTGGTGGTAGATCAATTTATGAAAATGGCTAAACTCATCCAATACTTCAAAACATTTGATGCCTTGCACATTGTTTAATTATTTTTAATAAAGTGGTAAAGCTTCATAAGTTTCCTAATACCATAGTCACAAATAAAGATGTTCATTTCACTTCATACTTTTGAAAAATTCTTTTACATCTTATGAGAATAAAGTTAAAATTTGCATTAGTCTACCACCCCCAAATTGATGGTCAAATCGAGATAGTAAATCACAACTTAGGAAATCTATTATGGTATTTGATAGGAGAAAATGTAAAGAATTGGGATGTGTTTTATTACATGTAGAGCATATGTATAATAGTTTTATTAATAGGTTCATAGGAATAAGCCCCTTTGAAGTTTATAATAAATAAAAACTCTATAACTTAGTTAATCTAATCCCATTATTGGTTCAAGTACACATGTCCATGTTTACATAAGAATTTTCACAACATATAAGGGAGGTCTATGAACATATTAAAGAAAAATTAAACCATAGTGATGAGTTGTATAAGAGTATCTTATATGCATTACAAGCATAAAGAATTCTCAGAAGAAGATTATATGATGATCCAAATCAGGTTTAAAAAGTTTTCATTAATAACTTTGTGAAAGTTACATGTAAAAGGAACAAGTTTATTTCAAATCTTAAAAAAAGTTGGGCCAAATGCATACACTGTAGAGCTACTAAATGACTATTACATTAGCAATATCTTCAACTTCTTAGATTTAATGGCCTAAAAAGAATTAATTGTGATTCTTAGTGAGCCATCTAAGTCGACATTCACTCCCTTTGAGAGTGTCTATATGTTATACCCAGTAAAAATTTTTATGTTAATCTTTAATAAATTAATTTTTGGCTTGGATGATTTCAGATCGACAGTAGGATGAGCCAGGAGCTCAATGAGAGGCTATTGGAATTTCTGAAATTTCTAGGGATTTTTTCGGAACACCGAGGTAATTTTTAAGTAATTTTCCCTGTTTATTTGGATTTATTGGATTTTTGGAAATTCGAAAATCAATTATGATCGGTTATTTTAAAACCGGAAATTGGTTTTTACCGCGTGTGAACCGGACCGGAACGGTTCAGCGGAGGCGGAGGCGGTTCGCCGAGTGAGTTTGCGCGTGCGTTCTGATAAGCGGATCGGACGGTCGTGATCGACGGTTGGGATTGAACCGGCTGATCGGGTGCTTACCGTGTCGATAACGTGTCGACAGCGAGTATCGAGTGCTTACCGTGTCGAAAGCGTGTCAACGGTGCGTAACGGGTTTTCACCGTGTCGGCCAGGAATATAAAACCCTCGCGAACGATTAGGGTTTCGTTCGACCGACCGATAGAGAGGAAGTTTTCCGGCGTACGGCGCGTGATTCCGGCGGCCTGGCAAGGGGCTTTTTGTGCCTGGAGATTCACGGGACCGAGGAGAGTCGATTGATACCAGGTTCGTTCGGTGAGGAGCTGCGGCGAGCTGCGGACGAGGTTCACCGTCGCCGGCGTCTTTGAGGTAGGAAATTCAGTTTAAATTAGTTATTTGGTAGAAAATTAAAAGCATGGAATATTTTGCTTAATGAAAACAAGCATGTGGATGAAAAATCGGATTTAATTGAATGCTAATTGGTGTCTTTTGCAAATTTTGGATTTTCTGGAAAATTCCCCATTTCGCCGAAAAATTTGTTAATGCTTAGGAGCATGTTAGGGATTTGTATTATCAGCGTTGCCATTGAATTAGTTAATTTATTTGTTGGATTAATCTCAAATTTCACAATACGGCAACGGCGGACGGGCGAATTCCTTCGGCGGAGATTTTGATTTAAACCTTAGGAAATTAGCAGCATTATTGGAATGTTAGGATAGTACGAACATGTTCTCCTTGTTCGCAGTTGCCGGAAACCGACGGAAGGATCGTATTGGTCGGCAATTGCGGCGGCTAGGGTTTCGCGTACGACGGGCGAAGGAAGGAGACGAATTAAGGGTTAATTAGGGATTTGTTGATTTATTAAGAGAATAATTTATTAATTATCAATATTATATATTAAGCGTCGGCCGAATTTCGGATTAATAACTTCGACCGGCGGGGGGGTTGGTTCAACGCGAAGGCCCGAACTGGTGGCGAGATCCGGTTCAGGGGATTCGGCGCGGTTCAGTGAGAAGCGGTTCTCGGCTCAGCGCGAAGGCCGAACCGGCGGCGAGAACCGGGTTCACGGAAGTGCGGCGCGGTATAATGGAATAGCGGAATTTTAAATTCGGAAATTATTCCGAATTTCGGAAAATGGATAAAATGCAAAATTTGATATTTCGAATTTAGGAAAATTCGATAATTGAGTTTTAGGGATTATTTATATTTTGGAAAATTCAAGAAAAATCAGAAAATTTGGAAATGAGAAATTTCGAAAATTCTGGAGATCCGTGGGTAAAGAAAAAAAAATTGCCTGAAGTGGGGAAAAATGTTATCAGTGATGACAGTACAGCTGGAAACAGTTAGACAGAGGTATGGTACATGGATGCTACCAGAACAGTCAGTAATTGACAGTTGTGTTGTTTGATGGCAACGGCATGGATTGAGTCAGTTTACTCAGTGTTGGCATATTTTATGGATTGGCATACTGGACCGGACTACTATAGACCCTATATGATGTTTTAGGGTAGTTGTGGTAGGTAACTATGCGGTTCAGACTTAGCTTCCACAGTATACATGTGGACTGGTATGCGCCTTGTTGTACCTGGACACATGTTGCCGGATCTTGGAGTTAGAGATTGGCAATGACTGTAGGGGCGTGAGCTTCTATGGAAGTTGTTGGTAGAGGACTCTTTGGGACGGTGGCTGAGTCGATCTCTCCTGGTCCATGTGTGTAGGCCTGCGCGCCTGAGGGTGACAGGGGTGTCTCGCAGTGGCTAGCCAAGTGTGTAGGCCTGCGCGCCTTAGGGTGGCAGGGGTGTCTCACGTTGGCTAGAGATTTTGTGACTGGATCTGTCTATAGTCTCCAGGAGATTGATTGACGAGAGACGCTGCGGTGTCGGGTGCTTAGGCGCCATGCGTGTTTCGAGATGGGCGTTCCCACTGGCACGCTACCTGGAAGCCCAGAGGAGAGCTACTCTGGTGTGACTAGGGGTGACTGTGGTTGGTCGGAGTCTGGGACTGAGAGTGCCTATCCACCTTACATTGTTATGCTGTATTCCTATATTTTTGCTATTATCCTTCTCTTGCATGTGAGTTTTACTAGCTGTCTTTCCTACTGGGCGTAGCTCATTCCTGTATTATATATTTTCAGTGGCTCGGCAGACTTGACGCTACCAGATTAGGTGGGATCGTGGTCAGCAGGCTTGTGGAGGATATCTGATTTGTGATTGCCTGAGATATTCTGGTTAGTTGATTGTTGCTGTTGGATGTATTTAATGAGATTGTTATTCTCATATGTCAGGTATTATGTGAGGGTGATTCTGACTTATGTATCTGGTTGGACAATATTGCACTTGTTGGACTTGGATCTTATTCTTGTAATGTAGTTTCCATTTACTGTCTTACCTTATTGTCTTGGAGTATGGTGTGTGGAGTGCCATATTTTATCTGAGGATGTTATATATCTTTTTGTTTGATGGTGAGGTCATTACATGACTATGGAACTTAACCGTGGGGGTTCAGACTTCTATTAGATCGGTTCTCCTACCGTATGGGTTAGGAGTATTGGGTCTAGTAGGAGTAACATTGCGCGAGTCCATCTGTTAATTCAGGAGTCATGAACCTGATTTGACGGTGTACCCGGGAGATGGGATCCACATTGTTAAAGGAAAGTAGGCGTGTAATGATGTGTTATATCCTATGTTTTCGTAGGCTACTCAGGTTGGTATGGGACGATTTGAGCTGTCTATATGTAAAATAAAATAAAATAAAATAAAAAAAAATGTATGCCAAAAATCAGCCTAGGAAAAATGGGGTGTAACACTATACTTGAGTGCCCACTAACCTATCATGGTAAAATGAGTGAGAAGATTGAAAGAATAATGGATGACCAGACTTTGCTGAATATAAATAAGAGTATTTTAAGATATCTTGATTATTGAAAAGGTTGATCAGACACTTAGGATACTTGGATCATAAAGAAAGAGTTACAGCGACTAAATGCAGATACATTGAAGACTTACAAGAGCCAATATGGAGTTCCCCCACTTTAAGGAATTAGTGAGGACATTGGGCATGATTTTTGATGCTCGAGAGATTTTTAGACACATATTAGCACTTTTAGATAATCACAATATCTTTTCTTAATGAGAAAAAGTCAAGACAACCTAAAAATGTATTCTTAAGCTCAAATTTCTCCATTAAAGAACAAAAAGACCAAAAAAGACAAATTGGGCCCATTTCTGTTGGCTCTGTCATTCGTTGCCACCCCTGTCACTCACCTCCTACCTGACCCGACTGAACCAACGGTTAACCAGAACTACATCTAATCGAAATAGATTAGCGAATGGGTCTTTAGGGTCTCTTTTAGATCAAAAGTTCTTAACCCATAAACACACCCAGATTCTCTATGTTAAATTGACTCACCAGATCAACCCAATAACAACACAATTTGTGAGACATTTAAATGCACCCAGATCTGTTAAAGCTATTGCAACCCGCTAACTCAATCTGTAATCACCAAACCAAGATCTTACACATGATAACCAGCATGAACCCAACTCATGTTGAACAAAAAATACATCTTTTCAAAAAGCTATTTGACAACGACTTTGATCACATCAGTTTTGAACCTAGATAATAGTTTTTTAGAAAGTTGTTTTATAATAGTTTTAAGCATAGCATTAACAACAGCTTTTTAGAAAAATAATTTTTGAAATTGAAATGGTAGCTTTTGAGAAAGATGTTTAAAAATAGGCTTTGATTGTTAATTTATATGTTTATGTTTTTTTTAATTTTTTAAATCTTTTGTGCTTATGCTCTTTATAAAAGGGAAGACATGCCCTTTGGAAATGATGATATTAGTATGAGTAAAATTTTTATTATTTAATTGCATCTTAGTAAAATTTACTATTGGTCACCCAAGCCATGAAATATCATACTAGTTTACTTTCAAATCTATGATATCACTGTCCTGTTGTCGTCGCATAATGGTTCTCTTTCATCATGTTATTTCTTTCACTTTATTATTTAATTTACTTCATCAATTTCCTTTTACTTCGTAGTTTCCCTTTTGACTTTGTCGTTCCCCTTTCACTTTGTTTCTTAAAATTTATTTGAGTTTTCCACCTCTTCATAACTTCACCTTCCCTAATCTTTACGATTCAATTTTCTTAAGTATTTCAGATCATCTTACATGCAAATTATTTTGTATTTTAGTTTTTTGTGAAACTTAATAAAGTCTTTTGGTGCTTCTAATTTATGCCCATGTGACTTTTATTTTATTTTTTCCTTATTGTGAGTTTGAATTATCAAACCCCTTTTTTAGTACCCATCTCTATGTTGTTGAAAAGGTTGTCAACCGAGCAAATAAAAAAATCTTGTATCGCTCTTGGTCTCCTATTAGCTAAGATTATTTTAGATAGGTACCTCTTGTGTATTATATTTTTAGATTTCTCATGTTTGCCTTCTCATTTTTTTATTCTTAATGTGTGCAAGTTGATCTCTTAGTTGCTCATTATAGTTTACACCACTTGTCCAACATCATTTAATAATTTTCTTTAATTCTTTTATAAATGAGCATAATGATTTATATTTGAAATTCATAGGTATTGAAGTTTAAACTTTATTATTTGAGTTAAGTTATTAACATCCTTCAGTATTCAAAGATAATGTGACTCAACTACCCTTATAATCCTTTTTCTATCTCGCAAAGTGAATATTTTAGCTAATTAATATTCTCGTCAGGGTAACAAAACTTAGCTATTAAATATTTAAATATATTCAAATATTTTATCATAATAAAAATACCTTTTATTTAATGTATATAATTACTTATATAATCCCTTATCATGATATATAGAAATTAGTGATGTGTGTGATAACATTTTGTGCATAAGGTTTACACATGGTCATTTTAGCTTCTAATGTATAAAGTTTTTCATTTGTAGTAACATTAAATATATTAATTTAATTTCTAATATGCATTAAAATTATTATTTAGTTATATCTAAGAGTCGTGATGAATAAAAGATATGATTAAAATATTAAAACTCTTTTTTATGTATTATTTAATATAACTAATAATGTAAATAAAGGAATATAAATATAATTAAATTAACTAAATAAGTTTTTAAAGAAAATAAAACTAAATTATACTAAAAATAATAACAAAAAAGTAATATCCTGTTATCAAATAGCTCTTCTTAAAAGTTTACTTAACACCAAAACTAATGGTATTTTATGTGGGCTAAAAAAACTAAAGTAGAATACTTCTTTAGTTGTCACTCATAGGTTTCAAGATAAGTTTGCTCAATGTTATAATTTGACTTATAAATAGAATAAAATTTAATGAGTGTCATAATTGTAGTTTAATGATTTGAACTAATATAATAATATTTAAGTTGAGATAATTCTACTAAATAAAAAAATATATTTCATAAAATTAAAATTATTACTTTTTAGACTCGTTAATTCCCAATTTTCTCATATTTCTCACCTAGATTTGAAAAAAATATATTTCATTTGAATTTTTAAAAATGTTATAATGAAGCTGTTAGCTAATCATAAATTTTAGCCCAAAATCCTTTGAAAAATACTCTAATAAGTTTTACAATAAACTCTAAAATAAGTTAAATTTCTTATTTAATTTGCTTTTTTAAGTTGGTCCGGTTTAGCATTCAATTAGTATCCTAGAGTCTCATGAGCATAACACATATGGCTAGTTTGGTTTGCATGTAAGTTTGGTGCCTGATAGTTGCACTAGTTTAGCTTTAGTTTAGCATGTGCAAATTCATTACGGATTAGTATGATAAATGGTTCGGTGGCTACATTTCATTGCTGAGTCACACACAAGAATGACACATGCTGATTCAATGTACATTTGATTGATTCGATTCGCATGCCAGTTCACTTCAAACATTAGGGTTTTCATTCATGCAATCGATTTTTTATCAGATTAACTCAATTATCATCTCAATGTAGTATGTCTTGCATCACAAGTGTAAAATAAAACTTAAATTTTTTTAAATAGGCTAAAGTTATATTTATCATATAGTATGATTTATCTATTATGTACTACAATAAGTACTAAAAGCTAGTATACAAAGGAGAATAGAACAATTCGATTAAATGTGTATGGAGAAGTTCTAACTCTTCGTATAATATTATGCCCCATATCGTACAATATAATTGGTTTATATTATTGATGCACTTCTAAGTGAATAATGAGAGAAATTACTAAGTCATAGTATAAAATTATTTGTATGATATGATATATAATATTGTATAATATGAACATCTTTTGACTTAAGGTAATAAGAGAAAAGATAAATCAAGAGAATTGTATATTATATGATAATTATCACCATATAATACAATCATGTTCTTAAATCGAAATAAAAAAGACTTAAGAATTTTGTATAGTATGATATTATTCCATCATATAATGCAATCAAGTCTAGTATAAAAACTTGATTGTATTACACTTAAACCTGGGAATTTCATAAGAGACATTAATATTCATTGTACGCTATGAGCATTTCATTTTCATGTCATTATGTAATATGATTCTATCAATCTTACAATATTATCTATGTTAAAAACTTATAATAATTAGTTTAACATTTTTAAGAAATAAATTATAGTTATTATTTGGCCATTAATACTTTCATATTCAACCTTTTTTTAACTCTTCATTTATAAATAGAGGAAGAGAACAAATTAATGCAAAAATATTCATTCTAAGAAATCAACTTTATCAATCTTGATAGGTTACAAAGGCTTCATCATCTTAGATTTCATGGACTCCTAAAAGCTCTCTTCATATTTCTTTTAATTCTCAATTGATAACATATTTGCATATTCTTATCTTGTGTATCACTAGAGATTTACATTAGTTATAAATATTTTAGATAAAGTGTGTTGTTAAAAAAATATAATTTATCTTTTTTTTTCTTATATTAACATTTGTATCGTGGTTATTATCAACCACCTTTTATATAGCTCTTTTTCGCTATTTTTTATCCTTATAGATCTTGTGTATAAACGTGTATCACTTGTTTTTAGATAAAAGATGACTAATTGTAGTAATTTTAGTTTCATGACAAGGGGTAAAGACAGATTTGTATATTTATCAAACTACATAAAGTTCTCAATATTATTACTTATTACAATCTCATACATTATTTTTAAAAGTTAACCAAAAGTTTTCTATAAAGATATATTTAGTATATATTTAACATTAATTACAACACAATAAAACTTACTTTAACCTTGCATGTTATATTTTTTTATAAAATATAAAATTTACTCTATTATTGCAAGAAGAATATCCTTACAAGTCCATTGCAAAACGAGGGCTAATATTGATTAAAAAAAAATGATTGATTTTTAGCAGTAATATTCCATGTTATGAATAGATCATAAATGCTAATATTGAAAAAATGAGCTTACTTGCTAAAGAATTAGCTCGTCAGAATTTTGTGTGAATATTGATCTAAAAATTCTTGGTGAATGTAACTCATAAGACAATCACAGAGGGAAACTCTTAGAAGATGTCGAGAAAAATCATTTTGACCTTATTGGAGTTTGGGCATCCATTAATAAGGAAATTTGTTAGATTCTTTTAAACAAATCAATGTTGTGATCAATAAATTATAGCCATTTTTGTTTATCATAAGATGAATAATGACATTATTATTATATAATCATTCTTTAACGATGACTAAATATCTTGAACATCTACGACTACTACGATAAAATTTTGATTTATTTAACTTGGTTGTTTAGATTATAAAAAATGTAAATAAAAAAATATCTTTGACATTTATAGGTAAATATGTTTAGAGATCTTTGTTTTGAAACTCACTTATTTGTATCATATACACATAAAGTTTTGATTGTGAATAATTTTTAAATCTTTTAAAAAATTTTGAAAAAATGATTTTTAAATGATCTTTTTGAATAAAAATATTTTAAAAAATATAAACTTGCAAAAGCTTGTAAAATACTGAAGAACATAAAATGGAAGCAGATTCTTTACCACATGAAAGATTCCTTATCTTGAGTTTTATACGTATAAATAAGATTTAAATTTTTTGCATATAAAAACTTATGCAGGAGGACACGAGAATTTTATTTTTTATTTTTTTTATTTTTTATATTTTTTTGGCTCCATTCATCGGAGCAGCTGAAGGGAAAAACAAACGTGTGATCAATAGAGGCTTTTCTGCACCATCAACAACCTCTGTCAGTAACCATTTCACATCAATTCATAGACGTCAACTATGCCATTGTCCAATCTACCTCCATGCTTACTCCTGTTCGCTTCTAGCTTTTGCATCTCCATCACCTGCCGAAGTACACCATGGTGGAACAGTTGGATTGCTCGCAAACTTCTGAAATCGACGACACATATAAAGCTCTAGTTAGGGAAAAGAAGTACCAAAACAATCAGGATATGTGAGAGCCCAAGTCGAGCACCTCCTGTACGAGCGATCGGGGCCCAGGGTGGAAACCGTTGTAGCTGTGCGGCCGTGGCGGCGTGCCGAAACGGCTGCCACTCCTGCTTGCTCCACCATCGTACTGGTTACCGGCTTCGTGTTCGTGTCCGATCATTCTGAGTCGGTTGAGCTCCGGCAAGACTACTGATCCAAGATCAGGTCGGTCCTTTTTCCTCAGCTCTGCACATTTCAGCGAGATCTTAGCAAAAGCAAGAGCTTCTTGTACAGGCCAATCGGTTACCGTGGGATCAAGGAGATCCTCAAAGACGCCTTTCTCGATTGCTTTCTCCACGTTGTGAGCCAACCCCATTGGAGGCCTTGCGGTGATGATCTGAAGCAGCATTATTCCCAAGGAGTACATGTCCGACTTGACGCCGAGCATCCCTGTCTGCTGATACTCTGGATCGATGTAGCAGAACGTTCCGGCGGCCGATGTCATGTGGTATTGAGTCACGCTGTTCGCCACCGAAGGCGGGACCAGCCTCGCGAGGCCTACGTCGCCGATCTTGCTGACGTAGTTTCGGTCGAGTAGGATGTTGCCCGGTTTGAGATCACGGTGGACCATTGGTTCGGGCTTCGCTTGGTGGAGGAATAGGAGTGCTGTTGCAATTTCTGCCGCGATCCTGAACCGCGCGGTCCAAGGAATCGTGGGGCTGTTGCCTCGCCGAAACAGCCGATCGTCTAAGCTCCCATTATCCATGAACTCGTATACTAGACATCCGTATTCCGGACAGGCACCAAGCAGTAAGACCATGTTGGGGTGACGAATGCTACTCAAGATTTCCACCTAAACGATGTTCTTCATTAGATTCGATTTATATTACGAAAAAATGCAATCTGTCTGCGCTGTGCTGATCTTTTACCTCTTGTTGGAATTGTTTTCGTCCTTGTGCTGCATCTGGCCTCAAAACCTTTATAGCAACCGGTGTATGATCCAGGAAAGCCTTGTACACAGGACCATAGCCACCTTCACCGATCTTATTTTCCGGAGAGAAGTTATTCGTCGCGGATTCAATTTCCTCAATGCTGTATTTTCTGTAGCAAGTATCAGTTTGAGCTAGCACATCCAACGCTTTCCTCCTTTCCTCTGCTTCACGACTTGCTTTCATCTCTGCATCTATTCTCTTCTGTGCTTCCAGCTTGGCTATCCTTTGTGCAGCTTCAGCTGCCTCAAGGGCTGCCCTGCACTTCGCCTTCTCCATCTTGGCCATTGCAAGAGCTGCTTCTTCTGCGTTTCTTAACTCCTCAAACTTTTGGGCTTCGACCATTTTCCATTGTTGGAGTTCCATTGCCTTCATCAAAAGGATTATCACCATCTAAGGTCCAAAGCCAGCAAACGGTTTTTTAAATGTAAGGGAGGTTTAAATAACGTCTCACCTTCTGTTTAGCTGTTATGGCTTCCTTGCAGGCGTTGCTGTACATCTCCATTGTTTGCTTCAGCTCCAACCTCAGTCTTCTCATCTCATCCTCAAGTTCTCGATGTGCCTATGCAACCAAGAAGGCAATGCAATCCAAAATGTTAGAGAGTCTAGAGATAGATACACCCAGAAATTTTGTTGCATAGGTACGCACACAAGAAAAAGAAGATGGGCTGCTCCTTGGGCTTTCAGGGGAGGATGATGAGAGTTCAAGGGAATCTCCAAAGTCCATAGATTGGAAGCTGAGGCCTCCCTGTAAATCACTGTCTTCTGAAAATGAACTGCTAAAATCAGCAGATCTTCGTGGTCGGTTGGAGGATTCGAGGTTTGCTATGAACATATTATTGGGAGCCGATTGAGCTGCAGAAAGTGGCCCATCCCTTGAAGGCTGTTTCAAGTAACCAGGTAACCTGTCCATTGATCTCCTTTGCAGCCTTTCATGTAAGGGAGTTTGTGGAGCAGAACTTCTCCACCCCACCCTGGCTCTATTTCATGTTCCAAATACACATTATGGAAGATTTCATTTCGAGTGAATTGCAGATTAAACTATCGCATAGTGTTGAAAAGATTTTTCATATTAGACCTTGTTTGGGTTAACTCAAGTTAATATAGTTAATCCAGCGAGTTAAACAGGCGCTTAGACTACTACAATTCATAAAAAAAGAATGTTGTTTGCAAATGCCTTGTTTGTTTATAAATGAGTTTTTTGAAAATAAGTTTTCGAAAAAGAGTGTTCATGTAAATGAAAAAAGGGTTTTTGGTGTCTTTGAACTTAAAAATGAGAAACTTTTAAATAATCAGTTTGAAACATAATTTATAAACAAGCTTAAGTTTAATATCTTTTTGTAACATGTTGCAACTTCAAAAGATTTTTATGTTAACTTGCCTGACTAAATCTTCTTGGTCAGACAGGAGAGGTGGAGTCCCAGAGACGCTCAATTGCTGTGGAGGAATGGCAATGGCTGGGGCCAAGTTCTTTACCGATCGGATTATGGTTGGCTTCCCTTTGGAAATGGCATACACCATACAGAATTCTGGTGCATATTTGGTCAGGCAAGTTGGAACATCAGGATTTTTTAATTTTCTGCGCGTTTGAAGAGTTCAGTGTTAGTAAGCTTTCAGAGAAGAGATTTCCTATGCAGATAAAATTAAGTTTTGGGTTGTGGTAGTGACTTCATGATACTCCTGTTTGAGGCCCCAACGACAATATTTTGGATTGAGTTGGCATAAAGGTAATCAGCAATGGCTTTGGCAATATCTGCACCTTCAAGGATAACCTCCTCCAGCTGCACCTGAACATTTCAGAAAGCGATACAAGTAAGACAGTTTAGCTTTTCTGTATTAGAAGTAGTTTGGTTTCTCTTTGTAACAATACGAACATTGTCATGTCCTAAGTCTTGATTGTAATGATGTGACTGAGTTTTTATAAAGGCAAAAACATTTTGGATCAATGAGGTGCCTATCAATGCGATCTATTTATTAAGGGTCAATTCATAATCTAAGTGGCTCCAACACTAAAAGTTTGAAAAGCATTTGATGCCCGAGTTTTTATATTTTATCAATTCACGACTTTGTCAATGATCAGGTGAAGAAGCGTAGCAACCTTAGGTATCCAAAGAAAGCCATACTTAGCTAGGCAAAGTTCCAATTGCTTTAATCAAACATCCCTATTGTTTAGGGCAAACTAAAACTGTTAACTAATCTAGACAAAGTTTTAATAGTCTAAGATCAAAGCCATAGTATTCTTAGGTACAAAAATGCCCCAACTATATTGGTAACAAAATCCAATTAACGCCACTAGTTGATAAATCACATGTAAAAGGGAAATTGTGATGATATTATGTATCAAGTGTCTAGTTGCTGGAATACTTTAGTTTACATGTTATTATTATTTAACTCCTTTTCTTTTATAAGATCATATGACTTAAATATGAAGAATAAAGCAAGGTACTTAATGTAGGTTAAAGATTAATACATACTAAAATTAAATATTGAGTGAACAACTAAGTGATAACTTAGTTAATATTATAATTTAAGTTTGTGTCCAAATTATGTTATGCACACCTACACCTATTATTACCTCTTTGCTTTTTTCCCCTGAGCATTCCACCATGTCACAACCACTTAAGTCAAGAGAATGACTTTGCTTCATCTTAAACTTCATCTATCCCTATAATTGTTAGGAAGACTTTGACCAAACTTCTCCTTCCTCCTTAACCAAGCTTGTTGTCTTCCCCTATGGTAAAGAATCCAACACTAAGAAGAGGATGGGGTTGAGCAATGGGAGGTTCTTTTATCATCATATTTATTCTTGTACAGTAGATATTGTCCTATTTTTTTTTGTTTGAGAGAGGTATTGAGCCAAGCATCCATAGGCTCATATTTGTTAATGCATAAGAGGAATCTTATGTTGCTTTGCACAGATCATCAATCCTTTCAATTAATTCTTTGAACTTACCTAATTTAAATGACATGCTCGACGAGCAAGAGTATTAGTTTTAATCTCCAAATTGACACAAGTGATTCTAATTGTTCATAGTCATTATGTTTTTGTTGTATATTATGGTCATACTACCTCTAGACCTTGATCATGTAATATAAGACAAGAATGAGCATAGCATAGTCAAAGTAAGGAGGAATCGAGTCATCTACAAAACGTTTTGGTGTAAAGATAGTAGGCATAGTTATGAATCTATGGTTCTTAGTTACTTGACTCTTGCATAAAGGTCATATAACGATTTATCATTTGTGTTTTAGGGCGCATGATTGAGGTCGAGTAAAGTGATGTGGATCGGTCAAATATTTCAACAAGTCCTATGCATATAAGAGGACATGTCTTGTTGTCTAATCTAAGATTCCTTCTAAATGTCTTGCATTAAACTATGCATATCAAGAAACCAAACCTCCCATCAACTATCCAAATCCAGTGCTAGAGAGCTCTTATTTTTCCTTATGTGATTTGTTCAACACCATGTTGATAGACCTCTTACACATAATGTTTAAGGGAAGGAACCATAGAGAGGGCATTGTAGGTTTTATGTTTTTAGCTGTTAATCTAGATTATTTTTTAAAATTATTACAATTTTTGATCTAATGGATGTTTGAGTGCCTTACTAATATAGTTTTAGCTCTTATTTTTTGTTTTCTTTTCTTCATTTGACCTTCGACCTTCCTTTTATTTTGAACGGTGGTCTTGCATCTACCATAATTAATTGTTTTTATGTGGAAGCTTCATTATCTCATTTCTTCTGCTGAAATAAGTGAATGGTTTACCCCTTTGCGTGCACAAAATCCTCTGTAAGGGATGAACAGCTGATTTAGTTCTGCCTCTGCTTGTTCTCCTGTGATTTCCTGGCCAGCTTCTGTCTCTATAAAATCACATGAAGGAGATCAGTAATAACACCATGGATCCCCTTTTCCTTTTGTTTAAAGCAAGTGAAATTAACAAACGTTGAAGGAGAAAAGGAAGAACTTATTGAACTTATTTCAGAATGTTTAAATTTCGCGGGTAACATAAAATTTTGACAAATGTATATAAATTGCTACTTTTTTTTATAAAATTTAAATAGAAAAATAAAAAAGCAAAAATAATAATTCAAATAGGATTATGTTGCAATGTAATTTTGAAAAGTTGGGATGAGTCAATCGAACCCAAACAAACAAATTAGGCGAAATAAAAGTAATACTTTTGAAATAAAAAATGGAGATTATAATTAAAAATATTCCACAAAAAGTAAAGGTTTTAATATTAGTAATATTTGGAGATATTTATTTTGATGGTTGCTATTACCATGGAATAAAATTGGCGAGGTAGCAACGTAAATTTAGAATATAATGATATTTGTTAACCTTATTGTCCAAACATGATTTGGAAAATAAAGTGTTGTAAAAATTAAATTTAAAATAAAATTATTAATAAAGAAAAAAAATGTTGGTAAAATTCGAAAGAAAGGTCCAAGGAGGTCAAAAGGTGGCAATTTGACCGTCGAGGCAAACAGAACAAAAGAACAAGGGGAAGGGTACCTACGAGAGGATTTGCTCCTGACGTGAAGTAAGCAGACGACTGGCGAGCTCACGAGGTGGTCGACGGCCCATCTCACCGCTTGTTGGCTGTTCTTGTCCCTGTCGATGGCGACCGCCGTCATCCCAGATCCGGCAGGCGGCCGGCGGCCGACGTCGTCCATGGAGTGCGATCGGCGCGACGAAGTCGACGACGCCGCTGGCTCGACTCCCGACTCCGGCTTCTTCTCGGGCGCCTTCGGCCTCGGCTTGCTCCTCGGTACGGCGGCATCCTCGGTTATGAAGAAGGTGGAATTGGCGAACATGAGGAAAAGGGGAGGCAGTCCTCGTTTCGCCCACCCTCTCTTCCTGCGCGAGTTCCCTCGGATCACTTCTCCCAATTCCAGCGAAATGCCGCGCGATGTCGGCCGGGAAGTTATGCTTTGCCCAACGGTTGACGCCCATCGCACGTGGAGGAATGATGACCGTTATGTGGGACCCAAAAAAGCTTCGCGCGCTCTCCTTGTGGCTCAGCCGTCTCCACGTGTTCGGACGAAGCGATTTTTTTTGGCTTGTTTTCCAAATTTTTCTCCGTTTTTTTTACCGAGTTTCTAACTCGCTTTATTGCCTTCAAATGTAATTATCCAAACAAAACTAGGTTTCAACCTCAGATGTAGGCCTAAACACTACGATTAAAAAAAATTAAAATATCTCTATATTTGTAATTATAATTCTTTTATATTACTATATTTTTTAAAAATTCAATAGCATTTTAATTTTTAACATCTATTTTATTTTGAATATCTAACGTTATTCTAATTATTTTCTATAATTCTTAAAGAAAATGGAGTTTTTAAGAATTTTTTGTACAGTTATTTGAGGCAGTGAAGAGGGGATCTATGTGAGACTTTATATTGACAATTTCAATTTTCAAAAGCAATACAATCATATAAAAAAAATTATATAAGGTTTGGTGACTCTTTAAAATTTTTTTTGGAACAAGATTTAAGAAAATGATTTTTACATTTTAAAATTGAGGTATAAAAGTTCATTGAATAATTTTTATAATCTTTTTTGAAACAGTATTTTTAAAAGATATCTTTAAAATGTTTTATAATAACTCTAAATATTAAATGATATCAAGATTTTTTACTATTATAAAAAAAACTTGGTGATAAGTCCATGAGAGATCAATCATGCATGGTCAGAATATCATTTTGTCTAAAAGATTGAAATTAAGCATGATTAAATTTTGAATATAATAGTAGAAACTTGTATATATATCATAATAAATGACTCTTTGTGTGGGTATTTTTAACCATCGAGGAGTCTAATGCATGGTAGCCTAATTTTCTCATTGTTTTTTTATCATTGCAATTGTGTTTCAACATAGCTTTTAAGAAAAAATATGAGGATAGTACAATAATTTATTATGCCACTATAACGGGTGTTCAAAGGATAACTCATCTCAGTTATATAAATGATGTCATTATTTTTAGTAGAGGAGACATAAGATATTTAAAAGATATTAACAATCATCTAAATATATTCTAAAAAAATCTTAGGCATGAAACTAAACAAGCAAAAATATAAATTTTATACAATCAATAAGGTAAAAGCAGCTATAAGTAAAATGATTGAAATGATAATCAGTTTTAAGTAAGGTTTACTCTTAATAATATATTTGGGATGTCTAATTTATAGTAGTAGAAAAAACTCAATATAGTTCTAACATTTAATGAAGAAGTTGCAAAACAAACTAGCATGTTGAAAGAAGAACTTTTTATTAATGAGGGATAGAGTCATATTTGTAAAACACGTTTTAAACTCGCTTCCAACTTATACATTAATGACTTATCCCTCAATACAAATCATAAACATGTGGGAAACAATAATGAATGATTTTTTATAATATGATATGAAGAACAATCACAAGTATCGCTGAATGGAATGATATAAGATAAATGAACAACTTAAAAAGAATAGATTGGATATACGAAAACTAGAGGATACTATCTTGATATACTTAACAAAACATAACTAGAAGTTGATAATGAATTCACTTATTTGGGTGGAGTTTATGTCAACAAAATATTTTAATAGGAAGCAGAAGAATATAAAATCTAATACATATAAATGAAAATATGACATTACTATGATGATATGGTATTTATCATGATATTAATGATTTTCTTGTGATTATATTGTTTTATAGTGATATTATATTTTGTAATATTATATCTATTTGATATAAATTATTATTGATGTATAGTTGATAAAATAACCACATATATATGAGAAAATTAATAGTTTTTAGGGGATATTTTGTCTATTTGTTTTCTAAAATCTGAATCTCTTATGAGTAAAAAAATTAAATTATCAGAGAATTAAAAGATAATTAATCATCATGTCTCACCTAAGTCTTATGTGTCCTCTTAACATGTCAACTCTATTTATTAGTCAAATATTCCTAATTAAAAAGAAATTAGAAGTTAATGAATAAGCAAAGTGTGACAAAAATAATGGAAAGGAATCAATTTAATGAAAAATAAGGTCACAAAAGCTGCATGAAAGATGATGTAACTTTCATTCGAAGGAGAGGAAGTGTTAAGAAGAGTAAACGACATCTCAGATGAATTATTAAAAGCGATAAGAAGGTGAAATGATGCAATAATGTTGTAAAAGAAGAGGCCAAGATCAGTGAGATGGATTTTGTAAATAAAAAGATAAGAGCTTAGGTCAAGAGCTTAAGAGGAGAGTGAGAGGCGGTGATTTCAAAAGATTTTAAGCAACCAAATCAAGGAAAACTGAGAGGGAGAAATCCAAAATTGAGAGAATAATCTTGTTAGTATTGTAACAGTACTGAAGCATTTGAGAAGAGAAGAAAAAGAAAAAAATACACATTTCGATAATTTGTTTCACGATGAGATAACTACCTAAGAAAACGAGGTAAGCATGTTTTGTATGTATACACATCTTCTTGATATAATATTGTTTGTTAGCTTAGTGACTTAGTAAGAAATGAATCAAAATATTCAAAATTGAAGATGATTATTGTCTATGCTTGTGTTGTAATATTTGTTAATGATTATTTAATATGATGTTTACTTATGTTGTTATTTCTTCATGATATGTTGTGCTATTTTTAGTAAGTGATATAGCATGATTTTAAAACATAAATTTTGGGAATGATTATTCAAAGAAAATGAAAGAGTTAATGATTACATCTAAAGCAAATAAAAATAAGAAAAAAGAAAAAAATGAGTAAGAATAAGTGTTGGTTGAGAAAGATAATGTAATATCTTATATAATTTGAAACCTGTTATTCAAACTGATGTGTTTTAAAGGTGGGGCCATTATCTAGCTTGACATATTCCAAATGTAATACTTTAATGAAATCTACATTTTGGAATGAAGTGTTATGGAATTAGGGTTATTATCCAAAATGACATGCATCAAAGATAGAAAGAAAAAAAAATTGAATTGCTAAAGGCCCTCATCCTATAATCAACTAAAAGAGAAATTTGAAAAAGTAAAATTAATAAAGAAAAGAGAAAAAAATAAAAAGGATATGTAGATCTTGAAAATAAAGATTAAGTGGTTTAAAAAAATAAAAAATATTTTATTTACATACTCTTATGTTGTTGATATGTCATATTAATTTTTTTAACATAAAGTATGATATGATCTAAACTTGTATTATTTTATATAATTTCTGTTATTGTGATAGTAACGATTGGCTCAACATATTTTTGATTTAATATTTTTAGGTTAAAATAAGACATAATATAGGGCTCTAAGGTAATATTGAGAGGATGGCTCATTAATCATTTATAGGATTTTTCTTCTGATGTATAAGTTTTTGTAACAACTCTTTATATTTCATTATCATTGATTTGATATAATTGAGCATGACTTAGAACTTGTATTAATTTAAGTATTTACAATGTGAGAAGTAGTGCTTTATAATAATGTAAAAGTTTGTTTTAAAGGTTGCTTCCATTATTATTCTCAAATGTTGAAAGCTTTATATTACTTTCGTTATGCCTTAAAATGGGTTTCTAACTTTGAGCATAAAAAAGTTTTAAAATTATTTTGTGATGGTCTTATTTATATAAAAAGTTTTGAAAAGCAAAAGAAAAAAAAAAATAAAGAAATGACATGACAGTAAATTTGAGAATTGTTGGATTTGAGTTGCCACATTAACTATGTAGAAATTTTGATAAAATTGGAAAATAAATCAACTAAGTCTCCTCTGGTATCATTGCTCGCTACTTTGAGTGAAGTCACAATAACTCTTACTTTTTCCCTTTGTTTTTGAAATATATTTTTAAAAATACAAATATAGATCATCTAATAATTATATTTTGAAAATCATAATAGAAGTAAAATGACACTTTCATATTTTTTTTAAAACATAAAAGTTCATATATCACAATGGAAAACTAAACCATATCCATAACAAACTATTTCCATACTTCATTATAAGGATATAAGGATTTAATAAATCAAGTAGTAGCATTATTCTTTGAAACAATTTCTAAAAATTCCAATTAACATCCAAAAATATCATTCATATACTGATAAATTATGAGTGCAATATTGTTCTCTATGTTATCCTAAAAAAACTATTCTCATTACTTGTGACATGACATGTATCTTAACATGTGCTAAAGTTCATCAATTTTTTAATTATTAATATTCACATAGCTAAAATTAGTATCACAAACAAATTTTTGAATATTTGATAATTAAATACTCTAGTTTATACAATCATATTAACATAAGTCATATATCAATCATAGATAATTAGATTATTATAGTTGGATAATACTTATCATTTTTTTTTAAAAAGATGATTATGATTTTCTATATGCAAGAATAAGTTCAACTTATGACAATTTTTTTTAGCAATAAATAAACCCTCAATTGTCTAATTTAACTTAATTTATTTAAAAGGAGAGAAATTTTTAGAGTGACAACCTTTTAAAGTTTTCCTTACAAAATATTCTTTTTTTCTTCCTCATTTATATCTGAAGTTCTCTTCAATATAAGTCTTCTCTCTTATTTTTTTGGTATTTTCAATTGAGGAGGATTAAAAGCTCTTTTGCTCTCTCATCATCTATTTTAAAATTCCCTTTTAAACAATCAATAAATTGAATTTATAGTATTTTATAATAACTTCATAATTCATTAACAATAACAAATAGATATGATTATTTAAGTTTATACAACTTGAATGTATTTTTTAATTCCTTAATAATTACTTTTTGATTTTTTTAATTTTGTTTCTTTTCAAATAGTTTAATATGAATTTCTTGATATTTAAATGTCTAAACTTCATCTTTTGAAGTTATATTAGGTATATCATTTTCAAAAATAGCTTTTTATAAAGTATATTTTAAAAAATAATCTAGTGCTTGCTTAATCATGCCTTAAAACATAGTATTTTTAATCCAAAAGATTTAAAAGTTATACAAGTGCCAACAAATATTTTTTTATTATAAAATAGTATAAAAAAAATTATTTTATTCATTTATCAAAAAAATTAAAAAACTAAGTTAATCATTTCATAATACCTAAAATATTTATATTTAGAATAGTTTAGTCACTTATTCAAAGTTATAGCAAATTATGATACCACCAAAGTATAATTAATGTAAGTTGAATATAAATTTGTTATTATTAACATGTCATATCACATCACACAGTCGTTAGTAAAAAAAATATTTACAATAAAGTATTATGCAAACAACACTTATGTGGACTAGTAGTTACAAATATGTAAGCTCCAAATAACATAATTAGCTAAAAAGGTAAGAAACTTTAACTTACACATTAATTAAAAATCATATAGAAAATATAGCAACCTTTTTTGAAATTAAATTATGCATGTTTTATATCATTTTAATTATTTCCATGGTTAAATTATGTTTAAAATAAATCGGCACATATAATTTACATTTTTTGTTATTAAAAGAAATTATAAATTTCAATACTAAAAAGCAGCTTAGAATATTTGACATTTTCTATGGTGCTTTGTTTAGAAAGTTTCTAAAAACTTTCTAAGTGATGTAGATGGGACTTAATAATCATTTTCTAGAAAGACATTCCAAATGTGTATTCTATTATTTTAATTTTTAAACTTTTAAGTTTATTTTTATGACAAAATAACTTTATAATTACTAATTATTAAAAATATTCAGATTGTATTTTAAATATATAGATATATATATATATATATATATATATCAAGATTGTTTTTGCTAATAGTATATTTCGGTTTTTAGGCTTTCCAACGGCGAGGATTTCGTCGTCCTTGATTTCCGCCTTCTTCTCCTTTCTTTTACTTGGCCGTCTACTTTACTCGAAACCATTCCCTCAGCTCTCTCGCTCAATCATACTGTACCTTGGACGCCATGGACACTTCCGTACCAGAATCCTCTCTGAAACGATCGCTAGAGGAGGCAGAGATGGAGGGTGAAGAGTTAATGGCGGACGCCAGGAAGCGGAAGAGATGCTTCAAAAACTTCGAGCCCCGAAGGTATCTCTTTTCTACTCCTCTGCTTCTTCCTTTTCGTTTGTACTATCTTCCTCGTTTTCCTGCTCTTCTGAGAAACGTGAATATTCTAATTCGCAGCTATCAGGTTATGGTTTTCGAAGTGGCAATGCGGAGGAATACTATTGCTGTGCTCGATACCGGTGCCGGGAAGACAATGATTGCCGTTATGATGATTAAGGAGATAGGACGTGTTCTCAGGCTGAAGCAGGATGGGGGCCTTATTGTCTTCCTTGCCCCTACTGTCCATCTCGTTACCCAGGTTTCATTTTTTAAAGAAAAAAGCAAGTTTTGTTCCTTTTGCATGGCATGGGTCTTTTCCATTTTAGAGTAGCTTCTGCTTGATCTTTGCTATATTCTGCTTGTTTGCGCTAGCAATGTGAGGTCATCAAAATTCACACCGACCTCACGGTTTCTTGCTACTATGGTGAGAAAGGGGTTGATCAATGGGATGAGAAGAGCTGGAAAAAAGAGATGTCTACTAACCAAGTAAAGATTCTTATCTTCTTGCTTATAGTGTGCATTTATGGACAAATCTGTTTAAATAAATACAAAGTTACTTAGTGTGGATGATGTTCTACTACATTTCTAGCATTGGTTTATATTACGTTCATATGAAATACCTGTGTTTTGATGTCTTTGTATTCACTGATACCAGTGTCTTCTACTATTCTATCTTTGTTTATTTTCTTCATACCTTCGTCTATTTCTCACGAGAATGAAGTAAGAATTTCCTTCCATTTTTCTCTATGGATTTCTTCTTAGCTTTAGAAGCCCATATTGCTTTTCTAGTTCTTGTTAGGTTTTGCAGATCATTGTACTGAAACTTGAGATGATAACAACTCAACATAGTATGTCCCACCCATTGCTTTTTTTAGTGTCATTTAATGTTTTCAATGTGATTGGAACACTAAACTTAAAATTTAGTGTTTTTCCCATTCATTCTCGTGAAATGCTTTACATGTTTGTTCTCAATGGCTCATTCCAACTACAGAACTGCGGTATTGAGTTCTCCTGCATGCTCTTTTTTCTTTCTGGTTGTACAATGTACTCTTGCCTGTTTATAGGTGTGAACTGGCCATGGAAATGCACTATCTGCAAAACGAAGTACAAAAGACATCAAAATGGCTTTTGGCAATTAATTTGCTGTTGATTTGTTCTCTTATGAAATAGTTGACCTAAAAATTCAGCAACATTAAATTATTAAGCTATATTCCGAGAACCAAAAGTCCCAAATACCATCATACATATGATAACACATGGACTGATAAAACATGGACCCCAACGGCCTTTAGTCTTTGTGTTGTATTTTGGCCTATCTAATGATGAAATCCTGTAAGTTCTATTCAGGTTTCAAGTCTTTGACATGCTAAAATAGATTTTCGATGGCATCTTTTTAGTTTTTAACTCCAAACGTCGTGCAAATAGATCACAACCTGCTCTTGAAATCTATAGTTTGGCTTTAACAAGTTTTTGTTAAGAACAACAAAATCTTAGAAACATTACTTTCAACAACATGATCCCAAATAATTGATCTAGCATATGTCAATTAAATAACTTCCAACTAATTAGGATATCTAAGTTCATCAATTCAAAATATAGGCCTTTCAACTTCACTAGGAATTTATATTCAATCCATTGAAATGAGCCCTTATATAGACCTAATTGTGAATTGTATTTTCAATACAAGACCAATGATCATTATTTTAGCACTTGGACATATATAACTAGGATTGCATCTTTCTAGATCTTTGTTATAAATTAATCTTTTTTATTGCTCTTTCAAAATTCTAGCAAACTTTTACATTTCATAATTTCTCAGAACCCAAGACGAGGCTTTTGAGGTATTGCAGCCTTGAACTACACCAGTTTTTCAGGAAATGTCAAGTTGACAACTTAAGATCATGATTCTACTTATGTATACCTTACTCACCTTGCCTCTATTCGTGTACCTAAGCATTCTTTACATTTAAACAATATCATGATTTGAATATCAAAAAAATCCTCTTTTTGGCTATCACTTCACAGATATTTCATATCTCTTCAGCAGTGGCATTTTACATTCTCACCATCTTCCAATATTTGCTTGAAGCACATCACTCTTAGGTTGTATTATTGCTTAACCATTCTGTTGTGATCTAACCCAAATTAATTTGGCATCGCTAGTTTAGTGGCCTGACGTCTATGCAGATGTGTGTGTTGGCAATAATAGGTCTGGACATTTGCATCTATAGTCAGTAAATTATTCCTACTTTTTTAACATGGAGTAATCATTTCTTATCCAGCCCACCTTAATGCTCATGAGAAGATTCATGTTATTTGAAAATCCTCTTCTGTACATTTATCAGGCAATCTACATCTGTCATCCTCATATCATGTATTACAAATTATATGCAAGATATATGAAAACATTGGTCGAGTAATGCTGTTTAAAGCTTGAAGAAGATAAAATGACATGTGCTTCTTGTTATATCAAGCATAAATATTACAACTGCAAATGTACTTTTAAAAACAAAGTGAATCAATTTCATATGTTCTTTGTATTGGTATGAAACGATTCTGTTTTTTATATTACATGGCATTGGCTATTCTGAACAGGTAATGGTGATGACACCACAAATTATGTTGGATGCTTTAAGGAAGGCATTCTTGGCAATAAATGTGGTGCGATTGCTAGTTTTTGATGAGTGCCATCGTGCCACTGGTAATCATTGCTATACTAGGATAATGAAGGTAGATTAGAAATGATATGAGTCTTATGCTTTACGTTTGCTTTCTGTTGTACCACTGATCTAATATTGTTTAGCTATATCTTATTTGGTTTAGGAATTCTATCACAAGTCTCTACAAAGACCAACAATTTTTGGAATGACAGCATCGCCTATTATAGGAAAAGGCAAGCTTAAATTAGTGTATCACTCTTTTGATATTTACATTTATTTATATTTGTTTATTGGTTCCTGCATTTTTTAATTTGACCTTCGAGCATTCATTGGCATGTGAATGTACCATATTTAGAATAATTTTCTTATCAGGCGGCTCATCTATTACGGATTGTGAATCCCAGTTTACTGAGCTTGAAAGTGTTCTGGATGCAAAGGTAATTTTTTGATGCTCAGTTGCACATTGATTTTAAACATACCAAAGTATTTATTGTGGATAACTTATATAATTCATTACATTGGAGTGCTTACTTAAAAAAAATTATTTGATTACATTGTGCATTGTCCAAGAATAATTCCACTGAGCAAATTATTTTTTTCTCTTTTCAGATTTATGCTGTTGCTGACAGGAGTGAGATGGATGCTTATGTTCCCTCTGTAACAGAAGTTAAAATCTATTATGATCCCATGCTGTTTATTCAGAATGACTTAAAACGGAAGTTGGGGTTGTTATTAAATAAGGTCTTATTCATCTCTTTTTATTCTTTCGTTTGTTTATATACTGTCCTTTATGACTTCAGTTAAGAATTTACATATAGCATTTCAAATTTAAGCATTCTTTTTGTTTTAACAGTTTGATGATGCTGTCATCAATTTGAGTAGTTGTCACATCCAAAAGTATAGCGATTCGGAAGAAATTTTAAGAAGATGCAGAGTATGGTTGTCAAGTTGGCATTCAAAGTTTTGTTATTGTCTTGATGAACTCGGTGTAAGCTGTGCCAGTGAGGTATATTTATTTTGTTCTTGAGAGGTATATCATTATAGTTTACAAAATAATATGAGAACTGCATGTGCTCTGTATAACTGTTATTGTGTGTGGCTGATGGATATTCACTTTTAGTTAAGAATTGCATTTTTAAATCTTTAAACTCTTAGAAGAAATACAGTTTTGAAGCTATTGATCTTGCAGTTAGTTAACCTTCAAATCAATAATGTATAAATCAACACGTATCAAGAGGAATACTGAAATTTTTCAGTTTTTCAGTTCATATCGATATATTATGCTCAATATCAGTGCACTTTCAGTATATCTTAATTCAATTTGGTTTAACTTTATCACTGAAAAGCGGGTTTGAAGGTAACCAGCAAACGGTGAAGATGTTGGTTTATACCAATTCTTAATTTGTGCTACTCTTAAATACTCAGCTTAAATTAAGAGCTTTGTGAAAACTTGAAGACAATTCCAACAACCCTAGTTTGTTTGCTTTTTAATGAATTCCTCCTTACATCAGGTTGCTGAAGTATGTTCAGCAAAACTATGTCATCCATACTCTGCAGAGTGTAATGATTTTGCAGCTGAGTGTATGAAACATTGCAAGTCTTTTGTTGAGCAATCTAGACGTTTAGTTCAAGAAAGTCTATCTCAAGGTATAACCTTATCAACATCAATCTTTATTAATTCTTCTTTATAATTTTTATCGTTCAGCATTTGATTTAGGTTACAGTGGATCTGATCCATTGAGTGATTGGTTTTGTTTGCTCTGATTTCCTTCTTGAGTTGTCCTGTAGTGTCTTTTTATAAGAAATTGTTGATTTTGTATGATATGACATTCCCTTCGACTACTGAGCTCAATCAACCTTGCCACTTTTTTCGTCGAAGTTATTGAATTTAAGTTTTTACAAGGCTATATTGTTTTCTCAACTTCACTGTGAAATGATGAACTTGTTATAGCATTTTGATTCAGTTATGTTTATCAGCTGCCTTTTTTTGTGTTATGTAGTTAGTACATAATAGATTGCATGATTTAAATACCTATAATACAATTCCAGCAAGTGTTCGGGTGATTATAATCGTTTTTTTTGTTTATCCAGTTTGGTTTTGCCCAACTTAAAATAAATACTTTTGATAAATAAAATGCTTTTGTAAAGTTGTGCCAAACAATTTAACAATTTGTATTTATTTTTTAAATAATAGATTCACTATTATCTTTTCATTATATTATTTTAATAATTCATAAACTTTTTTTTTTATCTTCACATCATATTATTTTTTTTCATTTCATTTTTCAAACAAAAAAGTAAAAAAATAAGTTAAATAAAAATGAGTATTTCTGAATAACATATTACAAAACACACCACATTAAAATATTATATAATAATAATAATTTTACACTTATTTTTTTATTAATCAGTTTAATATTTTGCAATAATTATATCAAACTAACGCTTAAGCATTTTGTAAAACTATACTTTATTTGCCAAGCAACTGGGATATCTCTTTAATTTTGTGTCTGGATGCAAACCTTGCAAGATGCGGGTATGAATGCTGTTAGGTTTACATGCTTAAATTAATGAGTGCAATTGTGGAAGCATTAATCACTTGAAAATTAATTAATGCATGTGCCTTTTCCAAATTATGGAGATGTTGCCTTTAATGTGTTTATAATATGATATTTTAGTAATCCATTTACCTTCTATTTCATGTTGGAGCCACACCAAGTCAATGTACTTTATAAGTTTTGATCTTTTTTCAATAAAAATTTGTATTGATACCCACGTATGTTTCCAGATTACAAAACTCTTCTTAACACAGAAACTGGCTGGCAAAAAGCAAAGGAATTGGGTTACATTTCTTCCAAGTTATGTGAACTGATGCATATTTTTCGATCCTTTGAGTAAGCTGTTGAACGTCATTGATCTTTTCATTTGTTTATAATGTTTTTAAACTTTTTTCAATCATATGCATATTTGCATACATTTTTCTTATCTTAGCACACCAGGGGAAGTTCGCTGCCTTGTTTTCGTTGAAAGAAAAATAACAGCAAAAGTACTTGGTTATATTTTGAAGCATATCGATTGTTTATCACATTTAGAAGCTTCTTACTTGACTGGAGGAAGCTCTTCAATTGATGCACTTACCCAGAAAATGCAAAAGGAGACTCTTGATTTGTTTCGACTTGGAAAGGTGTCTTGCACGTTGATGACTCCTCTATTTGAAATTTTTGGACCTTGTATGTTTGTGCCTATTTAAAGGCCATATAATGTTCTGTAGGTTAACATATTGTTCACTACTGACGTAGCTGAAGAGGGACTTCACATACCGGAATGTTCATGTGTCATACGATTTGACTTACCAAAAACAGTGCGGAGCTATGTCCAATCTCGGGGTCGAGCTCGGCGATTTGGTTCTCAATACATTGTTATGCTTGAAAGGTATGTTCCACACTTTTTTTTAAAAGTTTTCTTATAGAACAGCTGCTCCTTAAATTGAAGGTCAAGATGACATTGGTTGAAGGTTTTGTTCATGATTTGTGCTTCTTCTAATTATGTAGTCTGCCCATCACATCATGGGTTCAAAAGTTATCATATTTCAACAACCTGGGTGTGATGAACTTAGTTGAGAATCATGACTTAGTATTTAGCTTTATGTTATAGGAAGAAAACAGTATACATATCATGATAAGGATTTAGCCACATTAAGAAAACTAAACTTTGTTATTTAAAAGGTCAATACTACAAATCTAAAATGTAAAACTATAAAAAATAACATAGTACTCATTATTAAACTAATTTTCTGTGAGTATTGTTAAACTAATTTTGAAGAGAACAGGGTGATCAACTAAAAAATTATAATTAAACACCTGAGCATTAAATCCTAAATAGATATTCTATTGTTCTTTCGTTTGAGTTGACAACCCACCAATAAACTGAATTGGATGTGAAAATATATATAATACTAATGTTTGAGTTTACAGAACAATCCAAGAGGTGAAGCATGTTGTTAAAACATGAATGATATGGATTGGAGCATAATATTCACTATAAAATAGCTTGAATATATTTATGTTAAATAATAATATTTAAATGTTCCCCTAATCATAATCCTCAAAATATAACTAAACAATTCTATGAATTAAAGTAATAAAGATATGCATGCTATTACAAGAACCAAAATTTAAATGTTTGATATGTTATCATTTGTAAAATGGTCATGAATAATAAAAATTGAAATTCATGTCAACCATTATATCACTAAATATAAATTTGCACACATGTTATCAATCATTAGCCTCTCCATAAACTCAATAGAGTTTGATGATTGATAATAAATGATGATAGGATGGAAAACTATCACCAACCTGAATTAGAAGAGTTGTCAGGTTGTTGGTACCTATATGACTACATTTGAAAATAAAAAATTGGTTAGGAACTAGTTGTTATATTTACAAAATCATAATGACTTTCCTGGCTACTGTTGAAACTTGAGGGACTTGTTTGTATTATTAGGAAAACCTGAAAGATCGATTTGCAATTAATCCTTTAATTTTTTATTCCAAACATTAGTAACATAATTATATTACACTAATATTTGTATTATAGTGATGAGCATTTTCTCAAAGGTCATCATTTGAACTTTTATCTGCTCTAGCTTAATTAAATCAACAATAAAAAATACGACATAGCTGACAACTAAAGTTAGTAATGACGTTGAAATAATATTTTGTTTCTACTAAAATTATGAGAAAGAGAAAACTAGCAAGGGGGTGAAAATAAGGGATAAGAAGGAGAAGAAGGGGAGATAAAGAAAGAGGTGGGTACAACCATGTATCTTGTCAACATAAAGGAATATGGTGATCAACTTGTCTGGACCTCTATGTGGCTTTGGGAGGTAGAGAAGCATTTAGGTAGGCATTTGGAGAGAGAAAGAAGTGAGGAAGAAGATAGAAAAGGTAGTGGAAGTAGGTTTTGGGAGGAGAGGAAGATAATTGTGGGAATGAAGTGAAGAGGCGGGGGAAAATCTCCTCCTTGGCTGGGAAGGAGGCAACTCATCTGGCTTTGGACCAAGTTAAATCGGTGTCTGGTTTGGTCCAAGTTATGATTTTTTAAAATTGTTTTTACATAGCAATACTGCCATCCATTTGTTCATGGCATTGTTGGGGCATTGTACTAAAGGATGTTCTTTGATTGATCAATAAATAATAGGGCTTATATGAACTAATCCATTCGTTATTAATCTAAAATAGTTGACTTTCATGTAGTTAGATGCTGGCTAGATGCTCTTGCAAGGGTCTGAGATGTGACCTTATGAATTAATTGAATGATATAACTGGTGGAAACATGGCTCACTCAGTTTGAAATGTGATTGAAGACATAATATATCTATGTAGATTATTAATGACATCCTGATTATTGCCTTATCCTCTCTGAATTTTCTGTTGCAGAAGATTGCAAGTGTTGTGTGTATGGTTGTGAAAGATTTGAGATTTGAAATTTGTACCCCTTAGCTGGGAAAAGTTGTCATAAATGATAAACATTTGTCATGGTATTTTTTTTTGAAAATTGTCAACGGAAGGTGCAATGCCTGCATGATTCTTTATGGACAATATGATGCCGTCAATAGTTTTCCTAGTTACATTCAGCACTTGTAATTTTCAATGCAGAAGATGGCCTCTCTTTTTGGTTTTCTTCAAATTTTTGTTAGTTTGGTTCTTTCTCATTGTTTTTGTGTATGACTCATGTTGTCTTCAGAGGAAATGCTCAACAGCGGAGCTTGCTATTTGACATTGTCAGCAGCAAGTATTCAATGATGGATGCTGCTCTTAATAGAGATCACAATGCTTTAATTCCAAAATTGATGAACTATGATGAACCAATTTCATATCGTGTCGAGTCAACTGGTGCAACAGTGACAGCTGATGCAAGTGTTGGTCTAGTCTATAAATATTGTGAAAAGCTACCCAAAGACAAGTACGCCAACTTTATCTTTGCAAGACTAGACGTTTTCATGCTGAGCAATATTAGAAAAGCTAAGTTGTACCTCAATACCCGATTTCATGTAGTGATTCATCATTGGTATTAAAATACCTTCTCTGTATCATAGATATTTCACACCAAGACCAGCTTTTCAGTTTGACGTTTGTGGTGGGAATTATGAATGTACATTAACTTTGCCTGCTAGTGCTGCATTTGGGACAATAGTTGGCCCTTTCTGTAGAAATTCTCACCTGGCAAAGCAGTTGGCATGCTTGGAGGCCTGCAAGCTGCTCCATCACCTTGGTATGTTGGATGGTCATCTCAATCCTATTAATACAGAGCCATTGGAATATGAGATAGATGGAAAAACCAAAGATTCTGCTGGTATAGGTATTGAATCTATTTTGCTTGGTTTTTTAGTTGGTAGGAGCTTAATTTACCAACTATTCCATGCATATATCATGCTAACATTCTATTTGTCTCTTTAAAGGAACAACAAAAAGAAAAGAGCTGTATGGAACAACACCTGTGCTTGCATTGTCAGGAACGTGGGCACACAAAGAGGCTGGTTCGATCACCTTGAATGGATACAAGATAAAATTTCAGTGTAATTTAGCTAATACAAAATATTCTGGATTCATTTTATTGCTTGATGCCATTCTTGACGAAGATGTCTGTGTGGATTTGAATCTTCACCTGGTTGGTAAGATGGTGAAAGCCTCTGTTTCTCCATGTGGGCCTATTCAGCTAGAAATTGAACAGGTTTGTCTTATAAAAGTGATCCACTTTTGATCAATTTAACAAGTTTTTTGATTTTAAACATATTCCTATAATTTTTTATGGTTTTTATGTTATATCAGGTTCAGCAAGCAAAACGGTTTCAAGAACTATTTTTCAATGGATTATTTGGTAAATTGTATAGAGGATCCAAATCTAGTGACCTAAAAAGGGAGTTTTTGCTAAACACTAATAACATATTGCTGTGGAACTCTTCCAATATGTACATGCTTTTACCACTTAAGCCTTCGTGCAGTCTGCATGATGACTTAGCACACATCAACTGGGAAGGAATCAATGCGGTTGCATTTGTGGTGGAATATATTTCTTCTCTTTATTCTGAAGGAGTTGAATTTGATCTACTGAAGGAAAGGCAAGATTCATTAGATTGTAGGTATGGTTCTAGTGAGTCTGATGTCATCCAACTTGCTGACAAGCCCGTTAGTGTTGAAAACATTAAAGACATGGTTGTTATGGCTGTCCATTCGGGAAAAATCTATTCTGTTCTGAATATTATGCCTGGTTCAAGTGCGGATAGTCCATTTGATGGAACACGGTTTCGTACATTTAAAGAGTACTTCAAAGCAAAGTAAGTAATTTTTATCATAATTCTTTGGATTTTATTTACTTGTTAAATAATAAAAAGGGCAACATACAGGTTTACACATCCTGCAATCACCTATATGGTCTTTTCGTGCTTGAAAAGAATGTATTTAATTGAACAAGTTACTATTTTCTTTTTTAGCACATTTCTTTCTCTATGCTTGCATAATAAATATCACTCTTGTCTATTGAACCATTTTTCGCCCTAATTAGGTATGGCATTGTGCTTCAATACCCAGAGCAGCCGTTGCTGCTCCTTAAACATAGCCATAATCCTCACAACCTTCTTTCTTCATCGGGCAACTTGGAAGGTCTGATAATCCTAATACATTTCATTTTTCAAGAATTTTTAGTCAATGATCTTTCTAATGTTCTCTTGTTTTTTGATAATCTTAGATCCAATTTTTTAAGATACTCACTATTTATTGACTTTGTTTACGGCTGAAACACTTCAAGTTAATTATGCATGCCAACATCATAGTATCGGTTAACGTTAAAGATGTTTTTAGCTTTCTTCTTATGCTTGTCATTAACCTAGAGATAAAGGATTCAGGGATCCTGAAATTTAACTTCCATCATTCTGTTTTTTTTTTTTCTTTTTCTGTTGAGTATATACTCAAAATACACCATTTAATTTTCGATTGCAATAAGTTGTTTGGGATCTATGCTGCTATTATGATAGGAGAGAAAAAGTTTAATTAAGGGCTATTTTTTTTCCATGGGAACTGATATGATGTTTTGTGTATCAATTTGATAGATTGTAGATACAAGTTAACATGGTTTTCAAATTCAATAAAGTCTAAATGTTTAGGAATTTTGTATTCATGCATAACAGAAGTGAAAACAAAAGATAGAAATTTATCCAAATCATATGCCCTTGGTAGCCTTGCTAACCTTGTTAAATGGGAAAGTGGGACTTATGCCCTAACCTAGTTTACTAACTTGTGGTTAAGGCCTAAACCCATTAAATAAGATCCCTCAAGTTGGGGAATAATTGAAGTTGTGAGGTTAAACCACCACTATCGGCTACCTTGTTGGCAATTGTTATTGGCTTTTAATTGCATCATCTTTATCAGCTGAAAATCATTTGTTGTTGATCATGCCATTCATTATTGGCCTCCAATATGCCTCTATCTTTGCTATCAACCATCGATTAAACCCTTGTTGTTGTTGTCAGACACTCCCCCACTGTCAACAATTAATCAAACTCGGCCCTGTTTATGCACCATTGTTGGTCATTGGTTTGGGAAACCTCATCGTTACCTTGGGTTAGTTATTAAATACAAAATTGGCTTAAATCTCACAAAACTTAGTTGGTAACTAAATAGTTTTTTTTTTGTAAGTCTAGTAATGCATTACTATGTTTGTTAGACTATCTTAGGCCCATGCTATTTAACACAACCCCGTTCTATATCAGAAGATAACTTGATTTTGAACTTTGAAATTCATCACTTCAGTGCCATTTTGGCAATTCAGGATGATTTGAAATTTTGTTCAAACAAACGAACCTTTAACTTTTTGTGCATCTTATTCAATACAATAACATTAATAGTATAAATTGTTAATCTATTTAAGTTATCTTTCTCTTATCCTTAATTATTACTACGAAAATCTTCTCCAAATATGCTCAATTTTAATGATTTGGAATATTGTTTCTCAATATCTCCATCTTTTTAATATTCATTTTATTAATATGTTTGAATTTCATAGACCAAAATTCATTACTATATGAAAATTTTCAATTTCACTGTGGTCTTATGGATTTTTTTCTTACTGTTATGTGAAAGGTTTTGATGGCAGAACAAGTCAAAAGAAATTTTTTATTTCATCTAACATACCTGGATCCTATTATTAGCATGCTTGTTGTTTTGGAACATAAACTCAGGATAATGAAAATTTTCATTCATCAATATTTTCTGATTGCCCATGGTAATCTGTCTTTTATGCTCCTACCTTGATTATGCATACACAGATACATTCAGTTTTAAATCAATTGAAACGAAATCAATTTGATTCTAATGCAATTTTTTGTTGGTTTGCTTTGGCTTCAGCACTTTCTTTAGTTTCATCATCAACAATTACTATGTCTTCATTAAAAAATAGATACTATGGCACTTCTCTAAAATTCAAGTACTACACAAAAAGTTAAGAACTCAAAACAAATAGTTGTTGAAGTCCAATTCTAATTGAGTCTTTAGTCAATCTTCTTTGAGTGCGCACACTTCATTGTTCCATGATATTTTATTTAGTGATTTTGATATATGTAATGCTTACTCTTTTCTTTAAAGATTTTCCATTCTACCTCTTGCTACTCTATTATATGCATTCTCTAGAGTAATGAAAATTAAGTGATGCTATTCTTTTCTTTCCCCAAACTATGGTTGACTTTCTTAACATAAAGCTAAATATATTATGGAGAATTTATAAATTGCTAACTTAATTCTCTATAATTAACACTATTTTGGATAATCACTTTATTCTTATAAATAATTTTCAAGAATTTCTCAACACTCATCCAACATTTTTTTTTTTCTAATCTAAGTCCTTGACGTTCCTCCTAACGATTATTTCTGTGATAAGGAAACTTGGCAGATGGTGGCAATAAACTTGTAAAAAAGACACAGAATCGTGCCTCCATGCCTCCAGAACTTCTGGTACAAATTGATGTTCCTTTGGAGGTCCTAAAATCCTTCTACTTGCTACCTTCCTTGATGTATCGAATGGAGTCCCTTATGTTAGCCAGCCAGTTAAGAAAGGAAATTGGTTACCATTCAGCTGATTCTTCAGTATCAAGTTCTTTGGTACGTAATTTGTTGGCCAAAGTGTTTTTGGTTTGGTGATCTCATTCTTGTTCTGAAGCTCTTTTATTCACAGATATTGGAAGCAATTACCACATTGAGATGCTGCGAGGAGTTCTCCTTGGAGAGGCTTGAGCTTCTTGGGGACTCTGTACTGAAATATGCTGTGAGCTGTTATCTTTTCCTTAAATTCCCTGAGAAGCATGAGGGGCAATTATCGGCTTGCAGGGCAAAGTTGGTTTGTAATGCTACACTCCATAAATTGGGAACGCAGAGGAATTTGCAGGTGCTTTCTTTAGCTAAGATTGTACATTACAAATTTCTACATCCTTTCCTCTATCTGCATGTGTATGAACATATTTGAAAGCAGACATATTGGCATGTTTGCATGCTTGTCGTGGTTGGCTTTTGTCATATAGAAACATTTAGGCTTTTGATCATGATGATTTGAATCAAAATCAGCACAATTAAAAGGCAAATTTTGTAAAATGGTAGAATAGAACTGCTGATGTTAAGTTGTTTGCAAGGTTTCAATTTAAAAAAAAAAACATATCCTGATATAAATGAAGACCTCATTTATTTTGACGATTGCATTGGGAAGTTAGTGCGGTTAGTTAGGTTGGAACTTGTGGCCATAGCGAGGGATTTTTGGTAAATTTTGGTTGTTAACTAACAATTAAAATAAAGGAAATGCTTAAAAATTGTCTTTTGAATTTTTGAAAGTCGAGAAAATAAAAATATAATAATTGTAAATATTTAATAATAGCTTAGGATTTTTAGGTTTTTTTTTGAGAACTTAACCAATAGTTAGAATGCAATCCCCCTAACAAGACCGTGTTCAAGCACAATATAGTGAGATCCAACTACCACGGTGGGAATAACTTTTGTAGGGTAAATTTTGGCATTTTAAATAAAAATCTAAGCATGCTATAGTAACCATTATTAAACAATTTGAACCTCTACTGCTCAGTAACAAAATGAATGGAGAAATAGATCATTTTTATTTTATTGTTGATAATGATGAATTTAAGGTTGGCATTATCGATCTACATTTTATTGTTTTGTAAGTAAAAATACATTGGGAAAGATGTAAGACCTTGGTGTCCAATTAGTGTTCTTATTTCTGTTTGTTTTCTAAACATTTCCAAAGCTTCTTTTCCACAGGGCTACATTCGAGATGCCGCATTTGATCCTCGTCGTTGGGTGGCCCCCGGTCAGTTGTCCATTCGAGCTGCTCCATGTATGTGTGGTGTTGATACTTTAGAAGTGCCATTGGGTGGAAAATATGTTTCAGAGGACAAAAACATTGTGATCGGGAAAACTTGTGATATGGGGCATAGGTGGATATGCTCCAAAACAGTTTCTGATTGTGTTGAGGCACTCATTGGTGCATACTATGTTGGTGGTGGGTTGAATGCTTCCCTTGCTTTTATGAAATGGTTAGGACTTGAAGCTCGTGTGGAGATGGAAATGGTGGAGGAAGCAATAAGAACTGTTTTGCTAAGGAGTCTTTTACCCAAACATGATGAGCTTGAAATACTAGAAGCAAAGGTTGGGTATAAGTTCAAAACGAAAGGCCTTTTGCTTGAGGCTATAACTCATGCATCGCAACAGGAATTGGGGGTTAGCTACTGCTATCAGAGACTTGAATTTTTAGGTGATTCTGTTTTGGACATCTTGATTACTTGGCATCTCTTTCGAAGCCATGGTGATATTGATCCTGGGATGTTGACTGACCTGCGGTCCGCTTCAGTCAACAATGATAACTTTGCTCAGGTTGCAGTGAAGCATAAACTCCAACAACATATTCTGCATGGTTCTGGTTTTCTTTTGGAACAAATCACAGAATACGTTAAGTTGTATGAGAAATCACTGAAGGATGAGCAATCATCTTTGCCAAGCTGTTTGCTCAAAGCACCCAAAGTAAGTTGCATCAATTGAGAAGCCCATTTCATATGGCTTTTTCTGTTTTTGTTTTGTTTTTGTTTTTTTGCTTTATGGCTACTTCGACTAATTGCCTTGATAACATTTTGTTTGGGTGCTCGTTCAGGTTCTTGGAGACATAGTTGAAAGCATTGCAGGTGCCATCTTGCTTGATACAAAGCTCGATTTGGGTGTCTTATGGGGCATATTTGAACCCCTACTTTCTCCCATAGTGACACCTGCTATGCTCGAACTGCCTCCATTTCGTGAATTATCAGAGTTATGTAGTCGCAGTGGTTATTTCTTAAATGTAGCATGTGTCGATGAGGATGATATGGTGCTTGTGACACTTGATGTACAACTCAAGGATGTTTTATTGGTTAGACAAGCTCGCAATAAGAATATAAAGTCGGCAAAGGGACAGGCTGCTCTTCTATTACTGAACGACATGGAGGTTTGTTTTCTTTGCATTTATAAATATATTTGTTTAACCTTCCTCATTTCTTGTCTTAATATGTTTGCTAAAGTGGTCTTGATCAGTTTCTACTTGAAATATCGCAACCTCATGACAACATTTTTTGTTCATCTTTCCTAGCCTGCCATGGTTTTTGTTCTTCTTTATCTTTTAGCCAGTAATAGATCTTGGCAGCAGAAAATAGCTATCCATTAAACTGCTGTTAGTACTTGCATAACTGTAATGCATTGGTTTTGCTTAAGTTTCTTGTTGGGTATTTAAATGTTACAGGAAAAAGGGTTTACACATTCTCGACATGCTTCCAAGAGTGGACAACATGAAGGGAAGATGGTGCAGTCAAAGCATCATGAAATGAATTTGGAAATTGTGACCTCAGAAAAGCTCATTAAACCAACACACGTGAAGTTTGGTGTTGATGATGTGATGCAACCGAGTGACATTTGTCCAAGTCCACCAGGTATGATGGTGCACGTATACATTTTTAGATTAGTTCCATCTTTCACATGCAGACATTTATCCTCTCTGTTGTCTTGCTGAGCAAAGTTTCTCTTACTCTCGTTCACTTACTTTTAGGGCATATTTTTTCACTGAATTTATTTGTGGATTAATTGCAAATTATATAAGCGATGGACATCAGACTTGCATAAAAAGTTGGCCTGTTCCAGCAAATGCATTGCCTTTAACTTTTCCTGTCTACAAGAAAAGAATAACCTTTAGTAAACAGTGAGTTCCACCAGGAGGGACGGCATGATTAAAATGGTAGATGAATTCCTGTATATTCACTAAATGTTAACATTTTTTCTTTAGAAAATAAAAAAATTTCATAGTCGGATTAACGTTATGTATATATGCAGTATTGTTTTGAAGTTTATTTTGAAAGAAAAGCCACTTTTACATTGTAAGCTATCCTTTATAGTAAAAAGATCATTTGGAGTTATGTGATACGTACCCAAGACATCTTATGTTTATAGAAGTGCAGGCAATTGGAATATTCACTGAGATAGTAGTTAAACTGAGTCTGGGTAGTGAACTCTATGGAAAAATTATTCATTGGAGCAATACTCTTGTTGATATATTGGGAAGATGTAAATCTATGCTAAATTAACTTGTAATTTGCTATGAGAATTTGGTACAAGCAACTGCTGATACGTAGATGGTCTATGATTGATATTTTCCATTGTAATTGAAGAAAACATAATGAAAATTTTTTTAGATTCTACTTCTATCATTGTTGTGTGTATCAAAAAAGGGCAATATCAGAAATAAAGATCTCACTGTAACAAAGGCAAAGAAGGCTATGATTCTTTTCGACAATTTCCATATATGGAACTATTAGAAAACACGTAGAAATCACTTGTTTTGCTGCTTGTAATGATTGTGGTTTATTGTTGATGCATGGATTTATACTTATTTTTCAAAATTTCTAGGTGTAGTATTGTCAATTAGGTAGGGAATTATTCCAATACCTAGTAAAAGAGGAAACCTGTTATTAAGGAGAGCAAGAAGAGAAGACAAACATGGGATTTTTATGTGAAAAACCCTAAATCAGGAGAAAAACTACAGGCGACTGGTAGAGGAAAGGATTTCACTAGCTATTTGTGAGTAGATGATGCTTTATTGAGGCTTTACAAAAGAAGGTAGTCTTGAGGGGAAATGAAGCAGCAGAAGAGATCTACAGAGTGAGTCTGAGAGGTAGATGAGGATGCATGGGAACTTTGGAGGATAGAAGAATCTGGTGGAGATTGCTTCTTTTATCCCTGTAGCTATTAGACCCCTTGTACCTCAAAGATGTTGATAGTTGTTAGCTATCAAACCATGGTTCTCAATCTTATAATCGTATCCGTGATGGATAGATCCTTGACAAGCATCCCATCTCCCTTGGGATTGTCCTAGTGGCAGCTGGCCTTGCAAAATGGATGGTGTATGAGTAGCACAAAAACTATAAGATGGTGCAATTGGTTGAAATGCATGATATTTGCTGAGCAGCCTTCGAGACAGCTTGATTCCGTAGGTGTTTTGGTTGCAGAATGGAGTTGTGTCTCGTCGAGAAATTGTCAATTAGAGAGTGGAGCTGACTTGTATTAGGAAGTTCAATTGGGGAATGACTCTGTGAATTTTGTGGTTTTCAAACTCATGTGGAAGGACTTAAGAATTCTGATCTCAGAGCTTGATGATTATTGTGCGACATTGATACAAATACCATTGATGCAGCCCATGGCTAGAGCAGTAAAATTATGAATTAGTATTCTTCCCCAAATGGGCAGATCCTTTACTTATGAGGGATCAAAGTGTGTCAAATATCCTTGGTCATGCACTATATTTTCGAGTTTGTGAGATGCATGCTGACAATTTCCCAAGGGCCATATCAATAAGAATCTACTCGTCATAGAAACTATTGCTTTGTTCAACTGAGGCTTGTAGATTGACTGGAAAATGGCTTGGAAACATGTTGAAGAATACTTTGAGGCTGATATGAGATCATGTTGAAAGATCGTGGGAATTTTAAAATTGAAGGGGTCCTTGGGAATGAGTTTCTTAAGAGGTTTTGCATCACTGTGAAGACTAAGCAATGTCCTAAGCCTTGTATAACTGATGTGAGGGTTGTTTTATTTTCAAGAGGATATCTCAATGTGGATTCGAATCTTGAGAAGATGTCTTTTTGGGATGGTAAAGATGTTTATATTATGTGTTGCTCTAGTTGATGAGATGACTGGACTCAAGGATGTCTAAAGGTAGCTTGGATTGTGGAGCATCAAGCAAAGGCTCTTAGAATGAAGGTAGAATGTCAAGAGAAGTTAATTGGTCTTTAGAAGCAATCTAGAAGGAATAGTGGGGTTAAAGGGGAATTAGTTGGCATCAAGGAGCTTTACATATCTTGTGGAAGTCAAAATGACTGAATGAGGGCTTGAGGCAAGTAGAAACCCTAATCGGGTTAGGCAATACTTAGGGAAGTGCTTTTGAGGTCAGTTTTCAAGGGAGTTTGGAGTCTTGAAAGCCATGATTGGGACTTAGAAAACTTGGTTGGACCAAAGTTGTGGAATTTGAGGTTGAAATGTGTTATAAGTTCAATGGCTTATTAAATTGTCATCACAGAATTTAGATCTTCTTTGCCTTCTTCAATTTGGATAAAGTGATTACTTCGACCATTTTCTCAATTAAGGATAGGGCCTTACCAATTCATTGCAAGATTATTAGAACTTTCTTGACAATATGAATCCTTGCATTTGTGTGGCATGAGGTTGCATTGAGCGAAGACTTGCTGTCAAATATACCTGTTGTACTTCTCAGCAAAATGTTGTTGTTCTTGCCGTTTTATGGCTGCATAAAGCTATTTCTCCTCTAGGATGTTGACCTTGACGGTTCGGACCTCGATATTCAATTTGGAACATCATGGTGGAGGCTTACCTTCATGATTGAGAGCAATTTGGATCAAAGAATGTAGGTTCCCATTCAAAGCTTAAATTGTGTGAGAGAATCATGGCCTACATTGCTTTGTAAATTGATGATATCTTAGGGCTTAGGTTGCATGATTGGGTTATGGCTTATTTTGTTTGATAAATCGATGATAGGTCGTATGTTTGGGTGACATCTTACATTGCTCGATAATCAACAATGGTACGAGGCTTAGGTTGTACAACTAGGTCGTGGCTTATGTTAGTTAATTGATGATGCCTTGAGGCTTAGGCAATATGGTTGAGTCGTGGCTTATGCTGCTCAGTATATCAAATATGGCTTAAGACTTAGGCTAAATAATTAGATTTTGGCTTATGTTGCTCAATAAATTAATGATATCTCGAGGCTTACGCTACAAGCTTAAGACTTAGGCTACATGATTAGATTTAGGGTTATGTTGCTCAATAAATTAATGATGTCCCAAGGCTTAGGCTACAAGATTGGTTGTGACTTATGTTGTTTGATAAATTGATTTTCGAAGCCTTAGGATATGTGATCAAGTTGTAGCTTATGTTACTTGGTAAATAGAGATAACCCAATGCTTAGGCTGCTCAAGCAAGGTCGTGGCTTGCAAGCTTGGTAAATTGATTATGGTTTGAGATCTAGGTGACATGATTGGGTCGTAAATTATGTTCCTTGATGGATCAATGATGCACAGAAGTTTAGGCTACACGAGTTAGGTTTTGGCTTATGTTGCTTAATAAATCAATGATGACACAGGGTTTAAGCTACATGACTTAAGCCATAGTTTATGCTATTTGGTAGATTGATAATATGTCGAGGCTTCAGCTGCATGATTGGGTGGTGGGTTACACTTCGATAAATTGATGATAGGTTATATGATTGGGTTATGGCTTACATTACTCGATTGATCAGAAGATCACTTCTAAACTCATTGAATCCAAAATGGATGAAAAAAATATAGGAGACAAAACAAAGAAAAATGTCGACACAGCACGAAGCAGCATGACCATGCATGGAGACTTGCTATAAGCACGTCGAAGCGCACTGATCGAGTGCCACGCATGGAGGGTGCGGCTCGCCAAGCACACATGCACCTTATCAGTCACTGACTATGCCATAATTGATGATATCTCGAGATTTAGGCTACATGATCGAGCTATGATTTATGTTGTTTGGTAAATTGTTGATATCTCGAGGTTTGGTTACACAATCGTTTCATGGTTTATGTTGCTCGGTGAATTGATGATATTCTGATGCTGAGGATCCATGACCAAATTGTGGTTTGCACTGCTTGATAAATTAACGAGGCTTGGAGATCTAGGCTGCATAATCGTGCCATCTTTTGCATTGTAAATCAGTGAAAATCCAAGGCTTACGTTGCAAGAATTGTTCATGGCTTACACTACTTTTGATTGCTTAATGGCTAAAAATTGCACGTGAAGTCCATGATTTGCTCCTCTAATTGAAGATCATGTTTCTTGTATATGAGGGAAGAGAGCTCAAATGTTTCTCTAACCATTGACGGCTCACGAATGTGTAATGATTTGGGATATTTCGGCATGGCACCACATCACCTATAGAATTTGGGCATGGAGATTAGGTTTAGGTTGTGGTTGTAGCTGCAACCCAAGATTCAAAGAGGATTCCTTAATGTAAGAGCTAGTCCTTTTTTTACTTGTGTTGTTTTTTTATTTGTTTGTTGTTCTTGTAAGCAATGCTAAAACGATTTTGATGCACAAATTTGTACCTTTCGAAATTTGTAGGTTTGGAGTCATCGAATAGGGAGGATTTTCTCGAACACTTTGTAATAGAGAACTCACCATACGATTAGAGAAGAAAATGGATAGGAATTTTACTTGGAAAAATCTAAATGGGGGATAAATTTGTGTATGTAATGTTTTCTTCTAAGGTTTTATAAAGGAAGGTGTTCTTGAGAGAAAATGAGGAAGAAGTATTGATGCTTCATGTCTCATAGAGAAAGAGGCTAAAAGAGGAATAAGTGTTTAGAGGAATGAGGAACCTAGTGAAGATGATGGCCCTTTTTGTTTTTGAAGAGATCAAACTCCCTTAAAACAAGCATAAAGGTTCCTCGTAACCTTTTGTGGAAGGAGGCCGTCACTAGTTATCAAATCATGACCCCTCTATCTTGTGCTCATTATCCACGATGGGTAGATCACTTGACATACATCCCTTCTCATGTGACATTATCGTTGTGTCAACTCAATTTGTAGATACACAGGTTTATGACTAGTGCAAAAAGGTAAAAGCAGTACTATTACTTGAGATGCACAGTGAACATTAAAAGTAGTCTTTGTGATTACTTGATATCATAAATGTTCTAGTTGGAGAATGAAGCTTGGTCATGTTGGGGAAACTATCAGTCAGACAATTGAGCTAATTTGCATTAGGAAACTCGGTTGGGGAGTGGTCTGCAAGATCTTAAATTATTGTGTGATGTTGGCTTAAATATGGCTGATCCAACCAAGGATTGGTTGTGTTTACTAAGTGTATTTTGTTTAAATGCATTGAAGGTCTAAAAGTTGAGAATTTGTAAATGCATCAATACCGAGATGAAACTATTATTCTTTAACAGAGGTTTGAGAATTTTAACCATATGTCAATTTCTTACAAAAAAAATTAAGTATTCTACCAAACGAGTTACACCTCCTTTGTATATGACTCCTTTTTTTAAATTTAATTATTCATATTATATTTAATTATCATATCCTAATATATATATCATACCATTTTGACATTTGAGGTATCATCATACTCATGTCTCATTATTGTAATACATATCCCACCCATGCTTGATGCCCTGAAACGCTTGTAACAGAAGATTCATGTCATCATCACAGTAAAACTTGTGCTACCGAGAACCAGTGTAGAATTCAATGCTTGGTGGTGTTGTGAGTTGGTAGGATATCTCCTGTTTTAGAAGTAAATTTATACATTTTAGAATCGTCTTCCAGCTCCAAATTCCTCTCTATAATGGTTTCTTCTTCCTGCAACCACAAACATTTGAACACTTTGAAGCAAAGTATGATATAAATTTTGGGTTTTCCTTCTGTAAAATACTGCTATTATGTTCATCAAACTAGCAATAAGTTTATCAGTCAAGATGAAGAAGGGAGGGCCTCGAAGCGCCATCTATGACCTCTGCAAACGATCGCACTGGCCAATGCCCAGCTTCGACACAAAAGCTGATGCTTTGAGGTGAGTAGATGTGGTAACCTTCTGATATCGATGACCATATTGCATTCTCTCTATCTCCCAAACACATCAATGAAAGGCTGCTTGTTTTCCACTCTGCAGTAGTACTAATGGAAAGAAAGGAGTTCCTTACTTCATTTCAAGCATCACATTGCACCTCCCAGACTTGGCCATAGTCAATCTCACAGGAGAGAGCAGATTAGATAAGAAGAGTTCGCAGGACTCGGCGGCACTGCTTATGCTCTATGAGCTCGAGAAGCAGGGGAGATGCAGCATCAAAGAAGTATAATTAACACAATGTGGAGTTTTTGTTGATTTTTTTAGTTTATGTGAACCAATATTTTTGTGTTCAGAATGTAATCTATTTAGTGTCTGGCTTAAGCTTTATGCATTGTTTGGTGCACAATGGTGGAAAGGTTTTCTCATCTATGGTAATGTAAATTAGTGATGCTAGTCTTCATTTAGCTGTAAAAGTTGTGTAAGAATGGTTAGCCTAAAGTTTAATTCTTGTTTGTTTTTGGGTTAAGTTGGGTAATCTTAACCCATCAAACCAATCTTATGTTTAAATCAGATCTTGATTCAGATTATGCTGGCTTTATCTGTCTATGTTTGGGTTTGCTTGGTGGAAATGATTGTGGTTTAAAGGGAGGGGTTTTTTTTTTTAAAGAATTTAGTGTTGATGAAAAGGCATTTTTTTAGGTAAATAAAAAAGTTATATTTTTTTATGTTTTTTTTAATTTGAAAAAAAAATCTATAAGCATTTCTTAGATTAAGTAGCTAAATGTAGTAACTTTGAAGATTTCTTTATGGGCTTTATTATTTTTAGCATTTGTTTATTTTAAATTTTTAACTTTTATGGTTAGGAATCATCAAATTATATTAGATGTTTGAAAGTTATCTTTATAGTTTGTAATAGATCTCTTATTTTTCAAAATGGTAAAAAAAATAATTATTAATAAATAAGTTTAAATAATGTTAGCAAATAATATAATAACATTAAATAAAATATTAAGAATTAATAATTGCTATTAACATCTAGATGTCAGTGACATTTAGTTAGTCTTGAAAGGAACTTGATCCTCATAAGGCACATGAATTACGTTTGTTTTTTTTTGTGATTCTTTATACAAATAGATTTAGTTTATTTAATTTTAATAAAATATTTGAGATAACCTTTAAAATTTAAACTTCAAGAAAAATTCTTATTATTTATAAAAAAATTTGTTCAAATGACTTTGATTCTAATAATTTTTTTTAAATTTTTAAAACATCTTGTGATTGATTATAGAGGAAATAAAAATGTGTAAAATTAATTAATAAATCACACTATATTTTAAATGGTTCAACCACGAATTATTGGCTTATATCTACTCTTAATTGATCCAATTAGGGTTACGTTAGCAAATGCTTTTTGCTCAGTTGAACCACAACTTTACAATATTTTGATTAACTTAATCAACAATAACTTCACTAAGCTCACAATCATAAACCATACTTGATAACACAACCTAACTTCTTGATTCAACACTCAACAGCTAAAATAAGTTATTCAACACTTGAAAACAATTTATATAAGTACTTATACATTGATTCTCATAGCAAAGTAGCAGAAAAACTAGATAATGTGATAGATATTAGCATACAAAGTGAAACTTTATGCAATAAAATATAGATAAGAGAAGACCCAAGATTGAAATAGATGTGACAATTAAAGGATTTATACTAAAGAAAATTAGCATTTTACTATTCAAGTAGGTTGTCAATTTTGATCTTTCAAAATAAATTTGCAAGCAGTGTTTAACAACTTTTTCTTTCTAATTTTATATCCTATTTATATGTATTAGTAAATTAGATTCAAATAAAGAAATTATATTTTTAAGACTCTTTAACTAGTCATTACATGTTTCGACAATGTATCATATTAGTACGTCAAAACAATAACATCGGGATGATAAGAATTTAAACAAGAATTGTCATGACAATTCAGTAATATGACTAGCATTATTAAATAAAAAAGAGTTATCATACAAGTTTGAGAAGATTATTGTATTATATGATGCTAATTAATAGTATGGTATTAAAGTTCTCATGTATATTTTATAAGACAATTACACAAATCATACAAGTATAATGTAATTTATGCTCACAGTTTAAATAAATCAACTATGTTGGATAATAGATTACCATCATATGATATTTATTCTCTAAGAACCAACTCTTATGAAAATGTTATATGATATGATTATATAAGAATAAATCATTATGCAATTATACAATAACTTGTTAAATTAGATTAAAAAAATAGTTGTACACATAAGACTATATTATTGTAATAATTCGAGCTTTGAGCATACTAAGTGTTATAAGGGGCAACATCATACAACTGCTATGCATCTATTGTCGTTATATGATAATGTAGACAGTTCAAAATTTGATCTTATTAGACTATTATCATCATTATACAATATAGTTATCTTATTTATATGATACAATGAATGAATTCATTTACTTAAGTAATTTAAGTTATTTGTGTAAAGAAATGATCATACAAATATGATATTTTACTTCAAATTATATGATACATATGATCATATAATAATCAATCATGTTTAAGATCATAAATTATAAGCACATAGCAACAACTTGGTGATCTTATCAGAACTATATGCATATAATCAAGTTTATAATAACGCGATAAGGTTGTACTAGTAAAATTTAATAATCATACATGTTGGGTCAGTAGTAAGCTCATACATATGACATACTATAAAAGAAAATAGATTAAATACTTATAAATTTTTTTTACTCATGATGTTGATGGAAAATCAGCTCTCAAAGAATTAACACATGTAAAGATTGATAACTTGTACAATTAGATTTGCACTAATATTCCTAAGTCTAGTGATAAACGCATAAATATGATGAACTTATCGTATCTATACGATGTCATGACAAACTAAAACTTCAATTGTAGCTTTAAAACAAAATGTACATCATACATTATATTGTGCTTCGTATCGTATAATCATTTGGCATTAAAGAACATAACTTCTTTTAAGTTTTATTTTATCATTTTAAAGCTTGGATTTAGTATAGAGCTTTTTGTAATGATATTAATAATGAGTTAATGTAGTTCTGAATGACTTAATATAATTATATGAACTTTACGATCTTAAACATGATTTAATAAAGAAATGATTATATGCATTTTAATTCTCATGTGATACTTAAACATAAAGGAAAGATTTGACATTATTAATCATAGTAATTATGTAAATAAAAGTTTTCAAGTGGTTTGACCACACCATAAGGAAAAAACTTTCTCAACTCCAAGATTTGAAGGTTGAGCCAAAAGCTTAAAGTACAAGTATTTAATATTCTTTTAATTGCAAATCCTTTTGGACCTTGCTTTTTTTTTTTCAATCATTTACTACATACAATTGTTAAGTCTTCATATAAAAACTTTAATTATTCATTAGTAAACAATAACTTAGTTTTATGATAATCAACCTCAAGGTTACAACAACCTTCCAATTGATAATTACAAAACCAATGTTAGAAAAATTACATTAATGTATAAAGAACTAAGTAGAAGTATTTCTATAAAGAAAAAATATAAACATCATTTAGAGAAAACACACTACAAGTAAGAAAAATTAAGCATTACATAATAGTGCACAAAGACATTGTAGCAATTATAATTAATTATTAATGCCCTTTAATAATAATATTCAATGTTAGCTCTTATATTTGTGCATTTAACTAGAATCACAGCACAATTTCTTATCAATATTTTTTATTCAGTTGCAACACCACCTTTATTCCTATTGGTTTAAATATTTATGCATTTTGAATTCTAGCATCACTCAATTTTTTCCCTTTTTACGATCACTCAAGGGGACAATTGAATTCTAGCATTACACATTACACAATAAATCAATACCTTTCTCTTTCTTTCATATACACTATGTGTCTCCACCTTAACCATATAGTAATGTAAATTGTAACATAAAGTGTTACAAATATAGTAAATTAATACAAAAAATAATATTAGTTGATACCAATTAAAATAGACCAATGAATTAATATCAAAAGCATCACTTAGTGAGAATTTATCAAGCAAGTTTTTTGAGTCTACAATTACATTGGAGAGAAAATTTATTTGTTTATGAGCTCCACTCTCTAAGGCAAAGAATTTTTCCTTCATCACCTTAAGCTTAGCATTAATATGAGATTCTAAAGAGTTTATCTCAGAAAGCATCATTTCATATGATACAAATTTATTAGTTCTAGTAAAAGATGTAGATGGTTGATGGGGTTCAGGTTGAGTAGTAGTAATAGAACGTCATTGCTCTTGATGAACTTCATTAGCTAACTTATCCTCATCTTCACAAGCTACAACAACTTATATAGAGTGTGTTTGTATAAAATATTACATCCTTTTCATGTTTGAAGCTTTTATAACCTTTGAAATTAGTCAAGATCCTCTTATTTTATACCCTATAACTCAAATTTATTTTCTTCTTATGCCTTGGGTTCTTAACTATAATAATTTTATTCATCAAAGTAAAAAATGGTTTCAACACATGTCAATAAATAATACGAAACAACCATGGGGTGATGTCCTATTTATGACTACCCTTTAACATAATTACACTTGTTAGAAAATATTGAACTACGTAAGCTCTCTAAGTTAAAAGCTTGACTTGTTGTACATGACTATTTTTGGTCAAGCTACAAATTAGTTTACTAACTTTTGTCCAATCAAAGCTTGAGTTTTCATAGTTTATCCATAGAGTAGGACCAAATATAGATATTTTAAAGAAACTGTTACACCCCATTTTTTCCTAGGCTGATTTTTGGCATACATTTTTTTTTTTTTTTTACATATAGACAGCTCAGATCGTCCCATACCAACCTGAGTAGCCTACGAAAAACATAGGATATAACACATCATTACACACCTACTTCCCTTAACAATGTGGATCCCATCTCCCGGGTACACCGTCAAATCAGGTTCATGACTCCTGAATTAACAGATGGACTCGCGCAATGTTACTCCTACTAGACCCAATACTCCTAACCCCTACGGGTAGGAGAACCGGTCTATTAGAAGTCTGAACCCCCATGGTTAAGTTCCATAGTCATGTAATGACCTCACCATCAAACAAAAATATATATAACATCCTCAGATAAAATATGGCACTCCACACACCATATTCCAAGACAATAAGGTAGGGTAGTAAATGGAAACTACATTACAAGAATAAGACCAAGTCCAACAAGTGCAATATTTTCCAACCAGAAACATAAGTCAGAATTTCCCTCACATATTACATGACATATGAGAATAATAACCTCATTAAATACATCCAACAGCAACAATCAACTAACCAGAATATCTCAGACAATCACAATCAGATATCCTCCACAAGCCTGCTGACCACGATCCCACCTAATCAGGTAGCGTCAAGTCTGCCGAGCCACTGAAATATACAATACAGGAATGAGCTACGCCCAGTAGGAAAGACAGCTAGTAAAACTCACATGCAAGAGAAGGATAATAGCAAAAATATAGGAATACAGCATAACAATGTATGGTGGATAGGCACTCTCAGTCCCAGACTCCAACCAACCACAGTCACCCCAGTCACAACAGAGTAGCTCTCCTCTGATGCTTCCAGGTAGCATGCCAGCGGGACACGCCCATCTCTGCGCACGCATGGCACCTAGCACCCGACACCGCAGCGTCTCTCGTCATTCAATCTTCTGGAGACTATAGACAAACCCGTCACATAGATCTCTAGCCAACGTGAGACACCCTGGCTAGCCACGGCGAGTCACCCCTGCCGCTGCCACTCTCAGGCGCGCAGGCCTACACTCGTGGACCAGAAGAGGTCGACTCAGCCACCGTCCCAAGGAGTCCTCTACCAACAACTTCCATAGAAGCTCACGCCCCTACAGTCATTGTCAATCTCTAACTCCAAGATCCGGCAACATGTATCCAGGCACAACAAGGCGCATACCAGTCACATGTATACTGTGGAAGCTAAGTCTGAACCGCATAGTTACCTACCACAACTACCCTAAAACATCATATAGGGTCTATAGTAGTCCGGTCCAGTATGCCAATCCATAAAATATGCCAACACTGAGTAAACTGACTCAATCCATGTCAATGCCATCCAAGTAACATAAACTGTATCGAAATTCTGACTATTCTGGTAACACTTACCCAAGTGTCACACTTCCTTCCAACTGATCCAGCTGTACTGAATTTATAGATAATTTCCAACAGTAACTTTCAACTTGTCTATGTGATTTCCCTAAATCACATTTTTCTCGTTTCAGGAAATTTTAAATTTCAACTTCAATTTCTGCCCTTTATCCATTTTCCGAAATTCGAAATAAATTTCCAAATAAAATTTAAATTCCACATATATCCTTTTTCCGAAAATTCGGATTAATAAATTCCACATATATCCTGTTTTTCCAAAAATTCGGATTAATTTCTGAATTAATTTAAAAATTCCAAAAAATCAAATTCTGCCCTTTCTTAATTTTCCGAAATTCGGAATAAATTTCCGAATTAAAATTTAAATTCACATATATCCATTTTCCGAAAATTCGGATTAATTTCCGAATTAAGTTTTTCCTTCGCCGTTCGTCCGCGCCCGCGTTCCGCTGAACCGGGTTTCGCTGCCGGTTCGGAAAACCCGCGCTGAACCGCGAACCCACCGGCCGAACCTTTAAATCAAAATTTCCAGCCGACGTTTAGTATTTAAATATTATTAATTATTAATTAATTACAATTATTTAATTAACTAAGCTGAAATTAATCTAATCCATCTCCTTCCTCCGCCCGGCGCCTGCGAAACCCTAGCCGACGATTCCTCCGGGAAATTCCGTTTTCCCCGTCGATTTCCGGCGACCGAGATCAAGGAGAAGCAAAATCCGATGTTCATACTATCCTAATTTGTCAATAATGCCACTAATTTCTAAGATTCAATCAAATTTCCCGCCGAAGTTTTCATCCGATCCTCATTTAACAATTTATGAAATTAAACAAACAATCTATGAAATTAAACAATTTTCAGCATTTGATACAATCTTAACATGATTAAAGTCCATAATAGAATCATCAATTGCTCGGTAAAATTTCCAATTTGACGGGTATAATTTTTTTCCGAAAACCCTAAAATGCTAAATCAATAATTTGCATTAATCACTTTCAAAAAAACACAATTCACATGCTCTGGTAGTTAATTGCAAAGTAATTCATATTTTTAATTCGCTAATTAACGAAATTTAAACTGAATTTCCTACCTTTCTTCTCCGGCGACGGTGGCGACGGTGAAGCTCGCACGCGACCAACCGCTGTTCCTCGCCGCACGAAACCGGTACCAATCGATTCTCCCCGATCACGCGAACCTCCAGGTACAAAAAGCCCCTTGAGAGGCTGCCGGAAAATATCGCCGTCCGCCGCGAATGCCTCGTCTCCGGCCGTCGTTCGAAACCCTAAGGGCCGAAACGGTTCGGGTTAAATACCCCGCTTAAACCGGTAATAACCCGTTAAGAACCCATTAAGCGCCGGTTGACCTTCTAAAACGCCGCTTAACACCCGATCAGCCGGTTAATCCCACCGCTGATCTCGTCCGTCCGATCCGCTTATCCGCGGCTTATCCGAACGCACGCGCAAACGCACTCGGCGAACCGCCCCCGCCTTCGCTGAACCGCTCCGGTCCGGTTCACGCGCGGTAAAAACCAATTTTTTTCGGTTTTAAAAAAAATCTAATTAATAGATTTTCGAATTTCCAAAAATCCAATTAAACAGGGAAAATTACTTAAAAATTCCTCGGTGCTCCGAAAAATCCCCAGAAAATTTCAGAAATTCTAATAGCCTCCAATTGAGCTCCTGGCTCATCCTACTGTCGATCTGAAATCATCCAAGCCAAAAATTAATTTATTAAAGATTCACATAAAAATTTTTACTGGGTATAACAGAAACCGTAGAGGTCCTTCTTAATGACCTCATGTGACATTCTAGCTTCACTACATTGAGATATTATCCCCTTGGGTTATCTCATGATGACTCAAGTGAGTTTTGTCTTCAAAAGACATTTCAATATCTTAAGTCTATGACATCTTATATAAATACTAAAATCAATTATTAATAACCAATATGAGACATTTAATCCCTATAACCCATCCACCAAGAAGCCTATCAAAAGTCTCATCTTGTTTAGTGATTCTTCTCTTAGGACATCACCAAACAATCATTCCTTGTTTTCTTCAATCTCAAATATTATAAGCCCACTAACTTTCACTTAGTTCATCCTTGAACCACATTAAACTAGTAAAAAATATTATACTTATGTCTAATATGATATCTCGATCTCATTGTGTTGAGTTATTATTCTCTTTGTTTTTTTCATACCAATTAAAGTATATTTTATCCTCAAAATATGTCTCAACATCTTAAGATCATAACATCTCATATAAACATCAAGATCAATTTCTGTCACCCTTGTGTTTGATGAGTCAAGCATAAATGTGTATATTTTATTTGGGCTTGACTTTAAGTAAAATTGTTAATAATTAATTAAATCAAGCCATGTATCTTAGATGTCTAAAATAATGGTCTCTAAAGGCCTTGAGGTCATGACATACTTCAAGGAAATTTGAGACATGCACAAGATTTTTTTATACTTGAATTTGTTTTTATTTCTCTTGATTTTGATATGTCCAAACTTTGAGATTATGAGGCACACTAGTAGTATTAACATTTAAAAATATTATAAAGTTATTTAATACTGAATTTTGATTTTTGGGCCAAAGCATATTTGACAAAATGTATAGACATTGGTATTTGATTTTTTAATATTATTTTGAAATTGTTTTTCATGAATTTCTTTTCATAGCTATTTAAATAACTTATAATACTATAAGAATATAAAATTATTTTTATACACTTATATTCAAATTTTTGGCACAAAAATTCGTCAAAAATACCCTAAAACAGTTGAAGTCTCGGGAAAATGCACTGTAGCAATGGGCGGGTCGACCCGGCGCGAAAACAGCCCGTCCAGGTATTTAGAAATTAAAAATTTAATTTAAAAATAAAAATTTGGTTGACACGAAAAGGGCGAGCCAAGCCCGCCGAGAGGAGCTCGGCTAGCGCTGGTCAACGGTCAAATCAACAGTGCCTGGCTAAGCCAAGCCCACCCAAAGCCCGCCGAGAGGAGCTCGGCTAGGTCAACCTGCAGCCCGGTCAACTGTCAACGAACAATGCTTGGCTAAGTCAAGCCGAACCAGGTGATCAAGTCCTGGTCAAGAAAGGGGGGAGCCATCCCCAAAGAGGCTCGCAATGTGAACAGGGTGGATTTCTTATATAGCACTCCAACACTTTCGCATACGCAATGTGGGACTAAAAATCCTAGTTTCAGCCTTCGCGGGATCCAATGGCTCAAATCAAGCCCGCCCGGATCCAACGCACAGGATTCATCCCGTAAGGTAAAATCTGTGTCGTTCATCTTTGCGCCCGGATCCTACGCACGGGATTAAATCGCGTAAACGGTAATCGCGAGATTTAATCCGTGCCGTTCGATTACGCGCTCGAATCCAACGCTCAAGATTAAGCCAGAACGGTAAAATGCGTAAATCAATCTGCGCCGTTCGTTTTTGGGCCTGGATCGGACGGTGGCTGCTTTCCGTCCGTTGCCCAAACGGCTAATTAAATTTTGTAGCCGTTGGGGTGTTTTTAGAGCTCAAATTTGAGCTCTATAAATAGGGAAAATTGATGTATTTTTTAGTTTAACCTTTGCTAAATTTTCCAAAGATTTCAGATCTCAAAATTCGAGCACTCAAGCAAAAACGGTGCATCCAAGCTCAAAAAGCAAAGCGGCAAGAAGGCTATTGGAATTAGAGGTTTTTCAATTATTTCTCAATTTCTATCCCTCTAATTTGTCGATTGTGTGTGCCTCCTCTTTTCTCCGATTTCTTCTAAGTTCTTTTTGCCAATCGTTGTATTTTTCGTTTTGGGGCAAGGGCATCCCGGCAGTAGTGCTAAAGCCCCGGGTTTGAGTTGAGCCCAGTAAAAACTCAAGTAGGTTTGGGATTAGCCGTAGTAAAAATCCCAAGTAGGTTTGAGGTGAACCGTACGAAAAACCTTACTTGTAATCGGTGCATTTAGTGGACTTTTCCCAACACCGGTTGGGGGTGGACGTAGACTCGGTTTTGAGTCGAACCACTTAAAAATTTGTGTGTTCAACTCTCTTTAAAGAAAACATTACGATCTTCATGAATGTGATAGGTGTCCTACTTGTATATGATTTTACTATGCTAAATTCTTCTAAAAGTTTTTAATTTACATAAAAATCTATGATCATAATGCTATTGAATGGATATTGTAATTCTAATGTATCCTCCAATCCTATCTTGACATAATAAAACAAAATTAGATCACCTTTCTTAAATTCTAGCTCGACATTGAGTGGTTTAGGTGTATTGATATTATATTCTTTTATCTGATCAAATGTCTCACTTTTAGCTCTTGATTTAAAGAATTCTTCATCTAGAACATAGCTAATAGAGGATTGCGACTTCCTGGCTGGGATCTTGGTTTTAAGTCACTTAGTCATAGCATATAACTGGTAATAATGCAGTATTATGAAGTATAAATTTTATTTAAATCCTATCATATGCATAAAGATATTTTTTATTAAAAGGAATTACAAAAAGTATGGAATTGTAAGAATATGTTGGCAAATATGAAGAATTGTAAAAATAGTGATAATCAACTCAAAGCTAAGGCTCTTGATTCAACTGAAATCCATTCAAGGTCAATCATACAAGGAGATCACCATATGAACCTCCTCTAACAATTTGGCTTCCAATTTCAGGCTCTATTAATTTTTTCAGTGCATTATCCTATCCAATTATTCTATTTATATATATTAAACTCGTTCTCGTACGAACGAGCAAGTCATACAACACGATCTAGATTGCACCTTCTAATGTAAGCCTTTCTGTATGAGTATCACGCATGGCTGATTGATGGTAGTACACGTTCGAGTGATCTAGCTCTTCATTAGCTCAAGTGAGTTCCATTGCCCTATTGTGATAACTTAATCATACTTATCTAATTGCAATATATCTTTTCTTGTATAATTTGTATCGGTGTTATAATACATCGTAATGACTAACTTGTGTCATGAACTAAAAGCTTGAGCATAGGTTTTTTATCATTCATTGTATGCTATAATTTTGCCTCCATATAAATATATCAATTATTTATTACTAAACAATAATTTAATTTTGTAGCTTCTAATTTCAAATGTGCAATAAATCTATATAAAAACATAATAAATAAAACGTGATACTTTCCTTTCCTTTTATACCAAACAAAATAAATCAAGATAAGAATAAAAAAATGAAATTAAAATAATAAAACATAAATGATTTAATAGTGTTATTTGTTTAGAATATAACCTTCCATAAAGGGAATAATTTTCTGAAGCCTTAGTTTCAAAACTACAAAATGTACGTTTCCATTTCTGTCCAATGATCCAACTTGACAATTAGACGAGCCAACGATGACGTGTCTTAACCCCATAAGCCCACCTTTCGGCGGATTCCATAAATAAATAAATAAATAATCCAGGCGGGAAAATGATTCCCTCCTGCCTTTTTGTTGAGATAAATCAAAATTTCTTTATTCCCTATTAAAATAGTGAATTTAATTATCCGAATTTTACGCAATCAATTAATGATGTCATCTTTTTTTATTTGATGGTAATTTATTATTATGATTTTTTCTAACATTTTTTTAGAATGATTCAATCATTATATTATGAATTTTTTAATTATATTTAATTAATTATATATGATTAATTGTCTCAATTATTTAAGATGGTTCATCAAGGATTATACATCTTTACAAATTGTTAATAATATATTTTTATTAGATAATGATATTTTTAGAAATAATATTTTAAATACTTTCTAAAAAACCTTTTTTCAAATAACAAAAATTGCTTCATTTGGATCCTTCATGTTTGGCAAAAAAAACTCTTATATTATTATTTAATATTCATATTTTTAGAAATAATAAATTAAAGAATAAATTTATATTTATATATTTATTTTATTTTTTATATCATACTTTAATTAATGCTTACCAAATATGTTTATATTTTGACCAAATATTCTCATCTCACTAAACTCAATATATTTTAACTTTATTGGTCACAATAATACCTTAGTCTTTCTAATTATAAACTAAATGACGACAACTAAAATCTTTTAAAACTGAAGATTATGCCTATATGGCATTTAAAATTGATCCAAAAAAGTTGCTTAAATTTAATAAAATTCTAATAATATTGAAAAAAAATATAATAATATTAAATTAAATATCAAGATGTAACAATCTCCATTTATAAAAGACATTGAATAAAATGAATTATCTTCCTTCCCTCCATGGAACAAACAAGATAAGAATTAAAATAAAATAAAATGAAAAAAAAACATATATGATATAAGATAATATTATTTGGTTCAAACTTAACCTTCCATAAGTGGAATATTTGTGCTCAGCCTTATTCAAAAGTACATAATGTACGTCTCCACAATTCCAAATAAAGTCAGAATCCAACTTGGTAAAAGCCAAGTCAACGATGACGTGTTTTAATCCCATAAGCCGACCTTGCGGCGGATTCCCAAAAAAAGAAAAAATCCAAGCGGGAAAAGATTCGCTCCTTCCTTTTGTGGAAATAAATCGATATTTATTTATTCGCAATTAAAGGATTTAATTATTCGAATATTACTCAATCAATTAAAGATGGACCCTTCTTTTTGTGGCCTTTTAAAGTTCACAAACATTTTGTATAAATTAGATATAATTATTTTTTTATTTTCTATTTCAAGGTGAAGAATGATTTGGTTTCTATAGTTATAATTTTTTGAATAAATAATTTTAATTTTAGATTTATCAAAAATTATACATCTTTTGAAATCTATTTATTCAATATATATTTAATCATTTAGAAGTATTTGTATAAAATTAATCTAATATTTAAATTTGACTATCTGTTAGGTTAACCAACACTATTTGGTGTTGGATTAATTTGAAAAGCTTTGTTTATGATAAATCAATCATTCTATAATTGTATGTTTGGAGAGAGAAGAAAAAAAAATTAAAATATTTTTTTTCTTCTCTCTCTCTCTCTCTCTCTCATTAGATGCATCTACCTAACTTTTATTTTGTTTTTCTTAGAAAGCTTAATGTTAAAAGAAGACTATGTTGTATATCTTTTTATTCATAATTGAGCTTGTTGTTGTAGTCCTTTTATAGATTTTTTAATGCAAATATCTAATTTTCTCATTTTTTAAATTTTATATTTTAAATAGTTTTGAATTATTTTTCACTAACATTAACCTAAAAATGTTCAATTTTTAATATCAATAGTTTCATTAAGTTCTCTCAAACATTTGAAAGAATTTCTTTCTATTTCAATGATAGGATGGTCAACATAATTGTACTATAAGGTTTTTAGGTAGAATGTCATTCTAATCTTCCTAACTTTTTTTACTATATTTTTGTTAGTTTCAAAAGTCAAATATCAAACATCAAACTCTTTGTTTGATAATAAATCTTTTTCATAACCATGTTTTTTAAAAAAAAAAAAGCATCTAACTTGTAGCTTTTTCATTGATCAAAAAATGTATTGTAAATTCATTCAACTACTATGAAATCCATCTTTGAGGATTCAAGGGAGGTCATTTTGAAAAACAATTTGTAAAGTGACAGATGTGGCACCAATACATGTGCACAAGTGCCAAAAGCGTGAAGCATGGTAACATGTGCATGTGAGAATGAAGCACATGGGAACCGTCGCCACATATGTAACATGTGCCGAGGAAGGTGTGAGTGATACCTGTAATGTACATCCCAATTATGCATGCATACACCTATAACATGTAAGTGGATTATGCAAGAATGACCTACCTCCTCTAGTATGAGTTTTACACACATACAACACAGGAAGTGTGTATAGAAGTACATTTGTTCACAAAATCTCTAATAATCAAATTGAACTCAAATTTATACAACAAATAGAGAGCAAAAAAATCAATTTTATTGTTATATAAAAAATGATTATTATAAAAGAAATTTTATATCCCAATGGGAGAAATATGGGTAAACCAATATATTCCAAACTTATGGCAAAAATACGCATTCTCTTCCTATTCTTCTAGCTTTATTTGTTGTTCTTGGCTTAATTTCATTAGTGTAATTTTAAAGCAAAGCCTATTATTGAAGTTTTGAAATAAGACATGTGACAAATAGATTAATCATAACAATTGATATTTATAATTTATCAAACCAATTTAACAAAGCTTGTTCAATTAGTTAATATGTAACCTTTTGCAATAAAATAATCCTATTTTATTGGCTGACCACTAAACTTATTAACATATCTAGCCCTTAAACTCCCATTAATATGTTTAAAAATTATAAATTAACTAAAAAGGTATTTATTTTATTTTTATTTAATTTAAGACTTTTTTTTGAATAATCATGATTGGAATTTAACAAAATTGATGAAATTAAAACATAATATTTGATAAATTATAATATAAAAAATTTAACGTTAAAAATAAAATTACTATATAAAGACAATATTATTAACATGAGTCCCACTATTTGAGATGAGAATGAATTTATAAGGAGATTGATTTATAGAATTTTTATTTTAATCTCAAAAGTATTAAAAAAATTTTGAACAACATTTGTAATTTTTTCTTTTCTTAATATAAAATAAACTTTTTGTTTTTTTAAATTTTTTTTTTTACTTTTTTTTATTTAAAAAAGCTATAATCGAACAAAATGTAATGGCAAAAGCTACAATCATACAAAATCCAACAATTGTCATTGAAGAGACATGGATGCATGGGCAATGAATCTGGAAAAGGTAAAGATAATGCTAGTTTATGGAAGGTGAGGCCAATGATAAGGTTCTGTTCCCAAGTTGTTCCATTGTTAAGGGAGATTGGTTGGAATCCATTAGGTTAGAAACCAGTGGCCACAACTTAAAGCTCAAGGCTTCTTCCACCCCCCATCGTCTATCTCTATATAAACCCTAAGGCCACCTCCATTGGATCACAGAAGCAAGGTGACCCAATTTGAGCTCGTAATTTGTATTGGGTTTTCTCATTTTTTGTTAGAACTGCTTTTAGAGACCGAAAGCAAGGTTAGTGATAAAGCTTGAAGGAGGCTGACAGAAGAGAGTGAGCACACATGGTGGTTTTCTTGCATGGGAGAGAGAAGCCATGCTCGAAGCTATGCGTGCTCACTCTCTATCTGTCAGTCACCACCATTCTCCTCCCTGGCCTTCCATGGCTTGTGAAGGTTTTGGTGGTCCTTAAGCAGTCCTTCACCTCTTATCTCATGTCGCAGTACTTAAGGGTTTGTGCTTACCAACATATATATGTTTTTAGGGTATTTTAGTTCAGTTATATTGCTGATTTATCTCTCTCTCTTTCTATCTTTTATTTCGTTTACTAATACTGCAGTGTTTCAAAGATGGAATATCCAATAAAGGAGATGATAAGCTTGAGACTTTATATTGAAACTTTGATAGCACTTCATAGAATACTGGTGGCTAGCAACTGAACCTAAAAGTAAGGAATGAAGAGAAAAGGCTGTTTGTGTTGCAGTTCATGTAGAGTAACTTAAGCATAGTAGGCAACAGATCAACCATGTTCTACTTCAGCCGTGAAATAGTCTTTTCTATGTTATTATGTGATCACTTGCCAAGAGAACACGCCTCTTTGAAACTATTGATTTCTTGTCACAAATTTGCAGTGTTTATCATAACCCTTTTAGGGTTATTTCATAATAAAGAAAATCAAGAATTTACACAAACAAACGAATAAGTTTTATCAGATTGTCTTGGGGATCAAATCAGAACAATTGTCTCCCCCTATGATTTCACTGGTTTAACATTTAGTTGAGTTTATGCATGTTTTTGTGTTATGTGTATATGTGATGTTATGGTTTAACAGAAGAAAAAGCTAATGGGAGAAAATAAAGCATATAAGTTATCAGTTTGGGAATATATCTTCAAATATAACATATACGGTACATAACATTGATGAAGGTTCCAGTTGATGACTGAGTGTTGTCACACATGAGTGCATCCTTTTTCCCAGTTGCATCATTGCTGTATTTCTTATAACAAATTTGTGCAGTGTCCTACAGGAGTGCACAAGTCAAGTTGGATGGCGAGTTGTTTTGTACGTTTTGATTTGATACCTAAGGTTTAAAGGGTCGCTTGAACACATTGTGTTGTCTTTCAAATTGAAAGACAACTATTTGGGGTGGTCTAGTCAAACGTTAGCAACACCAATGTAATCAAATCACTGTCAACTACACAAAGTTTTTAGCAACATCATCCTTAAAATCTTGTTATTATTTTAAGTCTAATTTTATTTTTCTTGTGTATTGATGTAAACCAAAAAGGCAATGTAAAAGATGTTTTTACTAAATCAATGGAGATTTTCAATTTCGTGTGAAGTAGGGTGATCTTCAATTTAGACCATCAAAGATGTTTGGTGTGAGATTGATGTATCCAAGAAGAACAAGGTTTAAATCTTGATATTCAATGTTTAGCTTGAAGTTGGTTTCCGACATTTTTCTTAGCTTAGTTTTGCATGTTGTTTAAGTTTCTCATACTAGTTTGTATTTTTTTTTCGATAATCTTTTGATCGAGAAAATGGATTTCAATGGTAAAATTCTCTAGATTTGAAGTTCATGCTATTTAAAAGATTTTCTTACATCATATCTTCTGTTAACTTGGATTGAATTGGTGTTTCCTAAAGTATGAATAAAACCTATTGAAAGAAAAATGATTTTGGCTTTCTCCTTATCTTTTACGTTAAATCCCCATCAAACAAGCTTTAAATGAGCTAAATCATCATCACATGAAAGTTTAATCAATTTTTAACAATTTTAAGTTTTGACTTTCACTGTAAAGGACATTTAAGCTGTGCTTAAATCACTCGAATACAAAATATTCAATTGTCAATAAAATTTTAGAGCATATTTTGCAAGATTATTATTTTGTGCATTTTGCCATTGAAATGCATACAGATATTGATGAGGCTTGATGGTCTTAAAACTCAATCATTCTACACAATTTTTTTGGTTGAATATTTTTCATTTTGATGTCAATTTTGTAGAGCTTCATTAGTTCAAAGTTTACTGGGCATCCAGTATTTTAAGGAGCTATCTAAGTGTATATTTAATATAATCTCAGAAATAGTGTATATTTATTTTTGTGCCTTGAAGGTGGTTTTTAACTATGTTAAGTATGATAGGGTTTTTTTCATATTATTTTTGCTGAAACCCTAAAGCAAGATCATTTAATTTGTACTAAGTCACTGCTTATATATAACCTGTGTAATCAAAGCTTCAAAACTCAAGTAACAATGCCTGAACATAACCCTATGCCTTAGTTAGGTAGTATCTTCTTTATTTTTAATTTTAAGTTATGAAATAATTTTTTTATCAATAAATGAAATTTTGTTTCACCATTTTATGTGATTGTTGATTTTTGATAAATTACATGAATGTGGTTGATAGTTGATTCTGTAATATTTTATTTGTGCAGCTCATGGTTTGCAAATACAACCCTTGTAAATAAAACAAAATTAATTTGCAAATAAAAAAAATTAACTTTTTAAGTGTCTACAGCAGAAAGATATTGTCGTAGAAAACCTCTCTTGACTAAATAATGGGAATCTTCAATAGATTAACGATGACTACAATGCTTTTGATCCTTTTCTTTATTAAATGAGAAAACACGTAGCATGATAACTAAATTCGAAAGACTTTTAAGGACCCTTTTCTTTTTTGAATTATCTGTCTTTATCTTACAATCATATCCAAATATTAAACAAATATTAACATCATTACCGACACATGAATATTAAAAGTTTAAAATTAATATCTTCAAACCCCTAGTCTGTATACATCTTAAAATTCAAGTTGTACACGGCATTAGTTTGGTATAAGGATAGCCCTAAGTTGTAGTTTAATATTCAAACTCCATATGATAATGCTTATTTCTTATTGTATATTGCTGAACTTATCTAAACTATGATCACTTCTTTGAAGGCATGATGTACTTTAGGAATATGAAGATATATACTATGTTTTGCATGTTACAATGCAATTACGTTCCTTGTCTTACACCACCATTGCTTACAATTCATGTTTTCATGAAGTAACCCATTTATTTTTTTCGTTTATAATTAAAATGGACCATCTCTAAGAGTGTTAGCTCATATGACATTGATCTTGCTTCTCGAAGATAAAGATCAATATTCAAATCTGATCATGAGCAACAATTGAGGGCAGCAGAGCTCACAAGTGGAGAGAAGAAGACAACACAGCCTTCTCCTATCTCTTCCAAGATAACTACGTATATGAGATGAGATATTTTTGCAGAATTTCTCACCTGATGTCCCTTAAATAATAACTTGCATGACATGTTGGAGATATAATATGATGGCTGTCTCTTTAAGAGGTTATGATAAAATAAATGTTTTTGGTTCCCAAATTTCTATTTGAAAATATTTATAAAATTATTTTTTATTTTTAAGAAGAGAAAAATGGCCTTTAATGAATTAAAGGTCTTTGTTATATGCAAATTATGAATCGGCTCTTTAAAAACATGGAGAATGGAAGTTTGCAAGTCCATTAAGTCCAAATTAATGTGAATCTTCAAAGCTATGAGATTGAAAAAATGGCATAACAGTAATAGATTATAGTGCTCTCGATGTTTATTTTACATGTATAGTGTGACCAGTAGCAAATACGTTATATAAAAATATCCTTTTAACTTTTAATTTAAAATAATACTTCTGTTATTAATTTAAAAAGTCATAATATATAATACTTTTTTATTATTTGAAATTTGTTTTCTTATTCTTCAAAAGATAAACATTTCTATTGGAAAGGAAATAAAACTGTAAATTTAAACAAAGTATTTTCTTAAATTCATATAGAAAAAATAGAATACAATATCATTTTTAAAAGTAATTATATTCTTTATAAAGATAACAATTTTTATTGTAAACCAAATAGTGATAACATGTTGCTTGTTGGATTAACTATTATAGTAACTTAATCTCATCATTTAATCATAATACACAATTTTTAGAGGTTGTAAAATATAAATGACTAGATTCTCCTTCACTCAATTATCTCCTGAAGTTCAATGTAGTGCAGCATTATTACTAATAATTATTAGTGTAAATGAAAATGATTGAGCCACTAAAACATTCTTAATAAGTCAACTACTTATACATGCAAGTTATCATACAATTATATCATAAATATCACATGTAGAGGTAAATTTGTATCATATAAATATGGAGAAAACATATAAAAAAGTACAATACTAAAATAGACATATTTATATAATTAAGATTTCTTTATAATTTTTTTATATATTTTTTCTTATATTATTCTCTGGACTTTTTTTTTTAATTTAATAGGATTTTGGGGTTTTTACTAAATTAGGTTTGACAAGGTAATTCTCTCACCATTGGTTTATATCATTTTAAAACTTCTTCTCATTGGGTTATGTCATGTGTGAGTCTTTTTGTTTATCTTAAAACCTTGGGAATTCTATCATATTTGCCCATATTCACAATTTTGCACTTTTCTTCCATAGTTAGAATTTCTCTTTTCATCACCTTTATAATTTTTTCATTTCATTGATCATTTTTAAAGTTTTATGTAATTTCCATCCTTCATGCTATAATAAGCATGGATCATGAATTTACACATCAAATGAGTATCACCATAAAAAAAATGATAAGAAAACATTTTCAAGTGAGGAATAATATATATCAATCATATAAAACATGTAATTTACATTTAATTCATTGCATAAATCATCATTGAGATATAATTTTATAAATTTATCTAATCTAGCTCCTAATGCTTTTATTAGTATTAAATAACAAGCAAATGCATCACAAAGTTCATAGTCACGTTCATTGAACTTTGATATCATGGTCATACCTAGAGTTGAATTATTGCCACTGAGACCTCTTCCCACAAACTTCACCAAGCTCAAAGTTTACTTCTCTTCTTTGTCACTCTTGCTAAATTTCCCAAGTTAAAAAATTGCCAATTTAAGATTTTGTGAAATCCGAATCACAAAATTCCTTTAATGCCTTTCAAAATTGTTTTTACTTTATCTTAATTTCAATCAATTGATTTTTAAGTCTCCTTAATTCCTCAATTCCAAACCAAAAAAACACACTAATATCCAAAGATATCTCTTTTGCGATCATCATTATATTATTAGATATTTTGGTTATTTTTTCTTCTTTCTTCTCAATCTACGTAAAAAATATGACAACTTTTATTTTTTAAAAATATGATCATGGATTGTTGAACTTGATAAAATCAATTTCTTAAAATATATTATTTTCATATAAAAATATTAAAATAATAATAAAATATTAGTGAGTTTATCATAAGTTCAAACTTAATCAAAGATATTATTTGAGTATAAAAATAAGAAAAATTTTAAGAGGTGAGTTTAATAATATCAAGTTTATAATTTTTGAAGAACTAGAGAATTTATTATTATTTTTAAAAACTTTGGATATTGTAATTTTCAAAATATTGCTTGCGATAGATTTGTAATTTCTTAAATTTTGGCTTAAGTGAAAACAGATTGGTGGAAAGTAAATCTATAAATAAGGAAAATCAACCACAAAAAGGTATATTTGTAATTTTAAAAATTTTGATGCACTTATAATTTGTTTGGTAGGAGATATATTTACAAAATAATGAAATGTCCAAAAGAAAAAACATTAATTTTCATAATTATGGTTTCTACCAATTGTTTGTGACATTTAGCTCGATAATTAAAGTGTTTTTCAGTAACCATTGTTTGGAAAAAATAAATGTAAAGCAAATAATTGATTTAAGAGAATTTTTTTCTAATATGCACTCATGTAATCTAATCAGACACATGTTTTTCTCTAATCTCACAAATTATTTGTTAAGACAATTATAAAAATTTAACGGGGAGAATTTGGGTTTGGGTCTTTACGTGTGGTTTCCAAGAGCTCCAATCACAAAGACCATCATAGAATTGAGTAGTGTCACTAAGAATTGCCAGGAGGAGGTGAGTTGATTACTGTTCAACAAGTTTTGGCTAACAGAGGAGACAAACAACTCAATAAAAAGAGGAAACCATAGGAAAGAGGAAGAAGAAATTGTAAAATCTTTTGGAAAAGCTTTATTGCAGGTCAAGAATGAGGAAACAAAATGCTACAACTAGGAAGTAACAAAGAAACAAAGTAGTAACTAATAATGAAGTGATAAGTGCTATTTGTTAAATTCCTTTTGGTATTAAGTATATAATAGCATGGTTACATTCGGGTTTAAATAAGAACTATATTTAGAATAATTTGAATATAAGATAAGATGAATTAGATGTGTTATGAAGGAAAACTATGAGTCTCAAGTTGAAAAAATTAATTGCTAATGTGTAGCATACAACTACATTGTATAATTGATTATTTGAGAATCTGATATAAATAAGGGTTATAAAGCTACGATAATGGGTCATGGGATTTAATAGATCAAACCAAGCAGATGTCATTAGTCAAATTACTACGAGGAGATATATGCTATTATTGAGTTATTCGGTTCATCACATAAGGAGGATATTAATATTATACTTGAAGTTTGGTTGAGTTATCGAGTTCATCATACAAATGCAATATGAATATCATCCAAATACATTACAATTGAAGCAAATGTGTGGCCATACTGATACATTTTTGGAGATTTTAATGGATGATCCTTCAAAGGCTTAAGGACAAAGAGTAGATTACATCAAGTTCAAGATTGTTTTGGTATGATTTTAGTCAGTTGTAATGATGATCAGTTTAAGTTTAAGCGAGAGAAAACTTGGCTAAGTTTGAGAGGTTGTATTTGTACGATATGCATGATCATAAGCAACCAAGAAGCTAGATTGTATAGATTTGATGCCTATAATCATATGGTACGATCGAGATTAAGGTTGACTTGAGGCATTGGATAAGTTAGTTAAAATGATTGTATATACAGTCTGATGTAAAATATTATATAATATGGATAAGCTGAAATAATGCTTTTCTTATTAATTTAAAAAATCATAATGTAATTTTTTGTCTTATTATTTAAAAATATTTGTTCTTATTCTTCAAAAGTAATTATACTCTTAACTTCATAAAGAAAAATTAGAATAAAAAATCACTTCTAAAAGTAATTATACTCTTTCAAAAAAATTAATAATTTTCATTTTAAAATGTAAAGTAAATAATAATAACATGCCTCTTATTATATTAACTATTACTAGAGCTTAACTCATCGTTTAATTTTAATGCATTATTTCTAAAAAAATGTAAATTATAAATTACTGGATTCTCCTTCACTTATGTTATCCCTTTGACTTTTTTTTATTTAATAAGGTATTAGTAATTTCACTAAGTTGGGTTTGGTAAGATAATTCTCTCATCATTAGTTTATGTCATTTTAGAATTTCTCTTTTTATCACCGTTATTACCTTTTTATGTCGTTGATCATTTCCAAGGTTTATGTAATTTCTATCGTGCATGCTAATCAGTACGTGAATCATCAATTTGCACATCACTTGTGTATCATCATAATAAAAATGATGAAAAACATTCATCATGTGAGAAATAAAAAAGATTCATTATATAAAACATATAATTTATATTTAATTCATTACATCAACTATCACTAAGACATAATTTTATAGATTTATCAAATTTAGCTTCTAAGGCTTTTAATTTATAAGAATTAAATGACAATCAAACACAACATAAGATTCATACTCACTTACATCAAACTTTGAGGTCGTGGGCACACTAGAGTTGAATTCTTGCTAATGAGACCACCAACAACCTTCACCAAGCTAAAACCTTCTTTCTTTTCCTTGTTTCTTTTGCTAAATTTCTCAAATTAGAAAATTTCCAATTTTAGATTTTGCAAAAATTTGATCACAAAGTGCCTTCAATTTATTTCACAATAGCTTTTCCTTTCTCTCAAATTCAATCAATTGATTCCTAATCCTCCTTAATTTGTCAATACCAAACAAAAAACCACATTGGCAACCAAAAATCTCTATCTTATAACTGCCACTCTATTATTAGATTATTTGGTTATTTCTTCCTCTTATTCTTCTCAATCTATCACAAAATACCCCAACATTTTCTAACTTACTTCCCACTATTTTGCACATTATCCATCATCAAAGCCACCTATTTTTGCCGCCATATGTTGGCATTTAAAAAATTAACTTCTTGATAAAATTAAAATATTTCTGTGGAAAAATTTAATTTTTATACTTTTCCTTTGCAAGTGATCCTAAAAATTTTTAATCATTTTTAAAATATGCTAATAATTAAAATATATCATTTATAAAATTTTTATAATTTTTTTATGTTATTTAATATTTTTAATAATTTTATCTTCTATAAAATATATAAATAATAACTTTTCCAATAAGTGGCCTCTTAAACCTATCATATTTTCATAAAACCAATATTAGTGGACTCCAAATAAAATACACTATTTCTCAATTTTTTTTAAAAAACTTTAACATCATTTGATAGTTTAATAATTATTTTTCAAAAATATTCATAATAATATTCTTCTATAACATTTACGTTTCATTTGTATGATCAATTCAAATTTGAATTCAATAAAATTTGCATCATATGATTTTTAATAAGTTAAAAATTTATATTTGACAATCATCTCCTTTATTAGGATCCCTACCTCCTTTTTCTTAAAAGTATATTTTTTTATAAAAGTTTAATTATTACCAAGAAAATGTATAAATCATAAAAAAAATATTAATTTTGTAAATTGTTTTACTTGTGATAATATCCATAAATCTTGTACATCTTTTAAGCTTTAATTCATAATCTAATCAAGATATTTTTTCCTGATTTAGTTGTTAAAAAATAAATAATTAATTGATGTTCAATTAGGATGTTAAATACATATAGCAAAACTAAAAAAATATCAAGAATAAAATTATTAAAAAAACTTATTAAATTTGAAGATAGATAACTTAGGCAAATAGTTAAAGCTAGAAATTTTTTTTTGCATTTTAAGGTTCAAAAGTGGTTTATGCATTTCAAGGCTTGAGTATTTTGTTTTTCTTTTTTGTAGTTTGAGGCTCTTATGTGTTTTTTTTTTCTATCATGGTTGATAGAATTTTGGTGAATTTATATAGTATTTTCATGTGATTGAGAAGCTCTTAATGTACATGATATTTGAATATATTATAAGCTTTTGTGGAATCACGTTAACTTCTAATGACTGGTATGAGCTTATTATAATTTGACAATTCATGATGATACAATTGAAATAGTTTATATAAAGTGTCAAAAAGGATGATAGAATGTGTTAGCATCATCTATGATAAACAAGACACATAAGATTTAGACAATTGAAATATTTTGTAGTTTAAAAAGAGAGTAATGGGCATATGATTCACACCCAAAAGGAACATTTTGGTTACATGAAAGATTTTGTTCATAATTTGTAAGCTTGGTATGATGTTAAAATTATAATATATCATTAATATGATATTTATATATAAGTTTAAAATTTTGAATTATTTCACATAACTTAAAGATCCTATTTAGTGTGATTTCCTTAATAGGTTTACTTGACACAACTATGACTAAATAATTAAGGTTTACTAAAGTAGATTTATGATTGCCATAGGGAAGTTTTACAAAGACTTGTATGCTTTATATTTTATTGCTTAAAAATTATTTATTCAAAAAAATAATGAAATAAGTGTTTTGCATTTTAAGTGGTAAATAGATCAATGAGAAGCATATTTTGTTAGAATAAAACTATTTTTTGTCCTAAAATTTGTTGAATAATTAGGTTTAGTTAAGATGATTGACATGATTTAATCATAAAAATGTTTCTATTAGGGTTCAACTAACTTTAAAGATTTGTCCTATAAGATGACAAAAATGGTTGAGTTATCCCAATCTTCTTCTTAGATTTAATAATATCTTTAGTGTTTGAATACATTATAAGGCATTGAATAAAGGGTTGAGGTAGGCTATGGTTTGAGTTTGGTTAGACATGATGAAACAAAGGTTAGGTGAGATTATTAAATTGGTACAACTTACTCTCATGCACACAAGGGTTATTAGTTTATGACAATTGAAATACTTTGCAAGAATGCAACATTTGTGATTGTGATACAAAGATGTTGTATAAATTCTAATTATTAAGAAAATGAAATATTATGTAAAATTTAATATAATATTAAAAAATAATAATATAAAACTAATGTCATGTTTATATATAAATTTAAAATTTTTAATTATTAAGTATATATTTCAGATAACTTGAGCTTTCATTTAGTATAACTCTTAAAAAAATTTAAAAGAATAGACTTGAAAAATGTCAAAAAAGAAGTATTTAAAACTTGTGTGTTGAAAAGATTGTCATATAATTTTTAACAAAAAGACAAGTAATTATGTATGTTTCTTTTGTGTTCCATTTTCGTCTTGATTTGATTTTTCATTTTCTATCGCATTTCTCCTTCAATATTATGCCAAAAAATATAAATATAAAAATTTAAGCACAATTTAATATTTATGCTACTCATGTGAGCCTTCCCATGCAGTCCAGGACCATGGGGCAAAGTTACTTTTATGATTTTAGATTTTTGATAATTAATTTTTCAAAACTTTAAAATTCATAAAAGTTAAAAATGTTACACATTATATTAAATTTTTGAATAAATATTTCTAAATTAACATATATTTTATATTTTTTTAAAAATCAAAATTTTCATGTATCTTAAAATCATAATATTAGACTCATATCACCACTTTGTAAGCTTACAAGTAATTACTATCTATTGTCGATTATAAACCATTGTCATCAATCATCTTGACAACACCACTAGTGAACTCTATCTACCATAATTGACCACCATTGTCGATTAGCTTAGTTGCTGACCTCTACCATTGATGACCATTGTTGACCGTTTTGTCATTGACCGTTGTCATTGATTGATACAGACAATCCTCAATCGTTACCTTCACATCACTAAACATCACCAACTGCCATTGTCATCAACCAACACTGCTAATTACTACCTCCATCTTTGAACATTGCATATTGCTTCCCCCATCGACAAACATTGTCTATTGCTATCATCTTCGACCATTGTTGCTAACCATGATTGCCATCAGCATTTGTACCATGAAACACAACAAACAAATAGTGAAGGGATTACAAAAGCTATTGCATTGCATGCATATGGTCCTAAGGATGGGCAAAACCCAAAACAGTATTTGGTTTTGAGTTAAACAGGAAGGGTTAAATCTTATCCCAACAAGGTTAGCAGTATAGTAATAGAAAGAAGTTGGGGTAAGTGACCGTGGGTTTAATAGTTAAATTATTCTTAGTTTAGTTAGAAACCAAATAGGACCAACTAATCCATTGTATATTTGGCTTCTTTTGCTTCAACAATTGTAGTCGATCATAACACAATGATATTTGATAAATTATGATCAAAACATGTTAGAATGCAACGGTTTGACCTCCTAATCGAACAAAGCCAAAAGAATTACTACCTTAGGAGACAATAGCAATGCTTAAGCTATATTGCACTCAAGTATCTGTGACAGCTAAAATTAATAACCTTTCTTACGCAATCTGTTGAAGTAATAAAGTTCTATTGCAATGTATGGGACATACTCCGATTTGAACACATTTTAAGTATGTAAACATCAAAATCTACACTAACAAATATCAACATCAATCAAGTATCGAGAGAAGGATGTCTAACCTTCAAAGGCCGACAAGTTCAATTCATCAGAACTAGAAAAATCTCAATGGATCTCTCCATCTCATTACAAAAACCATATGTTTGGATTCCTCGTATGAGATTTGGATGATGCAGCCTCTTTTGATTTTGAACCATTACGACGGAAAAGGGATGAAATGCTCCAAAGAGTTTCCTTTGGCTGATCCTTCGTTGTCCATTGAGAGATTTTTTGATGACTTGTATTTGACTTGGAGAAGGAATGCTTATTTTTGTTTCCCATTCCATTTGCAAGCAACCACCTGGAGCCAGACTGCTGCTGAATTGAACTACCCCAGAGTCCTTTCTTTCCAGTATCAGCCTTAAGACCAGCCACATGAACGTCAGTAACTTTAAATTGAGGAATCACGTCGATAACTCTATCGTTTTCTGGTATCAAAACAGGCTCGAGCTCTGCATCAGGCTTGATTTCTTGGTCGATGATGCCCTTGTCCGAAACTGTGCAGTAAATTTTGGGTTTAGGAGGAACAAAAACACGCTCCACTTGAACTAAGGCGAGCATTGGCATTCCAACCGGTTCATAATCACGGAAGGGATCTCGAAGTTGCACCATTAAGGCAACAGTAAAATTGTTTTCCAGTAAACCCCATCTCCTCCTTGGCTTCTTCCCTCTTTTGTTATCCTTGAGGCCTCCTCCTGAGAATTCAGCAGATTTAGCATGATGGGCAGCAAGAATCTTTGAAGTGCGATCACTGAGCTCATCTTCCTCATCTACTATTCCCATATCAAGCTGCATCCATTCATCCAATGTTATTGACAAACCCATCAGACCATCAACCTCACCCCCCTTACCCTTGACATCAAGAAGCTGCAATCCAACAGCTCCTTCCATGCCTAAGGAGATGAGATTTTGAACTCCTTGTTCTTCAAAAGTTGGCATCTCTCCTACAAACTGTTTGGTAGTATTTGAAAGCACCTCTTCATCTGAAATGCCAGATTGTATCTTAAGACCTTCAATCGACAGAGCTTCAATCTTATCCATTGCTAATGGAGCAAGGTCTTCCAGGGAAACATATTCATTGTTTGATTCTCTACTCCTCTCAGATACTGGATTAAACGGTTTGCCTTTCTTCCCAAAGGTTTTCAAATCAAATCCAAGCTCATCTTCACGGTAAGGTTGCAACGGTGAATCATGCCCACTGAAAAAAGTTACACAAAAAGAAATCATTTTTTAGAATTATACCGACATTTAGAAGTTGTCGCTATAAAAGAAAAAATACCTCTGACAAGGTGAAGCCTCCCATGCTAATTGCTGCATAGAACTGCCAGTAATCTCTTCCAAGGGCATAAGCTGACCAGCTTGCATAGATAGCTTCTCGACTCCTACAGAAGCCAAATGTTTCAATATTCCCATAACATCAGAGCCCATTTCTGCAGGCATTACTACTGGCTTGGAGACCTGCATGATTAGTTTTCCATTACTCTTGGAACCTTTGAAAAGACTTGGACACATGGACCTAAGGAATCCTCCATCTTTTGTCTGAACAAAGGGCCCCAAATTCTCACCAAGAGGAGGCAACTCAGTAGTTTCCTCAGGAAGAAGATGAATGGGACTGCCAAATCCACCCCTGATATCAGTTGGAGGACCTTCAAAAACCGTCTCATCCAAGCCCCATTCACACAGTAAAGCCTCTGTTTCAGCATCCTCGAGCATCTGTGCCATAGATTTACATTCCATGGCTTGGACTGGCTCTTGATTCGATGAACTGGCATCATGAACCATTGAGGAGAAATCAAAAACTTCAGAACCGGAATTACCCCATTTCATCTCCTGATCAGCTCCCATCTCAAGGATAAGCAAACCATCATTGGAAATTATAGAATCCATCTCGAACTGTTTCCAAAGCTGTTCCTTTGGTGATTCAGGATCACCTTCTGAGCTCAAACGAGGAGAGCTCTGCTCGAAATCTAACATGCTTAAGAATTCGTTAGCAACTTCTTCTGTCAGGTCATCCAAACTTTGGGATCGCATCTTCAAACTTCCTCCTTCCTCGAATTGCCCAACCCCATCAAAAGTCATTTTTCCAGGAATTTCTATTTTTTGTTCTGGATTCCTCATTTCAGTGGATTCATGACATAAGATGGCATGAATGGTGGAATCCAACTCTTTTGCAGATGACTCCCCAAGTAAAAAGTCCATCTCTTTGGTATCTACACTACTGAATGAGCTCTCGTATTGCATTTGATTTATTGCCGTATTGATCACCTCTACCTCAGAGCAATCCTGCACTATGACCTTCTCCGAATTCAGCATCTTTATAACAGCTAAGTTTGCAACATCTTCCTTAGAAATTTCTATACCATGTTCAATCACAGAATTTTCAAACCAATCACTCTCCTTCGCATCCCTGAAACAGGGTTCCGGCAACAAACAACATTTCATTTCAGGCGAATCATTTCGAGCTTCCATCACCTTTTCCTCCACGCTTGAAACAGCTTCACGCGAAATCACATTACCACTAGTCTCCTTGATCTCCAGAAGAGCTTCATCTACCAGCTGAGACTTAAGCCCAGGAAGACTATCAGTGCGCCTAATTGCATTCATTCTATCTCCCTTCTCAGCCAAAATCTCCGGCATCTTCCCAACACCACCAGAATTCCGCACCTTATCATTCCCACCCACCACTGAAAACCCAAAGCTCACATTCAAAGTAGCACCACTTGCCTTGCCAGAAAGTCGGAAGCTCGTGCTCCAACTTCCGCAACTCGTCTCCTCTTCAAGCTCCTCGAGGTTCAGCGGCAAGAGCCTCGTAAGGTCGACACGGTGCTTCCCGAGGTCGAGACCTGGAGCTCCCACCACGGTCGCATAAAGAAGAAAATTCCTTGCTTCATACTTAGCCGTACCTTGTGCCCCGCTCCGGCTGCCATACACGGAGCAGTTATAGGTGAGCGTGTCCTGAAACACGGAAACCCCGCGGAAGACACGAGCCGGGCGAGAGTGAACCAATCCCGCATCAACCGTGTTCCTCCGCCAGTTAACACAGAGGCTGGCGTCGGCAAGGGAAAGCGGGACGTTCTCAATCGAGTGAACTCGGAGGGAGAAGACGCACTCGAAGCGGCGATGGCGTATGTGTGACAGAGCCTTGAGAGGTTTCCAGTTCCACAACGAAGAAGGCTTCTTTTCTTTAGGATGCGAATCCGACGGCGCAAGGGACCTCCCCGCAGAAGCAGAACGGCTACTCGGGAGCGCCGGAGCGCGTCCGCGGCGGGGTGTGCGCTTGGCGTCGACGTCAAGTGCCTTGCTCAGCGCCTCGATCTCGCGGAAGAAGCGACCATTAGAGGGATCCTTCATAGGTTCAACCCCTCGCATTCTTCTCGGATTCCCAGTTCCGGAGTTCCCGAAGAATGCAGCTCCGCTATGATTGGGGGACCTAACGGAGATCGGTAAAACCCTAATTGGCGTAGTAATAAGAGGAAGGGACGAGACGTATGACTAGCTCTCGCTGCCGCCGTTCTACTCCAGCGCGGAGGAGAAGGAAGAGAGATTCACCGGGGCAAGCAAGGAACTTGGGACAATTTAAATGTAAGACAACTAGAAGTACAAATTTCCAAGCAATCTTTAAATATATATATTTTTTTCCAAATAACTTAGATATAAAAATAAATGTCTTTTAAAGTTTTTTCTGACTCGAATCAATTTAAAACATTTTTTCTGTTTAGGCTCTTTTTTAAAAGAAAAATTATATTACGTTGTATTTGGAATCTAAGCTCAACAATCTTATCATATACTTTTTTCAAAAAGTAGGAAATAAAAAATAACGGATTTTTTTTGTTTAAATTTGAAAAAATAATTAAATAATGCCACCATACAAGACATTATTCAATGGGGGCAAACGATCGTACGAAAACAGGTGAGCACTGTCGCATGCGACCGTTTGGACATCAATACTTTACGGTTACCAGATCCTCTCAATCAGAGCCGTCCGTTTGGCCGGGCATGACAGACCCGGCCACCTGCATATGCGTTTGAATTTGAACTAGCGGATCCCACGTTCTCATTGAATAGTAAGATTTGCCTTCTCCAAACGAAATTATTATAACAATTCAGCAATAATGATTAAATAAAACAACTTTTGTTGTTTTGTAATAATTATGCCAACATAAATAACATATTTGAGCTCATATAAAATCCAATTAGATAACTCATTCCATGGTATATGAACACAAACGTGTGAGATTTTAACACGACAAACATATGGAATGCATCACAAACGTTATTCATGAAGTAGAAAGATGAAGTTCATCTTACTGCTTGGTTGTTCCATGGAATAAACCAAGTAAAAAATGTGCATCACCTGTCAATCAACCAGTAAGAAAAGCAATAAGAATACGTATTTATAAAGAAACATTCCGTGATCTAATTTTGCAGTATTAACCGAAAACGAAGAATAATTCACACTATACAAAAAATAATCACTACAGGGCATGAAAGATGGCATTTGTACATCCTTCATCTGCAAGCTATGTGCAAGCAACCAACCAATACTGTGCACAGAACTTTGGAAAGGGAAATTGCATGCCATGTGCACAAAAACTAGAACAAAACCCCAAAATTTGATCCAAGTATGAGCTACACAAAGAAAAAAAAAATGACAATTAATGGCGAAGCAATTCTAGCGTGTCAAGAGAGAGGGAGGAGGTGAAGTGAAATGTATGGCAAACCAATCTTTACACAAGGAGAAGATATTGCTACACCTGAGGTCCTCTGAGGCTTCTACAAGTTGAACCACGACTAAGGTTGAGCTTGGAAGGGCTTTTTGTCCCTGGGGATCGTTCCACTGTGAACAAATTAAGAAAAATAAAATATTGTTAATCAAAACAGGAATCATATAAAACGAAAGAACACAAAACATTAACACAAGTAACAAGGAAGATGAAACAAATCATGAAACAAAAGAGCCTACTCAATGAAGTCGCATTAGGAATAACTAACCTGTACAATAACTTTACAAGGGTGAACGAAGCAGCATCTTGCGACAATAGCGAGACCCACATTCACCCTTTATCATCCCAGTCCAGCATTCAAAGGTCGCGTATACAAGTTTCCTTGCACACCTTGTTGATTCTGCTGCTGAGGCGGTGAAGGGTGCGACTGTGAGCTCAGCAGCTGTTGCTGCTGTAGCCATTGGCCCCCAGCTCCATGTCCATGTGTAGGTAAATTTGCAGAAAACTGCCGAGGAGGAACTTTTACTGCACTATTTCCAGAAATATTTTCCTGAGACGGGCCTACCAACAGGGTTGTGGGGGCAGAGATATTTCTCTCAAGCAAAGTATCCTGCTTCCATTGAGTTCCAGTGGGAAGAAGGGTAGGAGAGCTCACAGAATCTGATGACTGAGGAACATGTTCACTCGAAGACTGTATTTGCCCATCAGGTTTTAAAATAGGATTCTGTTGAGGAGCCATTCTTTGCATCTTTGGTGGAGATTGATTAGCTTGACGAAGCTGCAGTTGTTGCGGATGTGCAGCCAAAGCATTGGAGGAAGATGTCACTGATTGCTGCGAAGTTGCAATGGAATGAACAGGTGGAGCTTCAATTGAGGACTGGTTATTGTGAGGAGCAGAGGACACTACTGTCACATGCTTTGATGACTGGGATTGCGGACGAGAATAAAGCTTGTGCTGATTCTTATGTTGCATATTTGGGTTTAATCCGGCATTACAAGAAAAGAGGCCCTGATTCTGTTGCATCGCAAGCTTCTCACAGGTTTGGTTCTTTGGAGCTGCTTGAAGACCTGCAAAGTGGGAGCCATCGGATGCTACGTTAGGGTTAATCAAGGTCGAACCACGTCCCACGCACTTCAGATGTTTAGCCTGTGGTTGTGGTTGTGGCTGCAGCTGCACGCTTCTTGGTTGTTCAACCTGTAGCCTTTGTCTTTGCTTTATAATTTGGGCGGTCATTGCCCCATTGGACTGAGCATTGCGTGTTGAAATCTGCTGGTTGTACGAAGAGGACAATGAATTTGTAGAGTTGAGTTGTTTTTGATGTTGCGGATTTATATTGTTTTGCATAGGAGAAGCAGCGGTTGAAGCAGAATTTGGATGCTGGGCTGGAAGCATGGCCTTCTGCTGAAGCTGCCTCTCTTTAGCAAATCGGATATATGCTTGATGTGGTGTGCTAGAATGATTGCTTCCTTGAAGTTGAGAGGGGTGAGGATTGCCGAGCATCTGAGTAATCTGATGTGGGTGGTGCGGTTGGCCTGGAAATGTTTGAACAGGTGAAGTTGCAGCATTGGAAAATGGACTATTCATGCCACTGAATTGGGTCACAGAATGAGCATTCCCCTGTGATGCTTGCAACTGAAGTTCTTGCATCATAACCTGCTTTTGCTCCTCTGTGCTCTGCCCAGGCTGCAATGTTGAAGTATTATAAAAAACCCACATCAATAGAAGAGTTATAATACCTTCTCAGAAGAATGTTCAGATTGACAATAAGTTCCAACAAACAAGTCAAGCAATATTTGAAAAACACCAAAAAATCAATAGAAGTAAAGAATCTGGGATGGGGTTCAGAATCAACTCTTATCTATGCGCAAAAGTATAAATAATGGCCCATCGAGAAGTAGAGAAAAAGGAAGGGGAGTTAGTAGCATTGGAAGAAATTTAACAAGTGGCTCAACTAGGTTGAAGAAGCTTTCCATGTTCTCTAGATAGGGGTAAGCAATTGACTAAAAGAAAACTACTCAATAGAAAGCTAGAACAAAGATAATGCCTTGAGGCGTATTCTAAAAAATGATGATCATAATAGTTGGCACTTCAAGGACCTACATGAGACGTTCAATAGCCTGACAAATGTTTCAAAAGACAAAATAACTCAATCCGTGCAGATAATGCATTTAGAATTTAGTTTTTGCATGTTCATTTCTTTCCTCTTTTTCTGCACCACAAACAGACTCGCCTCAATCTAATTTCCAGTTTACAATGCCTCATTGCCTCTCGTAATTTATTGCATATCACAATTTGTATCTCACCTCCAATGGCGAACCTAGGTTCAAATAGCATCAAAGGCTGTCCGTGTTTATGAGACTTTCATACTTCATCATCGGGCATTTTGTATGAAGAACAACTCCAACAAGTATACCAAGGATTAGAATCCATTTTTGGGGAGTGCATTTTATCTAAATTCTTGTTATTGTTTTATTAAAAATAATTATGAAGATACACTTTCATCATTCATGTTTACTTAATTTTATAAATTATTAATTGTATATTTATAAATTTATATTTCATTGCCATGTCTGCATTCCAAAAATACAGTGTACTTCAAGAAATGTTCAAAACAAAGAACTTTCTGTAGTACAACACTGCATTGTCTGCATATTGAGGAGCAAAAGCATTTTAATCAACATGATGGTGCCTTTTTTTTTTGAAGGTCGTTGTTCTTCTATCGTGTCATGGCCGTGTTTCATAGTTTGAAAATCGGGTGCCAAGAGTAAATTGAACAGAAGCTTTCCTTAATAGGCACAAGAAAATCCTCTCTAAATAAAAATCTATTATTGCAGGTGGTGTAAAAATGGAGGTATAGAAGAAAAAGGGGAAATAACAGAAAGACTCCCTAAAGCTTCCAAAAACAAAAGGGTTCACATGATTGAACACAAGCATCTAAATGAGTGTTTCAATGACTAGGATGAATATTCCAACTCTTTACCCAAGAAACCCAGTTTAAATAAATTTGCTTCATTAAGGTTTTTCATAGCTATCCTTACACAAGTTCTTGAACTTATGATGATTAGACGTTAAACCACCATGACACCTTTAAAATGCAAATCCCGACTTAAAGATAGAGCTTTATTTGATTTGTAACTCCCACTAAGGTCCTAAATACAAGAAATTAATAGTGGGAATAAGGCAAGGATTAGTTCCCAACAGTTCTTGTAATCTTACAAATTCAAATATTGATAAAAAAATGCACGCCCAAAACAAATTCTTTTCATTGCTCAAATGATAGGTAAATAAAATCATTAAATGCCAAGGGTAAGTTCCCTTAAATCAACTTTCCAAATTCCTAAGTTCGCTTGAACTCATGAACTCCGTATTCAATTAGCCACGTTTGCCCTAACAAATGGATTTGATGTACTAAATGTCAATTCAAAAGCCGAATCAAGAAAACATTGAAATAACCACATATCAAGTGCTGCTATTTCTCTTTAAACATAAAACTATATGATTAGAGGAAGTGATGTGTATTTTCAGTACTCCATTATAATGTTGGCATAGGCACTCCTACATATTCTCTGTTCTTGTTCTCATCTTGGCGGATGAAGTACAGCTAAGATGGTTCAAGCCTTTGGAAGCCAAGCATGCTCCTGGATGCTTGAACAGAAGTTGGCTAGTTACAATAGGAATGACAAACATCAACGTATGGAACGCACGTTATAGCTTTTGGATCAGCCACTAAGTTATTTAAAAGGAGCAGTTTTTGCACTCAAAACTATGATTCTGTTTCTTGGTTCAACTTTCTCGTAAAAATTGGTAAAGCTACTTCAAATTCTCTTATAAAATTTAATTTATGGAGTGCATTATCGTTCCATAAATGTAAGTACCCCAAACAGAATGAAATTTAAATAAATTTAAAAATTTGCAACAAATTACCACAGATTGAATGTCAACATATATTCGGCAATAAATAATTTCTGGATTGGCAAGAATAAACAACCTCTATGTAACATTTTAAGAGTTTAAAATTATTTATTTTCAAGAAACCTCAACTATGGTGACTTAATAGCAAAGTAATGGAAAGTTTAAACAATGAAAACGCCTTATAAATGCAATTGCAAAGACAAAGTGCTAAGCACATTTCGAACAGATCAAGCACAAGCTCAAGATCAACTCATACTTTTTGTTAATAAAAAATAATAAATTTAAAATATTAAAAAAGTTAAAAAAATAATAATAATAAAAGTGTTCATATCATATTCAGCTCAAAAGTTCTAGTCCATTAAAATGGAAGGCAGGTCTAACAAAAGAACTGTTTTCACGAATGTGTTTGAAGCTGAGTAATGGCCTTAAATACCATTCACAACGAAGCTACACAATAAATCTTATGAAATTGGAGAGCATAAATAATAAATTTAGCATATAAAAAGTGAAATTATTTTATTTAAATATCACAATGGGCATAATAATGTTTTTTTTTCTCATTTGTCATTTAACATCAAATGAAATGACTACTTTTCTTAACAATGTTGTAATTTAAGAATTTTAAGAGCTCTTCTTAGCCAGCAGTGCACCACTAGTCCAAATAGGCTTGGAAAGGCCCCCCAATTTGTAAGGCTTAACCATGGCTTGAGTTTCAGAAAACAAGCCTGATTAGGCCTAACAAACCCGCACACCAAGCCCAACTCGCCCAGCTATTAGATCTATTCTAGAAGTATCTTGGGTATTGGATAGACTTTTTATACCATCAAACCTAGCAAAAATTGCAAAATTACCTTTGGTGGCATAACATTGCAAAGATTAAAAAAGAAAATCTTACCAATTCAAAAATTAAAAAAAAAAATTCAGGAATTATTCAAGAAAACCTTTAAGCATATTGAAAAAGTTTTACAAATCATGAATTTCACAAGAATTACATAAAATATTACCACTTGATGAATGAAAGATTAGATGAGAAAAACTAGAGAAAATGAAGCCTTTTATTAATTATATGGATCCAATGATATTTTTTTTAGAGGAAAAATTGAACAAATTTTCTACGAATATTGAATTCCAGGTTTATAGATAATTGATAATATTGATAATCCACGATCGAGTACCTTTCATAATTCACTACATAGGAAGTCTGATCTCCTTGAAAGAGAGAAGTTTTGTTCCACTAGACATTGAGAGCATATCAACCCAACCATCATCATAGTATAACAATAGTAATAGTAGTTTTTTGATAAATCATAATCAATTTTATGATTAGATTTAACAAGATTTTCCTACGACAAAAAGCTATACATATTAAGCCTAAGATAAAAATAAAAAAAGAATAAAATACAAATCAAATAATAGATAGTAATAGAAAAATAATAGATCTAAAATACATATAAAATAGAAGATGATATTGATATCAATATAAATAACAAGTTTAAATATATAAATATAAAATCTAAATTAACTATTCAATATATAAAAATATCTATAACCATAAATTCCATATAACTAGATATTTTATATAATAGATATGGTATTTAGTTAAATAAAAGGTGATATTCTCATTATATATAATAATATAGAATATGATAAGATATAAAACGAAAAAAACTTTCTAATATTTCCCTACAATTCATTGTTTTGTTTAGTGTTCAAATTAGTTTATACCTATTGCTATCTCACACACTAAGACAAACCAAATAAAAAATACTTGAGATATTTTTAAGAATTGTTATGAGTTCCCTCTCACATAATTTAAGAAAATGTCTTGAATGGAAGATGAGGATGCCTAAATTAAAAAAAATAGATCCTTCAAATTTAAAGAGGTAGAGTAACACCATAATAAGGTACAAGTCATTGATTCAAATCCAATAAGAGGTCTATTTAAATTAAAATATGAGTCTTAACTTTGAATCTTATTCATATTTCGAAAATAAAAGAAAATGATCATCATTAACCATTTGATTAGAATGAGCTCTTCGTATTCTAATTTATAATTAAAAGATCGAGTATTTCTATTCCAATGGTGAAATGTATTAAAAAAATTCATTGCTCCAACTCATCAGGACTCCCTCTCTTAATGTCATAACCATCTTACTCATGTCTCATTATGTTATTCAAATCTCTTATTTTTGTCCTAGGAAATACCAAACCTTAATAATGACCTGACAAAGTAAAGCATTCATAATTATCTTACTCTCTTATTGTTGTTGTTCCTAAGAAACCCACAAAAAAAGTTAAGTGGACTTGTCCTACTAAATGATTACTATAACTAATTATTTTAATATTTTACTTTTATGTAAATTCAATGGTATCCATGAATCACCTCATAAGTTATTTAAAGTTTAAAGAATGATTGACAAACACTCTAGTCAAAATAATCATAATGCCTTTAAAAATAATGATCATAAAAAAACAAATCCAAATTATCCTAAATTCCCAAGTGGCTATATGAGGCCAATGACTTCGTGTTTTGTATGCTTTGAGTAATCACTATCCTTCAAAGCCTCTAAAAATCACCAAATTACCACGACATTCCCTAAACTTGCTCCAACTCTAAGTCCAAATCAACCCAAAAACTTTTTCAATTAAGACTACCCCAATCAATACCTAAATCAAATCCATATTCCAAATTAAGCAAAATTCCAAAAAGCTACCAACTTTCTCTAGTCCATATTCTTTGTCGAACCCAAATTAAACTCACACCAAGCCATATATATGGAATCTCATAAAACTACCAATCCACGCCTATGTTATATTTATAGTCAACCTCAAACTTAAAGTAACTGCCATATCCCTAGCCTAATCCAAATACGAGTCATCTAAAGCAAATCTCAATTAGGTAAAATCCCATAAAATTATCAATCGAGATTGATACAAATATCTAAACAAACGATACAAATCAAATTTGGCAAAACCTCATAAAACTATCAGTGTTAGCTATGACATATTCATAACTTATTTGAATTTGAACCTTATCCTATTAAAAATTTGATATCAGAGAAAATATGTAAAATTCTTAACCTGAGCCAAACCATTTATCTAAATCCAAACATCAAGTGTGCTTAACCTCCCAACCTATCTTAAGATCTTTTCTAAATTAACCTTTAAGTATGTTTGAACACATTGATCCTACCCATGATTTTCCTACACTTAATCTTAAGGTGTATTCGTTCCATTAATAGTATTTTAAGATTTAGTATCTCATAGAGCTATCAATGTCTAGTATAGGCCATATTTCTATATCAGATTCTAACCATTTAAATTAGGACAAATCCTAAAGTAACAAACTCCCACAATAAAAAAACCCTCATCTGAGAGTAAAACTTTGAAATTGTTTTTTAAATTTAAAAAATCTTTATTTGTTATATCTATACTCCATTATAATAAATTAAAACCCCACAATGTTTTATACAATCTTGGTTTGATCCAATAATCAGATATAAAGGATTCAATCCAATCTTGATTAGAGTTAAGCATGACTTGTAAGTTATCAAATCAACCTTGATCTGACTTTCTTTTCGAATACAATGAAAAGATCATAAAATACATAATAAAGGAACATGAGAAATAGAGTAAATGCCAAATGCTAGACAACTCACCTGTACCATTTGTAATGCATCACGTGGCCTCAACATTGTGTGTCCTGGGCAAGAAATAACACTTGAATGGGCACCAATAGAGTTGGGCATCCCAACATTGTTACTAGAAGTCATAGAATTTGTGGGGACCATGTTAAGAATTCCCGTGGGACTGATTCCTTGAAAACTAGGCCTTTGCATGGGCAAGCTTCTATTAACACCACACACCACTCCCATGCCATTAGAACCATGTAGCATGTGTACACGATCAGCTCCACCAGATGAAGCAAGCACAGATATACCAGGTTGTTGCATATTTCTACCTGGGAATATTTGGTTGTAGTTTTGCATCCTTTGCTGATCATCAACAAGTAAAGCAGTTGACCTAGGAACTGCATATCTTTGTGTATCCCTAAAAAATTAGTTGCAAAAAAAAATGCACACACACAAACAACAGATGAGAATAGTGAGAAGAAAAGGACAGATAGCACAGAAAACTGATTAAAAATTACCTTGGTGGTGTGTTCACTGATGGAGAAGGAGATGGAAGACCGTTTCCAAGGACCATGCTAGGAGATCCCTGTAACATGATGCTTGAAGTTGAGGTGGGATGAACAGGTAGCAAGGAACCCTGGTGACCAGAAACTGTGATGCTATTTGAATGAGATCCTTGATATCCAAGATTGGCCACATCAGAGCCGGTATTCACAGCATCACAAAGATCAAGTGGCCTGCAATGCATATCAACAGAATAAAAAAGAAGGGGAGCAGAACTTGAGACCAGATCAGACAAAGAGTTTATTGAAAGCTTGTTGACAATTTATAACACTTACGATAAGATGGTTCCAGACAAGTTATTTGGATGTGCTTGAGAAAGTGTAAAAGCATGGGAATTGTGTGCCGGAGTATGCTTTGGATCGTAGATATCACTCTGCACAAATCACAACTAAAATGAATCACTATAACTAATAAAGAATATTTGTACCCGGCTCCAACCAAAACAAAAACAAAACTAAGAGAAAACAAAGACGCATAACAGACATGTTTGTAAAGTTCCTTTTCTGCTAGTCACAATAAGTGCAAGCAAGCAAAGATTTCTACCCATATCCAAGTATATTCTACAACAAAATGGATGAAAATTTTCGAGTATAAAGCCCAAATCAGCTGGAACAGAATATAAGCACCAGAAACCTAAGACCCCAAAATCATTGAAGTATACACATGCAAAAATGCATGCATATATGCCTGTTTGTCTCTGCGAATTCATTAATACTAAGATTTCATTGTACTGAATATGCAAAAGACAATTCAAGATATGAAAGGCACTCAGAATCAAGCTTGGGTCAGGCATGTGGCGAGAAGTTACTCATAGTGTAAATTAAGGTGCAGATAAACTTCTCTATTACTTCACTTTTTCTCTGTTTTTTAAACCTTTGCTCCAGTTCCAGAAGGCATACTGTGGACAACTGTGCGTGTGGAGAAGAAGGATTTACGAATGAAAAATAAGTAGAAATTGAATGAATACAAATGAGAATGGCCCAACAAAACTAAAAGGCGATTTGATAACAAGATAAAAAAAACAATTCCCATTGCAATGACAAAAAGGTAAAGAACTAAGTAAAAAAGAATATGAATTCGAGAATTGTTTAAAACATAAAAATATTGGTCTATAAATATTACATTTTATTTTATTTTAAAGCAACTAACCATGACCTTATGTGTAATATATCTCAAAATTCAAGAACTGCAATACTCAATAAGCCTTGTGCACCACCAGGTTCACCTGCCCCGAACCCATAGAACCTTGTCGTGCTTATCACATACTAACAACTCTAATGCTTGCTACCTCACTCCTTCGGAATTAACCATTGAAGTTTATCTTAATCCTCCTTAGAGCATGAGGATGCATAAAGGTAGAAGAGGCAGAGGCCTATAAGTTTCCAAGCCTCTAAAGCAAAACAAAAATTAAAGAAATATAAGATAAGACAAGTATGAATGATCACTATAAGGACTCCCTCCAACAAAAGGAAAATAATCCAATTAGTCATCTCTTCGTTAGGAAACCTTCTCATAGCCTGCTCATCCGAATGCCAATCCCTCAACCACTATGCCATTAAACATTGTACAAGATCCTCCAACAAGTTGATGAGTATTGACCACTCACCCAACTAAGAGAATCAATCTAACCATCTCATATGACTTCGTCATTACTAATGATGAACTTCGTTGTCGACATGTCAAAGAACTGTTCTTACAAGTAGGGAGTTAATGTCATGTTAAATGCTAAGTAGGTGTCATGGGTGAAAAGAAGCATACAAAATACTCTTTTTAGGAGGCTAAGTGGGATAAGGACCATATGTGTAGGCTATCTTCCCAATTCTATCATTGATGGAGCCACCTCGATGAACACAAGCCAAATGAAGTCATGTCTAATGACATTATTCTTCTCTTTGGCTAGAGGTCTGACAGATGTGTAATTTAACATGTTTAAACCTAAACAATTGCGATTGATATCATGTCTAACAACATAATTGTATGACTGTTTTAACAACCTCGAAGTTTGCCTGCTAATATTCAAGCCTTCTTTTGATGCACTTATAACAATTCCCATGTAGCTTGGCTTTCCAATCCTCTTAAATAATGTAGGGACCAAGCAAATCTTGCATAGATTATTGCTCCAATGATGTACAAGGACATAATTACAACTAAAATAGGTCATGTTACCTTCACAAATGCGTGCATAAGGATCTGAGCTATTAACTAGTGCTTAGGACATGGGTGAATGGGCACATTGCAAAATTTTCCAATGTTGTGAATTTGCAGACTTTTTAGTTGTTTGCTTCTCTTGCGAATGGTTGAGGCACTAAAAGAGTTGCACCCCAAGAAATGGATGAAAAACAAGTCGCAAGAGAAGTAATTGACCAACATGGCAGTGGTTGAAATGAGAGAATATGCATTTGGTTTGTAAGCCATAAAAGGATCTACACTGGTCGGAAGTGGTGTTCAACAAAGCACGAAGGATCCATGTGGGGTAAAGGATCATATTGTGAGCAATGGACACTTGTGGCCCATAAGACATGGCATAAGACTAAGCAACAAAGTACCTTGCTCCTAGCAATAAGCCTCAACAACGAAAACTCCTCGGTCATAACCCATGGCCTTTTTCGCCAAGCCTGTGCAAGGTGCAGTAAATTCAATTCGACAAGTGCAAAGTGGAAGAAATAAGGTCAAGCTATAGTGGAATAAGTGAAGGTTGTAGCTTAAGTAGGTTAGAAGAGTAAAGGTACAATATAATTTGCAATGGAGGGCATAGAACCAAACTAAGGTGAGCCAGAAAAATCAACAATGGATGTGACAAACTCTACAATTGCTTTCGCACATCAAATGACAATAAAACATGTTGGCTAAGCAAGGTAGTAAGACGTGGGGATTGATCCAATGAGTTATGGTAGGCTAATGTGAGTTTATTGCCCCACGTACACCAAAACCTACACATCTCACAATACAAGGCATTCAAGTAGCATAAAAAAAACATTATGTAAATAACTTACCACTCTTGACACTCCAACATGAAATCACTACCCTATTTGTGAAAACAATCCCTCTGTATGTCAATAGCAAAGTTCATTGTCATTCACATTATTCAAGGGTTCCTCATTATTGAAGAATGTATCAAAATGATCACAATATGTTAGACCTTCATTCATGAGACATGATAGGATAGGCCGACCAATTAGCACTCAGGCCCAAAATCAAACCACTACTTCACCACACCCTGCTGGCTTTTGGTGTGGCCAAAAGCTAGTTGATGTACCAAGACGAAATGTCCTAAGGAGTTTATTAAAACCATTGAATTTGGAATACGGAAAAGTGGCCTATCTTATACATTGGAAGTCTCGACAATGAATGATATGCCCTCATCTTGGAGAATGACATTGCATAATTCTCAATAGCAAACCATCAAATATCTTAAGTGCACTTACTAAACTAACAAACATCACCCTTCTATAACAAGAACGGGCTATACATCGCACCATCATTTTTAGTCAAATTCTTTATCTTCAACTCCATAGAAACCATAGGACCAACCAATGCCTACACACATCTACTACAACCCTTGAGAAGCACCTCCCTCCATCATTCTTTCCCACCATCAACCCCTATTCCTCAAAGAACCTCCCCCACCCCCTTCTCCACTCCCCTCTTGCAACCCATCGACCACGCTCATTACATTCTTATCCAATAACAACATCAACTGCGCCAGCCAAGCTGTCAAAACCCCCCACTACACTGCAGAGCACACTCACTAACCTGGCATCACCAAAACCCTCATGCAAAGCCCCAAGTCAATGCCAACAGCACCTACACCCTCAACAATTTCCACTGCTCACTTGCCCTTTGCTTCCAATGCCAACACATCAAAAACCGCCAAGCCCTTGGCTATCCACTATAAGGCAGAGATTGAAGCCTCTGGCATGCCGAGACTGCTGCTATTAGCCTCTTGCAAGCTACGCAATGGTGATGGCAAGACACTGCTGCTCTTATCATCTTTAGCCACTTTGACACTGAAGTCTAAGCACACAAATAACTGGGCAGGCTTGCTGACTAACAAGTTTTTTTTTACCATCTTCAATTTTCATAATGTTTCTTGCAAATGGTTAAAATAATGATGGTCAAATTCACAGATCAACTACCTAATTTGTTTTCCTCCCCAAATCTCTGTTCTTTTTGCCACTTAACTGTTCATATATGTATCTCAACATATGCTTCAATAGGTGATGTGCTTTGCTCTTGTTTTGTGTACACTGAAATAAAATCACCAAAATTCTCAAATAAAAAAAGGGTAAAACAAAACAAGTTCATTGCCCATGGTTTTGAAACCAGCTCACTTACATTGTTACACTAATGCCATATATAATGTTTGCAAAAGACGAACTTAATAGGAAAAGCTTTGACCAAGAATTTATTATAAACAAATGGTTGACTACCTCCAATTCACCCTAAAATGTATTATGGTACAAACTGTGTTTTTCCCTGGACAATTGCTCAAGTAAAACAGGATAAGGATCAAGGTGCAGACCTGAGATCTACAAGTACTCATACGTTGCCCAATTAAAATGATTTTCTCAAACCGTGCTTTCAGAGTATCCTCTTCCATTGGTCCATGAAGACGCTGAAACAATTGTCTGGCGCTTCCCTGGTGGGAAAAACGAAACTTTTGAAGGATGTTTAATTGCAAAACAAATACACGACTAATAAATAATGAAATAGGAAATCTGCAAATTGGAGATTGTAGTTCATGCCTTTGGAATTCCCGGTAAGGTGGATTGATATGGTTGGGATGAACCTGAATCTTCTGCACTGTCAGCACCATCGCCAGTACTTCTGTCCATCAGAAATTTGTGTCGTTCCTTGCAATCTTTAGGCTTCCGGTACACACACTGCAAATTGCAAGCATATGACACATCAAATTTAACTGATTTTGCCAACATGATACTGAATTCACAATACTGCAAACCCAACTTAACCAGTAGAGTCCACAGAAAAAGGAACATGCAAGAGTGAAACTTGTAATTGCCATTATGTCTCCATAGAGAAATTTAAAAAAAAAACAAACTGTCAAATTATATATGCATATACCTAAAGGATATCCTATTTACAAAAGCAGCTATTTTTTTTCAAAACACCTATTACAGATTTTCTTAAAGTTTACAGTATAAATGTATTCGAATACCACCATACATCTATGAACTCTGTTATTATTTTGTGAAGGGACTAAGATTGAAGAAGATATAACGGCCACCAACCAGGAAAAGCAACAGGTACATATAATTCTAAGAAAATAATAAACGCATTAATTATTTCACCTTGAAAAGAAGGGCGCTATTAAGAGCATCACTGACTAATTCCCAGTTTATGCCCATGTCATGAACGAGGACAACAAGTGCCTGAATAAATTGAAGGGGTATTTCAACAAACTTTCCTTAGTAAGGGAACATTTTGAAGAAATATTATACATGGGAAACCGACCTGGTCTTCAAATGATGACCAAGAATTTCCAGATCCAGAGTATCCAGCAGCCACCTGCAGAAATTTTAATCAACAGTCAAATGATTTTCCTGACCAGAGTTCTTACCAACACACTTGAAAGAAAATGTTTATAATTCCAAATGTCATTTATATACACATCCTCCAATTCAAACACAACTTACAAACATGCAGTAACGCAAATATAGACAATGAACAAAAGAAGTGCACACTTACACTTATGTTAACAGTTAAATCTTTACAAATAAATGGATTTGTAACATGCATGAGTTCATACATCTAGCTAACAAACCAAACACTCAAGCATTCTAGACAGCCTGAGCTGCAATGTAGAAAAATGCTAACAGCTCGTTTGAAAGACTGGAAAACTAACACAAATAGCAACACACGAAGGGATAAGATGCTTGTAAGAAGCACAAGGATTGACATATGACAGGCCAAACCCAAAGATTTATTATTCTGATAATTCACCTGCAACAAGGATATCATTTTTTCAGAGATATGCATTAACTAGCTCTGCTCCTACTCAAATGAGCAATGCAAAAGCACTTCTTGGCATAATCAATGGCATTGTGCTGAAGTCCCGGCCAAAAAAAACCTTATCAAATTATCCTTGCATATAAAGATCTTCCCAATGAGCGATTTTTGCATTAGCCCAAGTGGATTTCCTCCAAAACCTTATGGACCTTGGATGAAGACATTGGAGATGTCGTTGTGGATAAGACCTCTAATTAAATATAAAGATATGTGCCAATGAGAAGATATCGAGGATTACAAAATAATTTTCCAAGCTTATAACAATTGTGTTAGCAAGATTAAGATTTCAAGAAAGAATAATGGCGTCAATTCAGAAATTAATCCTCTCGATTTCCATCACCTGCACATTTTCAATGATAAGGGAGGATAGCACCAGACAATTGATTGAATCCCCACACTTTGCCAAGACATTGAAAGAATGATTTTCGTCTTTGGGATGTGGCAAATTTCAATGCTGCCAAAATTTTGAAAAACTCAAAGAATACCTCCTAGTGCAGTCTAAGCACAATGGCTTCGTCTTTACAAATTTCCAGAACATGACAATCAGCTCGGAATCACTGTTGAAGATGAGTTGAATTACTCCCAACCCCAAAGAAAACTTTAAGAGGACCAGCAATGCTTAGTATTCAAGTTGATTGTTGGCAACAGTAAAACCCATACAAATTTCTTGTCGAATAGTGACTCCAACTTCAAAGTTGGTCCTTAGTTTTGAGTTTTGAAGAAGTAATTCCATCAAGCAAGAAACTAGCTAGTTCTTGGGCTTGGATAGCCTTGGAGACAAGAAACTTCGAAGTTTCTGGTTTTCTATAACCATTTCTGAATCTGACCAGCCATATTGAAAGAGCAGAGGACTTTTGCCTTAGAAGTTTATCTGTCATAAAGATAATCTTGCGAGCATAAAAATACAACCACAGCTTTCTAGACAACATTACAATGGCCAAAATGAGCTTCTCAAGAAGCATATAACAGGTTTCCACAAACTTCATAACAAGGCTTGCAGAATACATGGTTCACTCAATTCCATCCTCCTCTTGAAGTGACACCAAGGTAATCACGATTTCAAATATTGCCAGATGAAGGTAGAAGGGTCACAAACATGAGGGCAGCTCAATACCAATGATAAGGTTAACCACATCTTTAATTGAAGAAATGCTTTTTCACAATCACAAGTCCACTCAAACTTTATCCTTTCAATAAGCCATGCAAACATTTTCCAACTTATCTTCAAGTCAGGAAATGAATCAATATAAGCCATCAATCTTTCTATTTACTCACATTGTTGAGATGGTTGTAGTCAACTAAAATCCTTCACTTCCAATTTGCCTTTTTTCCACGTATACCATTAGAGACCAGCTTGGGATATTGCACAGGTCTGTTGAACTTGACTTAAAAGAATTCTATTGAATGCTGGTTTGCTTTTCAAGGTTGAAAGGTTGCTCGCACTATTAGACAAGAGGGAATTCCATGGCTAAAGTTCAATCGATGGTCAGTAATTTTTATTTTATCAAATGATAGCTTGCTTTTGAGGTTAAAAGGCAGCTTGCACTGTCCATATCTAAAGTTCAATTCTCGGATCAAACCAGGGTATATTCAAGAGTGACCGCGCAAACAAATCAAAGAACTCAGAAAGTACCAAGATTGTAGCTTCCAACTGCAGTTAACTCAGGTCCGACAAAATTACTAATTTTTTCAAATCTATTTACATTGAACTTACAAGGAATATTTCACTCAAGAAATAATATTTCTAACTTCTTTCTTAGCTTTGTCTTCCTTATCTTTTATCCACTCAAGGGTAGATAGGTAACATTTCCAAGACCACAACAAGTTCCCTTTTGTATTGAGACGTGGGCAATAGAAGTAATGTCTAGAAATTTGTTCAACATTACTCTCCAGAGCACAACATTGCATGCCAACAATGCCTTCACAACAACAAGATCAGTAATGTGCATGACATTTCATTCTTTGACCCCTATCAACAGTGAAAGAGTAACAACTTACTCGGGGTAGATGACTTCACCAAAAACATTCGACCAAGACAATAAACTTCGAAGTCAATAAGTTTCTAGACAGGCCAATCTTCTAAAAGGCCTTGAGGAATAGGATATTAAAGGAGATTCCAAAATAAACCAATGCCATCATTACCTCAAAATTCACGATGATGGTGAATATTACAATCACATAATTGAAGGGATTTTGAAGGGGTGGGAAGTTTTTAGCAATTAAAAGCTATATGGACTAGTTCTCCTGACCACTTACAAAAATGATTTCTCCTAGAAAAAAAGGATTTCTACTAGAGATGACAATGATTATTGATTTTTTTTCCTCCAATCATCTTTGGATAGAGGATGAGCTGGAGCAACCTCAAGAGGCTGGTCAAGAACAAGATCAAATGGGTTAACCTTCTTTGCCTCCAAACTTCTGCTTAAGCTCCCACAAATTTCCTTGAGGAAGATAACTTCTCTAATTGCTAGCATTGTTGTTGCCATTCCCATAATTTTCATGATATTTGTAGTACTTGTTTGAGTTCCTTTTTATTGGAGGTGCATTCATCAAGGTGAGAGCTCAATTATTTCCTTTTTCCTTCATCATAGTGAGAGCTTTCACTAAAGCATGGATTAGAGGCATGAACTACTCTTTCAACTAAATCACTCTAGGTGGCTTCAAAAATTGTGACCAATATTCCAAATACCAAGCCTTCCACTCTATCCTAGGTTGGAGAGCATATTGAAATGTTTGGTTGCTTAACTTTCTTTTTATTTCCTAGATGTCCTTATCATTCCTCTCAAAAAATAATTTATCTTTCAACTTTATTGAGGATTTCTCCTTGTGTCTGAAGGAAATTGAAAAAGGGACTCACTAAATTCTAAAAAAGCTAATCCCTAGACATAAGATGCCATTACCAAATTTTCTTCAATGTGAAACACATTAATAGTTGCATCATTGAAGAATAGTACAAAATTTCGAAGGGATTCCTCATCTTCTAGGTGGATGGAGAGTAAGCATCTTGCGTCTCTCTCTCTCTCTCTTCTTGACCCTTCAAGTCGGTAGTAAACACAACAAGGGCTATCAGAAATCAACAAAATAAGTCATAAAAACATTGAGTCAGATGTAAGGACCATCTGAGTATCACTTTTAGCAATCTAACGAAAAGCCTATGATTTACAAAATCTAAAGCCAATAAAGAATCAAAATAGTAATGAAGTCAAGAAACAAAAAGACATTAATCCTTCATTGCCTAGGTTTAGTACAAGGATTTCATTGAAGAGATATTGAGCGAATTGAGATCCAATAGAATTTCTTATACTCTTCCCAATAGCATACCATTCTTCCAACATCTTTTGAGGAAAAGGCCTAGCAACAATTGTCTTATTTTGGAGCCACCACATTGGTAGGTCATCATTGCCACCAGAAAAGTAAGGAGAGATCAAAGAAAATGGTTGACATCCCTTTGATTGAGCAGGTAATAAGTTGGCGATATCGGGGTTTGATTCCATTGGAATAAAACTCAAGTAATAAACACAAGGAGATGAACTGTGTAAAATGTTAAACTTTTTATTTTAAATACAAGATTGTAATAACACTTTTGATTTATCAATTGACTTTAATTAACTCAAATAATTTTATAAAGTAAAACAAATGTTAATCTTAATTGATCTCAATCTTAATTAGAAATTATTTATTAATTTTAAAATTCTTATATGATTATTATATATATTGCGTAATAGTGAACCAAAACACAAAATAAAACTAAATAAAATAGATAAGATTTTTAGGTGATTCAATCTAATTAGTACCTACATCTATTCCCAAATAACTTAATTAGGTTTCTACTAACAAAACACAGCCTTCGAATCAAGCCGATAGAGGTACACCTTACAAAAGAAATAAATAAACATCTTTATAATTATTATAGCACATTTAACATAATAAAACTCACAAAGATTATACATACACTTGCAACATCTATATGAAATAAAAACTAAATAATATAAAGGATAGAAGCTTGATGCAATGTAAAGATAAAACAATCAGAAAATGAGATGGTTACACGGTGAATAATCCTCTTGATTTAGCAATACCGTATTTAAATGTTTCCCCTATTAAGATCTTCCAAATGATTTAGTAATCTATGCATTATGAAACTATTCTTCTTGTATTTTATCTTTAGTTATATGAATAAGTTAAATTCAAATAAAGAAGTTCAAATAACTATGATGAAATTTCTGAGACAATTCAACTAGCTATTACAGATTTTATTAGTACGTCAAAACCATCATATTAAGACAATGAACACAATACTCAGATCGCCTCAAACAATGCGATGAGATGATAAGTGCAAAATAACTTTAAATGACTTATCGTACATATACAAAAACTGTCTTCGTACTATATAAAACAAATTCTAAGTGCAATGCTTAAATTCTGTATACATCGTACTAAACGATCATAAGAATCGTATTAAATAAAATGCAGTTCATCTTTACAAATCAAATTAATCATACAAGTACAATAGTGGATCATCACTGTACGATCATTATTTTCACCAAGAGCCGAACTCTAAGGAAAATATAGTATAATAAGATCATATAAAGGCGAACTATCGTACAATCATGCAATTATTAGCTTAATTAGACTTAACAGAATAGTCATATATGTACGATAAGGTAATCGTAATAGTACAACGGATTTGTGTCAAATTTTGTTATGAGTTTTCTATAAGGATGTAACATAAAAGTGTGATATTAAGATTGCTATCATACATAAATTAGACCAACAATATTAAGACTTACCAAATTAATAATCGTACTCATACTATACAGATATTATAATTGTAAAATACAACGAATGTATTTCTTTTTTGAATAATTTATCTGTGAAAAAGAATGGATCATACAGATATGATACTTTACTTCATACTGTATGATATAGTTGGTGATAGTATAAGGACCATTGAGTATAGAACCACACCACAGTATCATGATAAAGTCGCCACAATACGACATAATAATTGCACATGTCTAACCAAAAACAAGCCTATATATGACTAGTTCTGAGAAGAAATAGATTGCGTACTCGTACAAAAGAAACTTCAAATGCATATGATACTAGTGGATACTCAACTCTTAGAAATAAACAACATTCGTTCAAGGCCAATACCATGAACGGTCAAATTTGCGTTCTAATCGTAAGACCAAACGACAATTGCATCTGTATAATGGACCTTTCGTACCTACACCATGCCATGATAGACTAACCTCCAATTGTAGTTATAAGCCTGAATGTAAGCTATACAAATACAACATTAGGCATTGTATCGTACAATCATTTAATAAAAAACATCACCTATTTTAAGTTTGATTTCATGATCCTAAACTTGAATTCAATCCAAAGTGAATTAAGCTGATATTACCACATGCTAATGCAATTCTAAAGGACTTAAAGGATCAGGATATGATTTTACAAGAGAATACATGCATGAGTTAAATGATTCTTAAGTAACATAAATCAAGTAATGGATTAACAAATCAAAACAAGTAAATGAGTTGATAATGAATTCCTAATAAACAATCACTCCACTAAGAGCTCAAAAAATGATCCCATGATATACAAATTGAGCCATACTTGAACATAGGTCTTTAATTTTCTTCCAATCCCAAGTGCATAAACTTTGCTTTTTTTCAAATATTCATTAGTAATCAATAGCTCGGCTTTGTGATCATCATCCTCAAGGGTACAACAAATTCTCTAATGAGAGCTAATGTGAGAGATGCTAGCAAAGTTGCCATGTCAAAAGCCCTTACTATGTCATGGACATAATGGCTACTAACATGATTGGCATAATGACCATTAACCAGGTCACCAATTGCTAGAAGACTATCATGTTGGCATCCAAATTCTACAATAAGAGAATTCTCTAAGCATCAAACTCATCAACCCCTTGGGTTAAGGGTCTATTAAGAACAACAACAAGAGGAATTAACGGAGTTAGATTTTTTTTATCATCAATAGAATCCAAGACATTGTTCTCCTTGTATTTTTCTTTAATCCCGTCATATTCCGATAGGACAATGTCAAAAGAAATGCTCATATGGAAATTAAGAAAGGTAGCAATAGCATATTAAATACAAGAAAAATAAGGGTGATGAGGAATGAGAAAATCCACTAATAATGAATAGTTTGGGAAAAAACAATGATTAGCACACATTTGCCCTCACTAAAATTATAATGGCTCTTACAACTAAGAACTAAGATGTAAAAATGCTAAAAATTTCTATCACTAACCCACAAGTGAAGTAAACATTATAGACTGTATTGACAAAAAAAATGCTAACAACTGATATAACCACAAAAAATTGAAGTGGTACCACATTCCCAAAGGTCCAAAATTTCGGAAAGTGACCCCAAGAAAAATCCATCGAAAGCAAACTCGAAAAGGAACATATCAAAGACAATCAACATCATTTAGAAAGGGACCAGAAAGCTAGATTGAAGAACTATCCAAAGGTTTAATAGGAGAAAATAACAAGCCGATCAAAAGGAGAATATTATGCTCGGGAAACTTAGTTCTTAGTTGGACTCAAGTTATCCATCGAGCTACTGAAGAGGATGTATTTCTAACACCGCTAGCCAAAAATTTCATCTTCGAAGTCCAATAAAATAAGGCCATCAAAAAATTCAGATTATAAATCAATATCAATTGTAATGATCTCATTAAAAGTTGATTGCATAAAGAATAAATCCTTCGATGTAGATGGGAAGCATTTATATAATGCATATGCAGTTGCAATAAAATGAGGTTTGTTGATCAATAATTAGCAAATTGTCACCTTGTGCCAAGGAAACCTAAAAGAATGATTTTGACTAGCAATTATTTCAATTAAAATGACAAGACTACACTCGAGAAACAAGTTTCATAAACTTTGACCTATCCAACCAAAATCTCCACCCAAACTATATATGGGCATCACAAAACCATACCATTTTGGCCCATCTCCATACAGCAAAATATATTAATGTCAGATAGAATGGCAAATCCTTCATAGGAAATGAAAACCACACATCAATAAAAGGAAACATTGCCAAAACCCATTTGACACATAATACATGACGATTAACATGATCAATGAATATTTCTCTATCCCTGATAAACAACAACAAAGTGGCCCATTCAATAATTGTTGAATCTACAAGATGCATTAAACACCACTAAAGGGAAAGAAGGCCACCCCAATCTTACAAGATATTCATAGTTAGCATAAAATAACAATGATCATTTGATTTGCACATCTAAAAGTCAACTTCATTTCTTTTGAAAAAGGGATTGAAACCTGATTTATGAGAGCACCTGCAAACATAACCGACTCCCCACATATATAAACACTAGGTTTATCTCTAATTATCATAATGCTTGACTAATCTATAGACTGCACCCTCTCAAGCACTGTAATTGTTCCCATTTTCTAGCAGATGGAAACAATTCCCTATTGGCGGTATCTTTTTATGTCATACAAGATGTGCAAATCATAAGCCTTAACAACATAAAAACAATAAATTATTCACAATACAAACACAAGGTGCATTTGACACCAAGTTTGGCATCAGTACTAGAAACAGACTTTGGTACTCTAGTTGTCATGATGTACCACTAATCTACAGAAACTTCATGGTCTTAAGCACTATGCTGGTTTTGATTCTCTACCAGGTGGAAACCACTGATTGTTGGTGACTTCTCATTTATGCCTAATGAGGTGTACAAATCATATGTCCTAGCTCAAAGAGCACATTTATCATACGTACTTTAAAGCTTCAATAATGTGGATTCTTTTTCATCTGCTCCATAATTACTCCTAATTCATCTATTCCAATGTTCCTTCGGGAATAATCACGGTTAAAAAGTGCAAAGCAAATATCACAAAGTTATTCTCCCATTGCCAAGCAACAACGCAAAGATTGACCTCTTAGGAAGCCAAATCAAAACCCACTTAGCTGAATTTCATCTCCAAAAATGGCTGAATATTAAAGGAAATGATAAGCTGAAACCCCTGTTTCATTGGCCCCAATGAAAAGGATCTGTGATTTCCTTTCTCAGTAGCCTGACCCAAAATGAGAGCACATAACAGCCACCTCCGACAAGAACAAATTCATTCCACTTCAGTGGGAAACACAAGGGTAACCCATTTCACTAGACAGGCTTGCCCCAAAGGCAAATAATAAAAGGAATAAAATAAATGCAATAAGAGGATAAACAAAACATAGGAAAAACAACACCCATACAAGGGGCAGTCATGGCAAGCTGAACATCTCCAAACACATTAAAAATGTCCTACATGCCCCTCACCACAAAGGGAATCTGGGAAGGCATATTCATCATATGCCTTAAATATTTGAAACAAGATTTAGCACAAAACTTAGAGTTGAGATGGTATTTTCCAAGTTCTTTAAAAAAAATAAACATTTTAAATAAGAGTCTAAATCTAGAGAGAAAGCAAGTCCACTTGAATAAATAAATGCAGCATTTGTCTTAGCTTTAGCAAGATCCAAAAGAAGTATGATATTGACTTCGCGAGACATACAACTCTGTGATGGTTTTATGCAATCTTGTTTTAGATGGCATTGTGCTAGGTCTATGCGGCAGCAATAAAGAAACCTCATTCATCTTTCATCTAAAAACAACCTGAACGGTGCATCCAGTATGCAAGCACTTACAAGCAGCTAACCCATAAAAAAATATCAATACTGGTTTTGTAGCAAATTATCAAAATAACACACAATTTAGACATGCCAGTCATAAAAAGGATCCAACAGAAATCCATGAAAAAGAATCGTGTGAAAAATAACAGAATCGTGTGAAAAATAACAGAATCATGTGTTATCAGTGATCAACTATATGCTTCACATACAAAGATATGACAGCTACAGTAATTGTCGTCAAATTGCAGTTTCATCAAGTACTTCTTGCACACCCAATGTGGTACACCTACAGGTCCAATTTTCACCTTTAAGTATGTTTAAACAAAAACAATGCCAGAATGCTAACATCGCCATTGTTGAATCGAGTTGTTCTATTGGTTGAATTGTATACCATTTGCAAGAATAGGATTCAATATATGCAAACGACAGCTAATACTGATACTAGCATTTACATTCTATATAAAATTTGACAAGAGTTGCAGACATTCTCAATTCATAAATCAAAACAAAAATTTAAACGCCCAAACACTGTATTTGTGCAATAACAAAACCTGTACAGAAGCAGCAAGGAATGTAGAGAGCACCTTCATAGCTTTACTTTTTCTTCCTCGATCGCGACCGTTGATGATCCTAATAAGCTTATTTGAATTTGACATGTTACTCATTTGTGAAGCAACAGGAGAAGGCATGGGTCCACCTGACAGTGCAATCTGTTCATGGGAATCCGTATGCTTCATGAACTTAGTTTTCTTGGCAACATGTTGCCCATAGAAACCTTCAGGAAAAGTATTACAAAGCAATACCTGTTAATGTTATAAATATAATACAAAACACTGCACGTAACTCCAAAAGCAAAGATTACCAGGATTTTCATTTGGTTCAAAAGACCGACTTTCAAATCTCATCTTCATAAGATCTCTCTGAAACAAAATAAAATTAGAATTAGTGCAGTATACTTCCCAAAACTCAAGCGGGTAAGCACCAAGTAAATTTAGAGGATACAGGTTAAAAGTCACAACATAGGTCATATTTGCATGAATGAAGCAATTTTAGAAAAAGGAGTTTTCTTGATATCATTGAATACAGGATAAATGAGAAATCAACCAAGAAGTAACATAAACTACAAAATGCAAATTAACTCCAAGAATAAGGACTGCACAAAGAAGAACAAATTAGAAAAAAATGGTGACAACAAAGACTAACATAGACAAAAGGCACTTAACACAATGTAAACAGAACATTATGTTATGCGTTAAATTAATTGCTAGACTATGCTGCAATCCTTGAAGAAAAACAAAGCAAATTTTGAAAAATGGAAACAAATTACATGCATAAAGACAAATTAAACAAACTAAGAACTTTGAAATGTATACGACCACCGCTAAAACAAATAGATGTGGGATTCTCAGTTATTTAAGCTAAAACCTACATAATAAGAGAGTGAAATTTGGTCAAGCAACTTGGAAATAGTTACCTCCACAAACTTTTGACACATGTATAAACCATCAAAAAAAGGCTCCAAATCCACTTCAGAAAAAGGCTCCAGATGAATAAAAAATACAGCTGCAATTTTCATTATTAAATTTACCCTGGCCTAACCGTAACAAAAACTGCAACATCAAGCCTCACCACTAAGAAGAATACAAGTAATGTAACTTTGAAAAAGCCAACATCATACTACACATCCAGATGGACCAACAAAATGTAAAAAACAAATTCCTGTAAGCAGTTGTTGAATTGCTTCCCACCATGCTAACAAGAAATAAATTAATTCTAGGTGGAAAAAAAAAGGAATGCATTTCAATGCGTGGTCAAAGGGCCTTCTTCCGTGGTTGGTAAAAGTGACAAAGGATCGTTTGGCTTCATGCACACTAAATCTTTGGCATTATATATAAAAAAATGAGATTAAACAACAAATAACAAAGAGAAAACACAAGAGAAGCTTACTATTGTACATCTAAAGAATATGACTCCAAATAAGTCTTCCTAATAATCACCAAAAGTTAATCCCAATAAATAAGATCAGCTACATGATTTCTCACTTCATTTCCAATCACACCAAACCTCATCTAATAGTCTATCACCGAGCCTTTTCTAGTCTTCCTCTTACCATAACTATAGAAGATAAGTATAACATCTCATCTCTCCTTTTAGAAAATTAAGTAATCTATTTTAACATTATTAAACAATCTAAATAGATTATTCAAAAATTATACTTATTTTATTCTTCACATGCATTTTCTCATATGCAAGAGCAAACTCCTTTGCAATCAACAGCATTAGCCAGAACTAAACTGCTTTGACTGAACTTATGAATCCTTTCGACAGTTCATTCCAGCTATACATGATAGTGGCATTAAATCCCATGCAAATCTTGTTGCACGACTACAAAACATCCTGAGATCTAAAACCTTAACCTCCCTCTATAATCTTTTAATGTCTAGTTTACTTACCCTACTTAATAGTTAAACTTCACCTCTTCATTAACCATGACCTTACGTTGTTAAATGATCTTCACAAAGATTTCAATTAACTTTGTTTCTGAAAAGCCTAACATACAAAAAAGCTAATTTGCACATGAGATCCACAGGAAGCTCGGTATTGCACATGGATCCTGTTTGTAGCTTATAAGACATCGAAAGATGTTTTTTTATCACATCATTAATAGAAACCACTTAATTTCATTTAGGAAGTCAGACTTAAAGGAAATAATTTCAATTAATATTTTATAACCATCTGTAATATTGGTAGCTGGATCATTAATGTCAGTTATTGGTAAGCCCAAGTTCAAAAAACTTATCATTCTGAAAATTTCTCTAGTACTTTAAGATCCACTGCTAAAACAAAAATACTTAAACCATGTCAATTATTTTGTAGCAAAATATTCACAATACCATAACCTAACAACTCCAACTATCACTTGACCTTTCACCATTAAAAAAATAAATATTATTCACACATTCAATAAAGGAGGAAAATACTTAGCTTTCTAACACTGATTTTAACAATTTATATTATTCGTTGTTATTCACCATTCAAACATTGTATTCTCCAAACTTCTCACACCTATAAGAATACTCATTAATTACAAATCCTGTATTAATTAACAAATTTATAATGCTTAAAATATATATATTAAAAAAAAGAATTAAATAGTACTACAAAAAAATGCATCTCATTTAAAGTTCTGAAGAAACAAAAAGAAACATAGAATGTATAATAAATCATGGTAAATTTTTTAGTGTGGTCGACTAACCATTTGCATGGTAGTTGTATGTTTGAAAATTGTTGGCCACCACAAGTAAAGAACGCATCTCTGATTAGGTCAGCAAATTTGAGCTTTCTTGGTGATATATTGATATGAGCACTTAGCTTAAAAAAAAAAATGAAATAACTATATTTGCATTGTTAATGAATGCAAATATGTAAGTTTTTAATAGAGAAGAAAGGACATTAGTCATAGTCACTTTGCAAATATGATGACAAACTAATGAAATTTCATGCAAGGGAAGATTTCGAGAAGAAAAGTATAGAAGAGGCATATATACAAAGCCCAAAGGAAAACTTACAAAAGTAGGATCACTATTAATGATAATGATCAAGAGATCGATTATATGTTCATTAAATCATCAAGAAAATCATAATTGAGAAAAAAATCAAGGAGACAAAACAATAAAAAATCGTCAAGCAGTACAATGCGGCATGACTGAGTATGCAACTATGCACAGAAACTCACTGTATGCACACCAAAGTGAGCACGGTTGCGAGAGACTGCTGCACGTGTGTGTGACTGGGTACTGTCCACATACGTGAACAATGCCAAGGATGTAGTCATCCCCGCAAATGCAACAATATGTAAGGATTTTTGCAACAATGAATTTTTTGTCAAACCTCATGTATCATGTAAGATAAAAATAATAAATATTTTGTAATAAAATATTATATCTAAACTTTTAGAATAAAGGAGAAGAAAGGTGAACAAAGTCAATTCCTAATATTTAAAAAGAACTCTCTTTTTCTTTTTTCTTTAGTTCATTTGTCATTCTCGCATTTCAATTCCACCATTACAACTCTAAAATAAGGTCTACTATTAATGGCTCAAAGAGAAACGTCTAGTAGAAAGATTATATATTTTACTATCAAAGACATCAATTCAACGCCAATGACAAGAGCTAAGAAGAAATTAGTTAAAGAGCAAGCAGTAAAAGGGAATAAAAAGATTAAGGTCTTAATCAAGTGACTATGCCGATTATGTCACCGTCAAAGTTAGCGGCACAGATAATTCTATTAACCCAACAAATGCAAATATTAATAAAGATTGTGTTAAAATCTTAATCTCTAAAAACAATGGAATTAAAAGACAATTTGTCAAAAGACAATTCTCTTAATTAAAAAAACTCTGAATTAAATGATAATCCAAAAATAATTGGAGATGAAGATTAAGACGGTATCACCAATCTCATCTATTCGACGACACGGAAATCGACAATATTTGTTCAAGGTAAATGCTATCCTTGATTTATCTAATTATAAATACAAAGAAATTAGATATTTAGTTGGAACAACTAAAGATAAATTTTTCCTTATACAACTATTCATTCACTAATAAAGTGATGCATGCTCAATTAAACATGACAAGTTATGCGATAGCTTGGAGTCCTCATTTAAAAATTGGTATAATTATAGAAATAACAGAGTAAATTTAAAAAATTAATTAAAGAAAAATTTTACCCATGTGCACATTTAAGTAAAGTGAAGGAAATGATATAACTTATTAAATAAAAAAAAAACAAACAGTATAAGAATATACTAAATTCCGACAAATCATGAAATTAGAAATACTTATAGACAAGATACAGCATTGTCAGAGTACATTATAGGTCTATATTATCCTATTGCTATTAAATTAACTCCTTTTTCTATTCAATCTTTAAAACAAGTCAACACATTCACAATGATTGTCAAAAATAAGAATCAATGCAAAGAGAGAAAAACAGAAAGATTAAATAACATAAAGTTTGAGTACGAGTCTGAAAATTGGGTGACAAATGAAACAGTATTCTCCAACAAAGTATGTTATGAACAATGACTACCAATACTCCTAGTAAACTCAAAAATATCGAGATAATTACAAAAAAGCAGGAAACATAGAACAAAAATATCGAAAATTATACTCTAAATTGTTTCTAGAAAAGTTCAATAAGTACACTTATAGTGCTTTCACATTATGCCCTTGCAATGCGAATTTTTGAAACGATAAATTTTCTTGATCAAATCTCACATATTATGTGGGAAATAAAAATAATATATATTTTATAATAAAATATTATCTCCATACCTCTATAAAATAAGAGAATAATGACGAATAAAAATAATATGAGATGAATAAAAAAAAGTATTAATGTCAAAATATGAGTTGATGAGTTGATGAAACAAGGTATTTGGTTCCTCTCTTGCCAGAGAGAAGAGAAGAAAAAAATAAACAACATAAAGAAATGAGAGAAATGCTAATAACAAAAGAAATATTTATAAAATAATAAAAGATACAAGCAAGAAAAAAAAGAAGCTAATGTTATGAGAAAACAAGAACTTAATTTACAAAAATAATTTTTTTCCACATCATACATTTAATAGAAGGTTTACCCTCTCACAAACTAGTTGCACAATGAACAACCTAGTACGGAATATCATTTTTCCATTTGTTTGGTTTGATGTGATAAAAAAGCAATGAATATCAAATGTATTTCCTACCAAGAAAGTACTACAAAAAATCTTGGTATAAAATGAGTTAGTATATTACATATTGAAATCATTACAAACATATACTACATAAAAATTACATATAAACTCAAAGTAGATTGACTAAAGAGTTTCAAATTACAATTGGATCAAGGCTCCATATCATTTAGAATTAGTTGTGTATGCTCTTATTTGTCAAATCCTAAAGATAAATTGCCTTGATGTCTACTGATATAGATGAGTGAGAATGAGAGAAAGTTTGTATAATACAAATTTAGAATAAGCTTAAAGAGAGTTGACTTAAAAGGTATTATCATATTAAAAAAAGATCATTAAATGACATGACAACAACTCAACAAAGATTGACTAAAGAGTTCCAAATTATGATTGAATGTAGGCTCTATGCTAAGTCGTTTTTTTAGCGCTATATATGTTATTACTCATCAAATCATACAATAAAGTTTCTTGGCACCTATAGAGAGAGATGAGCAAGTATGAAAGAAAGTTCGCATAACACAAATTGAGGCTAAGCTTACAGAAAAATGCCTTAAATGGTATGATCATATAAGCAAAGGTCATTAAATGCTTATGAAGAGATGTGAATTGCTAAAATTGTTTATCATGAACAATGGAAACAATAAACCCAAAAAGATATAATTTTAAGAAATTAACATCTTTCAATATAAAAAAGGAGTTGTTATAGAACATATTGTGATGACAATAAATGGCTCATGTAGCCAAACCCATCTAATTGGATTAAGACTTACTATTGATGCTGTTTCATTGTTTCATTTGACATCTCTAACCACATTGTACTTTGAATGATAAGTTTTTTTTATAATAATTGGAAAATGTTAGCAATCTTAAAATACATGCCCAAATTGATTACAATGAAATCACAAAAGAATTATAATAGAAGATGAGATGGAAGAATGCTAAACTATTGAAAACCAATTTCTTGCATTACTTTGCGTTAAACTCAATAATTTTTGCCATAGAAAACTAATGCATCATAAAGTTAACAAGGAAGTTTTTTAGGAGTTCACACTGCAGCAGCATATTAATGAAGATTTGTATAATTAGTTGAAATACATAGCATTATTTTTTTAAGAAAATAAAATCTATTTTGAAATACAAATGAAAAGTTTATCCATTATTAGCATCTTAAGGTAATTACCAAAATTGTTATATTGAAGAAACAATGATAATAAAGGATATATTACATAATAGCTGATAGTTAATGACAAAACGTTACCAAATATCCAACCAAATGGCCACATGGAAATTCATGCATATTATATATCAATGTTGCAGCTTGATGGTACAGTATTAACCTACTAAATGGAACAATTCTGATTAAACTTGGCTTCTTGTCCTTTTACTTGCAAGCCATATAATTTTATTCCAACCATTTCAACCTATTATTCTATAATATCTGTTCTCTCTAACATGCTGATCTAAAAAAGGTTAATGACAAAATTGGGGATAAAAAGGTTCCATGAGGCTTCCATGTATTTTATGCTCTAGGAAGCAACCATTCATATTACTAACAAACAATATGAACCCATTTTTTTACTCACTTTGAGTAACAAACCAAGAATTACTCAATGAAATTTGCTGTAATGTCATGAGGACCACATGAAGGCAAAAAAACGTGTGAAGCATACATTAGGCATTAATTTTCATGTGCAAGTTCAGTTCACATTTGATAATAAGACAAATGCTGTGCAACCACAGCAATGTAAAATTTACAACAGCTATGAAGGACAACTAGTTGCAAAATAATAAGGATTTATTTTGCAACTATTATTCTATAATATCTGTTCTCTCTAACAACATGCTGATCTAAAAAAGGTTAATGACAAAATTGGGGATAAAAAGGTTCCATGAGGCTTCCATGTATTTTATGCTCTAGGAAGCAACCATTCATATTACTAACAAACAATATGAACCCATTTTTTTACTCACTTTGAGTAACAAACCAAGAATTACTCAATGAAATTTGCTGTAATGTCATGAGGACCACATGAAGGCAAAAAAACGTGTGAAGCATACATTAGGCATTAATTTTCATGTGCAAGTTCAGTTCACATTTGATAATAAGACAAATGCTGTGCAACCACAGCAATGTAAAATTTACAACAGCTATGAAGGACAACTAGTTGCAAAATAATAAGGATTATTCAAAAAAAAGAAAAAAAATAGCAGCACACTCATCAAGAAAACCCTTATCACCCTTATTTTGAACTCGTCTAGCTGGTGAGGTTTAATGAATACTTTCGTTTTTAATGAATTGCATAAAACGACATCCTTTGCAATAATATGGGAAAGGTCATTGGAGCCAAAACACAAGTAATCCCAATTTTACCATTATCACAGAAAATCTCTACCAAAGTAAAGCTTTTGCCAAAAAAAAAGTAATAAGAGATAATTTTAATAGTAAGGGTGTACATTCGGTTGGCTCAGTTGACCAATTGGACGAATCGATTGGCTTTCGATTAAGTCAAGCTAAAAATCGAACTTTTAGTTTGAACTTGGTTAATAACGGATGAAATCCAAGATCCAGAAACTAGATTTTGGCTAACTTACAATAAAATCGAATTCACCAAACCATAGATTTTGGCTAACTTACAATAAAATCGAATTCACCAAACCATAAAATTGAATCGACCAAGCTTATTTGAACATAAAAATATAAAATACTATAGGTTTGGCTTTTTCAATCAATTTAGTATCTTAGATTGAAAAACCAAACCAAAAACCAAATACAAAAAAACTCAAATCTCCAACCAAAAATTGAACCAAATTTTTCCAAACCAATCAAATATTATCATTCATTTTGACTTTCTAGTTTAAACCAAATAGCGCTAAGTCCTAACCAGAACAAAAAATGAGCTTATTGAAAATGCACACGAGAACAATCTCTCCATGTTTGCCTTAGGCAAATCTATAATAAACATATGCACCAACTAGGCAACATTTCAACATTGTACATGCCACATCTTATGATGCATCACAAATGCCACTAAATCAAGATTTTAGACCACCAATCCAAGCACAATTATTATGAACTAAAAAAGATTAAGGTTCACAAGTCATAGGTGGAGAAAGAGGTAATCCATCGAGATAAGAAAGAATTATTTAAGGCAGTTAATACTTTTGTAAATACTGACATGATGCTTAAATAGGCCTCTGCGCATATTAAGCTGTGCTAATAAACCAAGATGGCATATTTCTCAAAACCATTGTACACACGAAATAGCTCGAGGTCCCAAACTAAGAATGTGCATTATTCAATTTAAACTGAAAAACTAAATCAGACCAATAATATTCAATCAATTTGGCTTAATTTCAGATCCAATATGAGATTCAATAATTTTTCATCTTTAGTACAACTTTTCAATCTAAGAAAGCAAAGCGCTAGAAAAAACACGACCTATGTTGTATAATACATTTTTCAATTCAGTTTTATGATTTTATCGATTAAGTTTGACAGCTTTTGACTCTAATCGGGGTAAAATCTGAGTTCTGAACTCTAAATTTGATCTATTAATGAAGTTCAATCAGTGAGTTTGGTTTGTTTGGTTTAGCTCAGTTTTCAGGCAATATTTAGATTTTTAGTTTGCTTTGGATTTTGACATTGTTCATTACGATTTGATTTATTTTCTAGCTTCACACACATATCCCACAAAAATATTAAAAACCTATCAAAAATGCATTTATGCCTTACTCTGGCACCACAACATTTGCTGCATTCCACATGGCTGACAGCAGTCAATTTGCACGTTTCTGGCACAAGTTCTTAAAATAGTAAGAAATTTAAAACTGATACAGTTAAAAAGGCCATGATTTGTAGACTAGAAGATCACAAAAACTGAATTACTTAACAAGTGAGCTTAGAAAGAGTTTGAAAGCACTGGATGGCGTTAAAGGAATTCAAGGCATACAAATAACCTTAAGAAGTTTTGGGACAGCTTACAAAACACACTAATATGGCAAATCATGCACCTAATCGTTCATTTTAGCAAGAAAACTCCATAAGCAGATATTATTACAGATAGAATTACCTGATCTTGGCGCATCACGGAATCAGCTTGCAACCTTTGTTCATATGAAGTGGCCTGCACACCATGGTAATAACTGGATTTAAAAAAGATTCAAAACTGAGAGAACTTAACAAGAAATAAGCTTACTTTTCCTGGAAGAATCAGAGCACCAGAATCAGAAAGGTTTAATGAACTTTTACACCATAAATGCTTGGACTTCCTTCTCTTTTTGGATTTTCTAGGCATCTGAATACCATCAAATGGCAAGCGTCTTTCAAAATCTGCTGTAGATTCAACTTCTAAATGATTCCAGGGCTGTGAACCACCATGTAATGAACATTGGTCATCTTGGAATGAACTAGTGTCGCCACTTGAAACATCTGTTCTACTAGTTCTTTGAAGGGACCCAGTAACTCCAGTACCAAAACAATTCACAGTTCGCTGCCTTGCAGCTGTTCGCGTCCGCTTAGTTGGTGCAGTACCAACATTAAGGGTACTTGAAGGCCTCTTACCAACAATGGGTGCGGAGTGATCTGCAGATTTGCCATCAGGATAAGGGTCATACAAATTAGGACCAACTCCGTACAACCTTTGGGTGCATGCCTTCTGTTGCAATTTTTTCTTCTTGCTAGTAATCTTGAATGAAAAATTGTTTTCAAATGCTCCTGGCAAGATGCCAGTCTCTGTCTCAGCTTCATCCTCAAAAACACTTTCACGAGACCGATCTATTCAAAAATAATGCCAATAAATAGCATAGTGACCTTCTCACCAAAAAAGATGCTCATTAAAGTAAAATGAAGCAAGGAATGAAAGCATAACCAAACCTGCAACAGAACCGCACATGGAAGCCTCATACTCTTCCCGATACACAACATTGCCCATTCTCTGGATTAAAAAAAAGTTCAAACAAAAGCTTGTATATGCAAAATAAACTAAGAAAATTATGGAACAAACTTCAGAATCAATATTAATCATTTAATACATAAGTTGCACAGTAGTTCTAAATCAGAAAGAATGTATATAAAAAGGACACCAATAAATGTATACCTACAACACAACACAAACATATCGACAACTAAGATCGATGTAATGAGTCCCACCAGAGACAGGTTGTACAAAATAACAGTGCAAAAAGTTGTTAGATGAATAGAGAATGCAGTAGAAACACAATAGAATTATCCAAGAAAATGCTAATCTTCAATTACAAAATAACTTGAAACTTGGCAAACACCCCAAGCTCTGAAACAATTCTCACCTAGAATAGATCCCTTCAATAATCTCAATTTTAAAAACACCACATCATAAAAGATCTCTCCAATCTCCAATCACGTTTCATTATGTCACTCAAGGTCCCTTATATAGTTTAAAAACCCTTGATATAATATAAAAAGAGATAAATATTAAAGGACTTATGTTACTAGGTTATGAAAAAAAATAAACTTAAATCTCTAATATTTGAATTCAGATTACAACTTAATTCTAATTTTACGATGTTCAAATTCTGAATCTATTCTTATCACGGCCACAGTAATTTAGCTGTAGCTTCCTCCATATAACATGTAATTCAATAATTCGAAGTACATTAGAAAACTAACAAAGCATTTCAAAATCTTCTAGTTCATAGCTCAAAACAAATCCAACTGCAATAAGTTCAAGAGTCCACAATGCAAAATCTGATCTAGTTTAGCTATACTCAACCAAATCATCCTCAAAAACACCCCTCAAGCCATGCTTTAGTTACCTTGAAGTCTTCCATTAGATTTGCCCAATCCCCTCAAAACATTGACAAGGCCTTCCTTCCCTTGGTTATAGCAAGCCCCTCAAGAGATTCTCATTCTATAACACATCAAGCCCTTCAAGAACTCTAACCTCATATCTCATGTATACATCTTGAGACCTCTCCAATCTCCAATCATGATTCATCATCTTGCTCAAGATCCCTCACATAATTTAAGATCCCTTGATATAATATAAAAGGAGATAAATATTAGAAATTTAATATTACTAAATTATAAAACAAAATAAGCTTAAATCTCTAATATTTGAATTCAGATTACAACTTAATTCTGATTTTACGGCATTCAAATCTTGAATCAATTCTTATCACGGCCACAATAATTTAGGCATTGTTTCCTCCATATAATTTGTAATTCAATAATTCAAAGTACGTCAAAAAACTAATAAGGCAATTCATAATCTTCTAGTTCAAAGCTCAAACAAATCCAACTACAACAAGTTCGAAAAGAGCCCACAATGCAAAATCTAATCTAGTTTAGCCTGTACTCGACCAATCCTAAAAAACACCCCTCGACAATTGTTTTATTTATCTTAAGTCTTCCACGAGATTTGTCAAATCCCATCAAAACATTGACAAGACCTTCCTTGCCTTCACAAAGGCTATAGCAAGTCCTTTAAGAGAATCTCATTTTGTAGCACATCAAGCCTTTCAAGAACTCAACCTAATATCTCAAGTATGCACCTTGAGGCCAAAATTCATCTTGAGATTCCATTAGTCTAAAAACTAACTTGAGCCACCTCTTAGAAACATTTACCTAACTATAGAAGGGTCTTAATACTACTAGAAAACATCTTGAAACTCCTTGAGCTACATTGATTCCTCTTGAAAGAAAATTCTCAAAGTCTCTATTACCATCCTTGAGCCTTCTTGAAGCCCAAAACTTCCTCTCAAGCTATCCTCCTAACTTCTCGAAACCTCCCTCAAGAAACTCCATTATCATCCCAAATAATATGTCAAATCTTTGAAGAACACTCTCACTCATGTGAGTGATTATACTATCAATAAAGGAATTCTAAGCATCAAAACACTTCAAAAGCTCCTTGGGTATCCACCGCCTCCAATGAGTCGTACAATCCCTTTCAAAAGCTCCTCCAAATAGACGTCTCAAAGTAATCTAGATCTTCCACTAATTGCTTATGCTTAAATGTACAAAACAAGCTAACATAACCTTTCTCAATCTTAGAAGGTTAGGTACCTCAATGCCCATCAGGCCAATAAGTCTACCCTTTGTAAAACTTAATCTTTTATTGCCTCTAAAAATGAACTACATCACGACCTAACAAGCACCTATTTCCATAAATCACTTAACAAACATCAAGGGACAACACATTGTATATCACCTATACAAGATCATGAATCCAACTTATCATGCATGAATGTGAGTGTGATATCATAGCCAAAGCGAATCTTTCCATTACACTCACAATACTTAGATTAATTGTGACATCAAGAATTAAAAATAGCTCTCACTAGCTCCTCGATTGATTATAAACCAAGAACAACTCTTTCTGAGAGCTAGTCTTTATAGTAAGTTTCTTCTAGATAACTTTCTTGCCCTTCTCATGGGTCTTCACCATCAAAAGATATACCCTAGTCAAATGCATTAAAACCTTCCAAAACAAAATGTCTTAAAAAATATTAGAAACAACCTTCTTAGCCTTCCCAACATCTCCCTTGTCCATTTGCTTCCTCAACTCAAGATGCAATTATCATCAATAAATCTTGATATGACCAAACTTATAATAATGAAAAATGATCTCTTACAAAACCAAGAGTACCTGATTCTCTCTTTTGATTTATGCTCTTGAAACCACCATCCTTGGGCTCTCATTTCAAAAACATTTCTTATTGGCAGTTACAAACATGCTCACCTGCCATATATGGATAAAGGGAAAGAATGACAACTTTGTGTCAATGTGCATAATGCAATCCAATTAAACACTAAGGGTTCTTTTCTAATCCAAACTTACAACAAAACCGGTCATTAGAACTTAGCAATATAATTTTGTACTAACTATTCTAATTGTTGGAGCACATGCCACTTCCACTATCTAACTTTCTTGTAGCCGATGAGATAAAATTCCTCACAAAACTACTTGAATTAACTCTAGCTACAGCTCTATACAACATCAGAATGTAGAAAATTATACCACCACATTAATGCATGAAGAGTTAGTCTCAATCTCACAAATGATATCTTGTTTATGCTAGCACACCAACAGATGGAGAAACACAACCCTAACTGATCTAACCACACATGTTTTTATCAACATCAAGCTTCCTTCTATAAGTTGAAACATTATTGTAATATCCAAAAATTAGATGTTGGATATTAACATTTTGATTTTAACATGTTTCAAAATAAAATATTAATATTTGATAAATCTGGAAAAATTGTTAACTGTAAAGTCTTTCAAATTCTGAAAATGAGCATATATTCGGGAAGAACACCTCGAGAGAAAATTGAATGACGCATGGATTACAATTTTTAGAGCTTAAATGAATTAGTTATAAATTTGTAAAGATTTAAGAAATAAAAGAGGCATTTTGCTTAATATTTAAAGCTGAATTGCTTAATTCTTATGTCCAACAGGTATTTTATCCTTATTAGTTAAGGGTAGCTAAGGGAATTTCCAAAACTTTAACCCACCTTAGAGTTCTAGCTTCTGTAAAACAGACAAAATGGAGCAGAAGCTTGGCTTTGGGAGGGAAGATTTGTGGGGTGAAGTTGAGTGAGAACTTGAGAGAGAGCAAGAGGAAGCTGGGGCAGCAGCAAGGAAATTATCATATGAAAGCAAATAAGAGAGCAGCAAAGCTGCTGTGTTTGCAAAGGAAGAGCAGTGAAGCAAGAAGAAATTGCCACAGCAAAAGAGTTGGATAGCTGATGCAGCAACTCAGCAAAGAGCAGGAGTTGCTGAAGTGAGTAAAATGCCGAAGTAAAGGAGGAAGGTGCTGCAGAAAGTCAAGGAATCCAAGGAGAAGAATAAGCTAGCTGCAGTTGGGAGAAATTTGGAGAAAAAGGATTAGGAACTGCAGCTGCCAGAAGTAAATGGGCTGCAGCAAAAGAGCTTATGATAATGTGTTCATGGTATAGCCATCTGCTTTAAGCTTCCGGAATTGTTTTCTATGGGTTTTAAATCACATTTGAAGACAAACAGACCAGAAGGGTAACTGCAGGTGTCTGTCCTGAACTAAGTGTACAGTACATCCCTTTGACACATGGTATGCCATGGCCAGACAAGCATATGTTGGGTTGAAAGTACAGTACATCCAAGCATCTTAGATTTGGGAAAATTTGGTGTTTTGTGCAGTAAGATGAGAATTAGGAAGCATAATGTAAATACCAAAATGAGTAATTAAGTATGATTTCTATATATAAGAAACTAAGGGAAAAGAGAAATTGGAACAAGATCAACCACAAGTAGATAAATTAAAATAACTATCATATAAAGTTGTTATTGTTATTTATCTTTGTGTAATGCATTAATACGACCATGATTACATACCATCATTTTCTTTATGCATGTATATATATATATATTGTGTGATAATATGCAACATAATATTAGCATCATTTGTTGTGTGTTATAAGATTGAATCATATACATCTAAGTAATACATTTGATTAGAATGAATACACTTGATTCTAAAAAGAGATAATTAATAAAAAGTAAAAAGAATGAATGAGAAATAAAAAGTGAAAAAAAAACAGGCTATATGGGCCTTATGATAGCTAATGAAATGACATGTCATAAGAATATGATATGATGAGACCACATGAGCCTTATGTCAATCAATGATGATATTGATTTGACAAAATGATATAGCATGATGATATGACTTGATAATATGGTATGATTAGATAAATAACTTGTGATTTCCTTATGATTATCCTTAACAACCATAATCTCTCATCATTATGGGCTAAATGAATGGAAATGAAAAAAATAAGAGTCATCAAATGCACAAAAAGTAGGGTTGATAAGGATTATGAGACAACCCTGAGATATGATATGATATCACTTGCAAAAAAAATAACACGCACATAGTGTAACGTTGATGAGAACTACGGGTTCAAATGAGATGTATTACCAACAGGGAAATAAAAGTTGTTGCATGCACATAATGCAAGGCTAATGAGAACTACAAATCTATACTTATGAATTAAAAGTCATCATGTGCATTCAATGAAAGGCTGATAAGGAATACTAGGCCATGTGCCATATTTTTAACCATTTATAATTTTGCTCATAGTTAAGATCTACATAATATAATGAAATGCTAAATGATATGGCATGATATGTAATGGGATCCATAAAACCAGAATAATAATCATTAGAAAAAAAAAATCTAAGTATTGTGAGAAAGATATTGAGTGTTAGATCATGATGATACAAAAAAGAACAAATACAAATATCTAAGGAATTGATATGGCCATAATTCTGTATCTATTTACACTAACATGATTATATAGTTAATATAATCATATATATTAACTTGATCACATGTGTTAACTTGATTACATATGCTCTTACATGCTCATATCCTTTTCTATATTTATTACACAAATGTTATGTTTTTATTATTGCTCTTTCATTATTTTAAGTTTTTCATTATTATAATTCATTCTATATTATTATGTCTAAATAACAATTTACCTATTGTGCTTTATAAATTCATCACCTACTTGTATTATAAGGTATGCTATAAATGCATAAGCAGATGGGAAGCCTGGTAACATTTAAGATAAGTTTTGAAAGAGCGTTTTGTGAAGAGTGTAGAAGTGATATTCTTGTTAAATATATACGGATTGTACATACTCTTATTTTAGAGTTGATATGCATATGCTAGGATAATGTTAATATTTTGCGTCATGTTATGATTTATTTGATCAAAGAGAATCGAGCTTGAATGTTGTAATATTATCATCTTTGTCTGCGAGTAATATAAAGAGTCTTTATTATCATTGCATATTTTGATATAACCCGATATGTATACTATATTAAATTGGGTGATAAGATAAGTGGGGCATGACAATTACACTATACCTGCACCATGGCAGGCTTCATAACACCATTGTCATTTGAAATTGCAAGATCTTCATGGTCACAATCACCATCACCTAAGTATAACTCTTCTTACCCTTATTATTGACCCTTCTTTCTTTTTAATGGACTCATCTCCATCTACTAATGGCTCATAGAGATAGGGGTCACCATCTCCCTTTTGCCTCGTCATGCCCACAAGAAGTTACTCTTGTTGATTTAAAAAAGGCACTTTCTGTTCAAACAACCTAAATGGTTCTCCATCTTGCAACATCTTTCCTTATGTTACTATCATTCTTAATGATTCTCCCACTCTTCAACTAGATCACACAAAGACAAACTCTAATCATCAAGATCTAACCCTAAGTAAGATCAAACACTTTAACACTAGATCTAATCATCCCACCTAAGAGTGGTTGTACAAATAACAACAATAAAAGATAGTGGCATAAAACAGAGAACACAACTTAAAAGTGGAAACACAATAGAATTACTACTCAAAAAATTAGTCTTGAATTAAAAAAAACTTAAAACCATCTATTTACAAACTAGACTCTCATAAACAGCCTTTAAAGCCTGAAATAATTTTCTAACATTGTAAATCATCTCAATATTGTCAATCCCGAAAACACTACAATATATCTCTCTAAACTTCAATCTTGCTTCATTCCCTCAAGAATCCATCATATACTCTATGAAACTTTAAAACAATATAAAGGGGATAAGCATTAAAAATCTAGTCTTAACAAGCTAGTAAACAAATAAACTCAAATCTTGCCATTTAAATTGAAATCACAACTAATCCTGGTTTTACGAATATTCAAATATTGAATCCAAAATTATTCGAAAAGCTTAATCACAATTATGGTAATTTGGGCATAATTCTCTCAATAAAACATATATTTCGATACTTCAAAGGCTGTTGAAAAGGTGAGAAGATACTCCAAAATTTTCTAATTCATAGTTCAACCAAAATCCAACTATAATAGGTTCAAAATATCCCACGATGCAAGACTTAATCTTATTTAGCCCATAAGCATCCTAAACACCCTTGGAAACACCCCTCGGACCTTTCTCTAGTTACCTAAATATTTCCACAAGCTTATCCAATCCCCTCTAGACATTCATGAGATATTTCCTTCCTTCCAAAGATGACAACAAATCCCTTGAGATCATCTTTTTCTCTAACACTTCAAACCCTTCAAGAACCTTGTTAATACCTTGGATATGCCCCTTGAAATCATTATTCACCTCAAGACTATACAAGTATCAAAATCATCTCAAGCCATCTCTTCGAGACATTTTCTTAAATGTTGAAGGGCCTTCATATTAATGCAACACCTCTTGAGAGTTCCTTGAACCAACCCGATGCCACTTGAGAGCAAATTCTCAAAGTTATATATCCTCAAAGCTTTTCAAGGCCTATAGCTTCCTCTCATACTATCTTCATAACTTCTAATGACCTCCCTTGAGAACCTTCTTGATCCTCCTGGATCATCGGTGGTTCTCAATGTCATCACCAACAAGATTCAAACAGAAAATAACAAAAAAAATAGCAAACAAAAACAACATTTTCGTCGTTTATAATGCACAAAGTGCTTCCAAATATTATTTTGTACCTGTTTTTTAAAATATGTATGCCTCACATTCTTGCAGAAACTAAAAAAAGTTCTTTGTCCCAATTAGCTGTGTGATAATCCAAACTTCTTAGTATTGTTTCATTTACAAGCAAATGGAGACATTAGTTAACATAAATGATCGATGCTTTCTTAATTGGTCCTTCATCAAGTGGACAATAAATCGCAATGGATTTTAATCATTCAAAAAATTATTAAGAAAATTCATTATTATGACTTGGAAAAAGAAAAGTTTAATAGTGCATTTTTTCTACCTTATAATCTGCCCACTGGGACTCTATGGATTCTCTGTAAGATTGCATTGCACCAGGACGTACTTCATAGAAAAGACATTCCTGAAAGTAAAGCAGTAATTAACTTCAAAGAAAACAATTCCTCTGACTTGAATTGTTATAGTTGGAGAAGTAGCACTGCTGCTGACAGATAATCAAACAATTGCTAAAAAAGAATAGTCCTAAAATGCCTGCCAAGCTTCTTTATCTTCCATAAATAAAATATGAACTATAATCATACCCCTGAAAGTTCATCATCCCCGGAGACTTCCAATATAACAGAACCATCTATTCTCTTGGGAGTGCATGGCGCTTCAGCTAGGACAGGATCATGCGACATAGCAGACATAAAATGCAAGAACCTAAGTGCATAGCTCTGGATGCCCGGAGGAAGATACCCTTGGCAGTTTTCATCGCCCTGATTTGGCATATAAGACATTGTCATTACGAAGCAAATTACCCATATCATTAAGGAGTTCCTATGATCAAAATAACGTCTATCAGAAAACATGCACTGAAAAATATAGAAAGGAAGATGAATTTTGTGCTATAGGCATATCCACTGAAAAAACAGGAAGCTGCATGATTAAGGGAAACTGCACTCAGCAAGTAGGAAAACTAGGCCAACTTTCAATAAAAATGTAAGAGGAAATTGTCCTTGGGAGAAAATTACAATGGAAAAATTTATTGCACTGATTTTATAGTAGCAACAAAGACCAATGCTAGCACTTAAGCCAATTGCAAACCTGATCACTCATGATATCCAAATTGTTGGTATTTGATAAATCACAGAGATCTGCAGCACAATCTTTGACCATGCCACTGTTTGTCTCACCTATTGAATGAATAGCTTTAGCAGAATGCCAAAATTGCATAACCGCTTTTGCCAGAGTTCTAGCTGTGTTCTTCAGCTTCCGACAAATATGCTCTTCTTCAAACTTTGATCTACCAAATGAGGCAATCAGTTGGGAAACATGGACTGCAGCTGCTGTCTTCCACATCCGTTCCTAGTTATATTCCAAAAAGTTCAGTGAAAATTAACAGGAAAAAACAATTTAGTTATTGGCATATTGGCACCTTGATCAGGTAAATCAATGTCATTTTAAAGTAGTAAGAAATACACAATTCAAGGTTATAAAGCTTAGCAAATAACCATAATTAGTAACTTGAAAGAAGCTTAATGAATCTTACTAGGAAAGTATACCTGCATGAAGTCATTTGCCATCCAAGCCATTTCTTCTAAAACAAAGTCCCACTGGCATTTATGCCACTTACCTGTAGATAAGCACTTTTTCGAAGGTGCAACAGCCCTTTTGAGATTTGCCTGAATAAGATGTTATCTTAATTGTCTGTTGCTAAACATTAAAAAATCAACAAAAACTTCAAAAAAAACATATCAGCAAACCTCAATAATTCGAGCATCTCTTAAAATGGCATCTTCATTTGCCTTCTTTGTGTAATTCACCTGACTAGTTTCCCCACTTTGACGTTCAGGAACAGTAGAAGAAACCATTTTGACAACAGTAGAAAAAGGCTCATCAGTGGGACAAAGAGAATTGCTTGATACAACGCCAGTTATGTTGACTGAATTTTCTGACTTTCTATCTTTCATTCTCCCAACATTGGAAAGGGATTTCTCTTCGCCATTAGCATCATTCCTGCTCAAAAGTACTTTTTCTTCTTTGACAAGAACAACTGAATTACTGAAATTTCTTGGCAAAGATATTGATTTATCGATATTAACAGAGTGAACAGATCCTGCAAACTGGAGCCCCTCCGTTGCAATGCTAGCATTTAAAGGCCCTCCATCTGTTGGTTGTTCTTTGGGACCCTTTTCCAAACAGACACCGGTTTTCAAAGCCAAAGAATCATCATGAACAGCAATTCTAGGGCATATCGTTCTGATCTGAGCAGGAACCATATCAGTATTCTTTTCACCCACCATTTCACTAAGAGCATCAGAAACATGTTTTCTACCATTCATATCATAAACATGCAAGCCAGTTATATCTGCACCTATAGCATTACATCCATTTGCCCTCACATCATGGCCAGAATGACTAGTATTTCCAATCAATTGAGACGGTTGTGTTGGATCAATACCAGCCGTTTGTTCCACAGATGCAGCATCACATTCATTAACCAGAAAATTTTCAGAACTTCTGGCTTCTGTTCCATATGTTCCACCCCTTTCATTTTCTGTGCCAATATACTCAGTTTTCTCTCCATCAATTTCCATTTCTGAAGCAGGGTTCTTTGGCAGGTTCTTAGCTTGAGCATCTGATTTTGAGTTTGAAATAGATGAAACTGCATATTCTTCTGCAAGTACTCCATCCAGAGATCCCGTGACATCTCTCAAATCAGCAGAAGATGAAGCCAAAGATGCATATTTGTTAATTTGACTATCACGGTTCGATCTTGACCTATTCCTCCGAGCATATGCTTGACCTTTTGCTCCAAGACGGAAAACTAGAGACCCACCTGAATCTTTTGAATTACGTTGAGCAGCAATCTGGGAAGACTTTTCTAGTTGAATAGCACTCATTCTCCTCCCAGTCCTTTTTGTGTTTTTTTCTCCAGCTAGATTAAATTTTCCTCTACCAAATAACAGGAGATTATCTGCAATGTTTGCTTCTCGACCCCCAGAAATCCCAGGATGGCCACTGCTCTCAGCAGAATCTCCATGAGGTGAAACCACAAAGCTTCCTTTTGCTTCACTGCAATTAGAGTCACAAGTAAAATCAACAGAAAAAAGAGCTGCTTAACAAAGCGATCAATGCAAGATCTACTAATCACCAGTTCCCTAATATAATTTTAGATATTTGACATTATCACATACTGTTCAACAAGCTGATCAGTAAACGAAGTTGATTGCAGGCTGATTGATGCACGACCTAATTTAAAATCCAGTGGATTACCCCCCTACATCATTGAACTTTAACCACTTCAAAATTAAAGCATCAAAAAAATGACGTGACATAAAAGTAGCATGGAGCCAAAACACCTTCTCAAGGAACTCAAGCTCTCTTCTTCGGTCCTCACGGGCATCATATTCTAGCCTACAGTGAATAATGCAACAATATTAAAGCTAGTTCACAAAGAAAACTTGATTGGCATGGCCATCAAATCTGACGTACCTTAGTTGTTCCTGTGCCTTAGCAATAGCTGCGTGAGATGGTGATGTTTTGGTATCTAAACCAACTCCAAAATCAACCACACCACCCATGGAATCAGCCTCTGTAATCAAAATATGTGAACACCCAGACTCTCGCCCATGCATTACAAAAATTCTTAGTTCTCTTCATAAGTCACTGCAGAATAATTACTGCATAGAAGAATTGGAAATAAAAAAAAAAACATAAAAAGCCATGATAGGGACTGTCAATCCAAGAGAAACAGAAAAATAAAAGTCACAAGATGCATAAATCAATGATGTCATAAGACTTATAAAATTAACTGTAAACTGAAGAATACGTGGGAAAATAAATTAGGGAAAACTTTATAAGTCATCTTGATTAGCTCCTGTGTGCTCTGCTATGTTGCCATATGGTTCCAACGTCAGAGTTCACAAAAAAAACAGAGTTAAAATATAAAGTTTAAGTGACTGCCAATGGGTCAACTGATTTGCACAATTTACCCTTTTTTCAATGCATGGCATAACAATCTACTGTAATCAAGATGTTTTAATCAAACAATGACTTCAGATGAAGCATTCAGCAGTTTAAACATCAAGTAACAGTGGGAAAGAAAACAAATTGGTTTTATGGGACTCATTTTCAATTGACATGGAAAAAATATTCAAAATAATTGGGTCTTTTGAGGCCTCAGATAAAAACAAAAAAAATATTTGATTTAAATACCCTTTCCGTTTTGACCACAATAAAATTTGCACAATATTTGGAAAACATGTAAAGAGAAAGAAAGAGAAACCTTTGAGTAGAAGTGATCATCCAGATATAGGAAGAATTCCTCAATTAAATAGAAATGCTATGTAAAATATTTTCTGAATACCAATCGCATTATAATTTGCAAAACCCTATCAAACAAGAGCTCATTCAGAATATGACTGGCTCGTCATGCTGCCCTATCAATGAATTAAGTACACTCAAAATTCTTTTATATACACGATCCTCCAAAATATGGTTTAGTATTTAACTAAACTCAGTTAAAATAAGAGGTTCAAATTTTTACTATTAGTTTGCATGGATATCTAAAACACAATTTCACCTTTGATAAAGAAAAACAATCATGACTCATACCATGTATTGAAATGCATAAGAAGGAAAGAAATGCCTGATCCTAATGGCTAATCAGCACAAGCTTCCTCCACTAGTACAAAACTCCATATCACACAACTGGTTACATAACACACTTCTACATGGAGGTCTACAATTTTGTTGCTTAAAAACGAACATAATCGGAACAAAAATAGGAGTACGTAGGACAGCTTCTGTAGCAAGTTCGAGAATTTTGAGAGTGGTGTATATAGTAAACCTACAAATATTAATTGAATTTACAAGGATTTTGCATTTAAACATCCGCAAACTCTAATAATAGAGAAAAAAGCGCCACTTCTGCGGCAGAAAAAGTAGAAAAATGTCGTATTGCCATTTTGACAGGAGATGAAAGGTAGGAGTCACAAAAAGCAACAGCAGCCAACTAATGCAGGTAACACAAGCAAGCAGCATTGCTAGAATAAAAACTTCTCCAGCTAAATACTACACAGCTATAGCAGCTCCACTAAATTAACCAGTGGCATAAACGTAGAGAAGAAACAGAATACGGGAGTAAGGAGCTATCACCAGACAGCTTACTCTCGAACTGATTCAACAAAAGCTAAACATGGTCAAACTGGAATCTGCATGGCACGGCAAACAACACAAACAAGCGAAATCAGGTCAAACAACAAGCCAAGTGGCGGATAAGTTCTTCGTCTACACAGCAGTTGCCACCCACGTTTATCTACACAACCATAAACACGTCGAATGGGATATGGCCATTGTCAAGGGATTTAAGTCTTACGCCATGCATTAAGGGAGAACCGGCTTTAGAATTACGAGGAGCAGCAGAGCTTTACTCAATATGAGCACAACGTTTTCCTATTAGGGCTGAAGCAAGGTCTAATACGAGGAGACACTTGTTAGGAAAAAGAGCTGTTATGAATTCACAAGGTCGAGGACAAGGTACCAAAGTTCAGAGAAACCAAAAAGGTGCAATTCGACCTAGGGTTCAGCCCCGAAATATGCGTACGAGGCGAAGCTCATGGAGATCGAGAGAAGAGGGAATCGAAAAAACGCAAAAAAAAAAAAAAAAAAAAAAAAAAAAAAAAAAAAGGGACGTTATCGAGCTCGGGACGAAGGCATCCCGGTTCGATCAAACCGGAACGGCCTAGTTAATACCGGTCTGAAGCGTCACAATTCTCTCCCAAAGTTCTAGGTCACGAAGGAGGAGGAGGAAGGGGACGGTACCTGCCGCCGGCGAGGAAGAGTCTCCCCATGTGATCGCCTGTCTCTTCCAGTAAGAAGTTCGCCGGATAAAGGAGATTCGACAGAAAGAGAAGAAGAGGTATTCGACAGAGGGGAAGCCTCGACCGCGCGCGAAGGAGGTAACCCGCGAGCGAGTGCAATTCTTTGAAAAATAAGGGGGAGGAAATAATTGCTGTTATGTTCGGGTCAGGTTCGCAACTTTGGATCTAATTTTTCGGTTATATAAATGTGTTAACCCCGACTCGATTTTACTCGGTTTGAAATAATTATTTAACGGCATTCTCGTGTAATAAATTTAAAAATATATTATTAAAGAAAAAAAAACTTTTTTTAATTGTGCATTACAGGTTCGACATCGTCGACCAGTCACGTTATGTGTCTTACTTATATCTCAGATGTCATTTTGACAATTCGAGCTAGTAGTACAATCCCATTAGGAGATATATAAAAACGTAAATAAATAATAATATAAAATTAATTTAAATTCTAAAAATTCAAGTAAAGCTTACTTTTTTTAAAAACATTAATATACTTATATTTATATTTATATTCTTAAATTTAAAAAACTTACTATTATTATATTTATGGATTCTTAAATTTGAAGAATTTTGATTTATCTACAAAAAGTAAAGATAAACATAATTGTGAATTAAGAACTTATATAAGTCTATTAACTCATTATATGAAAAACAATATATAAACATAATTTATAAGCTTTTTTATTATAAATTTGTGTCTTAATTTGACTCCAAATTGAATATGGAACGATATAAGATACTAGGATATGCAAATATCTTGTTAATAAAATATGCATTGTTTCATTAAGTACATCATGCATTAACATTTCTTATAACAACTTTGATAGGCAATTGAGTATGTTCATTTATTTCAATATGTTTTTTAAAGGTATACATGTTATTGAAATATTTGTTAATATAAATATCGAAAGAAATTTTCTTATGTATTTTTGTGATCTTTAAAATCTAATCTTACAAATGATACTCATAATTATAATTAGAACCAAAATAATATTTGATTTGTTAGATCAAATCATTGTGTACAATTAAATTATTTTAGTCATGAATTTGTTCATTTTATATGTTATAATCTTTATACATTTATTTCATGTGCTAGATTTATAGTTATTTTAGTAACATAAGAATATATGCATATTTAATAACTTGTTATCTACAATTTTTTAGCACAAAATTATTTTATTTCATTTTTTTGAAGTATTTAATACAAATGCTATTTAATCGTATATTTTAATTAATATAATTATAATTATGTTGTAATATTCTCTCTCTCTCTTTTACACATATATATAGATTTACTGATGATTTCTATGACAACAATAATAAAGAAAAAATTCTCTTGTAGATATCTTTATCTTTTCATGTTAAAATTTATTGTTATTTGCAATAAACTATTGTTTTACACAAAATTTATTTTTAAATCACAATATTGAAATATTCTTTTTACATGACTTATGTCAATGGCATAATATCACTAATAAAGATAGTCTTAACAATAAAACCACAATGCATTATGTTGTGGCTATTTCATTAACCTACCACTCACCCTTCCCAACTTGTTCAAGTGAACATCAATCTACATACATTAGACAAATTTAATTAGAACTAAATTCTAACATCCAAACACCACCTCATCAAACTTCTACTCTTCTTTTCATCTTCACATATCCTAAATTTTTCCCACAGAAGCTTGTTTTATTGCCCTAATGGCCCACAAATCATTCCCCATCTTAGAACTTATCATCATCTTATAGTTTGCTGCAGCCACTGCAATACAGACACTTTGGACAATCTAAATCATTGCATTATAAAGCACAGATCAAACTGGAAAATGAATGCAAGAAGAAGCAATTAAGTGTTGATTTATACAATAGAGATCAAGCTTTGGATTCTGGAGCAGAATGATTACCACAAAACTCGCACATTGAAGTTGTAAACTCAAATTGGATTATTAACAACGAAGATGAGAAGTGTGTGTGAAGACTTATTATATATTTGCATTAAAAAATGGCAACTTTTGCAAGCTGCAAAGGGCATATCGAGGGAGCTCCAACCATCAAAAGTGGATTTGGGGAAGAATCACACGACGGATTTAATATGGATCGTCGAGGCATTCATTTGGAGTGAAACTTCTGGCTTACTGAATCGTAATTTGGGACATGGAGAACTACAGAACAGGCAAATTATGAATGTTTATGCAAGACGATGTTATATGCAAACAACTAATGGCTACATACCATCTCCGTACGAAGCCAACGTGAGAGGCGACGAAATGATCTTTTCTGCAAGAGAAGAGATGTCCTTCAAAGTGAGCTCATCGATCGTTTTGAGGAACTGCTCCATTGGCTTCCTGTACAGTAAGGTATACTTTGAGCTCAAGTATGTGTGAGGATAATTGGGCTTTTTGAAAAGTAAAACAAAATTTCAACTTTCAAAATAATTCAAACAATATTATTATAATTTCATAATAATAATTATTTCATTAAACATAATTTTTCAATAACGACTAAACTAATGTATTAATCAGCTCAATAGTTAATGAAAAGAGAATCAATTCTAGATTAGATTAGCATATGAATAGGAAATCCTCACAAACCACATGAGCTATGAGAATTACTATCATGCAAGGCAATGGGCATGGAATGTAAACCAAACTAAATCATCTAACCATTTGTGATCAAATTGCAAGTGATGGCACCTGATGCCTATTGCCATAGGCAAAAATCTACTGCACTGACACATCGATTAAACCTAACTATGGCAATGATCGAAACAAAAAAGAGTAGTTAGTAGAGGAACATGATCTCCACTTAAATTTGATCAAGCCCACTCTCATATGTTAAAAAACTTAACCAATCTAAACAAAAAAAACAAAGTCGTGGACCTTCTATTTCCTATGTTGGTACCATAACATTTCTCTAATTCTCACAATAGACTACTACAATGATGGTTAACAATGGCTTAAGAGAAGTTGCTGTTATGTACAAATATTTAACCTTACTTGAAGATATCAATTAATCTAGCCAAAACAGAGTTTTTACAGTTTGATCTTAATACCATAAAGCATCACCCAAAAAACAAAGAGAGTTCAATAAAAAATGGAGGAAGATCTTACCTTTCCCCATATGTCAAAATCTGTCGACCAATGTCTTCTGAAGCTACAACCTTCAAAACAAGAAAATACATCAAAAGAGAAAGTAAATTTGTTAAAGATATCTAGTAGTACAATAGAGAAACATACTCTTGATTCCAGGTTCATCAAAACAGCAGACTTGGAGGCTTGTTTAGCTCGATCTAGTTCCACCTGTTCAACTGTACAATCAAACAATTAGAACGCTAAGTGAATGCCACCGCATAGAGAATAAATGCAAAAAGATAATAGGAGACAATACCTTGTCCAGGGGAAGCAATGGCTATCAACTCCTTGGCCGCAATATCTATAGCTTTAGGAACAAAATCTGAACCCTAATTTACCAGAAAGGCATATAAGAATGAATCTTTCACATTTGCACACATAAAATGAAAATAAAGGGATCCATGCGATGAGGCATGTAGTATCATTTCAGCAAACTGCTAGAAAACGTTGGCAGAAAGAGTAGCAATTGAACATAAAACTGAGCAATTATTATTAGGTGTACACTACTACATCTATAATGTGATATACAGACTCCGGTGGCAATTGCATCGGTTAAATTTTGCATTTTATGAGTGCATAAATCAAATAATGTAAGCATAATTTTATGTGCACATAATTATAAAATGTATACAATTAAATTAATGAGCATAAAATAAATAATGTATGATCATTTAATGCTTACATAAATTAAACAATTTATGTATAATTCATTTGCACATAATTAGCAAATCTACACAATCAAAATTAAGATGCAAACAAATTGAATAATAAACATATAATTAATTAATATATACATAAATTTAATACTACACGTCATTTTATATGCACATAACAATTAAATGTGCACATCATTAAATAAATTAAATAACACATGTATAATTTTAGCTCACGCCTCAACCTTATTTAATTTAAGCCAACAAAATGAGCATACAATTAAATTAACAAGCTCATAAATTAAATAGCGTGCTTACAATTTTACGTTACATAACTTTATGCATTTTAAAATCCACTAAATTTGAACAACATTGAATTACTATCCATATAAACTAAATGACGTGCATATAATTTTATATGCATGTAATAGAGTTAAATAGACACCTACAAAATACTCGTTTCATCCGTCACTATTGTTACATGTCCAAATCATAATATACAATATAGTTTTGGGCCTATATGTGTAACATAAAGGTAATAATTTTTCCAAAATTTGGTTAGACAAATAATATGGTTAATGCACATGTTCAATAGCATTTTAAAGCATCCAATATCATATTCAAGTTTATGTCAAACAACATGCCATATCATAAATTGGTACTTTGAGATACCTCACCCACATCACCAGCATCACAATGAATCACCAACAAGGTTAAGCGGCCGATCCAACACAGGAATTAATAAAGCAACTGCAAGCTAGCATCAGAGATCTCCTAAAAATTTTGAACTATTTACAGAGCTTGCAGCTAATTAACTGCTGCTTAACTAGAGTTACTAACAAGTTAACGTTTCAGAAGAAGCATAACCTTAAAACTCTTAATTGTAAAGGTTGCAGCTAATTAATTGCTGCGTAACAAATAGAGTTACTGACAAGTTAATGCTACAGAAGAACATTGACCTCAAAACTCATAGTAGTACAGGTTTACCTTGACTGGAACAGCACAGCACTTCAAATAATTCATGTTAGTACTACTCTAGATCTGACCTTGACCTATTAAGCATATACAGTGCAATTTCGCCATTGGAGTCTAATAAAATAAAATTCATGAGGTTCTATGAAATTTAGATAACTTTTTCCTACAAACTGATTAATTTCAGTGAGTTACTCATAGCTAAAAAGTTTCAGTTAACAATGCAGCACAGCAACAAACTTCTGTCACCAAGCTGCATGATCGAAGTGAGTAAAAAGGCAGAAATCGCAATCACGCTAAGCTCCCTATTGCCTATTTTCTCCTTCTAACTTCTCCAAGGGAAAAAACCAAATACTAACGCAGGTAAATTTTGTTTTAGTTCTGCATTTTCATTTATTTGAGAACATGGAATAGCCATTCTAGAAAAAGCAAATATATGAGATTTAAACTAACAAATGCTCTTTTTTCATTGCTACAGAGAATAAACAATTAAAACAAATCATGGAAAGTTTTTTCCGTCCATCACAAGCTCATAAATATGTTGCAAACATATTAACAAACTATTAAATGGAAATGTAACAGGCTTTTCATCCCGAGCAAATAGTTTATCTTATCATAAAAAACAATGAGAATGGAAGAAAAAAGAAATGACAATCATGACAAAAGGAGGGATGCAAACGAAAACAAAATGCTTCAGTAATACGAATACATAATCTTACACAAATAGCATGCACTCCAAAAATGCCAGTATGGTTGTAAATGCTGTTAAAAGCTGAGAATGATTGAATCTGCTGAAATGCATTCAAGACATTGCGATCTGTCACAAGAATCAAATTAGCTGCATGCCAATATAAAATTCAAATTGGAGAAATATGGAACATTATGACATTCTTAAACGCAACCAGCACAAAGTACAATTGTCATACTTGAAAAGGAATAAGGGTTAAAAAAATAAAGGGAAAGCTAACCACATAAAGCATTACTTACATAAACGAGAATACATTCCCTTTCCAGGACCTCCTGTAGAAAACGAGCCACCACCTCCCATAAGCACCTGCATGTAACGAAGGATCAAAATGGAATGCATAAGTCATCAAGTAATCTTAAAAGTTTGCAATGTAGTACATTCTGCTGGTGACGCGCATGAAAATTTCACTATGACCTGAAGTACTGTGCGAGCAATAGCATCCTTTTCCTTATGCCAACCACCGGGAACTTCAAAAGCAAGTGCCAGATGTGTACTCTGTTATGTCTCAGAAATTTTGGGATAAAAAGGAGAAAGAAAAATCAGTAAACCCTAATAAAGTTAGAAAAAAAAATATACCACCACTAAGAGCATGCTATATTACACACCGGAGAGCCTGTCTGAAGACGATATTCACCCCCAACATAAATAGACTTCGGTTCCTCTGGCCGCACGGTTTTGGGAAGATCAGATAGTAGTGGTTCAACAATTTTAACCAATTCTTCATGTTCCACACCAGAAGCTGCAAGTACCATCCTTGGGGCAGTAAAGTTTTCCTTCAATAGCCAAAACAAACTAGTTCAGACACAAAATTAAAATAGAAAAAGCGAAAAACTCAAGAATATTCCTAAAAGATGAGATGGTTGCATGACTCACAACAACGAATTGCTCCAAGATGCTACCATTTAATTTATTCAACAAAGATTCAGAAGCCATTAGAGGTATTGCCAAAGCCCCACTATATCCCACAGTGTGAACAGCCTCCAAAAGTAAGCCTTGTGGATTGCTGGAAGCTTCAGCAATCTCTATCTTTACTTTGTTCACCTAAAACAACATTAAAGGAACCAGGTAATAATCATCCAATAATATTGCAGTAAATTATCACGAGGAAGAGAATACCTGTTCGTTAACCTCCCAATCAAGGAAAGCTGGATTTCTCACACAGTCAATAAGCACCTCGACCATTTCTGGCAAGTATGTTTTCAAAGCATCATAAGTATATCCAATCTGTTCACGAGAAGCTGAGGCACTGACATTCCCTCCAATGGCTTCTACTTCCCGCACAATGCGAAGATGGCTTCTGTTAGTTGTGCTCTTGAAGGCCATTCGTTCCAATAGATGTGTAGCCCCATATGAATCAGGTGTTTCATATATTGAACCACAGTCAACATACAGCCCTATTGAAGCAGCTGGTTTCTAATTAAGAAACAAGTTTGTAAAACTGGAAGTAGATTTTACTGGCAGCAAAAGTCAAGAAAGAAAAACAACATACTGGTGAGGTTTCTGAAGCAATTTTAAGACCATTTGGAAGAATTGTGGTCTTTGTCTTTCCTGGTTCAACATAATCAGGTAGAGGGGGAGGAAGTCTGACACCAGAAAGTGGAAAATCTAAAGGTGGAAGCTGGCTAGACTTATCACCAGTAAGCCAGCTAAAGAAACCACCCGAAGATCTTTGTGAGATGCTTGTACTTGCAAACCTCTCAGCAGAGCCAAATTTCTTAGTCCTCCGTACATGTTGCTGAGCTCACATGAAAGTGAATTGTATGTTAATATTATCATATTGAACATCCTTGGCATTGATGTAACCAAAACAAAATCTTCAGAAAAAGAAAAAAAAAGCATAACACAAACCTCAAACTAAAAAGAAAATTAGTGCCAGATTTATTAGGTAGCATAAAAGTTAAAGGAACCATTCTAGCAACTTGTTCGCACTCCTTTAAAAAGACGAGGAAAATTCTATGAAGGACATGTCTATGACATTTCTTTAAAAAGTCCCACTTCTGAAAGGTTTATCTTGAACCCATTTCAGAAAGTCACTACATGTTCGATGCTAAAATATGGATCAATGAATATTTCTGCTGCTTAACATAAAAAACAAAAAAACTAATGAGAACAATGGATAAACCATCAGAGTTTGTGCTAGATCCAATCCAATTTGTACATGGTATTGTGCCCATACAGTATTTATAGGATTAGATGAAGATTCCCAATGATATTCATAATTGCTACTGATATGTCGATCATGAACTTTTTTCAATAGTTGACTACTAATGATGATTATTCATTTCAAAAATAACATAATTAGAAAAACAATGTTGCACATGCTAAGTTATGAAGATCATGAATAATAGAACAAGTGCATGCACTTTGGGAGGATCTTCCTTATTACTATTGAGCTTCACCAAGACTCCACTTTAGGCCGTTATGTCTTTGCATTGGTCATGATTGTCCTTACAACTTCGCTTTTTACTCATGATATTACACTTGAGTTTAAAGTAAAGGAAGGGTTTAAAGGCAAATAACTTTCTAAAATTTAAAGGTTTTTGTCTTAGCATATCTGAAATTGAATATAAAGAATGCACATTTGGCTAACGTAATAGAATGATTTAGAAAATTGGACTGCAATGTCAATTCAACAACAAATGAATAGCTAGCCAACCTTAATACCCACCCCCCAAAAAACATGTGCATGCTTGCTTAAAACTAACTTTGAGCTGATCTAGACCAAGCAAAGACCAAAAACCATATTTCTCTACCATGTTCCATCTCCTCTCAGGACACCATGAGGTTGAGACTTAACCATTAAATCGTAATCTAACAAGGACAACTTGAAATCCTCAAGAGGGGTCCCAAACAACACCAAAATACAGGGATAGCTCCTCTGTAATCATTTCTGATAACTCACTTGAAAAGGACCATATTTTTCCCATCTCAGCCTCCTTTGCTTGTTTAGTTAATGAATATGGATTAAAATCTGTCAAAATTCTGACCAGCAGGGCTTGTCAAGATAAACCATTTAGAAAAACATCTTTGAAAAAGAAGATGGTGTTACTCATTCTTTGTTCATTTTGCACTATTTCCATTTTTATGGTTCTATTTTTGTCCAAATTTTTACCATGAATAGCTTCATAGGAAGCATTTTCATGGTTTTTTTATTCAATAACATTTCTCCTGCCAAGTATCTAACCAAACCCTTTCTCATAAACAATTCCATGGACAACATTTCAACCCAAAGTTCAATATAACAAAAGATTGCAGATTTCTTTGAAATCCCTACTCCCAGCTACATCAAGCATTAGCATGCTAGACGGGGGTCTAAAACACATTCAAGCCTTTGTTAGGTTAAAAAGAACCATTCTTTAGCTTCCCAAATGTGGGAGCATTCCAGCTTACTCACCCTCTAGAATTCCCTTCATAAGCAAGACATTGCTCACCCTATGAGAAAGTAGCCAGCCACCATGGGCACGAGCTAGTTCGACGCACAAGTTTAGGAGTTCCTCCAACATTTCCATGATGCCTTAGGCATAGGTGGTTGTTATTACCAAATTACCACAGAAATAACTATCCTATAGAAGTTGATGGCTGCCCTAGTCACCTCGATTAATTCTTGGCTTTGTCCCTCCATTGCTATAACTATCTTCCACACCTTGCTCTCAAGATGGTAGAGACACATCTTAATTGCTTCTACCCCTTTCGTCTCTCATGCTTCCATCCTTATTCCCCTCCTTTTTTAGGTGATGGGGTTAATTAGTTAACACAATATTATTTTTTCAATTTTTACAAATTTTTAACAAAAAATTATAGAAAATCCAAATGATCTTTTATTCCAATGAAATTATCATTATTAGACTCATCTTAATTATTACTTTTCAAAATATAGTTATCTATAAATTTTGACATGCTTCATTTTCAACATATTTTAGCATGCAAACTAATTGCTTCTTCTCTCATTACTTTTATAGTTCAATGTACACTATTTAAAGAAAATGATAAGATTGGATTGTTGTTATGAAAAATAATGCAATTAGAGCCAAAAAAATTAATGGATCTCTTATACATTGTATCAATGAATATTATGTTTTGTTAAGTATAGAACTATTATCATATGGCTTAGTTGCATACTCTATGTTAGATAGTATTTTGTAACTTTTTGTTAAACTTTTTTCAAAAAAAATAAAGTTTGATATTTTGTAGTGCATACTTTGTTTTAACGTAGTGAAGATGCGTTACTAGTTTAATACTGGACCATCACCCTTGATCGATTATGTTAGTCCTATTAAGGCATGATAAGAGTGGTATCAAAGCAAGTGCATACATCTAAGGTGACATCCTAGGTGATTGACATTTGGGTAGTTCATCATAAAGAAGAAAACATGGCAATAAGCCCATTATGTTTTATTATTCATGCTGTGTGATTGTATTATAATTGCATCGAAGATATATATGCATATAATTGTAAGTATAAGAAATGTTAATAAATAGTTAAAACTAAGGTGATGGTGAAGGCCCAATAATATGGAAGATGTTAAGGACAACCAAATAATCAAGAGTAACTGTTGCAAGTTTGGCTAATTTAGAGCAGTACTTGGTAGACGGTAAAGTTGTTCTTGCTCTGTTTAAAGACTGTTTAAATAGTAAAATTTTATGGAGATAGCTTGTTTGAGTTTTTTGGGAGTTGTATGCACCACTGTCAACTAGGCAACAAATAGTAATAAATTGAGCAGTTTACAGCAGAAGGGATTGCCAAATTGTTGACTACGAAGCAAAGATTAAAAATTTGGTAAGTTATGCTCCAGAAATCCTACCTAATTAGAAACAAAGACGATATCTTTTTAGAAAAAGACTACAAAGATTTTTATCAAAAATTTATTGGTGTCATTTCAATATTTAGTATATAGAGATTTAGTAAAAGTAACAAAGGTGGCAAAACAAAATTAGATTTGGCACCAATTTTTTTTAGAAGTGTGTTCCTTTCAAAAGAGTCCTATTTTTTTGGTGTACCATTTCTTAGTGTAATAGTGATCAATACTTTTCACTTGTGAAATAACAAAGAACACCCTTGCACTATTCTGACTTTCTTTTAAGACTTGGTAACGAAAAATGAAATCAAACAAAGATAATTAGCATAGATTTGGAGTCTATCAAAATTAAGCAACAAACAATATTGATCAACATAAAGGCTTTGTTCTTGGTTTTGGTTCGAGGTATGGCATGAAATTTAGTTTTGGTGGTGGTTATTTAGTTAACAATAAGCCATGGTGCACTCGTTGTAGAAGGAGGCATTGGGGCTGATATTTTATGGCAGGGAGAACTCAATGTTTTGTCTGTGATGAACTAGTACATATTATGAGAGCAAGTCCTTGAACTCTAGTGCATAATGTTGAATCAAATGTTAACAAGACTTCTATTGGATCTACCCTTGCTTTTAATAGTACTTCTACAACATTGATTGGTTGAGGTAGAGATCGAGGTCAGCCAACTTAGTCCCATAGTTAGAGAGTCCAATTGACATTACTTGCTTAATCACAATAGGAGACACTACAATCTCCATACGTCATTATAGGTACCTTAGCTTTATAATATTTACTTATTCTAGTTCCTTTTTATTCTAGAGTATCATATTTCTTTATTTGTAGTATGCTGAGTATATTAAACTATATGAATTGGAAGATCCATTCCTTATAAAATTAAGGCAGACAATTCTATTGAAGAAAATAATATAATTTAAGGAAATTTATTAGCCAAATTATTATCAATTCCCATAATTGAATATGAAGATATTATAAAAATAGATTGCCCATCAAGACATTGGGTTATAATAAATTGTTGCCAGAAGACAACAAGGTGTCAAAGGGTAGAAAAACTAATTTACCTTGGAAAGAAGGAAAATTCATAGAGTTTTTACTACTAAAAAAAAGCTAATAAAAAAAGAGCGTGTGATATTTTCGGTAAATATAGAAAACAAAAAAAATCAAGCTACAAGATGTTCCAATAATGTCAATATCAAGATGTATTTTCTCAAGATTTGATAGAGCTTTCTCCAAGTCTAATAAGTGGATGATCTTATTCCATGCATTGAACCTGTATCAAAAGCACCTTATTGTATGGTTGTTGTTGAGGTTCAACAAATGAAAGTACAATTATATAAACTTTAACAAAAAAAGATTTATAAGATCCAGTGTGTGACTCTAAGAAGCTCCTAATTTTTTTTTAAAAAGAAAAATGATAGCCTTCATATGAATACAAAATACAAAGAGTTAAATAAGATAAGTATTAATAATAAATATTCTCTCCTTTAGAGTTGACAATCTAGGTGATTAACCATAAAAGATTTCAATATTTTTAAAGATTGACTTGAGATTAGGATGCCATCAATTAAAGATTAAAAAAATATCAAAAAATTGTATTCAGAAAAAGAAAAGGACATTATGAATATATTCTTTTTGTTGTTTAAGTTAAACAATACATTTTAGCATTCATAGACCTAATAAACAAAGTATTTAAATAGTTTATGGATCAGTTAATGATTGTGCTTATTGATAACATTCTCATGCATTCAAAATGTAAAGAATATACAAAGCATCTACATTTAATGATATAAGCATTAAGGAACATAAGTTATATACCAAATTCTATAAACATAATTTTTGGCTATCTAGAGTAGTAGTGTTTGGTCATGTATTTAAATAGTATATTGTAGCATTCATAGACCTAATAAACAAAGTATAAATAGTTTATGGATCAGTTAATCATTGTGCTTATTGATAACATTCTCATGCATTCAAAATGTAAAGAAGAACATTCAAAACATCTACACTTAAATGTTATAAGCACTTGAGGAACATAAGTTATATACCAAATTCTCTAAATATAATTTTTGACTATCTAAAAGTGGTGTTTGGTCATGTAGTGAACACTAAAAGAATATCAATAGATACCTAAAATGTGTTGGCTATTATAGAATAGCCAAGGTCTATAACAATTATAGAAGTGAGTTTTATTAGTATGATAGGATATTACAAAAAGTTTATAAAATAAATTCAATCAATAAACACCTCCACTTGACTGACACAAAAGACTGCAAAGTGTGAGTAAAGTTCTGGATGTGCAAACAAATTCTAATGCTTGAAAGAGAAATTATATATAAACCCATTTTGACTTTACCAAAAAGTATTAAAGATTTTCAAGTCTACAGCGATACATCATTTCCTGAATCCAAAATGCGTGCATATCTAGCACGGTATGGTAATTGTTGATGCATCTCAACAATTAAGATCCCATGAAAGAAATTATCTTATCTATGATCTACAACAAACAGAAATCTTTTCCATAAATATATAACAATATTATTTATATGACACTAAATGTGGGATATATTTAATTATCAAAATTAAAATAATTTTTTACTCAAAAAAAAATTAATTTTGAAAGTGTCATTAATTAAAGCTGATCAAAGACATTCATTTAAACATTATTTATCACCTTAGAAAAGTGAATACTACGATAGATGCATTGAGTAGAAAAGCAAATTTGAATATGCTACCTTTCAAAGCCAATGATCAACAATTTGCACTTCAGTTAGACTTTGTATCTAGATTTGAATATAGAAATTGATATAGAAAATTTATGAAGGTTGGGCCACTAAATTAACTTTAAGTAATGAAGAAATTTTAGAATATAAAAGAAGGTGGTGTCTTCCAAATATAGAGCATCTAAAGCAACTTTGTTGAAAGAAACTAACTATTCTAAATTATAAATTCATCCAGGAGAGACTCAAATCTATCAAGAGTTAAAATGAATATTTTGATGGATTAGGATAAAAAAGAAAGGTTAAAAAGTGTGGCTTGTCCCTTAGCAAAAAATGAGCATCAATGACTTAGGTTGCTATAAACACTTTTAATATGCAAATAAAAGTAGGAAGATATTGCAATCGTGGTGGGATTGCTCAAAACAAATAAGTCATAGTGCAATTTGGCTGGTTATTGATAACTTGACTTATTTCTTGCTAGTTAAGATTTCTTATTCAACTAAGTTGTTAGCACAGATCTATGTTAAATAGATTGTTTGATATCATGGGATACTAAAGCCAATATATCTTATTGTAATCCCACATGTTCTACACATTTTTGAAGATAGACACACAAATCATTTAATAATAACTATATTATTGCTTTCCATTATGAAACATATGGCAAAACTAAAAGAACACTACAAATCTTAAGAGATCCATTGAAGTTATGTGTTCAGACTTTCAAAGACAATTGACATAATCATTTGCTGAGTTTGTATATAATAATAATTCGAGAAGATTAGAATAGGTGCATAAGAAGATCTACATAGAAATTATATGTTGGTATAAAGAAAAATAAAAAATAATTCCAATTAAGTCGCTTGAAGATAAAACCATTGTGAAAATTAAAATAATATATAAAAGATTGCAAACTATAAAAGAATGTCAAAAGAAACATTTTAATGCAAAGCATAAAAATGTGAAATTTCAAGAAGAGGATCAAGTATTTTTGAAGGTAAGTTTAATGAAAAGGTGGTTTGCTTTGGCAAAAAGGAAAAGTTAAGATTAAGGTACATTGAATATTTTCAGATTGTAGAGAGAAATGAAAAAATTATCTTCTATTTAGGTTTAACATCATAGATTACTACAATTCATGATACATTTCATGTCATCTCTAAGAAAATATACTTCAAATCTTTCCCACATAATCTAATACGATTCAAAAATAATTAAATACAATCATACATAAGTTATGAGAAAAAGCAAGCAAGAATTTTAGCTAGAGAAGTAAAACAACTTAGGAATTAAAAGATTCAAATGGTTCGAGTACAATGATAGAATCAAACAAAAATAGAAGTCAAGAGGTTACGAAAGACATGTTAAAGAAGTACCCTACACTATTCAAAATTTTTAGGATAAATTTTTTAATATAGGAGAATTTTGAAGCACTAAAAAGTGCTATTAAATATGTAATTTAGTATTGCAACTATTGTCCAGTAATGTGAAACGGAGTTTTTTTGTTGTTTTTATGTGATTTACAATATGTTACTTGATTTACATGCAAAAATAAGTAAAAAAAAAGTTTTCAATATTTAAAAAAAATTATTTTCATAAAATACTCATTGAGAAGAGTTTAAACAACAATAATTTTGTCAAAATCAAGAGTCATTTAGATTTTCTACATATTTTTTAAAAGAAACACAAAAATTTTAAAAAAATAAAAAATAACATAATTGTAACTAATTAAGCTCATTGCCTAATAAGGCCCAGGGACAAAGGAGAAACATTAACTTTAATAAGGGAGGAAGACTCAATCACAAAAGAGAGGAAGAGTAGGATGATAGTTGGATGGATAAAGGGAAGAGAAGTGTGGGAGGTAGCAAAGTTGAAGGACGTTAAGAAGCTATTGTTACTAAAGAAAAACCTAAGCAATAGAAGTGGAGGTTATAGTTTGTGTTGAAGTGGAACATAAACATAATTGAAGAAAAGCTAAAGAAATCATGAAAGGTAAAAATTAATTCAAACCAAACTTATGTTTATTGTATTCGAGAATAGGAAATTAGTTTCTAAAGAGCTTTGGAATGATTAAAGATTTAATAAAATTGATTTCATATGATTTTTGGATGTTTCATTATGAACAAGCTGCCATTAGAGAGCTTAAAAGCTCCTTATGAGTTTGATCAAACCAAACCATCTAATCAAGTTGGTTTAATTGAGAGATTGACGACAATCAAATCAGATATCCAATCCATCTATTATAAAGTATGATTGGTCATTCAATCAAAAATAAAGAAACTGATTGAATTAAATAAAAAAAGAAAAATAATTAAAAATGAAAACAAATAAATATATATATATAAGATAAAATTAATAAAATTTGATGGATAAATATGTATTAATTGAAATAAGCGACTTTGGGTAACTAACAAAAGGTGAGAAAATTAACCTATAAATTGAGTAGATGGATTTGATTCAATATGATACCATTGAATGTAATATGATAAACTATAACTAGAAAAATGCTATATTCTTATCTAGTATTGTCAATATAATGTTTTAATTCTTGTTATAGAGTTAGAGATAATAACGATATTTCATTATTATTCTAGTACAAGAGCATGATTGCCTTGTTGATTACATACCATAAGTTTATTAAATACAAGTAATTAATAAGTATAATGAAATAAAAATGTCATAAAATGGAAGTAGTTAAGGTACATAATGAAAAGAAAAATTATGAATGCAATTGAAAGCATGGCTATGTATTATGAGATATGAAAAAATGATTAAAATGAAAAATAGTTTCCATTTGTGATCATACAAGGTAAAACAATGTACCTAATTTATTTTATCATGAAGCCAATCGCATCCATGTCATGGTACATAGTGAGGCAATGCACTTATGATGATGCAAGATATCGTGAAATAAGGTTTAGTATCGCAATTAATTAAAAAATGGGGTCCACTTAATTAACTCACTAGTTAAGAAACAATTTCTTACTTGTGACATGATCATATTTATTTTCTTTCGATGTTATTTAGTATGTTTGATAGATACTTTACATAAATGAAATATAATGTAGTGTATTACTTTAGATTTACCTACTCAATTGCTAGTTTGCTCTTTCCTTATTTACCATTATATTTAGAAGTCCACCACATACTACTCAAGAGAAATGACAAGATTGAAGTATATAGATAGAAGAAATTGTATAATTTTGGCCTTGTAGTATACAATTCATTTAATATCTTATATCAATAGACATGCATATTTTGTTATATACAAGGTTGTTATCACATGCATTAGTTGTGTAATCTATCTTAGTTTTTGTAACGTTTTATGCTAAAGTATTCAAAAGAAAAGTTTTAAATTTTCTTTTAATGAATTACTAGTCTTGACTTCAATCATCTTTTTGCTCCTCTTTACAAGGAGAGCCTTTTGTTGCCCATGTCACTCAACACCATCCTTCAAAAGCTAGTGGCTTGCCTAGGTTCCAAGGCAACCCTTCCCTTAACACCTTTCGCATCCTGTGCAACTCATCAAACACCACAACCCATGATCATTGCCTAAAAGTTCCTGTCAAGGCTTTTGCCCAAAGAACCTTCTCAACTACAATTATACGATTTGATCAAGACCTCTTCTATCCTCTTGCTTGAGGGTTCCTTGTTCCCTTACTCATTTGACAACTATATCATCCTAATCAACTTCAAGTAAATCTCCAATCCCTCCTTGACAAACAGGTGGTCATGCGTTTAGGCATTCCACCAAGTTATTCCTAAACCAAGACATCTCCTAACCTACTCACACTGACCTTTCTTACCTCCCCGCTTGGACAAGGCACCAGCTCTAAATGGCAAGCTCCTCTTCAAGTAGAGCTCCAATTGTTTGTCTACTAGTTATGACCAATCTTGATCCTTATTTAGAGCTCAAACTCATTACCTTTAGTGGTTTTTCATCCATTTCAAATTTGATGGCTCTCATATCATGTCAATTGACTCTTATGTTATCTCAATTCTAAAGATGATTAATGGAGTTTTCTTGTCCAAGAAGCTCAACTTTTACCATTTTCTAGGAAAAAAAAAGAAATAGGTTTTGAGGGCTTCCATATATTCAAGAGCAAAATTCTTACCCCCAACCCTGCCTTGTCTCTTCTTCCTCCTTTTTTATAAGAATAAAAGTTGTTCCCCACTGAGTAATGCTGTTCACATTGGAGCAAACTCTCACGTTGCACACAGCGAGATAATGAACGTCCTTTCTACCATTTTTGTTTCCCCTTTGGGTTTTCTGCATTATCAAAAAGCTTCACTCTCATTCTCCTGTTTCTTTGCACTCTAATCATTTTTCTCTCCTTTTGGGTATTCTGTAACTCGTAGATTTTTTAACCTTACACTCTTGCGTGGACTTGCGGCTTGTACGATTCTAGGCCCTCTATCAACAACAACAATACTTTCAAATAAATAGCTCTCCAATTCATCTTTAAAAAGCTTATTTTCAACCACAAATGACGGAATACAGAGGCAATGTAAACAAATCGGTCCTGTTTCTGCATATTCTAACGCACAACCATATAAAGAAAATCAAAGCAAAGCATCGATAGAAGGAGTGCACGACTCAACGGCCTAATAAAGTTGTCATTGAAAACCAAAAGAAAAGAAGAACATGAAATTGACTGCGGGTCAGATCCATGATAAAACACAGAAGAAAAAAAAACCATATAATCGACAACCAACCATTCGCCTAAAAAGATCAGAGGCCAAGCATATACGGAAATGCAAACCTTAAGAACGCTTAGCTTTGAACCGACAGCACGATACATGATCGAAGCACTGGCGAGATCAGAACCACCAAAAGGATTCGCGCTCTTCCTGTGCCTGAGCTGAAATTAGAGCAAAGGCGATGATGGGTTGATTCCTGCCGAAGACCACCCAGAAGAAGAAACTTTCTCGAAGATTAGTGGAAAGATAACATAATGCCAAGAGTCGTTTATCTAAGGTGAACCTTGCTTGCGATGCTCCGGTCCAATCGTACATAATAATTATAATTTTTTAAGAAATTAATATATATTATAATTATAATTAATAAAAAAAATAACTATTTAAACGGTGCTCCAGTTTCTATTAACAAGAATCAACTACCGAAATGAATTCTCGTTTTTTTTTAATGTTTTTTAACCTGGAACTTGTATTTTCTTTTAAGTATTTTTTATTTTGCATTAATATATTATTATGTTAAATTATCTTTTGTTGATCACAAAAGTTGACGCATGCATTCTTTCTCTGTTGAATCTAACATAAAAGATGTTGAAATCATTACATGCAACATCTTTAAAGCACATTACTACATAATAGTTTTCAGTATTATCTAACATGTGATCTTGCATCAATATTAAATAATATTAATACAATAAGAATTTAAAATATAATAAAATGTATTTTATAAGCCATTGATGATTGCTATGTGTGAGTATTATTGAGGAACGGCTCTCAAGTTTTAGGCCTCGAGAGTATAGTCAAACCATTTGATGATTGCTATGTGTGTAACATCCCTATTCTATTCTGAAGTGTATTTTATTATTATTAGAAAACAATTTGGATTTTTAGATATATTTTAGATTTTTTTAGAATTATTTTGTAATTCTTTGAAAAATTATACAATGTTAAAAGGAGGTTGGACACCTCTAAAAGTGAGAAAATTTTGATAAATAAATTATATAAATTATTTGAACCCCCAAAACATCAAGTTGGTGAAATCAATTTTTAAGTGACAAACAACAAATTTGTGATTAAAAAGGAACTATTCATAAGCTTCAAAAAGTCTTTAAAATTATTAAAAACATTAGATAGATTAAGAAAAAAATAATGAAAATTTATTGGAACATAAAAATTATAATTATGAGCTTAAGAAATTTTTCTTAATTAAAGAATGGGGTGTGATAAGTATGGAATTAAAATTTGAAATTGCTTTTTAAAAAAATAACGAAGATTTATAAGTATTTTTAAGTTTGACAGCATATTGAAAATATTAAATGCAATAGAAAAAAGTGTAAAATTTGACAGACTAGTAGAGTTTGTCAATTAGATACACATAAAATTAGTCAATGAATTTTTAGATGTCAAATTGATAAAAAAATATATAACAAATATTAGATTTATCAAAGCTTAATTAAAATAAAATTTAATTAATTCTAAATTCTTAGATCCTTGACCAACATATGGTGACATAGATTTGACGCAACAGTGATCCGAATTAATGAGAAATCAAGCGACAGAAGGTGACAAGGCATCCAATCGAGGTGTAGTCGTTTAGAGAGATTTGAGTCATTAACTACATGAAAAAGTATCAAATGCATATAAAAGGGAAGTAAATCAATCAAGTAGGAACTTTTAAAAATTTAGAGAAATCTTATCAAGTGAAGAGCATAAGAGAGAGGAGAGAGAGATAAAATAAAGAGTTGATAAAGATTTAAGAAGAAATTCTATTAAAATCATGTTGGAGAAGCAAATTCTATTTCACATACAGTACATTAATTGACGAAAGTGCTTTGTGGTGACAAATGGTGTGAAGAGAGAACATAAGTGGTGAATGTATAATAATATAATGGAAATCATAGTATAATATATATATATATACACACACACACACATAAAGAGATGAATGCAGAAATATATAATAAAAAAGACTGTTTGTGAAATGATTTAATTCGTGCACTTTATCACACAACTATATCATTGTGAAAACTCTAAATAGTAAAATGCATGATTATTGTGCAAAATGGCATTACGATACAAAAATGAGTATAATAAGGTGAATAGTTTTAACAACCAAATATTTATCATAACCTAAGGTAGAACAGATCATAACATATGAGAATGTCTACTCATGCTCATCTCACCACCTAGATTATTTAATTCTTTTTAGATTTGAAATCCTATAATGTAGACATGTGTAGAATGTCTTCTTTGACCTTTTAAGTACAGTTTTTCATATTTTCGTATATTCTTTCTAAGTTTGACATTCTAGATTATTCATTTTCAACAATTCTTGGCCAAAGATGTTCAAGTACGTTATTACCACTCTTATAATGAGTTAAGCCAGCCATTCTTGGGTTCAATACTATGTCATTTATTTATTTTTCTTTTTCATTGGTTTTGAAAACAAATTTTAAAAAAAATAACATTATCATATAAAAACTATCTGCATGCTCAAATTCAAAATTTATTTAAAAATATAATTGAAGCATTTTGAAACCTTTACTTTTTTAAAATTTTTAGCAAATACACTTAATAAACTTTAAAATTGTTTAAAACACATTGTTCATGCAAAGATAAATAAAAAACTAAAATTGTTTAAACTAAGTAAAATATAAAACTAACATATCCAAACAAAGAAAATGGATGTCTATATCACATAATATCTAATACAATTGATAATATAAGTAAAATAATAATCGGATTAAATATTTTTATGCTATCTTTCATTGATCTATAGTAGTCCTTTGATAGTCTTATTTTTTACTTAAGAATATTAAGTCAAAAACAGGTTCAATCAATCAGACTCTTGATGCTATCTTTCACTGATCCATAGTAGTCCTATGATAGACTTATTTTAACCTAAAAGTGTTAGGTCAAAAGTAGGCTCAACCAATTTAACTCTTGATGCTATCTTTCATTGATCAATATTAGTCATGCGGTAGTCTTATTTGACCTAAAAGTGTTAGGCCAAAAGTATGTATAAATAAATAAAATAATACAAATTTTAGGTCATCTTATATGCTAGATTAATATCACACATATAATGTAACATGTGAATAAGCAATATAAATGAAATGTCAATTTCTATGTAAAATCATTTCAATTATTTTGCTTTGAAATTAGCTTTAAATAATTATACTAATAATATGTTCTCTTACATAATATATCACATGTCAAATTAGACATTGACAGTATGTTTAATAAACATAAATAAAATTACTTCTCAAGTCGATTAATCCAATTCTTTTCCAAATGGGGTTACTAAGCTTCAAACAACATTGCATCAATTTGATATACATAGATATAAGCTTACTTATATTCCCATTATAGTAGTCATTTCAAAATTTTGTACCTCATTAAGAATTCTTCATTCTTTTTCTAATTACTACAATATTACTATAATACATTTCTCTTAATTCTTATAGTTTTTGTATAACTACTCTTAGTTCTTCCAAATTTTGATAGAACTCTTTTCTCTTTTCTTCTCTAATGTTTAGCTCACAACTAAAACAATTTCCAATAATTTTTGCTAAATTGTTTCATGAGATGCCTCATCTTCTTATATAACTTGGAACACATCATTTCCTCTTCTTGGGCCATGACCTTTCAAATGACACCTCCTTACCTTCCCACCTTTTATAATCTTATGATTTGGTATCATTTTGCACCACTAATGCTTGAATTTCCTTCATTGATTCATGTATTAGGTATTTAGGAAAAAAAAATAGGATTTTAGAATATTAATTAAATTCTTATTTAAATTTAACTTAGATAACTCTTTAATTCTTTGTATTTCCTTATCAACTTGTGCTCCAAAAATTTGTCAACAATTTTTATTAATATTTTCTTAATGAGCTCTACTCATCTCCAGAATTAGACAATTTTTTTGCTACATTAAATATTTTTAATAAATGTTTAAATATGAAGTAGTTTAAAATTATTATTTAATAAAAATATTTTAATTTTAATTTTATGACCATCGCACTACCTTTCAGTGTCTATAAATTTTCATTAAACTTATCTTAATAAGATCTAAGTCCTCATAATTTTCATTATTCTTTGAGTCTATATATTATTTTTATGAGTTTTATATATTTTTTTAAACTTGTAAATAAATTATTATAAATTTCATAACCTTTTTTTTAATTAGTAAAAAATTCAAAATTTTGCCAACTTAATATCATTAACTTCTAGATAATTGTATATTATTTTTTTTATCTCATTCTCTTCTTTTAAAATATCACACCTTATTTTAACAATATGCAATTTTTTCAAAAATTAAGAATTAATCGTAAAAAAGATAAAAAATTTCAAAATTCACAAGAGTTACTATAATATAAAATGGTATTTTATTTTTATAATTTGAGATGTTACACACCAACCTAAATACAAATATTCCATAATTATGACTCTTTCATTTTATTTTCGAAACATGTTTCAGAATAAAAGGTCACTTTTGATAATAATTATTTTTCACAGTTTTTAAAATTAGATCATATAATTTACAATCAAACTATCATTCTTAACTACTTTTTATCTTTCTCTAATTCCATCTATACAAATAATAAATTTTTTTAATAATATTTGCATTTCTTCCATCTTTTTTTACTAGGTGCTTTAATTCAACATAATATGATATGTATAAAATAATAATAAAAGCAATTAACATTATCTCTTGACTTGCTCAAATAAAAAAAACTAAGTATCAACTTATCCTTTATAATCATGCTCAAATAATTTTAAAAATAATCATCTAATGATGATAAAAATAACCAAACCAACCATATTCTTATTTCTCAAATAAAAATCTTAATTTTTATTAAGATTATTATGTATCAAAATATATCATAACAAATATATATATGTATATATGTGTGTGTGCGTGTGTTTGTGTATGTATGTACATATTTGAAAAACTATTTATTTTAGTTTTTTTAATAATAAAATATGTATTTTTCTATCTTTTTTTTAAATCCCAATTTTTGTCACTTTAAAAGGCGTATTTTTAAGGGTTTTAGGTGATTATGTGTGAATTATCTGATTAATTATTTAAAAGCAATAGTCTAAAGATTTGGTTCAGTGGATACAACATGATAGTTTTTTGCGAAATCTACAGTAACATATCAGCAACTATTGCAACATGGTAGTGTTCAACTAAATCTACAGTACCGATTGGCATCCACAGCACCTGATGGCATTTGCTGAAACTTGATTGATGATTGCGGTGTTAGGATAGTTAATGACGATCTGAGTAGAATGAAACAATTGTTGGAAGATGAGAACAATTTTTAATTGTAAACTTGAAATGAGCAAAGGGTTGAAATAGAATAAGAAATAACATTAGGTTTCATAAATGATAAATTATAGTTTTAAATGATTTGAAAATTCAAACATTATTTGGAGGTATTTCTTTATACATTTGACTTCGATTTGGTCTAAATTTATCCCGAATTTTTTTGAAAAGTTCCAATTATAATAATCCTTTTGATATAATTTGCTTTGCATTAGTTGATCCCCTGGTTTATCGTAGCCTACCTTTTTTTCTATATATGCCAATTAAAAGCCCAAACTTGAATATTAAATCTTAAATTCGAATATTGGCATTACATGCACAGCAAAAACTGTAGCATTCTTAAGTCTTGTTTCATTCTTTACAGCAATTTGCTTGCCTTTTCTTATTCCTTTTTTTTTACTTAATTTTGACATAATTACAAAATTATTATTTTGGCATGATTACTTATGTCTTCACGTGCAATTATAAAAGACTACTTTCCACATATATGTTGAAGGTAATCTTTTTGATATCAATAGTTAAATTTTAGAAAATTTAATAATCTAACTTTGTCAAGATTCTGCAAGAAAAAATTCAAATTTGAAGATTTTTTGGTTTTCTTGTGGATATTTTTGGTTTTCTTTTTCTAATTATTTTATAAGAATTAATAATATGTTTGTTTAATTTATTTCAACTTGATAAATTATTACTTAAATTTATTTTGTCAAAATCTATTTTTAAAGATTTTTTTTACTAAATTTTGATTTCACTTTAAAAAAATCATTTTTTCACACTTTTTTTGTTAATTCAATGAGAAGCTAGCAAACATAGCCTTCCTCATTACATTTTGCATTTAAAAAAATGAAATAGTATGTGCAACATTTGTCCTTGAGGAGAAGTATTATGTCTACACTATAATTAAAGCTGTTATGTGTATCATTTTGATATTACGAGTAGCCACGAATATAATGTTGTCTGTGGTTACTATAATAATGTGAGGCATTTGATGAAATATATAGTAACTGATTAGTAAATACAATAACATGATAGTTTTTGGCAAAATTTACAATAACATGGTAATAGTTATAATAAAATAAGGTTGTTAAACTAAATCTATAATAATCAACTAATGTTCACAATACATGATGGCATTTGGTAAGACTTGATTAATAATTGTGGCGTTAAGATAGCCAATGATGATATGAGGATAAGGAAATAAATGATGGAAGATCATAATGATTTTTTATTGGAACCGAAAAGGGATGAAAGTCAACGCTAGACTTTGTAAAGAGGATTTTTTATGCACGTATAAACATCATAAAAACTTTCTTATTTATAAATTATGACGAACATAAGATATTTTTAATTACATTATAAACGTTTATATCTAAAACAAGAATAAAGTTCTTATGACAAATGAAATGTCTAATTTATATCTCTTTAAAAAAGCTAATAAAATAATAATTAATGAAGTTACAAAAATGAGAATATGTGCTAAATATAAAATAAGAAATAACATTAGGTTTCATAAATAATCAATTATATCTTAAAATTATTTAAAAATTCACAAGCATTATTTGGATCTATTTCTTATGCATTCGACTCTAATTGGTTTAAATTAATTCCGAATCATTCTTGAAAAGTTTCAATTGTAATCATCTTTTTAATATAACTTATTTTGCATTTGTCGCTCCTTAGGTTTATTTTAACCTACCACTTATCCTTTTATCTTTCAAATTCATTATTTTTGTCCCCTTTCTTCTATATATGCTAATCATAAGCCTAGACTTGATTATTAAGTCTCATTTTCTAATATTGACATTGCATGTACAAAAAAATATAGCATTCTCAAGTCTTGTTTTATTGTTTACAACATTTTGCTTGCTTTTTTTTATTTCTTTTTCTTTTACTTAATTTTGACCTAGTTACAAAATTGTTTGTTTGGCATAATTACTCTTATCTTAACCCATAGGTTCAATATTATAACATTTTTAAACAAATATAAAAGACCAATTTCTAAGTATATGTTGAAGGTAATATTTTGATATAAATAGTTCAATTTTAGAAAATTTAATAATCTATATTTGTCAAATTTTTGAAAAAAAAAATTCAAATTTGATGATTTTTTGGTTTTCTTATGGGCATTTTAAACAAGAGTTTTATGTTTCATCTGATTTTCCTTTTTCTAATCATTTTATAGGGATAAATATAATGTTTGTTTGATGTATTGTATACATGAGGAAAATATTATCGATTTAAATTTCTTTACATAAATTAGCACTTTAAAGATTTCCTTTTGTCAAATTCTATTTTTAACAAATTCTTTTATTAAACTTTGATTTCATTTAAAAAAAATATTTTTTTTTTCACACTTTTTTTTAATTCAATGAAAAGCTAGCAAACAGAGGCTTCCTCATTACATCTTGCATTTAAAAAAAATGAAATAATACGTGCAATATTGTCCTTGAGGAGAACTGTTATGTCTGTTCTGCAATTAAAGCTGTTATGTTCATTATTCTGACATAATGGCACTGCAATCATTCAAAGGCTAACAGGAAACTTTTATGCATATGTATCCATTGTTAAATGAATTGTGCCAACTAACGTCCTTCTTGCTATTGTAGCATATTCAAGTGTTACTTTATTGTTTACAATATTTTGTTTGCTCTTTCTTATTCAACTTTCTTAATTTTGACCCATCTGCAAAATTGTTATTTTGACTGGACCTGCAAGTTCAATATCATAGCATTCTTGTACAAATATAAAAAGTGAATTATCATTTGATATGAAAATTGAATTTTAGAAAATTTAATAATCAATGTTTGTCAAGTTTTTTGCAAAAATATTCAAATTTGAATATTTTCAATGTTTAAGGTGAGCATTTTAATTAAGAGTTTGATATTAAATCTGGGTTTTTTCTCATTATTTTATAAGGATAAATAATGTGTTTATTTGATGTATTGATTTCAACTTGTTTGCATAAGTTACCACTTCAAAAGTTTCATTTTGTCAAATTCTTTTTTTAAAAATATTTTCCACTAAACTTTGATTTCATTTTTAAAAAAGCTTTTTAATTTTTCTTCACAATCTTTTTTTATTAATTCAACGAAAAGCTAACAAAGAGAGCCTTCCTTGTTACATTTTGCGTATGAAAAAATGAAATAATATGTGCAAGATTTGTTCTTGAGGAGAAATGTTAAGGCTTACTACGATTAAAGCTGTTATGTTCATTATTCTAACAGTGGAAAACTGCAATCCTTCAAAGGCTTTAACTCGAAACTTTACTGCATACGTATTCATTGTTCATTCAAAGCTGCTCTTCACAAGTAACATCTAATCTAAAAATATACAACAGTCTGCTCTTTATGAGGTTCCAATTCTGCCAACCAACGGCCATCAAGATACATTAAATTGTGATCTGTGACACATGTAGGGTGAAGTACTTTTTAGCTTTGAACCATGAATAATTCCAAACAAATTATTTTTTTAATCAAAAAAGCTTTAATGCCCTTGAAGGGAAGTCAAGGTTCCAAGTTACATGCCCTTTTACATTTATTTTGTTTCATAATATAAAATTGCAAAAGGCTTGAACTTGAGTGATAAATTTCAAAGGAATATGGTAGATGTCTTCAGATTAGTCTTCTCCTTCCTGCTGCTCCTACAGCCATGGCCAAGAACATCGTCTTCAGCTGCAAGCTTGCCTTGTCACTCGTCGTCCTTTCTCTCTTCCTCCTCACAGCATTCAGCTGTTCCAAAGCTGAGGTCAAGGGTATGTTCGTGTTTGGGAGCTCTTTGGTTGACAATGGGAACAACAACTTCCTGAAGAACTCCACCGCCAAGGCTAACTACTCCCCTTACGGTATAGACTTCCCCCTCGGCCCCTCGGGGAGATTCTCCAATGGAAGGAACACCATCGACGTTCTCGGGGAGCTTCTCCACCTTCCCGGCTTCCTTCCTCCCTTTGCCGACCCGAGAACCGAAGGAGCCGAGATCCTCCATGGAGTGAACTTCGCTTCAGGAGGTTCTGGTATTCTTGATGAAACTGGAAGCTTAGCTGTAAGTACTTGGAAAACGTAGTATTTAAAAATGAGTTGTGGTGAGCATGGAGAAAAACAAGTAACCGTTGTTTTAAAAAGGTAAATAGTCATTTCAAAGGCTTGGTTGTGCTTCAGGGTGAGGTTTTGAGCTTAAACCGGCAAATCTGGAACTTCGAGAACAAGACGCTGCCAGATTTGAAAGCTCAGCTCAGGGGAAGAGGAGACGACGGGTTCTCCGACGGTTTCCTATCCGAATACCTGTTTGTTATCGGAACAGGTGGGAACGACTACCTGCTGAACTACTTCGTTCCCGGTCAGACCCAAAAACCTTCGCTCCTTCAGTTCACGCAGCTTCTCGTGTCGCAGCTGACACGACAACTCAAGGTACAGTGATTTCATACCAACGTTCAATTTGGCATATTATTCGTCTTCCCATTTCGTGCAGAAACTGTACGACGTAGGAGCCAGGAAATTTGTCCTCTTCTCCATCCAACCAATCGGCTGCATTCCTGTTGTAAGAGCAAATCTTCCTGTAAGCAATGGAAGCTGCATTGAGCAACTTAACGAGGCAGCCCTTCTCTTCAACGACGACCTCAAAGCATTGGCCACCAACTTGAAGCTTCTTTTGCCTGGTTCCAACCTGGTCTTCGTCAACTCCTATCACACAATGAGAACTTTCATTGACGAACCTCTGAGCTATGGTAAGTTCTATTTTCAAAGTTATAAATAATAGTTATGCTCTCAAAAAAGATTCTATGAAAAAAGCTTCTGAAAAAACAATTTAATGCAAGTAAAAATAGTTGATGTTGATAAATGTTTTATTTTCTGTAGGTTTTTCCGATGGAAGCACAGCTTGCTGTGAGCTACCATCTCATACGCCAGAAGCTATACTATGCAAGAGAGAAGGGATGGTGTGCAGCAATCGGACGGCCCACGTCTTCTTTGACGGGCTCCACCCAACGGATGCCGTCAATTTCAAGATAGCTCAGAAGGCGTATAATTCATGCCTCTTGGAAGATGCATATCCCTCCAATGTTAAACAACTAGCTCAGTTATAACTAATTCATTAATTAATTACTTGCTGTGGAGTGGATATTTCCTAGTTAAACTTGTTTATCTTCTTTTTAATGGATTAATTCTCATGCCATAAAAGCAATATGTTATAAATATACTTACATGTCGATATTATGTTTATATTTTGTGAGGTGATGTTTGGTTGAATGTAGTTTTAGTGTTATCTAATCTAATATAAAAAATGATGTTTGTTTTTTCAATGTTATTAACTATGGTTATATACATTTATCATTTAATTAAATAAATGTTATACTTAAATTTTGTTTGATACATTATTTTCAAGTTTAATTTTTAAATAAAATATATTTTTTAAATGTAATCACAAGTTTGACTACTTTTGTATTGAAATATATATTTTTGGAAGTAAGAGATATTATAGAAACATTATAAATATTATATTTTATTAAAAAGTTAAAAAAATCAGCTTAATTATTTGATTATGTCTTTTTTGATAATGTATTCATTAAATATAATTCTTTAATAAAATTTAATATTAATATTTTTATTTTTTATTAATTATTTTTAAATTTGATATTATTTATGTTAAATGTAATATTATATATTAGAGTTGTAGGATGGTGGATTATATTTTATTTTAGAATAGTTTATAAGTTTAAGAAATATATAATTTTAAAAATTATAGAAGTATATTATATGTTTTAATATATAATTACACAACTTATAAAAGTTAAAAACAAAAAAAAAAAAAGAACGATTAAAAGGAAGCTCTCAATCTCAATTTTTCTATGCTCCCAAATGTGTAGCTATTATAGGAGCATGATGTTTAAGGTATTCGTTGTATTATTTTAGTCAATATCATTAATAAATTTTTTTTTTTTTTTTGTAAATTATTATTATTTTTTATGTTATAATAAAAAATTTTAAGGTATTTGTTGTATTATTTTAGTCAATATCATTAATAAAAAAATTTTAAATTTTTTTTTGTAAATTATCATTATTTTTTATGTTATAATATTACATGAGTAGTTTGATATTTTGATGTCTACAAGTCTAAATAATATTATTTATATATTTTGCATGACTAATAACAAAATCTTTAGATAAGATTCGAAATACTTGTCTAATAATTCTTAAATACTTTCTTTGTTTCTTTGTTGCATTAGTAATATCTAACAAAAACCTATCCTGAAAAATGTTGATATAAGGACTATCATATGTAATTTTTAATTAAATATATACTCTTTTTAAAAAAAATTCTTCATTTTCATGCAAGAAAGATGTAACACTAGCCAACAAAGAGGATGAATTAAATTTTTTTTAATATAAATCTGTTTTTTTTTGTTGATATACGATAGTGAATTAAAATTCGTGAATAACAAATATAAGGAAAATATTATAGTTTAATTAACTTTATATATTTTTTAAATTAATTCGACTTATTTTCCTCACTTATACTCGATTCCTTCTGAGGTCTTCAATCAAGGTTAATGGCCGCGGCTGAGCGCGGAACGGCGACTTCAAAAAGGCCATGAGGACCTCCCTCCTCCGTTCTCTGCCACCCTTATCTCCCGCTTTCCTTCCCAATGTCGTATTCCTGCGTCCCCTTGCCACGTGCTACAGCGGTCGGGTGGTCCGCACCGACTCGTTGGGTCGTGAAATCGTTGTCGAACTCGACCCTCCGGACCTCTCATGGGACTCCCGTGGCTTCTTCATCCCCAGACGAGATCTCATCTGCCACATCTACAACCTCCTCCAAGCACCCGCCTCCCCAACTTCCGACCCGTTCCTTGATGTAGCTGACTACCTCCAAACGCTAACGCTAGTCCTAACCCCTGCTGAGGTCAGCGAAATTCTCAAGTCTCTCCGTTCCCCCGGAATTTCCCTCGAGTTCTTTCACTTCGTTAAAGCGCTCCCTGGATATCGCCATGATTGCTTCACCTACAACCGGATTCTTGCTATTCTTTCCCGTTCGGGTGTGGAGAAAGATGTCATCGGTCGGATGCTAGCGGACATGGAGAAGGAGGGAATCAAGGGGAATATCTCGACGGTGAATATTTTGATTGGGGTGCTGGGAGGTAGTGAGCTTGATCGGTGCTTGGAGCTGGCCAAAAAGTGGGATTTACGGTTCAATGGATACACGTACAAATGCTTGATGCAGGCCTATTTGAGATGTCGTGACGTGGATCGGGCTTTTAGGGTTTTTGTGGAGATGAGGAGGAAAGGGTATAAATTAGATATTTTTGCTTACAATATGCTGCTGGATGCATTAGCGAAAGCCGATAAGGTAATCTTTACTACAAAGATGACTTGCCTCAAAAATATATTTTGAATTGCTTGGCAATATTAAAGGAAGCGGCTTGTTAGCTGTTCTGTGTAATTTCTGTATATATTGTCCAACATCTTTCTAGAATGGTCTTTTAGGTTAGGGGTTTGGATCCTTAAACAGCCGCACTACCCGCTCTCTCTAATCCGGAGGACTAAGTTTTTTTTCCATGTGATTCAAAGTTTCCATTTTTTTGGTAATGCAGAAGGTAGTCTCGTAGGCTGGCTTGGAAGACTTGTTCAGATGTATTTTGTAACATTCCTGAAAGTTTTTTGCTCTTATTAATTTTGTTTGTCATGCACTTAATCATGGTGTGCATGTTGAATTGAGTAACTAATTTGTAGGTAGATTTGCCATTATTGAAAATGTTCATGCATTGCAAAACCTGTTTTTTGACATGCTTTTGTACTCTTTTCTTAAAAATGGTGTCTTCCAGAACTGCCCTAGGCTGTCCTTTTATTCTAAGATTTTCTTCTGTGGTTTTTTTTCAACAGACTGACCAGTGTGACGAAGTGTTTGCAGACATGAAGCAGAAGAACTGTGAACCAGATGAGTACACATATACAATTTTAATTAGAATGTCTGGAAAGATAGGAAAAATAGATGATTTCCTTGCTTTTTTTGACAAAATGATAAGAAAGGGATATTCATTAAACCTTATTGCATATAATACCATGCTTGAGGCACTCGCAAAGAACAAAATGGTAGACCAAGCTATCCTTCTTTTCTCAAAGATGATTGGAAGGGACTGTCGGCCGAATGAGTTTACTTACTGCGTAATTTTGAAAATGTTGACAGCACAAGATCAATTGAATCGGCTTGAAGAGGTTGTTGAAATGTCCAAAAATTACATGAATAAAACAATATATTCCTACTTAGTTAAAGCATTAAGTAAATCTGGCCATGCAAATGAGGCCCATAGTTTGTTTTGTAGAATGTGGAACATTCATGAAGGGGACAGGGATGCTTATGTGTCAATGTTGGAGACTTTATGCTATGCTGGAAAGACAATGGAGGCAATTGATCTGCTAGATAAAGTTCATGAGAAAGGAATATCTACGGACACCATTATGTACAATATGGTATTCTCAGCACTTGGTAAGTCGAAGCAGCTGTCGTATATTCAAACTTTGTATGAAAGAATGAAGGCTGATGGACCTTCTCCTAACATATTTACGTATAATATTCTCATTTCAAGTTATGGTAAAATGGGTTTAATTGATAAGGTATTGGAACTTTTTGAGGAGATGGATACCGGTGTTTGTAAGCCAGATATCATCAGTTATAATTCCCTGATTAACTGTCTTGGAAAAAATGGTGATCTTGATGAAGCTCATATTCGGTTTAAGGAGATGCAAGAGAAGGGCTTGAATCCAGATGTTGTGACATACAGCACCTTAATTGAATGCTTTGGTAAAGTCAATAAAGTTGAGATGGCTTGCAGGTTGTTTGATGAAATGCTATCTGAGGGATGCCATCCTAACATCGTCACTTATAACATTTTGCTTGATCTTTTGGAGAGAACTGGAAGAGTTACTGAAGCTTTTGAGCTATATGCAACCATGAAAGAACAGGGGCTAACTCCAGATTCGATAACGTATGCAATACTTGAGCGCATGGAATGCTCAACACACAAAACTGTAAGGATGCGCAAGCAAAGTCGCATTACTGGTTGGGTTGTTAGCCCCTTAAGATGAGCTAACAAAACGATGATGAAAGTTAAACAAAACTGTAAACTCTGATATATGTGTTTTGTACTGCTGAATTTGTATGATTGTAGAACATTTGTGAAATTCACAGATTTCTATACTTGAAGTAAAAGAAGAGAAACCATTTTGCATTGCTAATTAGTCTGTTGCGTATGCTTCAACCATTAGAGGTTCTTATTATTGTGTTGCTTATGACAGCAGCACTATTGATCCCAAGGAACTGTTTTATGATGGTGGTTTCCCTGCACCAGATCGAGGCCTTTTGGCCAAGCCTCTTGGTGACTTTCTCAAGTGCTTGACATGATTCTCTATATCTAATTTCATTTATGAACTCTCACATGTTTTGAAGAGTTCTACTGTCTGAATGGCATTCATCAATCCTATGATTTTGTAAGAGTTGTTACTTGTTGGTTCTTGTTAGAGATGATTAGATGAACTCCTCGGCTGATGAATGAGACATTGTTTACACATGTTAAGAGGATGATGGAAGAGTATGAAAGCTTGACATAGTTGAGATGAACGTATGGGAACGCATTGAATTTTGAAGTGAATTCATTGATTTAGAGTGATACTGACCTTGATAAAACTCAGATAGTCTGTTTACTGCTGTTTGCAGAAGAAATCAGGAAGGTATATCCTAACAAGGTCAGGCTGCACTTAATGAGCCTGATTCATGATAGCTGAGCAACTTGGAATACAAACTTTTCACTGCATTGATGTATTCGTAGTTTGTGTTCTATTGGAACCTGATCTTGGAAAGGCTCATCCAAGATTTTTGGTCGACTTAGTGGGCTGTAGCAGGTTTGTATACAATACGTCAATTTATTGCTTTTGCAGCCAAGTGTTTTGCAGAAGTCTTTCGTTACTAAGAGACCAAGTTTTGTGAATAATGTGATGAGCTTCTAGCTGGCTGCATTTTTTTTATCAATCCAAGGTTCACATGATCTACACTTAGCTATTAAGTTCAGGGAAGCATGTTGACTACATTTATATTTTCCACCAAAGATGCAAGATTCAGTGTTAATTAATGAACATGTGGATCATACTTTTATATATTGGAATTGTACGTCTTGATCACAAAATGTATAGTTGCATGCATATTTAATTGCTAGATAATATGCAATATGTATTCAATAAAGAAAGCGAACTGTTTTAGACTGATTTGGATCACCCGAGGTTGGTACGCAGTTGTAGGCCTCCCTTTTGATTTATTTTTTTGTTGAGGGGAATAAATCCGTTTCCCTTTTATATTCCCCTCCTCCCATCTCTCCCTTGTTGAAACCCTAATTATTGTTGCCCTTTTCTCTTTCCATCTTCCACATCTTCTTGGTTGAAATCCTAGGTCAATGTTGACTCATCCTTTAGCAAGACAATTGTCATCAATGGTGCTGCTATCAAGGGCTGTTGCCAGCTCCATCCATTTCTCTCTTCTTTTCTGACAATGTTGCCATAGAAGGGTGTCTTTGAGGGCAAAGATTGAAGGAACATTTGGTTGAAGATTTAACAGAAAAGGTGTGATCTCTTGGCAATTTCAAGGAAGTCGAAACACAGTTTCTTGGTGAGCTTCGGAAGATAAGGCGAGCGAAAGGATGGTGGGGCGGTTAGGCTTCGGTTGAGTGGTAAAAGCGCTTTATCAAAACTTGGCCTCTCTTCTAACTAGCTTGTGGATTTTCTACGGGCCTAAAGAGAGCTGAGCATTGAGTATTGTAGGTTCAAAGTCTAAAAAAACTCATGCAGTTATAATTGCAATTAGTTTCCTAGCTAATAGCAAGAAAGTGAAACATAGTCCCACACAACTAAATGATTACGTACTTGTTAATGTTGTTGCACAATCAACATTTTAGCAAAAATTTAATGAATATTCCAAAGAAAAATCCGCAACCTTTGGATTGGACTCCATGTCTAGCAAGGATATTTATACTTGCTCTGCACGCTAATGTGCAATTTGCTTATGCAACATTGAATAGCGATCAACAAACCTTGCAGTAGAAGTTGGAAGATAGAATTGCTGATGAATGTATGGATGAGGATAACTTAAGCCTGGGTGATGAAATAGAATATGAAAGCAAATGTTCTCCCTGTGGATTGAGTCAGACAAAAACAAAGATTAGTTAATGGAAGTTTGCAATTGTATGGCCCAAGTTGGCTAAGAATGAATACAGGAAAACTTAGTTGTAGATAACCCATAACAGTGCACATTAACTGCTCAAGTAAATGCCTCATCAACCCCTATTGAGCATAATTTGGGGGTGGCTACTTTTATAGCTAGTAATGTAGTAAGAAGCTTTAAAGAAGCCTTAAGTTGTGCACCACCAAACTATGGAGAAAGGTGCCCTGGTTTTAGCAAGAGTATTTGTGATGCAATCAATACCCATGTGGCCTTAATTTGGCCATTGATGCCCAATTATGTGGCTACTACATTCAACTAGGTGGTTAGAATGGCAACAAGACCACTAGACCTTGATGTGACCAATCTTGTACCAATTGAAAAGTCCTTTATTCAAGGTATAGTATTCAAAATGTGTGAAAAAGCTACGAATTATCATTTTAAGTACCATAAATATGATCTTGGGGGACGATGCTATTGTGGTCGGTTCTCTTTCGTTTGGCTTGCTCATGAGTTGTATCATAGATGGGGCCATTGGCATGGATTTAAAGTTCATGATATGAGGAAAAGATGCATCCTTCTCCACTTCACTAATCCTTTTGATTGGGACACTATGCGGCTTGGGGTTCCTTGGACCATTGGGGGCCAAGTTTTAGGACTGGATAAGTTTACCCCACATTCAGAGCCTATTTGCCATCTTGTCCAGTCCTATTTGGGTTAAACTGCTAGAATTGCCTTTCTTTATTGGGACATGAGGAGCTTACTACACAGATTTTTATATTGGGGAACCTGTCCAAATTGATGGTTGGACAACAGAGCCAAGATTTGCATCAAAGCTAATATGTCTGCCCCTATCTCTTCAAGTATCTGATTGGAGGCAGGTTAGGTTTTACCTTTCGACTGTTTGAATTCGAGGTCCTATCAACAATTTGCTTTGAATGTAGCAAGGTGGGCCACTTCACTGATATCGGAGAAAATCATAGGATTTGGCTACTGTCTAAGCACTGAAGGAAACGAAAAGCAAGACCTAATTAGATTAAGACCATGGATGATCGTCCAATCCTGAAGGAGGAGATTTCCTGGCCTAGGTTCTGCAATGAAAATAGATATCGCAGTGCAAAATAAAAATGCCAAAAAACAGCTTAACAAACACGTGGGCCTTCAACTATAGAATGATCAATTATGTGGACTGATTTCGAATGGGAACTACAACAATTCAATGGCCAAATTGTCACAAGAACCCCTCAGCACGGGCAGCAATTTGATGCCGCCATCTCTTGTCCCCAAACCAACAACTATTTATAAGATTAAGGAACAGGTTAGCAATCCTTCTGAACTTAACTTTTCCATAACGACTACTGCTCCAACCAGTCCCAGATAGAGGAATTCCAGTTCACTAGCTCCCCAAGTGCATTTGTTAGTTGACACCATGTTAATTGATCATTCTGGGGTGGCTGTTTCTAATTCATTTAGAGACATGGTGGATGATCTGGCGATGAGGTCTTTTGTTGAATCCCAAGAGGAAGACATGGGATATCGCAACGGCAAGAAAGGTTAATGATAGGAGAGCAGCTCCCCTACTCACGACACGGCTGTTTAGGTCTGCTTTCAATTGAGCTGGAAGGCTTCCTAGTCTTTTATTTCTGTTATGCGAACCTTCCATTATTCTTTTCCAATTAGTATGATATGTTTTACTGGAATAATACTTGTGTGGTTTCATCAATCACTTGTCTAGGACTTGCAGCCTTTTGTAATTCTGATGATGGTTCTTTGCATTGTTCGTACTGGCCAACGTCCCTTATGTCAAGAAAGAGTAAGCAGCTTATTTACAGCAATGAGACTAAAATCTTATAGCCATCTTTCCAATAGATGCTGGGGCATGAGGCAGCTGTTGGCAACTTCCAAGAAGAGGATCTTTACTTGGTTAGCACAGATTAACGTAACAACTCTCATCTAGCTGGGCCAAGCTGGAATAGTACTGCATCACAATAAATACCAATTATGTTGGAGATTTCAAACTGAAAGCAAAATAATTATAGTGTTGCAAAGGTATTGGATCAATGCAGAAATCATGGCTTGTAATCTACAGAATATCTCTTAAATGATAGCTGGAGTATGATGAAGCATGTTGGTCTTTTGATGAATTTTATTTCAATAGCAATTCCTGCCACATACTTTTTCAGATTTGAACTAGTTGAAATGAGGACTACTGTTTTCTGGAACCCAAACTGGGTTACTTGCAATGACTGTTCTAAAAGCCTTCAACTTATTCAATGATCTCTGCACTTTGGAATATTTGTGGGGCTAAATCCTGTATTGTGAAACCATCTTTAGTAAATTGTTTGGAGAAACACTATAATTCTTGCTGCACTCGTTGAAACCAAAGTATCTATTTTTTCTCGGCGGCAAACAGACATCCTCCTAGGTAGGAGTTGGGGTTTTTTCATTGTCCCGGCAGTTGGGCTCTCACGTGGTATTATCGTTCTTTGGAGAAACCCCTTTCAAGTAAAGATCATTGAACATATTTAGCAGGCCATATCTTTGGAAATCTCATTGAATGGCCAATAGTCTTGAATTTTCTCTATTGTTTACATTGCTAAGGATCACATTATTAGGCAGGATGTTTGGCAGCATCTCCAATCTGTAGTCTCTCTCTCTCTCTCTCTCTCTCCCTTTTTTGGTGGCGGATTTCAAGATCACATTATCACAATTTGAAACGAAAAGTCTTCTTTACTCCATTGTGCATGAAGAATTTTTCCATCTTATCAAGAGTATAGACCTTTGTGACTTAGGTTTCCGTGGCTCTGCTTATACATGGTGCAATAACAAGGATGATTCGAATCACATTCATGAAAGATTGGATAGAGTATTCCGAAATCTGGTAGGGATAAAATTATTTTCTGATTCTATTGTACAACACCTCACTAGACTCGACTCAGATCACTATCCCCTTCTCATACAATTTAAATACGTGAACATTGGATTTCTTGTTAAGAGGAAAATCTTTGTATATACTTGGATGGTTTATCTTGAAGCCAAATGCATTATTGCCAAAGCTTGGAATTGGAAAGTCTATGGTTAGCTTGTTGATGCAATTTTCACTAAATTTAATTGATCCTTGTATTTTTTTCAGCATTGGAGCAAGCAGTGCTTTGGCTCCATGTTCTAGTACCCGCACCACTTGAAAAATGCTATTGTTTCTCTTCAGTTAAAAGAATCTCGCCTTGGCCTCAACATCAAGGAGCTCAATGGCTAACTGAATATGATAATAGACTATCATAAATTGCTATCACTTCAAGCCATTTGCTAGTGGCAAAGAGCTAAGATTTGCTAGGCAAATTTGGTGGATCATAATACCTCTTTTTTCCATGCAGTTGTGACAAAAGAAGAGAGTTTTATTCATAAACTGATCAATGGGGAAATTCTCACTAGTTGGGAGGCTATTGTAGGTGCGACTAATCAAAATTTTTCTGCAAAATGGCATCATAATTTACATACTAATCAATTGCCTGAACTTGTTCTTCCAAGAGCACGCTTATCTTCAGGCCATGTTGTGGCCCTTGCTGCCCTTTTTGAATATGAAATTAAATTGATTATTTGCTCTATGGTGATTAAGTATGTCCCAATAATTGATGGAATTACCAACTCTTTTTTTTTTTGAGCTTACTAGGACATCAGCCACATCGATATCAGTAAAGCTGTCAACCCGGTATTCACTGATGCTAGCATGTTTACTAAATGGCGTAACACTCTTGTTGTCCTCATTTCTAAAAAGCGGGATGTTGATCAGCCTAATTAATTCAGACCCATCAGTTTGTGCAACTCAATCTATAAAGTTGTGGCCAAAATTGTTACTAATCGTTTGCAAATATTTCTTCCACGTTATTTCTTTGAAGCAAGGAGCTTTCATCTTGAGTAGGTCCATTTTTGGCAACATCCTCTTGACCTAAGAATTATCCTTTTGTCTCAAGCTCTCTACATCAAGAACAGGACTCATGACAGTAAATATTAACATGGAGCAAACCTTTGATAAGGTTAGATGAGACTTCTTTGAGGTTAGATGAGACTTTCTTAAGGTTAGATGTGACTTCCTTTTTCTTCTATTAAAGCATTTTGGTTTTCCTGTTATTTGGATTGCTAAATTCAAGCTTGCATTGAATCACCCCAATATGGAGTTTTGTGTAATGGCTGCTGCCTATCATGGATTATGGCTAGTTTTGGGCTTCGAAAGGTATTTCGTTTATCTCCTTACCTCTTTACAATCATGTTGGAGTACGTCTCCTTATCCATCATCATGAAGCAAACTCAACTCTCATTGGATTCGCATTAGTCCTTCTGACCTATGCATCACTCACCTCTTGTCGATGATGTTATGCTCTGCAGCACAAACACCCATGTCTCGATTTTTATATTGAAAAATATTATCAAATCTTGTCAAAATGTTTTCAGACAGAAAGTAAACTTGAACTAGTTTAGCATCAAGTTAAGCAAAGAAATGCCTCATCAATGTAAGAAGTGGATTGTGACTAAACTTGGCTTCAAGTAGGCAAAGTGCATTAAGTACCTTGGTATTCTTATTTCTACCAATATGCTCTTGTTTGCAGATTTCTCCATCATGACTCAAGTTGTTACTGACAAGATCTTTACTTGGACAACTAGATTTTTTTTTCTTGTTGGCAGAATTACATTAGCTAACTTTGTGCTGGTAGCAGGTCCTTTATATCATTAGTCACGTGTTTATACCTTCTAGAATCATCAAAAAATGGAACGTGTAATTCAGACTTTTGTTTGAAGTGGCTCACATGCTTGATACTAGTCCCAAATAATTTGACGACCTTGGCATTTGTTAGCTCACACCTTGGCAATCCTCACTTATTTGTAGACACTCTTGGAAATTCCTTGAGATCTCAATCTTTGGGTACAAGGTCTTTAGGCTAAATATGGTAACAGACAGCATTAGCTTTGAATTTTGGCATGGAGATTCTCAAACCTGGAAATTGTTATGCTTTTGTTGGAAACTTTGTGCTTGACGACTCTATTTAGACAATTGACAAGGGTGTTTCTGTAACATCTATGAAGACAATTGGATTGGATTGAATGATCTTAATAAATGACCAACGTGCCTTAACACTTGTACTGAATCTTCCTTAGATTTCAAAACAATCATTCAACCAAATAGTGCCTAGAACTCCAATGCGCTGCTACATTTCTTTGGTCAAAACTTGGTTGATTAGGTTGCTAGAATGCCTAAGGCTGCTTCTGTTATAGGTGATACCCTTTACTATACACTCTTGGACTCTAGAATTTTGGCTTCCATGCTTTATACGAAAATGCTGCAATTGGATAACAATCACAACAAACTGGCACATGGATCTAGAAAATAAAAGTGTAGCTAAGCCTTCGTGCTTTTCTTTGGTGCATCTACCTTAATGAATCCTTACCAGGGTTTGGCTGAATCATCGTGGCATTATTCTCCCCTGCTATTGTTCTTTGGTGCATCTACCTTAATGAATCTACTAAGTGACTTGAACTCATAGTTTTGTCTTGTGATGCAGCCTCTCCTTTATGGGCAAACCTGCTACAAAATTCTAGTGCTTATTTTACCATTAATTTGCTAAAATCCCTAATGCAATGGATGTAACTCAACTTTAGGAAAGACAAACTAGTTTAGTATTCAGTCTATGGATTATATCTTATTTGGAGGAATCGAAGCAACCAAGTGTACCCCAGGCCCATACTTAACACCGTCAGTCTTTTTTACCTCATTTTTATCGGTGATGCACACTTTTCCTCTACCTTGAACTGTTGGAGCTACTTTAACTCACCTTTGAGTCGAGGATAAAGATTAATTGCGACACTGCTATGTCCCCTGATGGTGCCACTGGAATCGCCATTTCATTCAGAACCATCTTGGTCAACCATTACTTATGAAAGGCTCAAAACTTTTCTGTTACATCAACCACTATGGAGGAGCTTGTATTTGCCAATGCTGTCAGCTTGGGAGCCTCCCTTTCATCTTCTTTGGCTGGAGTTTGGTTTGAAACAGATTCCTTACAGATTTTATTCAACATTCTACACCTTATGAAAGTATCAAAAAATTCCCACAATTTGCCAACTGCAACTACTCTTCAGCTGGTGCAAAACTGTAAGATTACTCAAATGTTTCATGAAGGGGACATTGTAGTTGATTGGATTGTGAACAAAGCTTTTTTTTTTCCTGATTTTTTGTGGGAATTGGGAATGTCCTTACCTCATGAACTGCTTTCTGTACTCATGCTTGAATTAAGGGTTGTTATGCCCTACACTTGGCCAAGGATGTCATTGAGGCCATCATTGATTTTGCACCCTTCCTCATCTTGGTGTTCTTTCCTCTTTTGCTCGTTCCCTTTCCTCCAACACAAGCAACAATCCTTGTTTCTTTCTTTTTTTATTTGATGATTTTCTTTAATTGTTTTGTTTTATTGTTGTATTCTTTTTTGTTAAATTTAATTAAGCTAGATTTGGACAGTTAGGATATTATGTACAATTCTTAATGATTATTCTTATGGGAATATTCTTGTTATGACTATATGTGGGTAAACTAATTGTATCATCTTATGACTAATGATTCTATTTTTTAAGTTATGTTAATATATTTGTACAAAATTTTTGTTGAATTAAATGTTTTATCATTTGAGTTAGTCATAATTCAAGTAGCTATGACAATCATTGAAGATTTTAGGTTTTACTCATATATATAGAGTTAGGTGGCACTTATCTATTAAAAGATGAGCATAACCTTTGTCTTCAGAGGCTTGTTATGTTTAATTTAGGTAATTTCAAGGTGTACGAATTATTAAAAGTTGTTACTATCTTGTTTCATTGTAGTTATTTATTTTGAGGATATTGTAGTTGAATACATGTAGTTTTATAAGTATTTGATTTAATTCTTGTGACTATTATATGATTCTATCAAGAGAAGAGAATCAAACATATTACGACATATTTTATAGTTGTATTTTTGCTTTACCAACATGAGAATTGAGTATGTTGCTTGGGTGGAGAATGGGTTTGATGTGAAGCAATTTGAAGAGCTGCGGTCTGCAGGAGGAGATCCTTCAGACGGCTGAGGTAGACGTGCCGGAGGCCGAGGTTCGTCTGGGACGTGCCGGGAGGGGGCCGAGGTTCGTTTGGGACGGGACGAGGCAGGGTTGGAAAGCTAGACTCGAGGTGCAGCCCAATCTTGTGAAGGTACCGGAGGCGTAGGCGGAGGCGGAGATTGCGGGGCCGCGGGGTGGGCCTGACATCGGCTTCACCGCGTGGCCGGGTGCGGAGGCGAGCTGCTTTGTCGTGGAGACGGTCTTCGGTCAACGGTCAGCTGCACGTGGACCGGGTTCGTTTGAGTTTGAATTTGAATTCTGGTCCCGCGGGGTGTGCTGGGACACGATAAATCGGCTCAAGATCCTGCGAGATATCTGAACCTTTGTCCCGGTCGTCGCGCCAAGGACCCTGCAGCCCTAATTTGACGTTCGATGGCGGGAAGTACATTACGAAGGAGCAGCCGGCGTGCAAGGACCACTGCAAGTAACTCCCCGGTGAGGGAGTGTGTTTCATCATCGTCTGAAGAGGGACAGCCACTTGACGGGGGTCTTCCACACCCTGACGGCGCTACACTGGAGGTCGATGACAGGGTGACGAGAGCTGGGGTCGCGGAGGAGAACAATATCACCGGAGAAGCGGAGATGCAGTGGGGTGCGGAACACTTGCCTGCTAAGGCCAGCTTTAGAGAGGTTTTGACAGCCCGCAATATCCAGAATGGCAACTTGGTGAACTCTTTCATGCGGCCGGCTAATGTTGATGTTAAGGAACGTGCTGCTGCTATTCCGGATATGGCGGAGGATGGTGAAGTCCTCGTCTCTTCCGAAGCTTGTCAACGGCGAATTGATTTTCACAAATATGACCTGGTGGGTCGTATATTCGGGAACACGCTGCCTTTTCCGATGATCGCCAGAGTGTTGCTCAAACGCTGGGGCCACCATAAGAATTTTAGAGTGTTTGATCTGTCTTCGAATTGCTTCTGCTTACATTTCGAATCGAAGGAGGCACGAAATGATGTGTGGCTCGGGGGGCCGTGGCAAATTGCCGGCCAAACCATGGGCTTGGATGTTTGGTCGCATGAATTCACTCCCGGCGACTCCCACGCGATGTGCGCGCCGATTTGGGTGCGATTCCCCGGCTTGCCCCTGATTTACTGGGATACGGACAATATCTTGCGTATTGCAAAGGCTATAGGTGATCCGTTCCTTCTCGATGGGTGGACGGCGGCAATGGAGAGATCGTCCTATGCTCGGGTCTGTATTCGTACAGACCTTTCGAAACCCTTGAAGCCGGGTGTTTGGCTAAAAGGGGACTATGGGAGAATCTACCAAAGTTTCGAATATGAGGGATTGCCGAGGATTTGTTTCTCGTGCGGTCGCGTGGGGCATCTTGCAAGCCAATGCAATGTGCAGCTTACGAAGGAGGTGACTCAGCCTGGACATGGTGAATGCTCTGGAATGAGGGCGAACGGGGATCAGAGGAATGGAGGAGAGGTCCTTACCGAGGTTACGGAAGAAGCGCATGGACTAGGGCCTTGGATGCTAGTTCAACACAGACGGAGGAAAACGGGTGCCGATGCTCGTAGGGGTCCGGCGGCCACGGCTAGCCATGGACCCAGGAATGACGTTCAAAGAACTCGTGGGAGGGTGCACGCCGGCTCATCCAGGGGGGTCAGTCGTCCCTCGAGGGAACGCGGGAGGAGCAGACCAAGGCGGGGCTCACCATCCAGGAGTCGTGCTCAACACTTGGCGGATTCCGGTGATCGGAGCTTGGGGGCGGAAGGTGCGGAGCGGGAAGCTCGGGGGGGCGGAGTTAAGGGGAAGTTGCTAGGGTCAATGACGGCTCGGGAGAAGGAGCCGCCCACTGGTGTGGGTGGCAATGCGGCTTAAGAATGTGGATCACGGCTGCGCTTCGTGGGGCGTAGCGGCCATCTCTGGTGGGTGGTGGGGGTTCGGGAAGATGCAGTTGCATGGCTAAGGGCTTTCTGATGACATTATCAATGAACATTATTGTGTGGAATATAAGAGGCGTCAAGAAGAAGAAGTCTAGGGGCTATTTGCGCAGGTTGATCCGTGAAAGGAATGTTGCTGTTGTGGCGTTAATGGAGACGAAGGCTGTGGGGTTCTCTAGACAAGATGCAAATTGGCTGCTTGGGGGAGGATGGGATTTTGAGGCACACCCCTCAGAGGGACTATCTGCTGGATTTCTGATTCTGTGGAGGAAGGATGTGGACCTTATGATCACTGGCGCTTCATCTCATATTATGGCTTGCACAATCAAAACTTCACATGATGGCAGGATGACTTGCTACTTTGTTTACGGCCCGAAGTGTCATCACAGACGGCGGATCATTTGGGAGGATGTCCGAAATTCCTGCTGCGGCAATGAGCCTTTGCTTGTTGCTGGAGACTTTAATTTGATCTTGGCACCGGAGGAAAAGCGGGGGGGTCGGCGTTTCTTTTATGGCAAGGACCAGCAGGACTTTGCGGATCTTATGCAGGAGCTTCAACTTGTGGATTTGGGGTTTTCCGGCAACAGGTTTACTTGGAGCAATGGGAAGCAGGGGGGTGCGCGCATCCTTGAACGCCTGGACCGGGCTCTTATGAACTCGGCGGGGCTGCTTGCATTTCCTAATTGTTCGGTCCATCACCTCAGTAGGCTGGGTTCGGATCATTGTCCATTGTTGATTAAGGTGGGAGGTGGAGATCAGTGGCAGTATTCCAGCAGGCTACTGTTCGACAGCGTGTGGCTGGACTTCCCTCAATCGTTCCAGGTGGTGGAAAAGGCTTGGAGGACTGTTAAGGGCGACAGTATGGAAATTGTGATGACAAAATTTCAGCGGTCGATGTGGGCGCTGCGCAGATGGAGCCGTGAGGAGGTGGGGAATATTATTGATCGGAACAAGGTGTTGGAGCGGGACATTGACGAGCTCCAAAATAGGGAGTCTAGCGATGGTCTGTCGGAGGAGGACCACAAGCGGCTTGGTGATTTGGTTGCTGCCTTTCACCGGGGGTGTGCTCACGAGGAACAGTGGTGGTGGCAGCGCGCTAAGGTGCATTGGGCGCAGCTTGGGGATTGCAATTCGAAGTTTTTTCACATTGCGGCATCGGCTCGTAAAAGGGAGAATCGCATTACATTCTTGCGGGACGTAGACGGTAACATTGTGGACTCTCCCGACAACATTAGGCGGCTTGTCTTCGAGTTTTTTGAACGGAAATGGGGCGATAGCAACCTGGCGCCATTGCCTCCAATTTCCCCGCTTTCGGGTTTCGTCAGTGAGGAGGCTGGTTCTGGCCTTTGCCGGAGGGTGACGGAAGACGAAATTTTGGTGGCTATGCGGGGCATTAAAAGGAATCGTGCCCCGGGCATCGACGGTATTACAATGGATTTCGTCAATGGATATTGGAAAGTCACGCAGCGGGACATAATCAAGGCTGTTTTGGCATTCTTTGAGGAGTGTAGAATGTCGGAGAGTTGGAAGGACACTCTTGTTGTTCTTATCCCGAAGAAGCAAGGTGCTTGCCGGCCGGAGCACTTCCGGCCGATCAGTTTGTGCAACACAATCTATAAATTGGTGGCTCGAATTCTTGTTGGCAGGCTGAAATCGCTGCTGCCTAGTCTTGTGTCTCAGGAACAGGCGGCCTTTGTCCCGGGGAGGAGCATATCGGATAACATAAATATTGCCCAGGAGATGGTAGCGAGAATGCGATCCTGTACCGTTGCTTCCGGCCTTATGGCAGTGAAAGTCGACATGGAGCAGGCCTATGACAGGGTTCGCTGGGATTTTTTGCTCGAAACTATGAAGGCTATGCGATTCCCTGTTACTTGGTGTAACTGGATTTCTGCATGTATTTCTGGTCCTAGGTACGCTGTACTCATTAATGGAGCGCGTCTTCCTTGGGTGTCGGCGCGTCGTGGTCTCCGGCAGGGGTGCCCATTATCCCCCTTTCTCTTTGTCATGTCCATGGAATACCTGTTGTGCATGATGCGGGAATATGAATCCCGGCAGCTGCTCGGGTTTAGGCCGGGGATGCATACACCGCGGGTTTCCCACCTCTTGTTCGCGAACGATGTGTTGATTTTTGCTCCGGCTTCCAGGGAGGTTGCGTGCGCTGTCCGTCGCATTCTGCGGGCGTTTGAGGACAGCGCTGGATTGAAGGCCAACTTTTCCAAGTCAAATGTCTATTTTAGCAATAGCTTCAGCAAGAAGAAGTCCAGCATAATTTCACGGAAACTTGGTATGGCAATTGGCCGATCCTTGGTGTATTTGGGGGTTCCTATTACTGCGCGCCGATTGACTAAGGAGGACCTGAGTTCCCTCGTCCAAAGAATTGATAATACTGCGATCAGCTGGCGCGGACGGGTATTGTAGCTTGCGGGCAGGGCTGTGTTGGCGTCCTCGGTTCTGTGTTATCCCCAACCACATTCTGCGCCACTGTTTGGTGCCGGCGGGAACCATTGCTGTAATTGAACGCCGAATCAGACAATTCCTTTGGGGCGGTACGAGTAGTGCTCAGACGCTGCACTATGCGTCCTGGGATTGCGTGTCTACGCCGAGGGTGGCCGGCGGGCTCGGGCTGCGGGATCTTCGCATTTGGCACCAGGCCTTGCAGATGGGGAATTGTAAGCGCATCCTTGGGCGGGAAGTGGGATTATGGGTTGAGATTATGAGAAGGAAGTATGGGTTCATCGACCCGTTGATGAAGACACCCCGGAAGGCCTCGGCCGTTTGCAAGATGATCCTGGGAGCTATGCCGACGGCGATTTCGTGCTTCGTGTGGCGCATCGGCGACGGGCGGAGGGTGAGATTTACGGAGGATAATTGGCTTGGGGTTCTACCTATCAGCTGCTGGCCTACGTTCATTAATGTTCGCGCAAGCTGGCCGGAAAGTGTTGCCGAATGCATCAGGGACGACGGTGCTTGGGATGTTGAGGCGATTTCTAACTGGGCGGGTGAGGAGCTTATTGACAAAATCAGGCATCTCCCGCGTGCTCGGGATTCCGTCCAGGACTGCTTGGTCCATACGCATACGGAGATGGAGAAGGCTCATAGTGGTCGAATCTACGCACAGATCAAACACGAGTCGTCCTCTGCTGGGGGCGGTGGTCGGCGGCGTGATGAAGCTACGGGGAGAATTTGGAAATTAAAGGTGTTGCCGAGGGTTCGGGTCTTCCTTTGGCGGGCTGCCGGCGAATTTCTGCCTACGGCGACGTGGAAGGCTCGCGGGGGAATTAGCCGCGATCCCCTGTGCCCTTTCGGCTGCATGGAGGAGGAGACCCTGCAGCACGCGCTGTGGGACTGCCCACGTGCCCGGGACATGTGGGGGACCAGCCATGCACGTGCTCATGGAGCTGGGCTGGCCCACGGGTGCGGCTTCCGGGTTCAGAATTTTGGAGATGTTTATCAGGCTCTTGAGTTCTCCTGCGGCGCGGCGCGACGTTGCGGTACAGCATGTGGCTACAATTGCTACCACCTTGTACTACATTTGGTCGAGGAGAAATGCGCTTATACACAACGGCTTCGTGCCTACTCTCTGCTCGGTGTCTCGGATGGTTAGGTTCGAGGTCAGCACGACCCTCAGGAGGCATCTTATCCATTCATCTCTGTCCAGCGGGAATCCTGGCAAGTCTTCGGATTTGCTTGTCACGCATGGTTGGCTTCCCCCCCCCTACAGGATGGATTAAGGTCAATTGTGATGCCGCGGTTGGTGACTCCATAGCTGGTCTTGGTGTCGTTGTTAGAGATTGCTCGGGCAAACCTCTCATGGTGGCCGGTAAGAGGATGTTCTCAGTGGCTGCTGATATGATGGAGGTCCAGGCTATCATTATGGCCTTCGACCTTCTGAGGGAGTTTCTTCCCCAGTATCGTGCAGTTGAGTTCCAGTCTGATTTGATGACTGCACTTCAGGTGGCTCGGGATATGGTTACCAAACCCAGTGGGGAGGGGGTGCTTGCTGTTACTTTGCAGTATGTTAAGGCCATGGAGGCTCTCCGGTTTTCTCATATCCACAGGGAGGGAAATGAGCCTGCTGACTGGGCTGCCCGTAGAGCCTGCACTCATGAGTTCATTTGGGGTCCTGGGGAATCCCTTCCTCAGCCTCTCATCAAACTTATGCTGTCTGATTTTCTGTTTGATCCCCCTTGAGGATCTAACTGTAAAACCTGTGTGGCTTTGCCACTTTTGATATAATGATATATCCTTTTCAAAAAAAAAAAAAAAAAAAACATGAGAATTTAGTAATTAGCATATTGATTTGTTGTTTTTAGCATTAGCAATTTATGTGAAACCCATAATGTGTTTTATCGTTATGTTATTTAGATCAGTTATGTGGTTTATCTTGTAGCTATGTGATCATTTGATGAATGTGATTGTCAATAATAACCTCCTTTTATAATATTGTTTGATCAAATTGAATTAAGCTAAGTTTAATGATATTTTATCCCTAATTAGCCATTATCTCCAATATAGCCCTTTTGCTCACAATATTTCTCTTCCTTCTCTTATGGACTCTCTCTCAATTATCTTGCTTATTACCTTTCTTTGTCAACAATAGTCGCCACCATGTGTGGTTTTCTTGTCTTCCTTTTGAACTTGCTAAGGTTGCAGTCACTATCACCCCTTTCTCCTCGTTCATCATCCCTTTCGAAACCTAGCCATATCTAAGTGATTTGCTGTCCCCACCTTTCTCTTCTTTTGCGATATTGTCATGAGTCTAACCACTTGCACAATTGAGGTAATGGTTATTCATTCCTCCTATATCTTTTATTTTATCGCTAAACTTAAAATGCTACTATCCTTGTTAGATTCAATATCTTCAATAATAGCCATGTGATAAAAGGTCATCACTTTTCATTACTGAGACCTCCGTAGTTGTATTTCTTAGGCACACCACAAAAACATATACTTTTGTGATCGGTTTTCTGTATTTTATTGTGCATTATTTTAAATAGATGTAAATTTAAGATTAAATTTATTTAATAATAATATGTTTTGGAAATAATTTATAGATTGGATAATTTAAATTTCATGATATTTTGAAAGTGTGTTTTTCAAATATTTAGAATGCTAGGGTTATATTTGGAGTTGAATTGTATTGATCAACTCTATTAATGCTTTCTAGTTGATGTTTGTGACCCTTAATATTTTGTTAGGTTGTTTGAGCCATACCTTGGGTGATTTGATGGATCCTAAAGAAGATCATTTCTAAGTTGTAAACCTTGAGATAGATGACTCTTACTTACTAGATGATTAGTATACCCTTTATTTTTAACGGTTCTTTTTTGATATTTTTCATATGCTACTTCATTTTACATAGTTATTAATGAGTTGTGTTACTTTATCATAATTAGTTATTATGTTTTATTTTTTTAGATGTTACCTATGAGCATTTTGTGATTATGATGGGTATAGCATATCTTGCTAGTTGTTAATTACTCAGCACCATTCTTGAGCTGTCATGATTCTTGTTATAGGTTTATTTGGATGCATATATTATGGCAGTTTTTTACGCATCTTTATACTCTCCCAAAAAAAAGAAGCAATGTTCACCATGTGGTTGTTGTCAAAGTGTGGGATAGGTCAAAGAAGGCAAAACATTAAGACCCAATTAAGGTTTTGGAAGGGATGATGAAGGAGAAGGAGAAAGTCGTGATGGTGGTTGTGCTGTTGACTTGGTTTAATGGCAAGACGAGAACAACTTGGGCGGCAATAAGTGGCGATGATGAGGTGAGAAAGGTCATGTAGGATGTTTGTAAGAGATTTATTAAGACAAACAGGCGCTGCATTGGGCGATAATGACTAATTTAGGCTAAAATTTAATTAGGTTAGCTCAATTTGGTTCTGTTGAAATTTTTTATTGCTACATTTATATATATATATATATATATATATATATATATATATATATATATATATATTGTATAAGTGCACTAGAGTGATGGTACTTACTCTTTCTATACATGATATTATGAGTGCTATTATTGTATACATGATTAGTTTAATAAGCTTAACTTGTGGAATTAATGTATTGATATTTATGATTTGATTTTTGACAATAATTATATGTTGTATATAGAATTATAATAGTTGACATAATTGATTTGAATAATTAAATGAAATTGATGTGATACTCAATTTTGATTCATGACTCATAATTATGATGGTTGAGGTTGGTTTTTTTCATTATGCTTAGGTTTTTATTAGGTATATAATCTTTCGAACTAGAGAAGTGAGATCATATCTAACGAGGAAGACAAGGATAGCCTCAAGTGTGTTCATTTACTCAAATTTCCCTATCAAACTAGTGGCGCCTCTCGCTCCCTCTCATAATCAACATTGTAATGTGCTTTAAAGAAATATAAAAACTGAAATTTGTAGTCTGTGTAACAGGAATGATCTCTACAACAAGAGCAATGCAACCATTGATGTGGAGAAGTGAAGCCATACAACCTCTCCCTCATTGAGAAGGTAAACATTGCGCTTTTGGGATTAGTAATCACTAATTCATTTATTTTAGTCTAACTTGGTTGAATTTGTTGCTGTATTTGCGAGCCATTTGGAAATATTGAGGCTCATTGTGTCGGGATTTATCCATTGGGTGGGAGAAATTGCAGGGTTTATAATTGATAGGAATATATATTAAGGAACTTTTAAAATGTTGTTCTAGATTGCACATTTTACAAAAATGTTTTGCACTTCTGGAAATATATGAAGCATGTTGACTATATATCAGGAAATGGTGCAGAAGAGATGGTGTCATATTTGATTGCTAAAAAATTGTTATAAATCGTCAAGATAGAAGGAACAAGGAGGAACTTATCCTAATGAACAATTTTCTTCCCATGAAGATGATCTTGGCACAAAGTAATTTATCCTAATGAACTTTTGATTTTATTTCAATTAGGCTTTCTAGTATTAGCACATTGATATACAATAATCATTGGCTACTAAAGAGCACAAAGAAGGAAGAAAAAGGTTCATGAAGGTGTGAAGAGTTCATTCTGCTTGTTGTTGAAGACCTTTTAGGTAAAGATTCTTTAATCCTCAATGCAATTGCTTGCTTCCTTCTTGATCGTGCTCTTTTCTATAACAAATTTTCTTCTTTTCTTCTTACAATTTCCATCTCATTCATCATTAATTCTCCCATAATATCATCAAGGGAGAGAGTGGAATGGTTTTCAGTACCTTTGATGGCAATGGCAAGTGGATCATACTCCTTGAAAAATACACTAAAGATTTTTCAAATCTACTCATCATTAGAAAATACTTTCTCATGACTAGCTAGACCATTAGTAGTGTTGATAAAAGAAATAAATATTGATTTAATTGTTTCAATTAATGACATTCTAAATAATTTTTAATCATGAGTAAGCTTATTGATCTAATTCTCTATTATTAGTTAGTTTATCCCATAGGTTACTTTGAGTTTATTTCATATTTTATATGTAGTTTTTAAATTCTTTATCTTATTATATTAAATGCATTTAAACTACAATGTAATATGTTCAAAACATGAGCACTCAATTGGACTCTATAGTTTTTTGCTATATTTAATTCAAAAATCATTTTTGGCATAGTAACAATGATAACAATCTTAGTATGAAAAATAAATTGTCATTGAATAATGTCTTACAAATATGAATAACAAATAGTAAATAGTCATCATATTTTTTCAATATGAATAAAAACCTCTAACAAGCAAAAGAAAATGTTGAGAAAAATTACATTTATACAAACTGTTTATGATATCAATGATCATATCTAGAAAACTTTTTTTCAATGTGATTGGCTTTGATACCAATAATAAATGACATTCTTATAAGAGAGAGGTAAATTGTATTTCATAAAACTTTCAAAATAAGTAAATTATGAGCAAATATTGTGGTATCTTAGTTATTTTTATTTTCTCAAAATATTTCTTTAAAGAAAAATTTTGATTAAGTTTAAAATAGGTTATATGAGATTGCAATAATAAAAGGCATAAGAATTTTTACTTTGTTTGACAATATACACAAGCCTATGTTGACCATTGACCATAAAATACTAGGCTTATTAAATCCATGACCACCTTTTGTCTAAAGATGGGTAGATGAAACATCTTTACAACACAAGATTCATAAAGATCAAAAATAGCTAGAGTGTTATATAAAGGTTCATGCATCAACCAAAATAAAAAGATATATAGGCATCAAAAGTAACAATGCACAATTTTATGACAACAATACTTATACAATAAAATTTAATAACTAATACAAATCTATTAGTGGCACACTAAATAAAGATATGCAATGAAATTACAAAAGAAAAGCTAAAAAATAATGCAATGATTATGAGCATAGTAGCTTTGAGAAGGATCAAGAAAATTCGAAACAGTGGAAGCTTCTTTAACTCAATAAGGATGGTGAGAATATTTTATTTTCTTTATTGATTTGCATGTTCTCCCAATTTTAAATAACATATTAATTGGTAAAAGACACTTGATGAATCAAATATGAAATTATAAATGGTGAAAAATGACAAATTTATTTTTTAAGAAGATTAAACTAGCAATTATAAGAATTTAACATTGATCATATTATAAGATAGACTAAATAGTACATTATAATGACTTTAAATAAATAATTATGGCAAGAAATGAGATTGTATGACTATCTTTGGATATACTTTAGAAATTGATCATATATATGATAAATATTATGGTATGAAGTGCTTGATTTTTGTTTTATTTAATACATATACTTTATTTGACAAGATCACATTGTATGATAAATAAATATACTACTATATGAAGTGCTCAAATTTAGCTTTACTTAATACATGCTTCTATTGAAATAAGAATCATGTATTATGATGAGTAGCATTATATTATATGAAGCAATTTGATTCTCTCTTATTCTCTTTATGTCACATATATCAAAAAAATTGTATTGTATAAATCTTTCATAATTTCTCTCAAAATCCTAAATCTACAAATGACCATACTATACTATAATACATATCATATTATAGACTATGATTTATTCATAACTTAGAAAATTTTCTCCATTTCCTCTTGGGAATGTATTACCACTACTATCGATTGTATCGTACTATATAATGGTTCTCCTATGCAAACATATGATCAAATTATCCTATTATTCTCCCTACAAAAATTTTACTATAATCATAATATATGATTAATATGATTTTAATTTTTTAAAAAATATAATTTCTCATTTTTTGCTTACTAATTAAATAAGTTTAATATTGTACATTTATATGGAAAATTAAAATTGATATCACAACTCAAATAATGCAGGAATACAAATTGATATGAAAGATAAATTGCAAAGTATGAATTAAATGTATTCATGAATATGATCCTAAGTGTAATAATAAAATATTACATAAGTTTTAATAATCCATAGTTATTAAAATTTGATCGAAAAATGCTTATAATGGTCACAACACCATAAAAAAAAGCAATTCTCCATGGTTGAGTCATTGTGTGAAAGACATCCATGATGATATCCCTTGGTGATACACAATACCATAATCTCATAAATAATCAACTTATACTTATATTTAAACTACAATTCAATCAATATTATAATAAACTTAATATATGGTTTTGTATCATCAAACTTTCACAGAGGGTCGTGAGTAGATAAATGTAGTATAAATTAGATCAAAAGATTCACTGCAAGTACAACAAATGAAACTTTAGATGTTAGTTTAGTTTCATTTGTATGCCATAAATCATATGACATGCAAATGGCAAAAAAAAAAAAAAGGGTTTAAATAAAGGTTTTACTGAGTTTATTAGCATTTTTGAATATTTTTGAATTATAAGATATCATTTATGAGCAACTTGTTTTTGCTTTTATGTATTTTGCTAAATGTTTGTATTTTTGTTATTTTTATTATTTTATTATGTTAAATGGTATTTCTATTTTTTTTACATTTGACTTATAATTTTTGTGTACTTATTTATATTTTACAAAGAAATGAATAAAAAAGAGATTCTAATTTAGTCTCAATTTGGAATTAAAAAATTGTGAGATATACACATAAAATGATTTTGTACTCTAACAAATGTATAGATTAGCCCTCATCCCACACATAATTATTATTTATTGATTTAAAAATATTAATTGATTAAAAATAAATCTCATGAAAGATATATATTAAGAAGTTAGTATCTCTTTCTTTGATTGATATACCAATATCTTTGTATTTTTCCCAACTTAAAGATATTTTGCTTCTTAATCAATCAATCAAAAAGATATTAGTTTCTTAATATATATCTTTTATGAGATTTATTTTAAAACTATCTCTTAATTATATTAGACCTACGCCAAAGATATTGGTTTTTCGATAAACTAGAGAGACATTTGTTTCTTATTATATGTCTTCATGTGATATATCTTTAAACATGTCTAATAATTATATATACCTAACTTAAATCTAAATATTAAAATATTAAAAAATTAATGTCCAAGATAATTTTAATTTATTAATAAAAATGAAAAAAAATTATTTTTTAACATTTTTTTGTAAGAATAAATTATGTTTTTTTTCTTATTTTTTGTTTATTTTTAAATTTAAAAAATATGTTTATATCCAAGCTATGTTTAGATGTAATTTTATGGAGTTGTATATAAGTAAATATTTTTCTAAGTGAACTACTTATTTCATTATATGTAGTTCCTTTGAATTATTTTACTTTTAGCCAAATAAGTTGATTTCTTTTAAAATTTTTTGTTAAAAGAAAATTGTTTGTTTAAATATTGATGGAGAGAACAAGGCATTAAAAATTGTGCATCATAAAAAATAACAGCCATGAACAAGTAAAGTAAATTATGTAAATAAGATTGGATAAATTATTTTTCAAATAATTTTTTTAATTTAAAATGACTTGCATTGTTCAATATTACGCTAATTAAGTAAAATTTGTGTGCCATAAAATACTGATTGGTATGTTAAAGATATATAAATCTAAGATTAAGTTTAATATAATTATAATTAATAAAAAATAAAATTTAAAAAATAACATTTTGAAATGTTATTAAAAAGTTATATATTTGATAAATATATCTTTAAAAATATTTAATAAAATAATTAATACTAAAATAGATATAAATAATTATTAATTTTTAATAGGTGTGAGAAAGTGATATTTTTAATATTATTTTAGAAGAATAAAAATATTTTTATTATTTAAATGAGAAAACATATTTTAAAATATAACTAGATTTATTATATTTAAAAATTATTTTACAAAGAAATAATTTGGAAATAATGTATTACAGTTAGCCTATATTTTATTAGCTTTATGTTTCCGTTGCCTATATATAATATAATCCACATGTGCTTTTTCTATAAAGTCCAAACAAAATAATATTTAAATGAGGTCAGAAAAATTATTTTTTTAAAAAAAATCACATGCGTGCAACCATGAATCGGACTCCCAGAGGCTTCGGAACAATATGAGCTCGCTTTTTCTTCTCCGGTCCTCCACCCCACTCCAACTTTACATTAGCTTCCCTCGTGTCGCCATCAACGAACGTCAGGATCCATCGAAGCCCCACCGAAACACAACTTCGCCGGTTAATTCAACCCCCACAAGTCCTTTCTCCTTCTCCTTTCTCCATCGGACTTCGCGTTTATAAAATCGTATGATGCCTTTCTTCTCCCTAGCTCTCTCTTTCCGTCTTCCATAGCCTCAACGATGGAATTCGTTTCTAATACTTCTGTTTTTCCGACTCCGATCAACCTCTTCGATCTCAGGAGCTCGCTATCTTCGACAAAGGACACCTCGTCGAGTACCGGCGGCTCGAGGAGGCGATCGGGGAAGGAAATGGAGGCGAACGGGAAGTATCAACCGAAGATTGTTACTGGAGAGTCTGGTTATGTCCTGGAGGATGTGCCGCACTTAACCGATTATATTCCTGACCTTCCTGTGAGTTCGCTGCGTGGTTTAGTTGCTATCGACTATTGGTTTATAGAGCAAAACGAATGTTATGTGTTACTTCCTTTGGTTGAAATTTAATTGCTCATCACAGTTCTTTCACTTTGATTTCCATGTGTCTGCATGCGAAGGTGATTAGGTTTATATGTAAGTGATTGGGGTTTCAGGAAATTTGATGATTCGTTGTTCTAAAAATCAGTTGATTTTTAAACTGCTATTCTGCTTCTTTCTGATGGCTAATTTTCTTTTTTATTGAAGAGCTCTTTCATCTCAGCATTTTTCCTCTTTACAGACGTATTCAAATCCTCTCCAGGATAATCCAGCATACTCTGTTGTTAGGTATGTATTATGGGAATATTATGTTCCTTTTGAATATTATTTCTTAGACAGCATGTATAGATGTGAAGTTCTTCATTAGCTAAAAGTGCCAAGTTACACTTTTGCTTCCCAGGCAATATTTTGTCAACATGGATGATACTGTTGCACAAAAGGTAAATTTCGCTATGGTTTTTATTTATTTAGTAATATATAAAAAGTTGTCTTCCAGAAGTTTGTTTTTGGCTTTGTGGATGACAGTTAATTTATTATTGCCCACTGGCTGAAAAGTAGGGTTAATTGCTACTTCTTTCTTCTGCAGATAGTAGTGCATAAGAGCGGTCCAAGAGGGACACATTTTCGTCGTGCAGGGCCTCGTCAAAGGGTAGGGCGTGGTTTACTAGTTTTTGTTTGCTTTGATTATTTGTTATATTTTACCGTCTAATGGTCTGTGTTGGGACATGGTATTGATCAGGTTTATTTTAATTCAGATGATGTCAATGTTTGCATTGTGACTTGTGGTGGTCTCTGCCCAGGTCTTAACACGGTTATTAGAGAGTTGGTTTGTGGCTTATCTCATATGTATGGTGTTTCCAAGATTGTTGGCATAGAGGTGAGAATAAAACTGCATACTTCTCAACTTTTCTTCGCATAATATTGTATGTGCTTTTTGAAATTAATTTACATGATTTGTTCTATGCATTTAAACTTTTAGTTCTTGAATTTTTTAGGATATAAGATCTAGAATTTACTGCTCTTTTATAAATGCTAATCTAGATATGAATCGTTGTATGCATAAGACTATGTTTTAGTTCCCAACAGATGTTACTTTCTCTGATGACGAATTTTTTGCAATTGGGGTTATATGCCAAATGGAATTCAATTTAGTTTTAATATTCCAAGTTCTGCTTCATTTTTTATTGGTTTTTAGTTGGCGAATATCTATTGCGGATTTGCAACAACCGAGCATCTACCATTCAGTTCATTTGTCTGATTTAACTGATAATTCTTGAACAAATTCACAAATCATCCTCATACTTGAAACGTATAACAAAAGTTAAGATTGTACAACTCTAGTAGTAGGGTTGTGCTAATCAAGCACCTGTAACCCTAATATCTCCTATTCTAGTTCTTTATTTTTTTTAAGCAGAGCTATTATCATTAACAGGATGGATACAGGGGTTTCTATGCACGTAATACCATTCCATTGACTCCAAAAAGTGTCAATGACATCCACAAAAGGGGTGGGACTATTATAGGAACTTCCCGTGGGGGTCATGATACTTCAAAGATTGTCGATAGCATTCAAGACCGTGGGATTAATCAGGTGCTTTTGAAACCAATTGGATATATTGTTTATTATTATATAAACCTAAAGAAGTTTCAGCCAAACCTTTTCTCAACCCTTTTTGTTGAGCTTCAGAACTTTGAATTTGCTAATTAATATTTATTAACACATTCAGGTCTACATTATTGGTGGTGATGGAACTCAGAAAGGTGCCACTGTGATTTTTGAGGTAATGGGAGACCTTGGTATTTCTTTAGCTGATTTCTTTTTTTGACACATAGTTATAGGGTTTCCTTTATTGTATGAATCAATTAAAACTAACTTCTACTCATTCACACATCACCCCAAATATTAGTTGGTTTAAGCGGTCACAGACCATGTTCTTTATGTCCTTAGTTTCCACTTATTTTCAGAATTTTTTTTCAAGAATGGATATTTAGAAAAGCCAGTTGTTAGGTGCTTGTTTGTTCCAAATCTTAATTGGTTAAGAACTTGTAATTGTCATATTCTTTATGCTTAACCTAAGAATGTGTATACAGGAAATTAAAAGACGTGGTCTAAAAGTTGCTGTTGTCGGCATTCCTAAGACAGTTGATAATGACATTGCGGTATTTCACCTTATGCTGCTACTTCACTCCATGAAATGTACTATTGTTTATCATTTTTTAGTATCACTATTGCTTTCTGAATTAGGTTATTGATAAATCATTTGGCTTTGATACTGCTGTTGAAGAGGCCCAACGAGCTATTAATGCTGCGCATGTTGAAGCTCATAGTGCTGAAAATGGCATAGGAGTTGTGAAGCTTATGGGTCGCTACAGTGGTTAGTTTTTTTTTTTTTTTACTGCAGATGGTGTTAGGCTTTTATGACATAATCATTTCTTATGTTATAGTGGTATGTTTTCGATCATTGCATTTCCTACAGAGATTAAAGCTTGTTCAACTATATAAGATTTACCTTGCCATCCTTTGCAAACTTGCCTTGAGCCTTATTGGAAGGTTTGGTTCTTGGTGGTGTTATTTTATCCTGCTTCAATTATATACGTTTACAATTATTTGATTATCAATTGGAAAAATGTTTTTTCCATTGATTTATAGTTGTGTACTATATCATATGTTGAGGACCCTGAACAATTCTTGATCTAAACTTTGGGTTGACTAATGTCTTTTCATCATGGTACTTCTTGATATAGGATTAGAAATTAGTGCAACATTGACAATTTTTTTTCTTGAACTATAGCATACTACGACATATTATTGATGTTTTTAGTGGGATTAATGCTTGTTGTTATTATTGTATTATAGTAATTGTTTCTCTTTGTATTGAAGTTTTGCTTTTGGGGTTGAAGCAATGGTTTGTTTGCATCTATTTTGATCATGAGGTCATGGGTTCATTTGATTGTGCCCTTCGGTGCAATACTTTCTGCATTTGAATTCAATCGAAATCTAAATGGATGCAATGTTTTTGTAGGCTTCATCGCAATGTATGCGACCCTGGCAAGCAGAGATGTGGTATGATTTGTTTTCCTTTTATTTTCTCCCCTTTTCCCAACTGTCGATTTATGATCGAGGTTTTTGTTTAATGATTTGTTCTGGCAATTTACTCAACTCATGTACCCTTTTGTGCTGCTTTTGTAGGACTGTTGCTTGATCCCAGAATCTCCTTTTTATCTGGAAGGAAAGGGTGGCCTTCTTGAATTTATAGAGAAGAGAATTAAAGAGAATGGCCACATGGTTATTGTCGTAGCAGAGGGAGCAGGACAAGAACTAATTGCCGAAAGCATGCGCTCCATGGAGCACGAAGATGCATCAGGAAATAAGCTGCTCCTTGATGTTGGCCTATGGTTATCTCAGAAGATCAAGGTATGGTTATTTATATTTCATATCATTTCATATTGTGCAACTGATCCATGTTTCTTTTTTATATTGATGAAGTTTGCTTTCCCTGCCAGAATCACTTCTCAAGCAATAAGAAGATGGCCATAAATCTGAAATATATTGGTGAGTTAGTACATGTCTTTCTTTTTGTGATGCTTGAACAGTGTTGTGTAAATTACCCAACTTTGTCTGCAGATCCAACTTATATGATCCGTGCAGTTCCTAGCAACGCTTCAGATAACGTGTATTGCACATTGCTTGCACATAGTGCTATCCACGGTGCAATGGCAGGTTATACAGGTTTTACAGTAGGACCTGTTAACGGCAGGCATGCATATATTCCATTTTATGTAAGTCTTCTTTCCATTTTCAATCCATTTTGTTGTAGTTCCTTTCTTGAGTGCTTTTCTTTCATCTCTTTGTGTTATGAGGAATTCTTCAGACCTGTGAACTGCTTCATACGCCTGAATTTGTCCTTCTTTTCTCTGTTTTGAATCTCCAGAGGGTGACGGAGAAGCAAAACAAGGTCGTAATCACAGATAGGATGTGGGCAAGACTGCTCTCTTCTACTAATCAACCGAGCTTCCTTAGTCATAACGACGTTGAAGAATCGAAGAAGGAACAGGAGACACCAGCTTAGCTGGAGGAGGGAAGTTCCCTACATGAAATAAGACAACCTTGTTCAGAGGATTGTACCATATTAACTGTTTTAGGATCGGATATAAAAGGGTAACATGAGGAATTTGTAATCAGAAATGTTTGCTCAGTTATACGACTACTACACCAAGGTAATTGTCATAATATCTAATACATGACACTGTTCTTCCCCCTTCTCCAGCGCTAACATTTAAAGCTGAGCTCTAGGGCATTTTTCCGTCTATTCGATGCTTGTTTGTTTTTTGCGATTTACCAAGTTCGAGAAGTTTCGAGAAATATGCTCTACAGCTGAACGAGCTCCTCTGCATTGATCTATGCTTGTAATCTTCGTATTGAGGTATACGTCCTTCGTACATCTGTTGGAGTGGCTGTATTCAAATCAATGGCCATCTTGGATTTAAGAATGTTTTACCTTACTTTTCTTCATTAGGGTTTCAGAGTTGATTTGTTCTGTAATCTGTTTTCCTAACTATTTCGTCCTCGGTTCCGACGATTTGACGATCTCTTTTCGCTTCCGTCGATTTTTGAGTTCGATGTTGACTTGTCCGGTTGATTCTGCGTCGGCGTCAGGTCCGATAACTGAACGGAATTCGTCTTTCGATCAATGGTCGCTTCCGCCGGTTAATCCTTCGTCGTCGGCATCAGGTCCGTTGGATTCTGGATTTTCTTCCTTCGCTCAATAATCGCTTTCTTCGGTGGTTCTCTGTCGTTGCGTAAGCTTCCATGATTTTGTTGATTTTCTTACCTCAATCAACGATCGATTTCTCTGGTCGATTCTTCGTCTTCTACGATGCCGTCGCCAGGTCCGATGATTTCGTGGCTTGTTTCTCTTTTGATCAACGATCGTTTTCTCCGCCGGATTCTTCGTCCCACGGTTCAATAAATCAAGTACCGTTTTCTTCTGTGGTGCTCAAAATTTTCGCAACGTTTTCGATTACAACCCTCGAATCTTAAATTTTGAAGATTAATTATTTTTAATGTTTTAAACCAGTTCTTTTTTAAAAACTAGTTTTAAGTTTTAACATAAATAGTATTTTGTTTATATAGGGAATTGATATAACATAGTCTACCAACCAATTTTTTTTAAATTTTAAATTATCATTATATATTAATACGTCATCTCGATCCTAACTTATTGTCCAAAATGTTATTTGATTCTAACACATATCAGCCATGGCTTTCCTCGAACTCAATGCCCAAGCTCTTATTTGGAGTTATTCTCCAATGCTCAAAGCATTTTTTAACCAGCCATTATATCATTATCTAATCATACTCTTAGTATGTTTTGACAACCTTAATGTATTCTTCTACCAATCTCTAGGCTTTGTTTGAGTAGCACAATAAATCCCAATAGTGTCATCCAAAGGGTTTTATTATGCATTCAAAAAATTGTCAAAAAATTTATTATTATAATTGTAATATTTGTTTGAGATTAATTATATTTTTTTCAAAATTTTTTTATATAAATTCAAGTTTTTGTGAATTGTCTTTTGATATTTGTCTTGTACCATGAACTCTTTATTAAAGCACATATCTTTGAGATGGTAGTCTATTTTATTTGTGTACCAATTAACAATAAATATGAATTTTGACAATGAAACTAATTTTATTTTTTTTATAAATCAAAATAATAAAAATAAAAAAGTAATAAAATAGAAAAATATGACTAAAAGATTGAAAAACACAAATTAGGGTTTAAAACTTTGAGGAAATATTTTGAACAATTTAACTTAAAAAATATTCAAATTACATGTAAAGCAAAAATACTAAAAACATTAAATAGGGTAAGAAAATTTTAAAACATAAAAGTTGTTAAAAATATTTTCAAATCATGTTTAGAGACTTTCAAAAATAAATTTATAGACATTATTTATAATGGTATATTAGGCTTCACCTCACAATCTAATCAAATAAAAAAATTAAATGTGAAAAAAATAAATCATAAATAGAATTTCATAATGTGATAAATTTTTTAAAATTAACTAAAATAGAATCGCATAAATGAATTATTAATATAATGAATCCAAATACAAGTTGTATAACAATATATACAAAATTCAAACAAATGATTCATTTTAATTTTAATTACTTAATCTATATTAAGAACTATGCCTTTTTAAATCTTAAGAGGATGGTCTTCTCTCATAGTATCAAAATCTTTAAAGCTCAATGTACTTGATAGATGATTTAATGCATGTCTTATGATATCAGTACTAATAAGATTTATAAGTAGATAAATTAAATAAAGTAATCAAATATAAAATAAATAGATAAATGTGATGAATAAAACAAAACTCATACCATAAGTCATGATAATAAATCACATGTATAAATTTTAAATCATATTGGATACATTTGTGTCAAAAGTAAGTTAAATAAATACTTGTTTTTATATTTATTCTAGTTTTTAATTTTTATATAATTATTGGACTAATTTATTTTTTGAATCATTATCATCATTGGATCTAATAATCATATAAATAAATCACTTCTAGTCAACATCAATCCCATTTATGCATTTGGCATTAAACAGATATTTAATCTAAAGATTAATATATTGTGATCCAATACGTTGGGCATAGTGCCATCAAGTTGGTATGGCACCTAATTCCTTCGATCCAATATATTCGATCTGGTCTGATCCATATAAATATGTATATGTATATGTGAATATATATATACATGCATACTAAAATCATATCATATAAATTATGTTGATCCAAAGATTGATATTATAAGTTCTAAGATGTTACACTTAGTGTTGAGGATAATGTTTTTATGAATCTAATTTGCACTTTTATTTTTCATATGCAAACAATTATATTGATCCATATGTATGAAGTAAATATGCTAACCCAAATATTACTTTCAAAGTCATAATATATTCTTGTTTATTTTAAGCATTCTTTAGGTTCTATTCTTTTTATTTAATTATTCTTTATGATGACATGTAACAAAAAAATCTATAAAATAATGAATCATATAATCAATAGAGTCATAAATTAAGTAATATAGAAAGCATAAGATTTTCCAAGCATATGAGAATATAATTAATAAGAAAATATTATACCATACAATCTATTAGTCATTTAGATCTTTCAGACTTAGCTAATTTTCCTTAAACTCAAATATATCGTTCAGTATGATACATTTATTATTATTATATTATTATCCATGCAACAATAACTTGCTCATTTTACTAGTATGATATAGAAAATTTTTTATATGATATTTTAATAACTCTATCGTAACTTTACGACTCGAGTTATTCCTACCAAACAATATATATCATAGTACTAGTACAAAATTTTTTTGCAATGAACCCAACACTCCTATACTCTTTCTCTAATGAACCAAACACCTCATACTTGTCCCATTAACAAAATCAACCTTCTCACCATCTCTCCCTCGTACAATCGAGGTCTGTTTCTCCCTATTGAAATTGAGCTCTTCTTGAATATCTCTTCACCTCCTCTCCTCATAATTGTTCGTTGACAACTTTGCACAATAACTAGAAAAATAAATTGATGAAAATAAAGTTGTAACATACCCAAATTTTCAAGCTAAATATGAATCAAATATGTCTCATAAAATATGAAAAATCAGTAAAAATAAAGTATTTTAAAATATAAAAATAAATATATAATTAGATAAAGCTTCTTAAGTCAAATCCAATAATACTTGTTTCATCTCAATTAAAGAGCATTTGAAAATTATTAAAATTAATAGGTATAAATAATAATGTATTTTTTATTAAGTATATATTTAACATGCTTTTGATTTTTTGAGAATAAGATTTCTTCTCTCCCAATACTATGTCTCATGCAACCCTAAGGAGTCCTTGCAAGACTGATTGAATCTCAAGATTTCTTCTTGTTAGTAACAAGAGTTGTGTTTACCAACAATAACTCAATGGAATTGAGAATGTGATTTCTAATGGCAGAAAGTTTCAGCGAGTCAAAAAAACTAAGAAATAGAAGTCTTTTTTTATTTCTCACAATTTAACTTTGAATCTTCTGAATTTGTTACAATGATTAAAGTATTTAACAATAATTAAACTTTTAATTGGCTATTAGAATGATTGAGAAGAAACGCATTAGTGAGATAACACATTAGTGTTTCATGAAAGGGGAAAACCATAGAGAAAGGAGGAAATAAAAAAGAAAAACAAAGAAAAAAGTTACATCCATTTGAAAGTGAGTTGTACAATCTTGTAGTTTATGAAATTACAAAATTTGATAAATTGTAGTTGTATTATTTTTTTTTTGTTGAACTAAGACATGTGCTTGATAAGATGAACTTGAAATGCAAGAAATTTGATTAATAATAAGGTTTGATAAGAGAAATGAGAAACTTTTGGGATATATATTCTAATATAAATATTATATGTGTGTGTGTGTGTGTGTGTGTGTGTGTGTGTGTGTGTGTGTGTGTGTGTGTGTGTGTTTAATGCAAAATTGATTAATATAAATATGATATTGTATAAGAGTCATATACATAACATGCAACACTTGATGTATTACTATAGTGTTATGTTTAGTAATTATTTATGAATTAGTATATTCAACTACATGTATGGCTTGTATACTTACGTATTAATTGATGTAGTATTGTATGGATTTTATCATTCTATTACAACTACATAAGCACGATACTATATGTGTTGCTTTAATTATATACATCTAGTTAAATATTGTAAAATTAAAAAACTTTTGCACGTGAAATAAATGATGAGAATGCTAATTTGAATGAATTAAAATGAAATCAATGAAGAATGAATTCTTTAATTTAAAATATGTTCCTTTGTGACATCTCAAAACATTGAGATGTCTCATTATGATGGTAGTTAATGGCCAATGTACTATATGATATAGATGTGTCACTTTGATAGTAGTTAGTGGCAATTATGTTACATGATTATGATTTGTTTGAATTAGATTGCTAGTGGCCAATTCATAATATGGTTGAAATTTGTAGCAAATATATAGCTAATGGAAACATTAATAAATTAAGTATTATTATGTATAATAATTATGGTATTAATATTTAATAAATAAGGTTTTTATTGTAGCTAAATAAAGTAAAAAGATGATACTAACCGATTACCCCATGAGAGTGGGAGAAGTAACCCATCTACTATAAGCTTTACTTAGTTACGTGAAAAAATATTAATGAATAAGATTACATTAATAAAAATAAATAAAAAAAAGAAATTGCATGTGTATGCTATTCTTTTATAAAAATTATGACATGTTATTTTATAACATATCGTGTTCCTTGTTATATATTAGCTTAAATAAAACATTGCTTATTTATTCTTTGGTTTGATATATGTGATTAGACTATGCGTGTAATTGTTTTAAAAATTTGTTTATTCATATATGTATTTATTATAACATTTAACCTATTAAGCATTTAATGATTGACTCAATCTTTTTTTTGACATTAATCTTTCAAGTATATCAAAACTAAAATGTAAAAATGATCGCCCATAAGATTTGTTTATAGAAAAGAGCTAAAATTAAGAATATTTTATAATGAATTACTTGTAAATTGTGGTGTATACAATGTTATATTTGTTATTTGAAATTTGGATATAATAGTTTAAAAAGTAACCATGGAATCATAAATGTGGCTATGGAATTGAATGGATATTTGTGTTAAAAACTATGTAACTACAAGGAATGCCATAGTTAATGTTATATATATATATATATTATATTAATGCAATTGTAAATTGAAAAACAAATAATATATAGGAGAGATTATATCCATTTAAAATTTGAGAAAATAATGATTTTAAGATAATAAAGTTTAATAATTAGGAAAATAATGATGTGGCAAGAAGGCTCGTTACAAAAGTATTGTTTTCTAGTTATTGATTGAATCCATAAATTGGAATACTCTCTTAATTAGAGCTCTTTCCATAGCTCACATTAGCTCATCATGATGATAATGATGTCTTTCTCAATGTTTTGACCAGCCAAATGCTTATGCGAAAATAATTCAACCATGGGAAAAGTAGATGGGTATTTTATAATGTGGTAATTACCACCACAATTATTGTATTATTTTTAATGTCTAAAAAATGAAAAAGTTGACTACAATTATACTCATTCTTAATTGCATATAATGTCTATTAAAAACACTTATTAAGCTGTTTTCGTGCATTTAAACACACAGTCCTTTCCAGAGAGCTAATAGAGACCTTAAGAATTAAAATTAATAATCCATCTTTATGACATTTTGTTATTTATAAATCCATCATTTATCAATTGGATTTGATATATGTCAAAATTCTTAAAAGTACAAATCTATTATAAGTGATCTTTTAATAATTACAATGATAATCACATCTTAAAAATTTTATAAAAAATTCTATGATTCTTTATAAATTATAAACTCAATTTCATTGAGTTTGTTTTGAAGAATTTTTTCTATTGATCTATTCAAACAATATTTTTTATCAAGTATGAGTTTATAAAATACTTTATAATATTTTATTAATATTTTTATATTTTTATATATAAATAATAAATTTTGAGAAATCGATTTGATCAAGTTTAGTCATACCTTATCACAGTCTTCTTAGCTTGATTCTAGGTTTTTTTAATATAGGTCGAGATTGAGAGTTGTTACAATCTTTCCTTAGAGAAATTTTGTCTTAAAATTTTAAAAAAGCTTGGGATACTAATTGATCGTATCTACCTCAACTTCTGAAGTAGCTTCTCTTTTTATTTAACATTTCAATAAAACTTTTAACAATTTATATGATTTTGCTTCTTAGTCTTTTCTCTTGTTTTTCAAATATTTGCACAGGTGTTTCTAAGTCAAATTATTCTGAATTTTTACTTATGGATTTATATAGCTAACTATATGGGAGAGATCTAAAACATATTTCCTAAAAGATGAGATGTGAAACACTTTATGCACTTTTACTAATTAAGAAGGTAAGGCAATTTGATATGCTACTTATCCAATCCTTTTTAAGTCTTGAAAAGAGCCAATGAATTTAGATTTTATGTTTCTTATCTTTTTAAACATTATGACACCTTTAGTTAGACTAACTTTAATAAATACATACTCTAACTATTAGAATTTTACTAGCCTATGTTTTCAATAGCTTCAACAACAAACTTAAAACTTAGCAAAGTTCTTGATTAGCCTTCACTCCAATATAGAGGTGATTGAATTTTTCTTTAATAAAGTATCTCATATGATGCCATTCCAATGTTGGACTAATAATTATTATTATATACAAATTTCACCAATGACAGATGACTTTCCTATTTTAACTAAAATCTATTATACAAAATCATAACAAATCTTTCAAGATCTTTATGATTCTTTCTGTTTGACTATTCATTTGAGGATGAAAAGTTACGTTAAATCTCAAACTCATATCAAAAGCCTAATATACATTTCTCCAAAAATTAATAAGAGAGCTTAGGTTCTTTATTAGATAAAATAACTTTTAGTATCCTATACAACGTAATAATTTTTTGATTCATATAACTTTGAGCTAAGTTTTGGCTTAGCATTAATAATAATAAAGTAAGTAGATTTAATCACTCTATCCATAATTACCTAGATTGAATCATTGTCTACAAGTGATCAAAATAAACCAATTTCAAAGACCATTGCCACTTATTTCCATTTCTAGGTGTAACTACAACAATCTCCTAGGCTTCTATTGCTCCCATCTTATCTCCTAACAAATAATATTTTTTACCTAATTAAAAACATCTTTCTTTAACCCTAGTCATTATTGTTATTGTCATAGTTTTTGATACATTTTTTCTCCTAAGTGTATTGAATAGTGCGAGTTGTGAGCCCTTTTTAATAGTAATTCTTTAAGTTGTGATGTCATCATTAAACAATTGAAATTTAGATTCCTACTCCTCTTGTATCCTTTAGATCGTCTTTTGTAGCTTCAGATCTTGAGCTTGATCTTCTTTGATAGAGGCTAACTAGTTTAGCCTCATTAATAATTGACTTTATAAAAATGTATTTCTTTGAACATCTACTTCCAATTGTAATTATTTTATCCTAAAGATTAATTATTTTTCTTATTTCATAGCTAAAAAGCTGCTAGCACTATCTTTTTTATTTAAAGCATTTACCATCATATTTGTTTTCTAGGGATGGTAAGTGATATCTAATGTGAATTGTGTGAAGTTCACTGTACAAGAGGAGATAGGTAAATTGTATTTTTAACAAAATTTTTCAAACTCAAAAAACCTTTTTAATTAAAAAAATTCTCCTTTAGTAATAAAAATTTATTTTTAGAAAGATTGTTTGATAAAATAAAAAAGAAAAATTCACAACAATAAAAAGAAGTGCATCAACATCTTTTAGGTAGTTTAGTCAAAATCTGTGTCTATATCCATCTCTGATCATCAATTAAGATTCTATTAATCACTCCCTTTTGTCAAAGTCAATAGGAGTAAACCAAGTACAAATTAATGCTCCAATGAGACACCAAAATCTACAAAAAAAAATGGTTACAAAAAAATTTAATGTTTTACAAAAATTGTTGCATACCATGTTCATACACATTTGTATCCTTCAAGCAAGAGTGGCACAACAAAAAATAAAACTGCAGCTCTCGTAAGCATGTTGTGAAAAATGAAACTCTTAGTTTTGAACTTTTCTTGAGCAGCTTTTTAGCTTTTCTGGTTGATTCATCAAATTTAAATGTTGGCAAATGATCTTTATTTATAATCCAAAAAAAAACTTGCCAAAATAATACTTCCAATAATTAGAAATAACTATTCCCAAATGATAGCCATTGTTGGAAATGAATAGAGAAACAGTTACTGTCCAATATGAGCGGATAGAACAGGTTCCATTCGATCAGATGCTTAATTAAAGGGTCAAGATCAAATCGTAGTGGGATTTGATCTGAATTGTTAGATCTCGTATGCTAGATGGACAATGATTATGCACAATATTACTATTCACAATGGCAGAACAAATCACAATCATTTAATCACACTTTTCGGATGGACGACTAGGTGAATCACTCTATTCACAAATGCAGAGAAGATCTCATCAGTTCAATCGAACTATTTGGATGAATTACTAGATAAAATTTATTGTTCACAAATACAAAGAAGATCTCAACTGTTCAATCATGCATTTTGGATAGATAGCTAGATGAAATGTACTATTCATAAATGCAGAGAATATCTCAATCTTTCGATCATGCTTTTCAAATAGATGACTAAATGAATTCAACCATTAAAAAAGGTGGATGTGATCTCTACTATTCAATCAGGAAAACACTTGATTGGATGACATTGATTCACTCCTAGTTGAATGCAAATAGACGACATTTTAGCCCCACAATATGAAATTGTATATGAAGTGTGGCATTTATCTATGTTTTATATGCAAGTAAGTTAGCCTAATTGGTTTGGCTACCCTTTGGTGCTATTTGGAAGTCATGACCCAAGTCACTGACACAAATATGTATGAGGGTTTGACCAATCCCATTACTTGATATTTTTGGGTCTGACTCGACTTGTTACACCTAAGTCATGTTCAAGAGTAATGCCTTTACCCGTTTTAATCCAACCTGCTACAGGGCTATACCCTGACTAAGACTTGAGCCTAACCTAACTCAAGCTTGTCTCTTGGCTCCCTAAAGCTCAATGCCCAGTACTTCAGGCCACCCTTTGGGATTGGTCAAGAAGTGAGTGCTTAGGCTAAAGTATTTTTTTATTTTTTATTTTTTATATTAAAATATTTTTGTATAAGGTTGTTAAATTAAAAGAACTTAATTTTAAAGATAAAATATAACCTAATGCATCACTAAAAACAACTCAAGTATATATAAACAATGATTATGATCTTAGATGTCATAATTACGAAGAAAAAAAGGTTTAACATATTAACTATATAGATGTTTAAGAATATAATTCTTTGTAGATTAGTTGCCTCACAAAAAGTTTGTTCTTTGGCTCCAAAATTAGTAAGTTAATCTTTCAAATTTTATCCATTTTAGATGTTATAATCCATACTTCAATAAACCCAATATGTTATAATAATTTCTTAAGATTGAAATGAATCAACAGTAAGCTCAACAAGATATTAGTAATATTTTGCTTAATTTTATGATCATCACATTGAATGGTACAATAATATCCATATCATAATCTTTAATAAACTCAAGTTATCTTATTTGTCTAAGATTTAATTCCTTCTAAGTAAAAATTAATTTCAAACTCAATGATCAATAAAGATCACACTTATAACTCGATACACAAAATGCCTCCATATCTTCAAAAGAAACACTACAATTATTAGTTCCAAATCATGCACAAGATAATTCTTCATAAGACTTGAGTTGTCTAGCTGCATAAGCAATAGCCTTTTTATGTTGCATTACTACACAACCCAAACCTTGTAATTATGCATAGCTATATACCTAATAACCTTCTATGCCCTTTGGTAATGCTAAAATTGGAGTTTATGTTTCAATATTTAAAAGCTGTTTTCATATTCTGCATCCTACTCAAAATTAGTTACCTTTATGTTAGGTTTATTAATTGGGATGTGATTTGAGGGAATCCCTTTACAAACTTCCTATAATATCCTATCAAGCCTAAGAACTTTTGACCTCTATTACTAAATTAGGCTTTGGGCCAATCCACAATAACTGATGTTTGCTTTGGATAAGTAGAGATTCTCTCAACACAAACCACGTGCTATAAAAAAACAACTTTTGATAGCTAGAATTTACACTTAGATAATTTGGCATATAATTGATTCTCTCCTACTATTTGTAATGCCAAATGTAAGTGTGTGGTGTGTTCTTTAGGAGATTTAGAATAAATTAAAATATCATTAACAAACAAAATAATGAAGTAATTTAAGTATCTCTTAAAAATTTTATTCATTAAATCTATAATAATTATAAGTGCATTTGTTAACCCAAATAATAGTACCAAAAATTTATAATACCCATATTTGGCCCTAAATGCACTCTTGGGGACATTTTTTAGTTTGATTTTAAAATAATGATATCTTTATGATAGATCAATTTTTGAGAATTCTATTATTCATTGTAATTGGTCAAATAAGTCATCAATTGGTGGTAATAGATACCCTTTTTATGGAACTTTTATTGGTTTCTTGGTAATTGATGCACATATGAAGACTATTATATTTCTTTTTCATAAAAAGAATAGGTACAACCTAAGGGAATACACTTGAAGTTCTACTACTATTATACGATAAGGAACTTTAGAAATTAGCTCGACACCTGGAATTAATTGAATTTTAAATTCAATTTTCATAGTTCTTTTGAAAAACATTAAAATATTCCTGAAGCAATGGTATTTTTGAAAGCTGGCAAAATTAATTAGCCAAATTTACGAATATACCAAACACCTTTCACATCCTTTGTTAAGCAGCCTCTATGCTTTGAGCATAGATATTAGAGGAATTGTTCTTCCATGGATAAAGTAGATTAATTTATCTTTTTCAAGGATTTGAATTTCAATCATCTATTTATAGCAATCTATTTTCATTTTGTGATTGAATAGCCAATGCATGTCTAATACCACATCAAACTTTTAAAAAATAAATAAAAGTTAATCTAAATCTGTTAAAAATTATGATAAATTTATGTGCACAGCACATATTTTATTTTCTTTTAAATTAAATTTTAAAATCAATTTTCTCACTAAATTAATATAAATTTTATTCTGAGACCATTAAGTTCATATGAAAGGTGCGAAGGCCAACTTTGGAATCCTATACATTGATTTTTGTTTCAACTAAAATTTCAAATTTTATTTCATAAAATTAATATAAAATTTGTGGAGACCATGTGATTTTATTTGAGATGGAAATTTCGATTTAAATCTTTTTATGTTTATTCATAAAAATGATTTTTATATTCTATAAAAATCATTTTTAAGAATAAATTAATGAAGAAAATTGAAGTTAATTTTTATAAAAATAATTCAAATATTATGTAATTCATATTATACTTGTTTTTTTTATTTTATAAAAGTTATAAAAAAATCTTTTAGTGTTTTTTAGAAATTATTTTCCAAATATAATTAATCCAACTATTTTATAAAAATCATAAAAGCAAATTAATCCAAAATAAAATCAAAACTAAAATCAAAACCAAAATTATTAAAACCATAAAAAAAAATAACAAATGATACATTTTATTAAATATAAAACAAAATCTACATAAATTTCAAATATATTATTATAATTCTTCTTTGGGTTGATTTGTTGATTATATTTACCATAATAAATTAAAATTTATTATTTGAGTTTCTTGAATTCAAAAATAAAATGATAATCAATAACTCTATGGGAATGTCTAATCGTCAAAACATGATGGTGAAAATGCCTCTACATGATAATTACAATACCGACTGACCATAGACATCAAATCATGAAAATACTCAATAATTGTGATTTTTGGATGAAATCATGAGAGTTTGAATAAAACATGATTTTGTTCTAATTTTTTAAATTAAAAATCATGACTAATTTATTTCATGTTAATTTACAAACTCATCCAATCAAAACAATGAAATTTGTTAAAATTCATACTTTCAAGAATCCTGAATTTAAAATTCATGAAATCAAATATTCCCTAAAGACAATATAAAAAAAATGATAACAAACCCAAAAAAGAACTCCTAAACACATTTTCCATCCTTTTATTTATTTGTAATGCTTGTTTAAAACAAACTAAAAAAAACAAAATAATTAAGATTAATTAAAAATTATGATCAAAATGATATTTATAACAAATAATATACATTCATTAAACATCAAAGCAATGGAATGCTATTCAAAATTATGGAAAAACTTTTTAGAATGTTATAAAAATTTTAACACAAATTTATTATTTTTTAGATTTTTTAATATATTTGAAAAATAAATAAAATTTAATCTAAATCTGTTAAAAATTATGATAAATTTATGTGCATAGCACATATTTTATTTTCTTTTAAATTAAATTTTAACATCAATTTTCTCACTAAATTAATATAAATTTTATGGAGACCATTAAATTCATATGAAAGGTGAGAAGGCCAACTTTGGAATCCTATACATTTATTTTCATTTCAATTAAAATTTCAAATTTTATTTCATAAAATTAATATAAATTTTGTGGAGACCATGTGATTTTATTTGAGATGGAAATTTTGATTTAAATCTTTTTATGTTTATTCATAAAAATGATTTTTATATTCTATAAAAAACATTTTTAAGAATAAATTAATGAAGAAAATTGAAGTTAATTTTTATAAAAATAATTCAAATATTATGTAATTCATATTATACTTGTTTTTTTTATTTTATAAAAGTTATAAAAAAATCTTTTAGTGTTTTTTAGAAATTATTTTCTAAATATAATTAATCCAACTATTTTATAAAAATTATAAAAGCAAATTAATTCAAAATAAAATCAAAACTAAAATCAAAACCAAAATTATTAAAACCATAAAAAAATTAACAAATGATACATTTTATTAAATATAACAAAATCTACATAAATTTCAAATATATTATTATAATTCTTCTTTGGGTTGATTTGTTGATTATATTTACCATAATAAATTAAAATTTATTATTTGAGTTTCTTGAATTCAAAAAAAAAATGATAATTAACAACTCTATGGGAATGTCTAATCATCAAGACATGAAGGTGAAAATGCTTCTACATGATCATTACAACACCGACTACATGACCATAGACATCAATCGATGAAAACACTCAATAATTGTGATTTTTGGATGAAATCATAAGAGTTTGAATAAAACATGATTTTGTTCTAATTTTTTAAATTAAAAATCATGACTAATTTATTTCAAGTTAATTTACAAATTCATCCAATCAAAACAATGAAATTTGTTAAAATTCATACTTTCATGAACCATGAATTTAAATTTCATGAAATCAAATATTTCCTAAAGGTAATATAAAAAAATAAGAACAGACCCAAAAATGAACTCCTAACATACAAATTTGGCTTAGAATAACATGCCCTTTCTAGGGTGCCCTAATGTGAATTCTATTATCAAGTATTATCAAGTAACACAATAATATTCATTTATTCACCACCACCTTTGATTTATTATTTCACAGCTACCACATGACTCGAATCAACACCTCTTCCCTTGATTTGACCCCTACATTTAATTCATATCCAATTTTGTCATATATGCTTAAATCTCAAATCTTTTTTAAAATTTTTACCATTGCTTCAAAACCTGTGGTTAACCTCTTAAAGTTTAGGATTTCTTGTCTCATTTATTTTATTTAAAATAATTGTGCAGATAATATTTACCACATCAACTTGAAAGATAGATCTGACAAGGAAATGACACCAGATTAAAACTTTGTAGTGTGGTTATCTCTACATCTCTCTCTCTCTCTCTAATTTCAGAGAAAACATAATTACAGAATTTCTTATAATTTATGTTATTAGTTTAATATTTATTTTTTTCTTTTAAGAGTCTTCTAAAGTCATCATTTTGCTTTATAACTAATGTTCTAATTGGACTATGAGAAATAAATGCTTGTCTCGGTTAGGTCATTAGAAATAACTATCTAGTTATTAATCACATCAACATGAATGACAGAACCTGACATAGGAAAGGGACAACAATAGGCTGAAGGTTTGACTTAACAAGATTATTCACAATTAATATATACGTACAAATATACATAAAACAAAAGCCGTAAGGAAGATGATCTTGCAAATCTCAAGTAATCAAGATTTCAAAGCAAATCAAATACACATTAGAATACAAGTTGGATCCAATCTCTTGGTTTGATGGTTTTAACATTAGTTTATTACAAATAATTTCTTATATTTGTTCAATTTTGTGAAAAAATCCTTGGAATTCATTAATAAACAAATAGATCACTACAGTTTTGTAATACAGCAAATAAATCTCTAATGATTTTTTACTGACATTAATCTTAAAAAAGACTTAAGTTTCTGTTGTTTGCATAATTACATTAGTTAATCCTTACAAAGATAAAGGAAAAAAAAAAGGATACAAGAGCTACACAAACAATATTATGAACATTCAACTAACTATTACTAACATCTAAGAGACCACACCTCAACTATTTATAATTAGCTGTTCATTACATATAGTTTGGAAGAGATAATTGATGGAATTCACCCTTTCATGGTTTCTTGCTTATTAAAATATTTGATTTGCTACCTTTGTACCATTTAGAATATTGCACATACAAATATCTAAGTCTGAGCTAATAAGATAGGACGAAATAGAGCTCAATCCCAAGAATATAATAAGATGAGCAGATCACATGTTCTTTAAACAATATGGAAGTTTAATTTTGAACGCAAGGTGAGGTTTTCATGATGATCTCTAAGAGCACAAGCATGTGTTTTCTGCAAGGATCCTTAACTAGTGCAAGAAAATTTTGATGGCAACCATTTGTAATGAAAAAGGCATAAATTTACCAACCCAATTAGCTAAAACTACTTCTGACATCCTGGAGTTAACCCAGTGTAAGATAAGTTAGCCTGAACAACACAGCAGGTCACTAATTTGGCGCAGCAAACACCTAATTAGGTTTTAATCCCACTAATCCAGCAATCTTCATAATCCCAATGTTGGCTAGGTTAGAAAACTTGGGTGAACTGGACGAAGAAGCCAAACCTCGACAGCCAGTCGGCCATGACAACAACCAATCTCAAAACTGGTTAAATCCCACAAAACAACATTTGTACCTTAATCCTATCACCAAACATTAGAAGGGTTATAATAAATCTCCCACAACCACAAGTTAACATAATCCTATTCCTAATAATCTTTGATAGAAACAAAATACCATTAGTTGTAAAGATGTAAGAACCATTTCACAGTGATATTCGTATCTACTAAACATGTTCTTTAGATTAGTATACTTTGTGTAATATAGCTATAATTTTTTAAAAATGCTCCACTATTTTCGTACTTGCACACTTAATTACTTGATGTCCAAAACGAGAACTGAGACCAATAAAGTGAATATAGTCTGTCGAAAACTTAGCTATAATGATTACGCGGTAATTATTCAGCTATACTAAAAAAAAAACGTAAAATGAGAGGCAAAAGAGTCTTACAAAAAACCCAAGAAACTTCCCATTTCAAAGGGCTTTCAAAAAGCAGACTGCCATCACTGGAAGAAATGGCTTCTCTTTGGAACCTGCAAGGTAGCAGTTTTATCTCATGCGAATTCATGGTTGGTAGTTTTTATGCTGGAAAAATTTTATGTAGTGAACTTTATCTGAAAAGATTGTAATGAGCCAAATCATCTACCTTGCTGTTTAGCTGATTAGGCCAATGCCACTCAGTGATCTTGCTTTCAAAGATATTTCATTTTATTACTCATACTGCTTCTGCAGGCTGGTTTCCTTGGATGTGTTCAGGAAAGGGTTTCAATCTTGGTTCCTCCTGTAGCCAGAGATTTTTAATAGACATTCTTAACCTTGTATTCGTTATGATTTTTCTGCTGGGGTTGCTGATAGCTGCATACAAGAAAGAGTACACCATCAAAGGAAACAGAAGAAAACAATGGGATTCCATAGTTATGTCAATCCTATGTGCAGCCATTGGGGTAGCATACTTCGGTAGAGCAGGCTGGATACTGTGGAACGAAAGCAATGGTTCTGTGCATTTCAATCACATTCCGGAGGTGGTTATGTCTATAAGGGGACTTATTTGGATCACCCTCTCGGTTTCTGTAATACTCCATTCAAGCAAACTGTTGAGGTTCTTATGTCTACTCTGGTGGTCTTCGTTCACCCTTCTAATAACTGCACTTTATGTGAAGGACCTTTCAGAAAATCACAAACTTGAAGTATTTGACTCCGTAGTCTGGGCAGCAAACTTGCTGCTGTTTTTGTATGCCCTGAAACTGATCGTTAAGATCAAACTTCATGGACAACTTGAAACTGAGACCTTATCACAGCCTTTACTGAAGGAAGAGAATAGTAGTAAAATTCTTGGTGAAGCTGGTTTCTTTAACCGCCTAACCTTTTCTTGGCTAAATCCCTTGCTTCGCCTGGGATATTCAAAAACTTTGGAGCTCAAAGACATCCCTTCATTGGATTCTGAGGATGAAGCAATTTGTGCTTACCAAGCATTTGCTAAAGAATGGGATCTTCTCATCTGCACAAAAGCAAGGAAAAAGGATTTGGCCCTTCTTGCATTGGCAAGATGTTACAAAAAGGAAATGACACTTGTGGGATTGTATGCACTAATAAAGTCAGTCACCATTGCAGTTTCGCCTCTGATCCTCCGTGCATTTGTATGGTACTCGTTTCTTGAGGACAGAGATCTTTATGTAGGCATGTCTTTAGTGGGATGCTTGCTAATAGCCAAGCTCTTGGAATCTTTGTCTCAGAGACACTGGTTCTTTGATTCAAGAAGATGTGGGATGAGAATGCGATCAGCTGTGATGGCAGCCATCTATGGGAAGCAGCTAAAGATCTCAAGCCAGGCCATGAAAAGCCATTCTGCAGGTGAGATTGTTAACTACATTGCAGTTGATGCGTATAGACTTGGAGAGTTCCCCTGGTGGTTTCATATGGCATGGAGCCTTCCTCTTCAGCTCCTTTTCTCAGTGTGCATACTCTTTGGAACGGTAGGAATTGGAGCGTTGCCTGGTCTCGTTCCTTTAATTGTCATTGGCTTCCTCAATGTTCCTGTAGCTAAGAAATTGCAGCAGTTCCAGTGTGAGTTCATGGTCGCCCAAGATGAGAGGCTAAGAGCCACATCTGAGGTCCTGAACAACATAAAGATCATAAAACTGCAATCATGGGATGAAAGGTTCAGAAATGCAGTTGGATTGCTGAGAGCTAATGAGTTTAAATGGTTGAGAGAAACCCAACTGACAAAGTCTTACGGAGCAGCACTTTATTGGATATCGCCTACGATTGTTTCTGGTGTTATTTTTGCAGGAACTGCTGCAATGAAAAGTGCTACTTTGACCGCAAGCACCATCTTTACAGTTCTAGCAACATTGAGAGTCATGGCAGAGCCAGTACGGATGCTGCCAGAGGTTCTTTCTGTGTTGATTCAAGTAAAAGTATCCTTGAACAGAATTGATTCTTTCCTGCAAGAAGATGAGGTCAAAGAAGATGATGTTAGGAGAAGTCCCCCAAAGGATGTGTATCTCAGTGTGGAAGTGAGAGATGGTGACTTCAGCTGGGATACAAATAGTGTTCCTTCTACTTTAAGGAGCATAAACTTAGAAATAGAAAGAGGGGGCAAAATAGCTGTTTGTGGAGCAGTTGGTGCTGGAAAGTCGTCATTATTATATGCTCTACTCGGAGAAATACCTGAAATTTCTGGATCAGTAAGTCGTTAAAACCTTTAAAATGATAATAGAACTTCAATGGGTGCAAAAAGGTCACCATGACGAACCTAACATGAATTCTGTTGCATGCAGGTAAATGTGTATGGTTCAATTGCATATGTTTCACAAACAAGCTGGATCCAAAGTGGCACACTACGTGAAAATATACTATATGGTAAGCCAATGAACAAGATTAGCTACCAAAGTGCTATCAGATGCTGTGCACTAGACAAGGATATTGCCAATTTTGACCATGGAGACCTTACAGAGATAGGCCAGAGAGGCCTAAACATGAGCGGGGGACAGAAACAGAGAATTCAGTTGGCTAGAGCCGTCTACAATGATGCAGATATTTATATACTAGATGACCCCTTTAGTGCAGTTGATGCACATACTGCATCAATCCTTTTTCATGTAAGTTCAGAAGTTACAAAAGTTTAGCCAACATGCATATCATAGGGGGGAACATTTTCTTGTTGGATGATAGATTATGATTTGTGGTGATTAATATTAGTAGTGGCATAAAATATTAGAGCAACAACCATGGGTTGGAGGTCAAAACCTATAAAATTCTCTACTAGGCAATGTAAAAAAATCCTCAAGGGTTTGACTAGTTAATTCTCAGAACAAAAGTTCGACAAAGAAAAGACTATTGTTGGGCTAAGAGAATTTTTATTAACTCGTGATTGCATACCCTACCCATCAGCCTTAGAATTTAGAATAGCTAAGCATGTCAAATAGGGGTAATGTAGATCCACTTCAAGCAGCACTAACCAAATTGGTGTTAAACAAAACCTTATTGTATGAGCTCATAGCAGCTGAACTGTGCCGTATCAAATAAATACACTAATATATTCACGAAGATGAATAAATTGCTCAACTATTATTTTGCTCATAACTAGAATGCTATAAAGATGATGCACAAGTGATACCAAGGTTTAGTGATAAATTTCATACACAAAAGAAAATCATTGCATATTAGCTGTTTAAAAAAGACTAGCTAATGAAGAGCTGGAATAGACATTGTATAAGAGAGAGCAATCTATGCAGGTTGAATTGTGAGTGTTCTAAGTTCTAAGGATCTATCATGGTTAAATGACTTACCTACCAACTTAAGGTGCCAACTATTAATGTAGTTGGATGACTAAGGGCCCAAGCTTGGACCAAAAATACTACTAGGTGGTCATCAATTAACCCAAAAACAAGATTCTGTGCTTAATTTTATATGAAGAATCCAATATAATGCCCAACCTATAATATATGACAATTTTAAATCCAACTTATACTCAACAATCTCTCTCTTCAATAAAAGTTTATCTAAATTCTCCATCACTCTCACTCATATGTAATCTCTCGGATAATGAAATCGATTGTTGTGTCACACAAAAGTAGTAACATACTCTATCATGTCTTTCACATTGTGTGTAGTTCACATTACAGTTACTCTATCATGAATGATCATATCAAAAGAACTATGTATCAATCATTTGAAACAAGCCTAAAAAATTTTAGAAAAGCATTTTTAACATTATTAAGCATTATGCATACCAAAAACAACTAAATCACTCAAGCTCACCAAAGCCCTTCTCAATAATCCTAGAGAGAAACCAAAGAACCATAAGAGTATCGAGTCATGAATGACTTGATCCAAGCCAAATTTAAAGTACCAATTATTAAAGTAGTTGCATCCAATGGGGAACAAAGGTTGGGATAATTCATTCTTAGATGAAAAACTATTAATCCAAAAATTTAAACTTATAAGTAATAATCATTTAATTAAATATTAAAACTCCAAACCAATATTCAACTTTTGACTTGGAACTAATTCAAATCTCAATGGCTTTGGGAATATTAAGCAGAAAATTTTGTAGGTTTTGTAAACCTTCAAAACTAGCATATGTTATTGCAGCAACTAAGATGGCATTACAAGCTTGCAGGACTGCATCATGACTGCCTTACAAAATAAGACTGTAATTCTCGTCACTCATCAAGTTGAATTTCTTCCTCGAACTGACAGTATCTTGGTAAACATCTGTTTTCCACAAAATCTGTTATGATAACAGAACATGAGTGTGATCATTTCTCTTCTTCATTCAGGTAATGGAAGGTGGAAAAATTGTACAAGCAGGGAGCTATGAACAACTTCTGAAATCAGGAACATCATTTGAGCAACTAGTCAACGCACACCAATCTTCATTTACAACATTAAACTCTTCAGTGAAGGAAAACAAAACAAAACCAAGTTCAGAAGAACACCTAAAAGATGCTATGTCCAAGTATACAGAACAGAACAGTGAAGGAGAAATTACAATTAAGGGTAAACCAGAAATGCAGCTCACAGAGGAGGAAGATACAGAAATGGGTAATGCAGGGTGGAAGCCATACAAAGAGTATATCCAGGTCTCAAAAGGATCTATTCTTCTTGTTCAAATGGTTCTCTTTCAATCACTGTTTATCATCCTGCAGAGCCTATCAAACTACTGGTTGGCTGTAGCCTGTCAGAATCATCATATTGGTAATGGAATTTTAGTTGGAGTTTACTCAGCACTGTCTTGTCTAGGCTGTGCCTTCATGTTTGTTAGAAGCTTGTTAACAGCCCATCTTGGACTGAGAGCATCAAAGGAATTTTTTTCTAGTTTCATGGATTCAGTGTTTAAGGCTTCTATGGCATTCTTTGATTCAACTCCCATAGGAAGGATTTTAACACGGGTTAGTTTCTTTCAACCTCGCATATTCTAGGAAGGCAACAATGAGTAAAGCTTGGCATAAAATCATAAAAGATCATACGAAGCAAAAAATGATATAACATAAACAATATGTTTACAAAAGGCAATACCATGCATGAATGTAGTTCAAGAACTTAGGTAAGATTTTTGCATTCAATGACTAATGACACCATCAACTACTTTACAGGCATCTTCAGATTTGACTATAGTGGACTTCAACATTCCCTATTCTTTTGCTTTTGTGCTGATTGGTGCCCTTGAAGTTGTATCAACCATAGGAATAATAGCAACAGTTACTTGGCAAGTTCTTGTGATGGCCATTCCAGTGTTAATCACGATAATTTACGTTCAGGTGGATCTCATAACAACTTCTTTCACATTATATGCATTTTTGTGGCAAGTACATGTGCAAGACACTAAAGCTTCCTTTCTTAATGTTTGTACTTCCCAAAGAACTATTATCTAGCATCAGCACGTGAGCTGGTGAGGATCAATGGAACAACCAAGGCACCAGTCATGAATTTTGCAGGGGAGTCTTTCCAAGGCATTGTCACAATAAGAGCTTTTGGGATGGCCAAAAGGTTTTTCCATGAAAATCTAAAATTAATTGACACAGATGCAAAACTGTTCTTTCATACCATTGGTGCCATGGAGTGGGTTCTTTTAAGAGTGGAAGCACTTCAGGGTTTGACAATAATCACCTCAACTGTTTTCCTAGTTGCATTTATCCATGGAATCACATCCTCAGGTATAGTGAATTGAATTAGTGCTTTGGTAAAAGTCATTTTTGTGAAAGCTACCTAATCATTCAAATGTGACTTAGGGTTCTCGGGCCTCTGTCTTTCCTATGCTCTCACATTATCTTCTGCCCAAGTTTTTACAACTCGTTGGTACTCTAATCTAGAAAACTATATAATCTCTGTGGAGAGAATAAAACAGTTCATGCATATTACACCAGAGCCACCAGCAATCATTCAAGAGAACAGGCCAGCACCATCATGGCCACAACAAGGGAGGATAGTATTGCAAGACCTCAAGGTGAGGATTGAGATAGTATTTGGCTCCTTGGTTCTGTCACCAGAATAATACCTTCTAATAGCCGTCTTCTCTTCCTCTTAACAGATAAAATACCGACCAACTGCTCCCTTTGTCCTCAAAGGTATCAGTTGCACTCTAAAGGAAGGAAATAAAGTGGGTGTTGTTGGCAGAACTGGAAGTGGAAAAACAACTCTTATAAGTGCTTTATTTCGGCTGGTGGAACCTTTTAGTGGGACCATCCTTGTTGACAATCTTGATATATGCACCATAGGCCTAAAAGACCTACGGGTAAAGCTGAGCATAATCCCTCAAGAACCCACTCTTTTCAGGGGCAGTGTCAGAAGCAACTTGGATCCCCTTGGCTTGCATACTGATCATGAAGTATGGGAGGTGAGACACAACCAATAATGTAGATCAATATAATGTTTCCACAAGAAAAATCACTAAGTTGATCCATTTAAAAGTGTGGCTTAGAAGTGAAAGATCAAATGGATTTCTTAGTAGAAAGATGAAATTGGGAGATGCTGGGATGAAGCTCCTTATCTCTCTACATAAAAGACAAAATAAGGAACAAGATTTACATTAGAAGGATACTCAATCTATCATAAAAGAGGATCAGATTGCATTCTTGTTCTTTAAGAAGATTAACATCAATTTATTATCAGTTCACAAATGGGTGATATGCAGCACTCTGAAACAAGCTAATTCATTTATGCAGTTTCATTCTTTGGTGACACCGTCATTTATGCTCTATTAACAATGTAGTGAGTTGCTTAACATGGTTTATTTAACGTTACAGTAACTCAGAAAGAGTTCAAATTTGTCATATTAAACCTATGCCAACATCTCTTGACATGATCCATTATTTCTATTGCTAAGAAAATGCACTTTTCTTGTCTTTCAAAATTTGCAGGCATTAGACAAATGTCAGCTTAAGTCAATTGTTGAAAAGCTTCCAGCACTTCTTGATTCTTCAGGCGAGTTCATCTGCTTGACATCAGAACAAGTATTTAATTGCATTTAAATCTGTATGCTAACACAGTTCCTTCCTTTAAAAGTGAGTGATGATGGTGGAAACTGGAGCGCTGGGCAGCGTCAACTTTTCTGCCTCGGAAGGGTCCTCCTGCGAAAAAATAAAATTCTAATTCTAGATGAAGCAACCGCATCAATTGACTCTGCAACAGATGCAATACTCCAAAAAGTTATCAGGAAGGAGTTCTCCAGCTGTACGGTGATAACAATAGCTCATAGAGTTCCAACAGTGACAGACAGCGATATGGTAGCAGTTCTATCCTACGGTATGCATATAATAAGTTATTTCCAAGATTAATTTTTGCTATAATTCTTAGATAATGATCGACAAGGTCAGCACATCAAAATTGTTATCATAGGATAGAAATTGCAATTTTTTGAAAAATAATTTATATTCTTCACTTCAATTGGTCAAATGGATGGCAAAACCTAATGGTAGCCTAAGCAGTAATAAACTTGTTACCTAAACAGAAGCAAACAACATTTAAACATTGCAACAATTTTCAGGTGTCGCCAAAAGTCCAAATAGAAAAAAAACATGAGACTTGTCTTGGATCAAGATACAAGAACCATATATACTAACTACCTTCCTTGAAAACAACACCACTAACAAAACTAAGACAAATGCTGAAAAGCCCTAGATCATTCATACTTGCCATTTCACCATCACCACTAGAAGAAAAACAGTTTCTTATTTAGTTGACGAAGTAAACATATATTGAAGTCACATATTTAGTGAGACGATATGTGATGAAAAAACTAATGCATAAAAATGTGGAGAGAAAACTGAATTCTTGTATCATTTGTATAAAGTGCCAATTTATGATAAAATCCTATTCAAGAACTCATTACAAGAATGACAAGAAAGTAAAAAATGCAAGATAATTAACTAAAGACACATGTTAATGCTCAAACGACTAATCCTTACAAGGACTAAATAGGATTTACAAAAGTAGTGTAAACCTTTTGGGTTCGATCTTTTTTTTGAACTTTTAGGTTCCATTCAAATTAAAGTCAATTTAAATCAACTATGTACAAGAAAACAATTCTTGTAATAATAATAAATCTTAATCTCACTTAGTAGAGTTAACTATATGTATCTTATAACAATTCTTGTAATAATAATAATCCTACAATCATCAAAGTCAACTATCCCAAAGCTTATCTTCATTCAATACTACATAAGATTTCTTATTAATGCATTAGTTTTTAACTATATCTTTTTGAATATAGCTATTCATACATCTTAACATCTTCAATTTTACAAGTCTTATATTAGTTTTATATTTGGACTTGATAGATTAACATTATGTACTGTCAATGCCACTATAGTTTTATATTCAATCTTAAAAAAGATGTTTCAATTACATAACAAACAAAACATAGCTCTCTATTTCATCTAATGTTTTGGATCTTGTTTTTATTATCCTCATCAATTTTACTTTCATTTTAGAACATAAATCCACTTAACTAAATCTCATAGTCTTCATTTTTTTATGATCCTTGATAAAAATTTCTTTCATTTATATTTTTTTTTATTAACTAAACTTGTATCTCATGTACTTGATTTTAGATATACAAAATCCCTTTAACTCAAATTCACACAATATAGGTCCAATTTTTCTTCAGCTGCTTTTCTAGTTTTAACAACAAATATAATAGGAATAGCATAAAGTATGCATCCAAGATAGATTTAACTAACGAAAGAACAAAACCAAGGACTTAATATTGAGCCTTGATAAAGTTTAACTATAATAAAAAAAAACTCTTTCATCAATCCTTCTTAAGCACTTACACAATTGCTCCTATATGAAGTCCTTAATAACTTTAACAAATGTAATGTCAACTCATTTTGTTATCAAAGTCTTTCAAATATTTCTCTTAATACTCTATTATATGCCTTCTTTAATATAATAAAAATCAAGTGCAAACCTTTTTTTTCTCTTCAATTTTTGTATTAAAACTTTTAGCGAGTTTATCTCAATTGTGGACCTTCCTAAGAAAACCCAAATTAATTCTTTCATATATTCGTATCACATTCTAATATATGCTCAATATGTTTACCCTTGATTTCAACCATGACTCATTAGCTTAGTCAAACTATAATTAAGACAAATTTGTATATCTCTTTTGATTTTATACGTAAGTATCAAAGTAATATTCTTATATTTATCCTACATTTTTTTAGTTTACAAAGTATCATCGATCAACTTAATCGATGAAAGAAAACCCTCTTCTCCTAAGCATTTTAAGATATCCATAGCAATGGCATGTGGTTCCACTAGATTTTCTTATTCCATCAACCTCGAAACTTATTTCACTTTTGTGAATTTGTTAATAAAAGGGAAAAGGTTGATATTTTCTTTTAAACAACTAAACTTCTTTAAGAGAATTATCTTATCATAATCTTTGTTGAAAATCTTATGAAAATAACAAGTACAGCTGTTTATACAAAGAGACAGCCTGTACTACAGAGCTCTAAATGCATGTAAATTCCATAATTAGTAGTATCTGCAGCAATTCTTTCTATCATTTTTGACGTGCGTCATTGATATTTGACAGGAAACCTTGTGGAGTATGACAAACCGTCAAAATTAATGGACTTGAAAGACTCGGCCTTTGCCAAGCTTGTTGCAGACTATTGGAGGAATTGCCAGAGGAACCCTCTGATAAACAACCAGTGAAACATTTCGAAGAAAACGTAAAAGGGATCAGGGATAGAATTATTTGAGAGATAAGCCCCAAGAACTGAAGCAGGTTGCATGAAATATCTCCAGCTTTTATCTATTGCAATATCAGTGCAGATACCTAAATGTCGACTTGGAGTTTATCGAGGAAAAGAAAAGAAAGAATAAGTGAAATGTCATGGGGAGATAGATATGTAACCAGCTAATAATCGTCCCAACTAGAAAATAGAGGAGAACGATACATGAATAATGTGTACGATGACAAATTGAGACTATTCAAGTTTGTTAAGCTAAAGAACAAGAAATGTCGGCAGCCAAGCAGAAGGAAGAAAGGCAACCTTAGCAGGGGTTCAACTAGCTTTGGTTTTCCTCCGTTTCATATCAACCTTATATCTAAAATGATGTCGATACCGAAAAATGTCGATCCTGATCCACTCGTCTATTTCTCTTCTTTCCTTTGATTCGCCCTCCCATCTTTTCCCACAACTTAATTCACTCCCGCCTCTCTCTAGAACTGCAATGGAAGACACGACCACCGCCGTCGATTTCGATAGCATCGTGGTACCATAGTCGCCCGCCTCCCCCTTCTCCCTTCTTCCTCGTTCAGATTTCTGTCTCGCTGGAAAAGTCGGCCTCCTTCCTTCCCTCGTCGCCGACATTTGACAGAAAGAGGAGGTTAACTTTGCCTCTGAAAACAAGCCCTTCAAAAAGAAGCGGGCAGAAATTTAACATGTAGAGTTGTTGAAGGACCACTTCAACACTTTGGGTATTCATATGCCTATAATAGAAAAAAGAGCAAATTTAACTTCTTCCACAGCACCATGAGGTTTCCAACATTGCTTTGGCCAATTCCAATGCAAATAAGTGTTCATGCAAGACAATATTTGCAAGAAAATAGCAACACTTAGTTTATTTATGGAGCCCTTCATCAAAACATGCTTTCAGTCTTCTCACATATTATATACAGTGGAAAGGCCATAACACAGTTCACCTCCCCTATCTATTTGCAAAGTTGAGACTATATTTGCCAGTGCCCAGAAAGAGTCAAATACATCACAAAATAGTATCCAACAAACAAACCCACAATAAGAAATGGCACAGAATTTGTAACAACACTTGACAAAGATGTCTCAAAATAAGTGGGTTTAGGTGGAGAAGGGCAGCCAAGTGACTGAATCAGTTCCTCCACAGCCATGACCTTGAACCTAGTGGGAGGATTTCTGGCAAAATTGTCCACCCTATGCTCATAGATCTTTCCTTTCCCATCAAGCTTGTACACCGACACGCCGTCGAAGCGACTGTGGCTCTCCCAGGGCACGCGGGGGGTGCCATGGATTGTCCACCGTACTACGATGGTGCTTTCTATGGGTTGCAGAATGCTCAAGACATCAACCCACAATGCTTTGAACAACATGGGGCCGATGACTCGTAGGCACAAAAGTATGCTTTTGTAGTTATTGATACCGCCAAATTTATTGAGAGGATCGGCGAAGACGATGTCATCTCTACAAAGGAATTGAAGATTGTGGGTATAACAAGATATCATTGATTGATTTCATCATAATTAACTAAACTTTTGTGAAGAAAATTCAACCAAACATTGGAAGAAAAATAGTTGCATAATTCAATCACTTTTGCTCCCTGCAAAGTTGGTTTGGAAGAAGATTAATAATCTTAATTTTATTCTACTTTCCTTCAAACAGAAAAATGATGGTTAAAGAAAGTTGTGTAAATTCTTTTTAGTTGTCATTGTTTTACTTCATGTTCTATTAAAAAAAAATGCAAATTACGACCATATATCTTATTTGAAAACATAGAAACTAGTTGGGGACAAAATTTTATTTTATACTGCAACCAATTAGTAGTCCACCAGTAAAGTAAAAAAGTGTTAGCAATAAATGGGCATGAGCTATCAAATTGCATCGTCATACACAAAATTTGTTCTATTAAAATGAATTTTTATGGGATACTTCGCTTTTTATTTGGCTTTGTTTCTTTCTTACAAAACGCAACATCTACTAGTTTTTTAACATTATATTTCCATATGAATCATTTACTTAGGTGTTTGATGGATATCCAAAAACCATTTCTAACACTGTTGAATAAGAACAAAGGTCTTGGCTTCCATTGAGGTTGTCATCATGAGATTTCATTGGAGTGGAGCAAGAGGGATAGGCTTGCATCAAACAGGTTGGAGATTTCAAATTGAAAAAACAAAAATCATTGACCCTATTCAATAGATGATTAAACTTATAAAATAATGTGTCAATTAACCAAAAAACATGCTACATATGTGGACCATTGTAAAGATTTGTCTGGGTAAGAATTAATTAGCACAATCTGAAATAAGTAGAAGCCAACAAAGTTCACATAGACTAACCATTTTAAAATGGAAAGGTAACAAAAAGTACTACAACAACATAAACAAAATGAAAAGATTAGGGTGCAAAGAAGAAGGCAGAAGATCATGCATCTCTATGTGGTCACTATCTTCTTCATCTGACGACAATCAAAGCCATATACCATAACCAGTTTACTTTTATGGCTATATAATATTCGTTCAATGTATCGTTCTATTTCTAGCAGGGCAAACTAAAGATTATTAGTTTTACACCAATCAAAATCTGTTTTGTTACATTAATCATAACTGCATGTATGTTAAATTTTTCTCAATTGTCCTACTACTCACTACTGCTTTAAAAGAGTGTTTCACACATCAAAACCTCACATGCAACAAAGTATACATCTGAGGAGCATTCAATAACCACTCAAAATGCCATAAACATACAGAATATTCATGGTTTCAACAATAGCTCTTTTCATTTGCAGCATGAGAGAAATAAAAGCAAGTCAAAGAAATCCTGTGAAAAAATCATGTTCTACTCATAAAAACATAGTTTTCTGAAAGAAAAGGATAAATTTTTCATATATATCTTTTACACAACTTTTAAAAAGCTACTTTTCAATGTAACCCTTAAAATCAAACACCCCAAATGTTGATAATTGTTACATCCCTGGCCAATTCATGACTCTTAACAATAGTGACCACTACCTTTTACATGTATTGAATAATTTCAATATTCCTTAGACCGATAGTTCTCCTTCTTGGTAGATCTTAATGAACACAAACACAATTTCTTTTACATAAAATTAATGTGATGCTTTCCCAAGTGTTTTCCATATTGTAATTCCCCTTGAAATGTTTATCCTGTAGTTTGGATTTGCTTGTATGTACAAAAATACAAGATATCTTCACTGTTCCATCTTTTTTGGAGCCAGCTATGTTTTCTTTGTTCTTGAAAATAAACATCCTTCACAATCATCCATACTCTTCTACATAGGAATTTTATTATATGATTTTATGGCTAAAACTCATATTGGCAATTGAGGTTTTAAGAATTGCTTTAACTCTTTTGAAAATCTTTATATAGATCCCTGAAATTTGTGAACTACATTGATTACTTCTTTCTTCTTCTTTATATTTTAATTAACTAAGCAACCCCTCACCCCATCTTTCTTCATCTCCCTCTTCCCTCCATTCTCTTTCCCTCTCCCCTCTCCTCAAGCACATCTCTCACTTGTCTCTTCTCCTAATTCTCATGTTCCCTCTCTTCCATGATGCCTTCTCGTCTTCTTCAATGTTCTGATGCTCCTACATGTCTCTATGTAGCTTCTCTTTCATTCCGTTGATGGGAATTGACCAACCACAACATATTTTTTGGGATTAAACTCATATAGAGCTATCTCCACAACATTGAACATGTATATATGGAAACATTATGTAACATTCCAAAAAGGCACAAGATAACTATTTAATTAAATTATTCAATAATTATTATAAAAACATTATCTAATTGTTATATCTAACATAGTTAATGATGATTTAACCCTATAAGAAGAAAAAAGAAATAATAATCATCATTTAAAGTATGTAAATTTATTAATTTAAAATTTCATAAAATGATTATTAAATTTGATGAATATAGATAATAAAAAATTAATTAAAATTATCCAAAATAGATTGTGTCCAATTTATAGAGAAGATTGACCAATGAAATTTTATATAGATAATAAAACTAGTAATTGTCAAAAAAAGATTTTTATAAATGATTAAGTGATAAAAAATAAATTTGAATAAAAAATATAACATTCTAAAGATTAAACTACATTGTCATAAATCTACTATGCATCATAACCCAAATTTGTATTATTTTATATTATATTATAAAGTATCTCCTATTGAACTTGTGATGATTGACTTAACTTACTTTTAATCTTAAAATATTTTACATCATATTAATATACTTCACAGAAACTAAGGGAATGATAATTAATGTCATAACGTAACACAACATGATTTTCTTTATATTGCCATAGTTATTATATATTAGATTTAGGAATACTTGTAATAATGCTTTTGTGCCAACAACTTGGATTGAAAAATATTGTAATTAGACGTTTTATTTCAACTACAAGTTATATTGTTTAAACAATATTAATTTGAATAGATTTTTTTTGTGTTGAAAAATGTCTATTTATATTTTCTATTATGATAAAGAAAAAAAAAGATGATCTATTTTGTAAAAGAAACAAAGGTAATTTATGACTTAACAAACCAAAGGAATTTCATAACAAAAAAGATTTTCAATTTTATGATTTTCTAAAAAAAATAATTTCAAAATTCAATGACATCCTACTTAATTTAAAAATAAAAATGGGATGCCATACAAAATTACTAAGAAGGTTTATGATTGAGGGATGTGTGGTTGTCATAATAAAGTGCTTGTTCATAGAGACAAGTCTTGAGAAGTCATCATCAACTACAAGGGAAAGCTACTGGGAAGGGGTTAACAAAACAATGACATTCATGGATATACTCCAAGTTGCAATTATGGATATACTTTACTTTTGCATCATTGATACAAATATCAAAGAAATGCTAAGATAAAGAAAGATTGAAGTGAAAGTGTAATGTCTTGAAGGTATGAGTATAATTCAATAAATTTTATATGAAAAAAAAACTAAATTATCTGTCAATAAAATCTAAAATATATTTATCAATTAATGGATTGAAGTATAATAGAAAGAGAAAACTTATCAAAATTATTCTAGATAAGGAATTTCATTAAAGAATGATTTTATCAATTTTTATAATATTTTTGTGAATTATGAAATTTTTTTGAAAATTAAATATCTTTTAAAAAATGGGACACAAAATTTACGAAGAAAAGTAAACATCTAATGGTACGGTTCAAATTATTAAAAAATTAATGGTGTAAATTTTGTGAAATTTAAATTTGAACTAATCATAAAATGAAGAGTTAAAATTATAGATTATTAAAAATATTTTTAAAATAAAAAAAATTATTAAATCATCAAAGAACATAAAAAAATTAAAAAATTATTAAAATAATATATTTTATTTAGTAATATAACAGTATAATTTTTGTGATAATTAGATATATATCAATCATAAAATAAGACGTCAAACATATAAGAAAATAATATTTATATGATTTTTAGAAAAGAAAATTTATTAAAAATATCAAATGACTAAAAAAATCACAAAATTTTATGAATGATATAGTTTGAAGAACAAACAAAATCTAACAAATTGGATAACAAACTTTTAAAAAATTTGACTATCTAAAATTTTATTTTATTTTTGTTCTTCTTTTTCCTAATGTAACAAGCAGAGGCAGAATGTGGGCAGGACCAATGAAGGAAATACATGAAGCAATAGAATTAATGAGTTGGAACATTAAAATTTAAGAAAAAGAATGCTTGTATTAAAGATTATAATACAATTGGGACGGTTTTGGGAAAGAAAAGAGGAAAAAATGGGTGGGGGATCTCAAATGGCACTTTGAAAGGTTATAAAAAAAAGGAAATTTCGATTGACTGAGGGGTTTTGGAGCGAGGAATTGAGATATTGAAAAGTTGGTGTTGTTGCAAGGGACAGAAAGAGAATCTGTGAGCATAAGTGAAGGAAAGTAAAAATTAGTCGCTAGGGAAGGATATAGTATTCTACCATGGCAATCAAGTAAAGAGAAAGAAAAATTGAGTTTGAGGAATGTTGTGGGAGGTCGCAATAGCAAGAATTCAATTCCAAGACGTGATAACTACATCAAGCTTTAAGGTAGTCATCTATGAATCTCATGATGCATATGCATTAATTTCCAAAAGGATATTTTGACGATGTATGATATTATAAATGATTCTTCAATTTATATGTTATATATTCCTCCCATATTGTTTTATCTTATTCACATTTTCTTATGTGATATAAAATGACTATGTATACGATTAAAATATGAGCTTCGGTGTGAGAGTGGGAAAAAATTTATAATAATTTTAGAATTTGTTAAAAGGGCCCAAAAAATATGAAGGTACAAAAATGATAAAATATTATATGAAAAAAATAAAAGTCTAAATCATTATTAAACAAAAAGGAACAAGGTTCCAAGAGCTTTGAATAGGCAATGAGCCTCATGGAAGGTGTAATTTAAATAAGATTCCAAAAATGTACAACCTAATAGTGAGAGAATTAGCCTACTATGCTCAACATGGTGGTGTTATCTTAAAACTAATCAAGCTAAAAAGGAGACAATAGACTACCAAATTGAAAAATAAAAGAAAATGATATCAAAAGAATTATAAGAAAAATTCTTATTTGCATATGCATAATTATTTTGGCATTTGTTAATTGTTTTATTTTTTAAAACTTTACTTTTATGCGATGAAAATTTACCCAACATACAGCATGACTCAACAATATACTAATTTGCATACATGAGTAAATAATTTGCTACTTAGCTTGTGATGATTGATTTATACTATTTTAATTTAATATTAAAAAAAAACGCTAAAGCATAACACAGGACTCCAAAGAGCAATGATGGAGATGGACTTCAAAGATTTTATCCTTAATTTGTACAAATCATAATATAATAACTTAGTAAATAATGGCTAGTGGGTTAGCTATTATGGATTGTTATCTTTAATTATTTCTATTACAAACAATACTGTTAATAGATCAATTACATTTTTAATATATGATGGTTATTTTAAGATGTTATAAATATTGATACAAATGTTATTTTGTTGTGAAAAAATTATTTTGAAGTCACTTGATTTATGTTTTTCAAATGAAGGCAAAGGTTTTGTAACAAAAAGGTGCTTTTAAATACCATGCTTTTCTCAAAATAAAAGAAATCGCTTTAAAATAAAAAAATAAAAGGATTTTAAGTGGCATTTTAATTTATTATATTTATAAAAAAATTGGGATGCCAAGCAAAGAGAAGGAGACAAGATGTAAGAGAGAGATGAGAGAAAGAAAGAATGCAAGGTTTAAAGAATTAAAAAAAGTGGACTAAGATAAAATATTTTGTATCTCTTATGAACTTAGATAATTTCTAGAACTACAAATGTAAGTAGAACGATCTTAATTGCTTAAGAATCAGCACAATATTTATCTGCAAGAAGACAGATGGAAACAACAATTATTTCCTCATTTAATTAAGTGTTGTAGTAGCATCTCAAGGTGGTTGGTTATAACCATTTTTTGCAAAATCGACAAGGGAGCATCCATCACTCAAAAAATGCACTCCAAAGAGTTTCAAGAGATGGAATTTTCTCAAGACATTATTTTTTGGCTAAAGAGAATTACCTTTGTGTCCTTAAAATTCTGAACTTTAAAGAAAAAGACTAACTAATAAGAAAGCACCCTTCAAACAATGTTCCTTGTAATCTCCAAATTTTACTAAATTTACTATTGTAACAATATCAAATAAAATAACCCAAATCCACAAAGGTGAATCATTTGGAAAGTTAATCTTCTTCTTCTGTGTGTAGGATATCACATTCTTCTTGTTTTATGTACATTTAAAAAATAACTATCTTGTCAAAATTTTAACTTGCATGTTGTTGACTTGAAAGAACATCACTCTTTCTATAAACAATTTTTTGAAAATGTATGGATCTCATTTCTCTTGCCTTAGCTAATTTACAAATTTCCGTTTATCTTTACTTGGCATTTTTTTTCAATGCAAATCATTGCCTTATGTAACATTGTCTTTTTGTTAATCTTCTAACAAACATAACTGTTGTATGCTCCAACTACATTTACCTAAGTATGTTAACTTAAAAACTATTATTTTAAAATTTCAAAAGAATTTTACGTCCTCATTCCAACACCATGTCTATTTAGTAATTTGCACTATCTTAAACCCTCCTAAAATTTGTATAACATTCACCTTAAGTCAACTACCCATTATATTTAACATGTTTGATTCTATTACATTCTAATTTATTTCTTTTAACAACCTATCCATTTGATTTGTATACCTATTAATTTTTTTCATCTATACTTTAATGTTATACATATGCTCCTAGTTTAAGCATTTTAGTAAATTTCCTACTCAATCTCATATTGATCATGGTTGAAGCTATATCAAATAAGTGCTTAATCTTATCATATTTGTTTAAAGTATGGCAATACATGCCAAACCTAGGGGCTTTAAGAAAACAACTAAATTGTTCAATAGAGTTCTCATTTGAATTTTTTTCAGTACATGTTTAAGAATTGTTTAAGAATAAATGATAGATAAATAGCTATAAGAAAAACAACTTAGTAATTCATGAAAAAAAAACCTTTTAAGCATGTCAATGACAAGATAAACTATTTCAAGAGTAGCATAGCCCATTAAATATTATAAAACATATGTATTCAACATAGAAATATAACAAAATAAGTCTAAAACATAAAAAAAGAATAATATAGACAAAACAAGCATGAATTAGATTCTCGATCCAATTCTAATAGCCAATTTACCAAAAGACTAAAATGTTTAGTTCTTACTCGTTTGGAATTTTTTATTGCACCTTTGATAACCATGTTAAATTCCTTGCAAAGTTATTTTGCATCTCCTTTTTATTCAATTTATGTGCTAGATCTTTAGTACATTCACTTTTTAAAGGAAATAATTAGTTACTCTTTACCACTGTGAATCTGTAATGCCTCTCAAAAGTAGAATAATTCTCTCTTCCTAAACTAAATTTTGTAATAAGCCTTCATCTCAAAAATAATTTACCATATTACCTACAAATCTAACTTGAAAATAAAGAAATCTTTTATGGCATTCTCATCAATAACTAAAGCATTAGAAATCATTCCATCAGTATCTGTTGTCATCCAAGTTTCATTCCTACTATTCACAAAATCTAAATGTAGTTTTTATTTGTTCAACCCTCAACATTTCTCCTACAGACTCGAGAAAGGTAATCTACAGTGTTCATTGCCACCCCTAATTGAAAATTTTATTCACAATTTTTGCCCAAACCACAATAATGGTATTTAATAGTCCAATCCAAAACCAAGTACAGAGAAGGGGAAAAAAAAAAAAAAAACAAAAGAAAAGCATGGGCTATCAGAAGCGCACCTGTAGATGCTGAAATCGGGTTCCTTACAGAAGACAACCGGGTAATCTTCTCTCAGAGCACGAATCGCGTGGCCGAGGTTCAGGAAGTAATCATGCTTATCATCACCGCCGCTTCTCTCTTGTTGCTGCTGCTGCTGCCGTAACGGAGACTGCGGGAAGGCCGAAAACAGTCGGAGCACTGGAACCTGGAAGATAGGGTTGAAGCAAGCACTTGGGATTGGGTCGGAAACCGTGATAATGGTGTTGGTCTCCCGGTCCGATACCCTGTCGCGGTTACGATGACAGCACCTAAAGGTTCTGTGTCTTCCTCCTCCTCCGCCTTCATCGGCAATCCTCCGACGACCTTCGACGGTGATGCTGAAAATCGAGGACGCATTCGATAAAGTTAGATGGGTAGTCATTTTCGAGAAGAGAAAGGTTGAAATTTGGGAACGAAATGCATATTACTGGGACCGTGGAACAAATATGTTCGTCGGATTTTTAACATCGTATTTCAAACTTATTTTAATCACGAGTATTGAATGTCACAAGTACCATAATAATTAGCTTAAAAAAATCTAAATTATCATTTATTTGAAAAAAAAAAAAGACAATCATATGTTAGATGTTAGAATTAATACGAGAAATTATTAAAGTTTTAAAATAAAAATTTAAAATCATAAACTATTATTCAATATTCATAATTATTATTATTTTTTAACTTTATTTTATTTTAAAAATAATTTTTTATATATTTTATTAAATATTTTCATTATGACTATAATTTATCAGACATTACTATTTGTTTATCGTATAATATAACTTTGCATAATTTTAATAAATCTTAAATTGTAATTTATGAAACGTTATTGTATTTCAATTACACAATCTAATTTCACAAGTTTTATTGTTTTTTTATAAGAAATAATTTTGAATTGCAAAAATTCAATCAAAAGAAAAATTAGGTCTTTGTCAAACCATTTTGATATTCTAAAAGAACCTTTTGTGTCAATTATTTATAAGATTATAACTTGAGTTTTTGTTCTTTTTGTCTTTAATGGTGTAATTGATAATGTTTTTTTTTTATCTTGTGCCTTTAAGTGTGATGTCAGCTCCAAGCCATACTCGAGTGTTATGATATTAGTACTTCTTAATTCACTTTCATATTGAAAAAATCTTTTTTAGATAATCTCAATATTATATTGTATAATATATGTCACTATAATTATAATCAAAGCACGTATATTTGCAGTGAAAAAATAAACTTAATAATATAACTTTATAGTAGAGATAACATAATATATATCCACTTATCTCATACAACTAGTGTAACTATTTTTATCATTCTTAAATTGTTTAAAATAGAAATAATCACAACATTTGTGTATGTTTAAGTTTACAAAGTTTTTCATTGTTGTCATGTGCTTTGGCTTAGCTCATTATTTTTATTGGTCCTATAGTGTACATCCATCACACTTGAAATTTATTAGCTAATGTAGATTGAGTCATTGTTATTGGTTCTTATGTAACAACTTGCACAATCATTGAATATAATTCATTACCTTGATTTATATACAAAGGTAATCATTATATTAAGGTTGAGTCATTGTGATTGGCTCATTACACAATCATCATATACAGATCATTATAGTAATTAAGTCATGTTACATCCAAGGTCTTTATTACAACGATTTGGCATTATCATTTTGTATCTCAACATATATATAAAAGAAATAAAAAATCACTTATAATGCAAAGTTATCATTTATTTCTTTGTTAACACGATCCAACTTAAAATTTATGTTTCCTCTTATTCAAGTGATGGTCTATGACGTACAGTTTTTGTTGCCCTCATTACACTTAGTGGTTAGTCATTATTCATATTTTTATTTATATTTGATTATAACAATAACTCAATTCTTATCTTTCATCTTTTAATACACACTTTATATTTTTTGTTTATAGGAATATCTCAACTCTTTTAATTCACATTGCTTGTTAGCCACTATATTTCTCTTTATGGTTATTTTTCAGATTTTTATAATTGACATAAATCACAAATCGTGATATTCTTCTTCTTTTCGTTGTTTGTCTTTGCACTACAATTGTATGTTACTTGCATAACAAATATAATAATAATTACACTTACTCAAATTATAGCATGCCACGTTTTTTTCATGCAATTAATAAATATTTTGCATGAAATTTGCATATTCATATCAATGAATACATCATATATCTCTTAATTTATTATATATATTGTGTTTCATAAGGAATCACATTGAAATACATAATAATATGTCATCTCATATGCAAAGATAAATCATGTAGAATATCTACTTGATAGTCAACAGTTTGTTACTTAATTTTTTTCTATTCTTTTATTGTTTACTAAAATTATACATATAAATTTACATTATAATTCTCTTCAAGGTGTACATATCTTATTTTATAATACATTTTATTTATGTTCACACCCATTATGATGTCTTAATATTATAATTTAAGATAATTATTTTATAATATTATAATTATATGGTTAAGCATATAATTACATACTAAGTATAATGTAAAGCTTCTTTTTAGGTTAAAGATATTATTATTTTGGACATGTCTCTAAAAATACACAAAATTTGCAAAAAATGTGTTGAATAATGACTAGTGTTGTTAGTATTGGTTAGGGTTCTCTTTAAGGGAGAAGATAAGTGCAAAAGAAAAAAAAGGAGCAGTGGGAGGAGGGACTTGTGGGTGAAATAACTAAAAATTGATGTGTTTATAAAGAGAGAAGAATGAGTAATATAAGTGATTGGTGTAGAATCAAATCATTATTTTTTTATCCTTTTTTTTGTAGCATAAACAATAACATATTTAAGTGGAAGGAATGAAAGAAATGTTTTTCTTCTATCTCCTTAAAGCTTAGGATGAGTTTTTTGGTGTGCGATAAATTTAAGAAAAACAAAAACAAGCTTTCTCAAGAAGATCATATGATATAGGGATAATTCTTTGTATTGTATAATTAATTTAAGACAAGTACTAAAGGAAAATTGTATGGCACAATTGTAAGGTAAGATAATTTAGGAAATGGCTATTACAACCCATTGAATTGTACAATAGTGACATAAAAAGACGTGATTAAGTTACGAAGAAAAAGTCTCAAAAAAGAATTACATAGTATAAAAAGAGGTCTTGAATTTTGATTGTACAATACATTCTTAGAAATATACGATATGATAGTATTGTAACAAGAGAGTAATACAAAAAAATATTATAGAATGCAATTAAAATATAAGAAGATTATGGAATAATTTATTATTAATTAAATGCTTATGATTGTGATTTAGGTATTAAAATGAAGGAAAAATAGAATAAAGTATATCCCTAAAGTTTCAAATAGATAAATATGAAATTAGTAGTATAAGAATAAAAATTTATTAAAATAAATAGGAAACATTGGCATATGTATTAACATGACATAAAACAAATGATAAAATTTGATATATTTTTATAGATATAAAATAGTCATGTTTGTATATATATATAAATTTTTTGTCAAGCATGATGAAAAACATAAAAATAAAATTGAAAAGAATAAAAATAGAATAAAATAAATATAAAAACAAACTAAATAAGTCATTTAGTAACTCATCTTCATCATATTGTGAGGTAATAAAAATATAAGAAAATGAAATAAGATTTTTCTAAATGTGCTATCTCATAACGAATGAAAGAAAAAGAATCAAAACCCTTAACACAACATATAAGATGTGATGAAGTACTAGTAGTATGTCGAGTTTTGAGTTGGCATTAATAATCTCATGCTCAATGGGACTAACAATATATCTATAATATCTTGAATTTTATTTTTGTTATAAAGAAACCTTTTTGTTATATAATAAGTGTTTGATATTATTAATGCTTTCAATATGTGAGTTCGAATAACAGAAAAATAAAAATTTACAATAAGTCTCATAATGTGTGTCATTAAATAGATATTTTAAAATTTTAAAATAATTATATTTTAAGATAAAACTTATTTATATAAGTCTAATAATGTTTATTAAAACTCAATTAAAGTGCATTAAAAATTAATATGATCTTTTGAAGTTTGACTAATAAGAAATTATTTTAAAAATTATTATTACTTATTGATTATAATGCCTCAAGTTTCTAAATACTTTTGTTCCCTTGTTGACACCCACGAAATCTTTATTTCCATCCCCTTAACGAATTAGTTTCGTTGGTTCCAAAATCCTTATTTCCCTCTTTTCTCACTTCGGTGGTCACTAAAGAAGAAAGCCTATGATTCTGTGCTTCCTCTTGCTCATGTTTAGCTTGTCTTTGTTTCTTTTCCTCGCTTCCCGTTTGATCGACTGGGTAAGAACTTTCAAATCCCTAACTCCTTTTTCCTTTTTGCTTCGTCATTCGATTCACCACGAGGGAGGTTTTTGGTCCTTTGGATTTGGTCATTGGCTTTGCGGATGGTTTAATATGGGATTTCTAGGTGGTGCCATTAGGATTATGTTGAGGTTGATTGGGTGTCTTGTTCGGCTGAGATGTGTGTTCCTTCGAAACCCTATCTTTTTTTGGCTACACGTGAGGTTAAATTATTTAGTATTAGTTTAATTTGGTTATCTTTGTATTTCTAAGATTAAGAGAAAATTTGAATTTGGATGTTATCCTAGATTAAAATAATTTTATTTTTCGTTATTATATTAGATTATGTTATGTTAAAATAAATTATTATTTAGTATATATCTTAGATTACGTTATGTTCACAAATAGATATTTTAATAATATATTATTTTGATAATATAATATTGGTATTATGTAGACATGGAATTGCTTTAATAATTTTTTAAATAAGGGAATTTTTTTCATAACATTTTTCAAGTTTAATTATATGATTTAAATATTAATTTAAATGTAAAAAATTGCATTTCTTAAAAATAAAACATTTAGCTGGTCATGTATTAGGTACTAAAAAAATCATTTTATGAAAAAACTCTTATTCTCTTTATAAATAATTTAAATTTAGAAAGAAAAATCAGAAGAAAAAAAATAAATTTGAAAAAATTATGTGAAGAAAATAAAATTTTGTAAAAATTATTTATTAGAAATAAAACTTGGCAAACAAATTGGATTAGTAATAGGGATAATTATATTATTGAAAGAAAAGCATTATTACATAATTTAGTTAAATGAATAAAAATATTTATTTGACTTTTAAAAAATCACTTAAAAAAATATTTGATGTGATCTAGAAAAGAAGGGGCACAGCTCTCATATGGGTTAAGGTTAATGGGATTAATAATGTAAAATGGGTTAAATAATCTATTAATTTGGTTTTGGGTTAATAAGTGTTTCACTATGAGTTTGGGGTTAAATACTTAAGCCCATTAACTTGGCATTGCCAAACAGTGAGTTAGCGTTTGAATCTTGTCAAAAAAAAGGAATGGTTACATTCATAGAGTTGGAGAAAATTAGAACTAGGTTTAGATGGGATAGAAATTGTGAAACTCTCAAAGATTTGTAATAAAATATAGAAAAAGAGTTATGTAAGTTTTTATGCATTTTTTCCTTAATAAAAATTCAATTTTATTAGTGTGTATGAAAATTGTGAAATATTACATTAAGTTTGATTTTGTAGTTGGAGGGATGTCACTTGTTAAGAATTATGAAAAAATAAAAATATGATAAATAATGTGATTGTTTTGAGAAATTGTATTTTTTTTATGTGTATAATTGAAAAGACAAGTCAATTTGGAAAGTAAATCTTCATTATATAGATAACATGAATAAATCAAATAATTATGATATAAATATGTTTGGTTATTATAATATTCCTAAAGCATGTCTTGATAATTAAATAGGTATACTTATGATTTTGATATATGACCTATACATGTGCATATGATTTATTAATAAGGTTTTTACATTATGTTTTATGTGATATTTGCATGATTATCAATTTAGCTATTCTTGAAATAAAATTTCTATATTAATAAATGAGCATGACTTTATGAATTGCCATGTTAAAAGAACAAAAGATGTGCAAGCTAATGAGAGATCATAGTCATATGAGTTTATTTATATTATGTGATACGTTACTATGATTTGATGTATTGTAATAATAAGAAATATGCGTTTTACTATGACATTATCAATTAGCTTAAGCATGTTACATAGGACGTTTGTGACTAGAGTTTCACATATGGTGATTGGTATGGTCATGGATCATGCTATAAGATGAGATGACATTAAAAGATATGAGTTGTTTTTATATGGTATAATAGCTTCTTAGAGTGTTTTCATTAATTATCTTTGGACTAGCAGAAAGATTGGGTGTGGGTGTATGGTTCATTCTAAAGATATTGTCACTAGCTTACATTCGAGTTTGTAAGGTGGTTAGGTTTGATTTCTAGAATTATAATGGTGAAGATGATATAATGTTGACTACTTAAAATAAATATATGGGTGGAAGCTTACCAATTAGAATTCTTTTAATGAGTGTTGATATAGATTTGTTATGTTATTTGAGAAGAGATAATAATTAAAGGAAAACATGGCCCTAATTAAGAAAAGAAATTAATTAAAAAAATTAAATAAATAGTTGAGAAAGGTGTAAGAAGAAGAAGGAAAAGCTTTTATCGAGAAGAAACAAATGTCATTAGACTCGTCTTGACCAGTTCTATCTAATTTTATATTTATTTTTATATTTTTGGAATACTTTACATTTTAAATGATTTGGTATTCTTTATGAGATAGATTTGATATGTCACAATTCTCTTTTTTTTGTAGAAAATTTCTCTTGAAATTTAAAATAGTTATGGTACTTCTTTAACATCTCATCCTAAGTTCTCATGTAGCTTCATGTTTTATTTGGCTTTGTTATTGTATTTTAATCATAAGAATTACTTTCTTCTTCAGTTACTTGATGTATTTAGCTAAGATTCTTATAGGCTTTTCTTCATAGCTTAGACTTAACTATACTTCTATAACGCTTAGATCATATTTTATCACATGTGATGGATCAACAGCGTATCTTCTTAAAGTAGAATATGAAACACATTATGCATGCTGAACAATTGTAAAGGTAGGTGTACAACTTCTCTAATCCTTTCCAATATCTAGAAAAGGTTTAATATTCTTTAGGTTCAACTCCCTCGTTTTTTAAAGTGAGTTATGTCATTTATTGGGCTCACTTTTAAAAAGTCATGTTCTATTTCTTAGAACTCGACCTTTTTTGCTTTATATCGTGTTCTATTTCTTGTACTTTTTTGTATTTTTTCTTAAATCATTTGAATCTTCTAAGTAGTTTTAACCATAAACTTTAGTCATAACTAAGTTGTATCACTTACTTCATACCAACATAATGATGACTAAAATTTTTTGTCATATAATGAATCATACAGTGCATTCTTTGTTTAGATTGATAACTATTTAATAACTAAATTCAATCGATGCTAGATAAGCATCTCAATAATCACCAAAATTTAAAATACATAATCTTAACATATAATCCAATGTCTTTATAGTTGTTTTAGTTTATCTATCTAATTAAGGATGAAATGTTATATTAAATTTTAATTGAGTACAAAACGAATCATGCACCTTTCTTGAAAAATATGAAGTAAATTTTGAATCTTTATTAGATATAATTATTTTTTATACATTTAGTCATGACATATCTTTTTTGATGATAGCAATATCATTATGTTAGTTTTTTTAATATTTTTTTCAATTGTGTTCAACTCATACATCTCAAGCACTTACAAGATTAATCAATTAGTGAATTTTGACCAGATGTCGCATAGAGTAATTTACAAGTGAAGTAATGCCAAGTAGTGATAGTGATCATGCTTTAGTTGTAATTTAAATGACATATTAAGGAGTCATTGATCAAAGTTGGGGTAGAGTAACTAACCATCAAGATTCTAACTCTAAGACATCACTAGTTTGATTGTCTATCTTATCACTTGTTTATATAAGACACAATTAAGTTTCATAATCTCATTTCATCACATACATGATCATCAATTTCTTGAATATTATTGTTTTAGTAGTTATAAAAATAATTTATTATTTTTAGTAACTATAAAAAGCTTTAAAAGTAGAAGATAATTATTATATAAAAAATGTTTTTGAAAGAAGCCAAAATTTTGAACCCACTTCTTAACTGAGCCCAAAGGCTCAAGCCAAGTGGCCAAAAGTGCTGAGGCTTTCTATAAAAGAGGAAGCTTATCCATTGGAAATGATGATTTTGTTATAAGTGAAGTTTCACTTTCCTTTATATCTTGTCGAAGTCATGGAGTTGATTACAACAAAAACTTAAGTGTTTTGATTCATTAATGCTTCGGTGCTGAGAGAATAGGTGTAAGGCCCAAATGGTGAAACGTTTGTAGTAAGATTCAATAAGGAGGTAAATTATTAGGAATAAAATTTTAGTTTTTTATAAAATATTTTTAAAAAATATTTAAAATAATTTTTAATAAGGATTAATAAATATATAAAAATGATTTTTTACAAATTTTAATTTTATTTTAAAACATATTAAGTTTTATAAAAGTTATGTAATTAAAAACTTAACAATAATTTAAAATATACATAATTAATTTTTAGGTGGTTCAACTTATAAAGTAAGCTTACATCTACCCTGGACAAAAATCAAGCAAAAATAAACACAATATAAGTCTTTTGACAAAAGATAGGCAGGTTAAACACTCACAACAAACAAACAATCGAGACAAGCTATAATTATCTTAAAATGAAATTAACATGACATGCTACAAGTCTTATAACAAATAATAACAAAAGAAAAATATTTAGCTTCATAAAATTAAAATTAATTCTAAAAAAATTCCATGCTTGATGAAATGATTAAAGATGCATAAATATTTTAATTAAATCAATTAAGAATAAATAAAATTGATTACTTAACTGATTTAAGACGGAATTTAATTTCAATGAGTGAATAATGTTGCAGCATATGGAAGTGATGAAATGAGAACATGTTGCTCATGGCTTGAGTATCTTTGCTTGAAATTTTTTATTGCATAAAGTTTCTCTATCTAATTTTGTACAAAAGTCTTCTATTTATAGCCAATTTGTAAAGGTTAAAAGCACTTACCAAATATCCAATTTAATTGTTATAATTTTCTGAACTTTACAATATTTTAATTAGAAAAATAATAATTAAAAAAACACCAACGACTTTAATAATGACTAAAATAGTCGTCGTGTAAGAGCTATTTGATCGCAAAAACTGAATGATCAGACAGATGCAATCGAATCTGCGTCTTTAGAAATATGAAATTGATCTTGGTCGTTAGATCTGAATCACGATCTAAATGCGGGATTTAACTTTTTGTGGGGATGACATTTGGACCTTGCGATCTCGAAATTGCATGATTGGACGGCTGATAGAATTATCTATTTTGTAAAATGCAGTATGATAATGAACGTTCGATCGCGAAATGCATGGTCTGACGATTCACATTACTCCAGCAATTTGGGAGTTTATCGTGTAAAAAAAGTTTGTGTTTTTATTACATTGCACATTTGCTTTGCTGTTTTCTCTTTATAAAAAATTATGTAACCCTTATGTATAGTTGAATAACTAGGTTGGTTATTTTTTGATAAGTTTGGAAATTAATCACTCGTACGACCAGTTGTATACTTTATTTGATTTACAAAAATGGGATTGATTACCTGATCCAAAATGCAATGTTTGGGATTGATTATGGACATCGTTTGGTGTATCGAACCCCATTTAGAATTAGTTATTGCTGAACCATAGTGATTCGTTGTAGCGACCCGATTGGTTTAGGCATTAATTGCTTGTACAAATGAGTTGTTTTTTGTTATTAAATTTTCTACTAATTTATTAATATTATTAACATATTTTTATAATAGATTAATTAAGGATTTCAAAAATATTATTAAGATAAAATGATAGTCAAGATAATTAAGGAGGATGGATCAAAAATACTAAAAACCTAAATGTTATTCTAAGACTCATTTGAATTTAATTTATGTGTCTTATAATAAATATTTCATACAAGCTTAACATTCTAATCAAACTAAAATTAAAATACCTAAAATTAAATTTAAAATACATCTCTTAGTGATTTTTCACTCTAATTAAGATGATTTTCATAAGATTTAATATTTACACATCTTCTTTTAGTTATTCCATGAATACGAGTATTAGCTATCTAAAATAAAAAAATTTACTAAAATAAATTCATTAAAAATTTTAAGATTTATTATCATCAAACAAAGTACAATAACTTGATGTTAACAATACAACGACATTGTGTCAGTTTACCTTCAACTCTAAGATGCGTCTTCCAGTCATTGTTACATAATAATTCTCTTTCACATTATCATTTTCTTTTCATATTATCTTTTACTTTTTACTTTACCATTTCTCTTTCACATCTCCATTTCTCTTACACTTCATTCTTTAAAGTTTAATTGATTTGTAACCTCACCTTTGTAAAACTTCATTTGCGATTCATGTCTATTGTCACCTTCCTTACTCTCTACAATTTTGTTTCTTTGTGTTTTGGACCACCTTACATGCAACTACATTATTATCCCAATTTTTTATGAGGCCCAATAAGGTTGTTTTAATGTCTGTGTGACCACTAATTTATTTTTTCTTTATTGAAATTAATTTAGTTAAACACTTTTCTTGTGCCCCAACTCTACGAAGTTGTAGAAATTATGAGCCTAGTATATGGAGTAACCCTATGTTACTTTCGACATCTCTTGGCTAAAATTGTATCAAATGGGTATCTCTTACTTATTTCTTTTTTAGATATCTTGTATTTATCTTTAATATTTTTTCTTTCTTAACATATATCGGTTAATCTCTAAATTGTTTATTATAATTTGTAATAGATGTTTGATATCATATATCATACATATGTTCACATAATCATAGACATTCTTTTGCATACCAATCCATCAAAATCTTTACTTTGTTATTCCTAATGTACAACATATCTGATTCCATAAGCCTCTTTAAATAAAACTTATTTCTATTCTCTTACTAGAAGAATATATATTCTATTTTCATAAAATAAAACTCTTTCATTTAAACAAAAGTTCATCTCCTTTCCTTCAACAAATCTAGCCTTTGCTTGTTGAATGTCTTCATCTTTATCTTGTTCATCTTTTAAAGTCTATAAAACTCTATTAAAATAGTTATTTTATAAAATTTTCTTTATTGATCTAACACTTCCTGAATATCTCTTCATCTCCTCCCCTCACAGTTACTCAATTGCAACTTTGCATAATAGCCAAAAAATGAAATGATGAAAATAAAGGAGTATAACTTATTGGCTATTTGTCAAACTTGTGAGCTGAAATACCCTTATAAAAAAACCCTTTGTAGCTCACAGTTGCTTATAGCGATGACAAATGACATCTTGCTTGATAACCCAAATGGCCAAATACTCACTTAGAAAACATTTTATAATGTAATAGCCACCACCATAATTATTATATATTTATTATTATTAATTTTAAATACCTAAAAAGTTAAAAATTTGAGTATAAACAATATGTATGTTTAACCACCCTATAATTGTTGTCAAAAAGTGCTTGATAAGTTGTTGTCATGTTACAAAACATATTCTTTTCACATGAAAGCCTATGAGGACCTTAAGCACCAAAAAGAATATTTTGTCTCTCAAAGATTTTATTATTTTAAAATATATCATTTAAAAAATTAGATTTTACTTAAGTCAATTTTAAAAATTACAAATCTATCATAGCACATATAATATTTTAATATTTGTAAACTTATCTTTTGTTAAGCAAATTTTACTTCAGTTAAAATTCTTAAAATTACAAATCTATCATAAGTGATCTTTTAATAATTATAATTATAGTTATATTTTTAAAATTTTATAAAAAAATTATCATAAAAAATTATAAACTCAATATTATTGAGTTTGTCTTAAAATTTTCTTTCTATTGATATATTTAAATAATATTTTTTGATAAGTTTGAGCTTATAACAACTTTTTTAATATTTTTTTAAATTATTTTAATATTTTAAATTATAAATAATATATTTAAAAAAGATTATTTGATTTATTTTAATAATACTTTTCATAATAATTTTTGCTTGATTTTAGGGTTTCTCTTTTTTATATGGATTATAATTTTATGATTATTATAATCTTTCCTTTTTATAAAAATTTAATCATAAAATTTTAAAATATTCTAAATTAGAGCTATTACATCATTATTAGAATTAATGATCCCTAAATTTAAGGGTTGGAGAGGCCTTTGGTAAATGCAGTTTTATTAGGATTAAAGAAATTTAGGTTTTGATATTATCATAGTTTAATCTTAGTTGTGAATCTTATTTGTGAAATTAGGAGTTGTGGCCTTTTTTATATAAATTTCATAACTAATGAGCCTAGAAAACCTGGTCATATTTCTAACCTAAAAGTCTAACTAAGATAAGTAGAGGAAGATAAACTACATATGAGTAAGAAAAGGAAGAAGAATCTTTATATTTGATAGAAGAAAAACTTATCTTTAATGAAGTCCTCTATTTCAATCACAAGGTAGGGTAAGCATAAGATCATATGATTAACCTTAGCTAATTTAAAAGGGTAACTTAATCATTTATCTTACTAAGTATTACTTGTGTTTGATGTGCAATTGTGTTATGCCTTAAATGAGTTTCAATTCTTTTGTGAATCTTAATTTTAACAATTTGAGATTATTTTAATTGAGATTATTAGTTTTTTAGAATTATGATTAGCTTGTCTTTATGATTAATTATCATGACATTAATATTAACATGATTCTTTTCCATTAGCCATGAAATTGATATTAAAGTTTTGTATTGTATTTTTGACTTTATTAAGATTATTGTTGATTTGGTGAAGAATTAGCATTGTTTTGAAAATCATGTCAATTATGAGGATGAAGATTGTATTTGAAGAACATCATTATGCTGTCATGCTTAAAATGATACAAAATCATTAAGCATGTTTGAAAGGTTGTTGAACTTTAATCTCATTTTGAACATGAGTTGCTTTAAATTATATGTGGATTATGATTGGGTTGAGAACCTATATTTAAGAACATTATATTATGGTTTGGAAGATGAAAATCAAATTTAATTATGTCATCTAACTTAGACTACAACTTTGGAACTATGATAGAAAATTGAACTTAGCCAAAACCTAGGTATTCTTTTGACTAAGCATTGTCATGCCTTGATTTTTCTTAAGAAGCTTGCAACATGGCTTGGTTATGTTATGAAGAGTATAGTTTGAACTATAGAATGACCTAGATGACTTCTAAGGTTTAGAGAAGTCCTCAAGTTCTAGTGAAGGAACCTAATAAGGCTCTATTGGATGCATTAAAAGATGACTAGGTTGGTTCAAAAATTGTTTAGGATTGCAAGAATTGGGCGGGGTTCGATTAGATGGTGCTTCAATGAGATTAATAGAATTGATAACCATTAGATGATTAAGATAAATCCCTATATATAAATTTTATATTTTATTAAAGACTCTTAAGAGATCAATTAAGAGTAATATAGGTTTTAAATAGTTTATGATAAAAGGCTATTATAGAATTGAATGAAGGTAAACCAAGTTAGGGTCAGTTAAACTTTGGTCTTGATTGTATGAAAGAGGATTCTACATATGAATTTTAGATTAGATCAAGAATAATAAAACTTTGTGAGTCTTGTGCATGCTTGAAATAAGGTTATGGAGTAGAGAAGTCCTCAGGCATAGCCTTGGATAAGAAGAAGTAGATTCAATCTAGGCTTTAGGAAGATGATAGACTTAACCAAGGGAAAATTTGCTTGTCCTATTAATGAATAAATCCTAAACATGGAGTGATTGATTTTGGTAAGATGCTAAGTAACCCTATAATCTCTTAGGCTATAAGTTAGTATCTTATATAGTGATTTGGTGAGTTGTGTGTATATCTTAAAGAGAGACTTTGGATGAGCATAATAAATTAGAATAGATTAGATCACAAAGAGTATTTAGCAAAATTTAAAGCTAAGAGTATAAAACTTTACGCCATTAAAGATTGTAAGATAATTAGTTATTGTATAATTCTGTAATAATTTGACAACTTATAAAGTATCAAATCCATGATTGACATGTGTGTTACTCACAAATTGGTAATTATTTGAAGACTAAATTTTGTATAATTTATTTATAATTAGTGCATGAGTATTAAGATTTTGTTCCATCTTGTTTTTAGGGAATAAAATGCTTTGAAGATCAAAGATGAGAAAATAATTGTATATAATTCAACTTAGTTATCATGCCATATAATTAATAAGATTTTTATGTATCAAGGCATGCTATATATATTTTCTATTCTTAGTATGCTATTTTTCTCGATTTAACATGATTCTCAATTAAGAAATGATTGTTAGCTTAGGATATCTCACTTCTCTTTTGAGATATGAGTGTTAGCTCATGGTATCTCAATTCTCTCCCTTAAGAAAATTTGTAATAATTGATTTTTTAGTTATCAACTACTATCTTTTCAAATTTAAGTATGTAATAAACATAGAAGAAAGGAAAACTTTCATCAACGCTCTATTAACATGATTTTTGTTTCTGATTCAATATTTTTTTCATCATAAAAGTTTTTTGTATTACATTTTTAACATTTTTTGTTGTATATGTGATCAGCTATAATTGTTTTTAATTGTAACAAATAAAATATATATTTATATCAATTTTAGTATTAACTAATCACAAATAAAAAAAATTCTTGACATCAAAAAATCTTTTAAATGTGCTTTATAACTCAATTTTGAAGATTTTCATATCATTCTTATATTTCAAACTTATTACAACTTTATGTTTTAGCTAAAGTTTTTACATAAATTATCTGCACTTCTTGAATCTAAAAAGTAGACGCTATATTTCTATTTTTGTTGAACAATGATGCCACTATCAATGCCCCCAACAATACTAATATGCAAATCTCTCCAACACTACTTCAAGCATTCATATGTCCAATAAACATTTGGAAGAATTTTTTTAAAAAAATATCATAATAATTTACAAAATTGTTTAATTTTTAATATTCCATAATCTTAACCATATGAAAAATCCATAATCATATATATATATATATATATATATATATATATATATATATATATATATATATATATGTTAAATTTTTTGAGATATTTTTTTTTTACAAAATCATGATATTTTGAATGTCTTATTATAGTTAGGAAGGAAATTAATAAATTTAAAATATCTTAAATAGTAAATTTTGTTAAAAATTTATGTCACATGACTGCTTAAATCAAGTTGTCGTAAAAGTTGTTGAATCCCAATGGAAAGAAAAGATTGTAAATTTACTATTTAATTTTTGTTCTAAATTTGTCATCAATAGCTCATAAAAAAATGTGTTAAGGACTTATAAATGAAAAAAATTCATAAATGATAGATATTAAAATCAAATATATTTTTTTAAAAAATTAAGTTGTATACCTCCAAATTAAGTTGTTTTAAAATACTGTTGTCCAAAATAGCGTTTAAGGAGCGGTATAATAATTTTTAAAACGTTGATTATTTCATATGATAATTAATCTTATACGTAATAAATAAATATATAATATATTATATTTTTATTTAATTTTGTTTAGAATGATATACACAAACCTTGAAAAAATTTACAGTTTTTTATAATCATCTTTTATGTTCTGTTTGACATTATTTGATAAAATTTTAATATTTTAAAATAAAAAATTTTATGATAAGTCATCAAACAACCTATAGCAACTACAGTTTTCGTTTTTTTAGTAAAAAAACACAAAAATGAAGATTTCATATCCCTGCCAGCTTTTCATGACATGGACCTTCGTGGTGTGTGAACTGTGAACCGTTGTCGGTTTTTTGACCCGCTTCAACCGGATTGATCTATTTAAACCAAATGACGACCCATATTCTCCTCAGGCCACGTCGAAACCTTTTCGTATTTCTAACCGGGAAAGAGAAGAGAGAGGGAGAGGTGGTGGACCGCTGGAGCATGACGAGCTCCCATTCGTCTACTGCTGTAGCGGCCGCCATTGAGGCGGATTCCCCTTCCATCGTCTCGTTCACGTCTACTGTTCCTTTGATTTCATCTTCACCGGTTGAACAAGCCAACAGCATCCGTCTCTTGGCGGTCTACGAGCGCCTCTCGTTCTACTTGAAAGACATCTCACTCTTCGAGGCTTCGGATGCGATCTTTCTCTGCTACAGCCTCGCCAGGCAGGAATTCCCGCTTCGTAACGATTCTCCTTTCCCTCTTACATTTGTTGGTTTCATAATCAGTTTATCGGGCTATTGATGGAGAGTTCACATTTCACCGGAAAAAAATAACTAGGTTTTTCTGCTGCTCGTTCTTTTGTTTCCTTACGCATTGAGAATGGAGAGTCTCAGATTTACTCTGCCGTAGGTGGGTTAAGTGAGTTTAGGTGAAGTGTTTGTGCTAATTCAATTATTGATCCACTTTCAACCGCCGCCGCCACCACCACCACCACCACCACACCCACCCATCCACACCCCATCGGAGACTGTATACCCTGTGTTTAGGGTAACTAGAAATTTAACAGTCTTTTTGTCTTCGCCTAAGATCAGCCTTTTGATAACTCAATAGTTTTACAAATTTGACTAAGGGTTCATTTGTCATGTTTTATAAAACTTTCTGGTGTTTTTTCATTACATTCTTAATAGTCGTGTCGTTTGGATTTGACTAATAATAGCTTTATCTAATTGCATGTGTTTATATTTTGAACAGAGTCAACATATTATCAACCAAAACATTAAATCATGTATTCTTTAAAAACAAAACAAAACAAACTAGAAGGAATTTGCTTCTTTCATGCGGCCCAAAAATTGGGTGGCGATGCCATTTTGCTAGAGAGGACAATGTAGAAAAAGACGAAGGGGAGGTCACAAGACCACTCTGCAAGCTGACTTTCATTTGAAAGGTGTTGCTTGCATGCGAGGAATGAAGGAAAAGGAGCCAAAGAATTCACTGTGTCAAATACAAATAGTAGGAAGTTGATTCTATAAGCCTAACAAGAGGCCTAGTGTTTATCAAACTTGTGAGGAGTAACAGGATGAGTAACGTCCCTAGCTGCAAGCTCAGCCGATGTAGCAATATTAGTCATCCTCAATTAGATGCTTGTGACATTCAGATGGAGGTCAGCAACTTAAGGCAATCATAAACTATAAATGACAAAGAGGAGATTTAGTGATTTGTTGTCTTTATGTTTTTATTGTCAAATGTGTTCATTTAACTTTTAATGATAACCCTTAGCTATTGATCTAAGGTGCAGGTCATAGTAAACCAAGCTGCAAATACTGGTAGGGACCATTACAGACGAAAGTTAGTTGTTAAAATGCTTTCATCCCTAATTGAGACATCAAATAATGGGAGAATTAAAGTGGATTATTTTTTATGTTTTTTGATTGTGGAGTGGGTAGTTTTCAAATCTTACCCTCCATTTATTTACTGGAATATTATTTGACACTCGCAGAGGTATTGATTGTGCAATTACTCATAACAGTATTCCGGGAATTGCTTCTCGTTTGCCTTCTCTCGTCAAAAAGGTACTCATCAGACAGCTTTCTTTAGCATTATAATGGGAATTATTTTTTTTAAGCCTTGCTTAACTCCAGCTCATATATTCCCTGTTTATGATTATAAACAATAACTGCAAAAATTCTATATTTTTCCTTGCTCATTGTTCTTCAAAATGGGACCAATAATCACAACAATCTTGAACTTTTTCAAACTAGATGTATAATATAAAGATTATTAGTTGTGATTGATTCCTTTTTATTTTTTGTTTTTGTTTGTTTGATACATGCTCCTATAAATTCTGAGTTGGCAGATGTTTCCTGAAATTGGCATAACTCTCGTAATTTATTCTTCTTATTTTGTTTTTATACATGCACGGTTGATTTCATGATATTTGTCTATAATAACTTGCATATGTTATGCTAAAGTGGCATGGACTGTGAAAGGTGCAAAAATCAATTTTTAGAATCATGCCTTTTTGTCATTTCAAAGCGAACTTTCTTTCTAGACAAGCTTAAATGAAGCATAATTATTTTGTGAGGCACTTGGATTGTTCAATCATAGAAATCAAAGTCTACACAAAGTAATGCTTTCCTTTAATTTTGTTTTGTTCAAGCAGTGTTGGTGGAGTGTATGGGAATATTGCAATAGGTAGAAGTTATGATCCTTATGTGATTCACCAAGGAAAATGTTCCACTCCGTATTTGTTTTGCTCTTTGTTAGGACCTCCCTCCTATTTATATTGATGAGCTTTTCTTCCTAAATTTCAAAACGCTGGCTTGTTTTTTGCATAATTGTATAGATTATTGTTGAATTTAGAATTTAATTAATTGAATGAAGCATCTAATTATTTTTGTTAAAGGTTCGTATGTTCTAGTTGATGTTTGGATGTAAATTGTACTTTTATGATCAGTTTACTTGTTATTAGGCACAGCTTGTACAGATGTACAAAAGAGTCCCTGTCTATGTGTTAAATATATATACTAGATGCAAAACATGCCATATGATTTCACTTTTGTGTTGAATTGTCCTGAAAAATTCAAATGAACATGATACTCTTCTAAGACATTGCTCAGATTTGATGATTATGATAACATGAAAGAATTTGAGGGGATTTATAATTTATAAATTTCTGCATGCACACTGCTCAGTTTAGGGTATTTCTTTGAAAAAAATTTCTTTTTGAATGCTATTTTGTTTTGATTTAATTATTGTTTGATGTTCAACAGAAGCCTAACATAACTATCAGGGGTAATTTTGAAGTTCTTGTATGCACTTTTTGATTGCTTTATTTCATTGAGAGCTGAATACAGTAAAAAATGTTATTGGAGACATTTTTAAAAGCTGGAGTCCAAAATTGATGCTTTTTTAACTCTTGAAATGATTATTGGAAACCTTACACCACGACTTGCCATCGTACGTCATCGTTGTAACCCACTAAGTGTTAGATGCCTCTGTGGTAGGCCTGCCTATGAAACTCTTTTTTGCATCATTCCATTTATTTGTTTGTCTTATATATTCATTCTCCTCCTTTGTAAAATTTATTTTTTTGGCCATTTCTGAGAATTATTTTATTTCAAAAAGGTTTATGAGTGGAGGAAGAATGCTGCTTTTCTGTCAGCTATCATGATGGTTCTTATCTCCGCCAAGGTGATATATTTAATGGTGAAAAATATTATTTTGTTTCAGATGAAGGGGAAAATAAACCAAGAACTGAATAGAGTGAATGTTTACTGCTAATTGATCGAATTGTTTTACTTCATTTTTATTGTTTATTTGTGAAAATTAATCTTCTTAGTGGAATATGGTGTTTTACTTTTGATTAAAGTAGACACAATTATTGTAGATGCATATGAATAGTTTGGCAAACTTGGAATTAAGTTGATATGGTCACTTTGATAGAAATACTTAACATGCATGCTTATTAAATAGAACTTAGAAGTCTGCTCACATAGGTTATAAAATATAGAATAGATTTTGTTCATTATTTGTACTGGTGTGCTTATTTTAATAAAGTTATTAGTTTTCAATAAATAGGCATTCAAAGAATAAATTCTTTAAGATGGTTGACATGCATAGGATGACAGACTTGGAACATGGTTGATATGCCAACTTAATTAGTAGTTCTAAAAGTGTGCTTAATAGTCAATTCATTATATTTATTGAAAGTTAGTGTTTTTGTTAAGTTTCATAAATGCTCTTTGTCATATTGAGTTTTGTGAAGTTTTATACTTTTTGTCAACTGAAACTTAGACCACTTAATGATTTATGTCACGTTTGGATGTGTTAAATGTAATTAATTTAATATCCCTTATTAGGTGATGTGAGTTCTTAAACTTCTTTCATATGAACAGAGGATGTAGGCTAAAAAAAAGACATGATAAAAGCTTATTATATAGAACCTGGCAAACTTAGGTATAAGGAAGAGTTGTTCATTTATAAGGTACTATGGTAGTAGTGGATTCAAGTAGTTTACCACACTTAATGTGATTATGGTTTATTATTATTTCCTTGTTTTAAGTTTAGCTAACTATATTATTATTCAATTTGTGTTCAATTAGATGGATAATTGATATAGGTCTTTAGGGGAAAATATGGCTTTGATACCAACTGTTGATGAACGGCGTAAAGACTAATACAATAGCTTGTTGTTGGCAGAAGGAAAGCTGGCTAATGGTGGATGCTAGATTCAAGAAGGCATGGAATAACGGTATGTTGTAAATATTGAGTGGTGATGTCTACAAAAGGATGGGTGAATTGTGCAAATTGTAAACTTCAAACCAAATTTAAAAAAAAAACTCAAATAATTTTGCAATGAAAAACTTAGTGTTTTTAATCTTTGTGGTTTTTATAACACTTGTTTTACAAAATGTTGTTAAACCTTGAAAAACTTATTGTGTTGTATAGTACTTAGGAACAAAAAAATTTAAAGTAGTTCGATAAAAAATTGGATTTATATTTATCCTTAGCTAAAAGAGTAGACAATCTACTAAAAATGCTAATTTAATAAAAGTCTATGGCATTTGTTTTATAAAAACATACAACATTAGCCAACATCAGCTTAATAAAAATCTACAACACAATCTTAATAAAAAATTACAATAATAGTTTAATAAAAGTTTAAAAATGAAATATCAAAAAAAAGTCTCAAGTAAAGCTAAATGTCAAAGTCTAAAAATCAAATGAATAATTAAACTAGAGACACATTATTATGATGTTAAAATAATAAAGAATAATATGCAATAAAACTTAAACGAAGTAATTTAAGAATATGATGCACTTAGCTCAATAAAGGAAGGCTATGATGAATGTTGTCATGGCTTTGAACTTTTCTTTTCTTAGAAATAATGAATCCAATGAAGTTCTTTTACAAGAATAATCAAGTTAAGCGTTTGCCTTATCTTTTATGTTTGGATGTCTTTATATAGCTCTTTTCAAGCTTTTAAATGACTCCAAAATCCCTTATAATAACTATGTTAAAAATCAATCAAAATAGCCATTACTCAGATTCTGAATTTATTATACTGTCTGATTCAAGGGGTCATATAAGTACAATGCAACACTATTAGCATTGTCCGCTTAATCATCAATGTCTGATTAGATAATTTCCTTACTGCAAATATATCGCATAGATATGATGATAATATCATCTTTAGTATGAATATGACAAATCTACTTCAATCCAATTTTTAAGAGTCAATACTATGTTAAGTTGATTGTATTTGTATGACAATTATAATTGTCATACAAATACAATTCTAGTTCGTACTTAATATTGTTTAGTTCTATCCTTTATCTGATCTTACTAAAGAATGGATTGTACAAATATTATTGGGTATATCATATTGTATGACGTTCAATAATTCTAAATTTTAACAATTATCTTTCGGGAAAGCATTAGTATACTTGTACTAACAATATAATTAATTTTATTTCTCAGGATTGCCCATGACCAATTCTTCATCTGATCCAATGTGATAACTAGTAGTGTTTTGGTGGCACCAACTAGGGTTAAGGGATTTTGTGGGATGGCGACACTTAGTCGCTCACAAAGGTGGGTCTTAGGGGAAACTCAAAGTGGTTACAGTGAGGCACCATAGCTACAAGTCCCAAAAGCAATGGGGATGTGATCGTGGTTTGCTTTGGTGCTTGATTGTGGCCTAGATTTGAGTGGGTAGCGAGGCAGCCTTGGGATGGTGTTCATGAGAAAAAATGAGCAAGTCAATGGGATCATAATTGGTGAGAACCGTGAGGTTCAGTTGCATGATGCATGACCCTTAGGGAGGTTTTGGTATCACTGTGAGATGTATGATGATTGTGTTGTGTGATTTTGATATCAAGGGTATCAAGGTTATCTACTCTTGGTGTGAGATATTTTGGCTGGAGTTATCACCAACAATTTTTGAGGGTACTATATACATAGGTTGTTTTTAGGTTTTTAATAAAAATATTGGAGTTATCTCTTGTATCCCGTTTTAGCTAAATTTTCTGGTTTTCTTTTTTGTTTTCATTATGCTAATTTGGATGACCTATTTTAGGATAGATCATTTTTTATATCAGAGTATTATAAGGGGTGGAGTTTGGCAAGTAGAGTTTGTGACCATGTATGGTTTAGTTTAGAACTAGAAGAGTTAATGAGGATAGAAGTGGTTGAGGAAAGAAATGACTTAAGAAGGTGAATCATTTAGATCGAGAAGGGAGAATAGGTGATTTTTCTAACTTAGCAAGTATAACTTCTTTTGGCAATGATGAGATAGGAGACAATGACACCTCATTCTATAGATCATTGGTAAACACATAATTCAATTAAGGAAATACAACATCAAGAGAAAAAAGGAGGAAGACCTTTTGGAGATGATGAGGATAACCATCTTGATTATTTGGCTCCAAGTGGTGATGATTTGTTGAAACATTTTCAACCTTTTGGCTTTGATTGACATCCTAACCTATAAATGGGAGATTAATGTTGAGAAGTTGGCACATGATTGAACTAGTTGGAAACATATTTTTCCATCTTAGGATGCTAATAATGTAAATTATATACATGTGCAAAGTAACATAACATGAAAAGTTCACATATACACAAGAAGAGTTAAATACACTTAGACTAAATTGAGTTAAACAGAACACGTGACATTTATAGTGAAAATAGGTGGGAAGCATTCCAAACCCGTATTGTTTGGTGATTGGGGGACTATTATAGCAATTGAATTGAGCAAGGAAGTTTAGGGGAAGCTCAACATCGATGGTGGTTGGGAAGGCAATTGAGCTTGGGAATGGAAGGTGGTGTCTTGAGTTACCTAATTATACAAGGAGATGTAGATGGAAAGCAGAGTATAGATTGGTGGTAACATCGGAGTGCATTGTAAAGGGACAAGCACAAAGGTGAGTGGCATTCGACATAGGGCAACTAAGGCTTGGCTAGAAGATCATGATGATGAGGCTTAGGACTATGCTTGTGGAAGTGTCAAGGGAGTTTGAAGACGAAAGGTGTGGTAATGACTAGTCTACGAAGGTCAACCATAGGATGTCAGGTTCATCAAATTGTGGGTTTAAGAGGAGGGAAGCAGGTTTTAAGACTGAAAATGGGGAAGGGGATTTTGGGATAGGAGATGAGTTTGGTTTTACTTGATGTTAATTGTTTTTTCCATGGGAAGTGTGGCGACTTTTGGGTTATGAATTAGATTTTAGATTTTTTTAAGAAAATAATAAAAAAAGTTGGGAATAGAAATTACTAAATTTGAGCATGAAAATGAGATAATAACAAGAGGTCTTCTTCCTTATGCAAGAGTTCTTCCATATGCATGAGGTCTTCTTCCTTTAGAACTTTAGTTTAAGCAAAAAAAATTCATATAAATAAAGCAAATGGAAAATGATCTCTATATCCATACATGATAGCATAGTTTATGTGTAGAATCTTGACAAAAAAGGGTAAGAACTTTGCATAGAACAAGACAAGTGATGAAACCCCCTTATTCACAAATGGTTCACTCTTAAGTTGATTGTTTCCATTGGAGAAGTGGGTAATACATAAGATAGAAATTTTGGAGACCCTAAACAGCCCTATGATGTCTAAATGTGGTATTGCTTGGTTAATGTTATCGTTTATCTTTGGTTGAGGAGAAGTTCTAGAGAAATACTGTAGTTGACCAATTGAAAATGTCGAAATGAAGCTATCAAGATCCTAGATAATAGTTTGTTATCATCTGGGTGCAAGCACCGCAATAGTTGTGCTGAAGTCTCCATCATATAAGTACATCTATTGGTTTGGACAGGCAGATGTTTATGTTTGTTGGAAGATTGCTTGATGCTAAACAGCCCAATGATGTCTAAATGTGATGTTGCTTGGTTAATTTTATTGTTTATCTTTGGGTGAGGAGAAGTTCTAGAGAAATACTGTAGTTGACCAATTGAAAATGTCGAAATGAAGCTATCAAGATCTTAGATAATAGTTTGTTATCATCTGGGTGCAAGCACCGCAATAGTTGTGCTGAGGTCTCCACCATATAAGTACTTCTATTTGTTTGGACAGGCAGATGTTTATGTTTGTTGGAAGATTGCTTGATGCTATGCATCAACCCTATCACGGCAGGGTGGAACCTGTCCTCAATGAGAGTAGGAACCTGTCCTCAATAAGAGTAGGTGCATCCTCTGGAACATTTCCATGATGTTGACTATGCTGCAGCTCCGTTGCTTGATCTTGTTATAGTTTCGAGTGATCAAGCTTGGTGCACAAATATTTGCCCAATACTTGCTCTTTCATCTCATTGGTGTTGATGAAAATATAAGGTCAAGGTTGCTCATAAGGTTAGAGTTAGCCTTAATAACTTGCCAGATATTTTTAATAGCACCTGCCATAAAATTAAATAGTCCAAATAACAAAACTCTTAGCCAACTAAGCATCAAAGCAATAAGTTTGGTCAAAATCTCTCTAATATCCTATGGACCAACCTTCCTATTCAACTTGCATAAGCTATTTCACATTTCCCAAATATATCTTCCGGATGACTAATGTGAGCTTTGATTAATCTTTCAATATATTATTATGACATTATAAATAATATAGATTACACATGCGTAATGACATGCAATGTAAGGAGCAGATTGGAGTTGAGGTCAAAATGAAGGCAACAACAAAAGGTATTGACTGGTAAAGCTGAAAACAGAAACTTGAACCAAAATAAGCTTCATTACATAATTATAAAAATCTTTTCTTATTCTCACTGAGAATAAGGTGGATATTTATCTTGTATTAGATGATGCTTTGGTATCGAGTTATGAGTTGCAAAAAGGATCATATGGTTATGAGTTGCAAAAAGGATCATATAGAAAAGAATGTTCATCAAAATTTAATTAGATCATCTTTACATAGGTAGTGTGAGTAATCTTAGGACATTGTACCAAACCATTTTCTGATGATAATTAAAGTGACTTGATCCTAATATTTTTAGATGAAACCTCAAAGATGAGAACATAATCTCTAAAGTCTCCTTTTTAGTAACAAAGGGTAGATATTTAACCCTTGAACTTGTTTCGGTGAATTAAAGATAAACTCATTAGGTGTCATAATTGTGAAGTACAATGTAGTAATCAGGAAGATTGTTAAGCTCTCCCAAGGATTGGACAATCTAAATCAAGCCTCAACTTGGTGAGCTCTAAATAGATACTAGAGGCAAATGGGTGGAGTCTAGCACTACTAGAGAGGATGTTCTTCAAAGTGAATGTAGAATTCAATACTTGATCTTCTTTGCAAGCATTATGATCGACTGCAAATGAATGTGCATGTGGTATACATATAATGTTTATGGTATTGGAACACATCATTGTGACTTTTATGTTAACCCCAACTATGTAAACTCAAAACCTCAAAGCTAAGTTCACAAAAAATAGTTGGGAATGAAGGGTGGGATCCTCAATGTAAGTAGAAAGTGGATGAGTTTTAGGGAAGGTGAGAGTAATGGAGGTTTCTTGATAGAAAGTGTGGAAGAACTATGTAGGGGACTATCTTCTAAGGGTTCTAGTTCTTCTCTACACCTTCCTCAATGTGAATTGTAATTTCTAGTGTGTTTCTTTCACAACTATCTTTTATCTTAGGTGTCAAATATTCTTTACATCTGATAGATAGTATTGATCATATCCAAAACACAGCTTAGTGGAAACCTATGTTGGGGCATGAGATATAGGCATCTTCCATCCTAGATGATGTGGTAAGGGTGTAGATAGTAGTGTGAGTACTAATGTAGGAGAGAAATAAGCACATAGTAATCTTTGAGACCCTTTTTCAACTCTCTTAAAGACTGCATAAACTTTAGCCTTTTCTCCTTCATTTGATTCTAATGATTCATGAGAATGGGAGGGCTTAAATTGTGTCTTGACATAGCAAATTGGATCTTCTATGATTAACTCCAATAATTTCATAAAATATAATGGTCTAAGATTGATTCCTATTCCATATAACCTTTGGGATTAGATTCCCCATCAAAGATGTGTACATTTTCATTAACATCAATAGTGTCATGTGTCTGTCTACTCGACTATGAAGGTGCATGTGAAGAGCATGGAACATGCTCTTTTGATGACTTGCCCAACCTAGATTGGGGCAAACACTCGTGCTCACAACAGCTCTATCGTTCCTCTCAACTCACGTGTGTTGGCTGACAAACATTTGTAGTTTTGCCTTTTGGATAGACTCCATATGGGAAATTCACCTTGATTGTATGAGTTAAGTTTGGCCCTAAGTTGTCTTCACGATAGAATTGGTGAGTTGGTATTGATAGCTAATAGCAATTGGTGACACAAAATCTCACTCTTTTAGAAAAGTATAAAAAAAATGTTAGTGCATTATTTGTAGTGTGCTTGTATAAACAAAATTTGGTGAATATTAATTTTGTAAAATGAAGAATATATTTTTTGGAAAATTTATATATTTATGTTATTTTCTTTTTGTTGTTCCTTTTGTTTTGTTTTTAAATTTTTTAAATATGATGAATAAGGAAAGAAAAGTGAGGGAAATTTTTTTGTTTTAAATTTGTAAAGCTTAAAATTTAAAGAAAGAAGTTTTTAAAAGTAAATCATAGGAAAAAATAAATTTTGCATTTGAATTTTCTTCTTTAATTTACGTATGAATTTTCATATTTCTTTTTCTTGTTTTATAGAATTAAAATATCAAATTTTTTTTTTGAAAATTTTCATTATCTATCATAGATTTTTTGATATGAAGTTTTGCTATATATTTTTATCTTTTTCAGCAATTAAATAGTAAGTAAAATAATTAATAAAAATTACAAAAAAATTAAAGGCAATAATGGAAATCGATTGAAAATAAAATTGCAAAATGTAAGATGCAAAAATTGAGATTGCAATAATAGATTAAAAGGACTGTAATTTTCCTGTAATTACAATAAATTTTTTCCAAAGACCAAACTTTGGACTATGAAGTACTATAGTTTTCAATCCTTGTAACCTCTTTGTTGTGGAACTCTATATTGCGAAAAGAACCTCAAATTATAACTATTTCAAGATGTGGATCACTTCCATGAGAAGGATTAATATAAAACCCCAATTATGAAATGCAAAGTTTGAAACACGAAATCTAAATCCCTGCAAGTGTAAGAAGAATGCATGCAATGCAAGTAAAAATGATGAAATATATTGTAATAGCTAAATTAATTTAACCAAAAATTCTAGCAAAAATGTATGTAATTCTAACATAACTTTAAGTTAAAACTTCAGCAATAAAAAATATTATCAAACATATAATAACATGAGTGAAGCTACTAACAATGCTCTAATACCAAGATTAATGTCAGTTATAATAAAAATGCTTAACATGAGTTATTTAATTGCAAAGGCACACAATTAGATTAATTGCATAAGCTACCAATAGACCAATACTATACATAAAAGACAATAATACCATGAAATCCATGGAAATTAAAGTCTAGGATTGCCAACAAGTTGAGAAGTTTTTGGATAGCTTAAGCTTACACACACAACTAAAAAACTTGATAATATATGAGTTTGACATTATGTAATATTTAAATAACACAAACGAGTAAAATAGTATAACATGAAAAGTTTACCCATGTGCAAAAATGAAAAATCACACATGACATTCACAAAGAAAGTGGGAAGCATTCCAAATGTTAAGTAATCATTGAGGGATTATTGTAGTAGCTGGATTGAAGGAGGAATGGTAGAGGAAGCTCAACATTGGTAGTGACCTGGAAAATGGCAAAGCTCAAGAACACGAGGCAATGAGTGAGGTATTTGAGTAGATAAGTTCATGAAGATATTGAAAGTATAGGTTGGAGGTGACACTAGAATCCTCAATAAATGTGAAAGTGCAAATGTGAGCAGTGATTGATTGGTTGGGATGTGGAGGAAGTGTGGCTATGGCTTGGCTATAAGATTGCAAAATAGAGCGAAGTTGTCGATGGCATTAGGCTGAATGGGAGATGGAAAATGGTTGTGACTATGCTTGTCGATGGCATCTAAGGAGTTTGACAATGAAGTGGATGTTGACGCTAGGCTGGGAAGTTCAAGAGTGGGAGGATAGGATATTTGGGTTACTGGACGATAAGTTAAGTAGGAAAGTAACATTTGTAAATGAAAATAGGGGAAAAGGAATTAGGATAGAAGGGAGATGGGTTTGGTTGAGGACTTAGGAGAATTAATTTTTTTTGATGGGAAATGCGATCAATTGTTGTGTTTAGGATGGATTAGGTTTTAGGGTTTTTCAAATAGCTATTAAAGAAATTAGGAAATGGAAATTACTGATTTTGAGAATGAAAACAGGGATAATGGTTAGAGGTCTTCTCCTTTCGAGCTTCAACGTCTACCTTTCTAGGCATTAGCTCAGAACCCACTGGATAAGATATGGAGCTTTAATTTAAGTAAGAAAATCTCACTCAAGTGAACCAAGTCGAAAATAAAATATATCATGTCATGAATGATCTCCATGCTTGAGAAGATGGTATCATTTTTCCATAAGAGGGAATGAACTCTATCATGTGGGACAAAACCCACCATGAAAAAGCATGTGATAAAACTAAACCCCATTTAAGAATGGTTTAGTCAAAAATTGAATGTTGTCATTCATGAGGTGGGTCATATAGATAGAAACTGCCCTAGATTGGGTTGTCAGTGGTTTCTAAAGTGTCATGGTGCCTAGGGAAGTGTTATAGCCTACACATTGGTAATGAAACATTTCAAAGAAATGTTTTAGTTGACCCATATTGAATAAAAAATGTCTAGATGAACCTATCAAAATCCCATATAATAGTTTGTCATCATCTGAATATATAGATACCATGGTTGTCATGTTATTGAGAAGGCTGTTTTCACTCCTATGAGTTCATCTATTGATATGACCAACAAACTTGATTTGTCTATTGGAAGATTGCATGATGCTTTGTATCAAGTTTTATCCTATGGGCTGTGAGAAAAATGGATGAAGCATATTGAGCTTCAATAGTAATGAGAATAGTTGGTGCAACATTATACCTTAAAATTTTGTAGACAAGTGGTCTTGTTGTTGGTGAATTTTGGAAAGAAAAGTACTTGAACAAAGTATTTGATGGATTTACCTTCTCAAATTATCATGGAGTAAAGTTTTTATCTTTTTTCTAGGACTAAGTAGACAAGCACGCCTATAGTTGCTACCAAGAAGAATAACCATGATTGGGATAAAAAGCCAAAGGATGACAGCTTAAAAAATAACAAGAAATCTTTAGAAGAAGGTGCTTCTATTTCTTCTAAGAAACTTCTCTTGTGTCATATATGCTTGATAATATCAAAAGGTATTATTGGGAATTACATCTTGAGTTTAAGAGGTAAAAGGGCAGGGTGGATGATAAGAAGGTGAAGAATGTTGCTAGTTCTTTTGTGGAGAAGAATATAATTTTAGAAGGTTTGACATAAGATTATGCTTTTGGAAACGTTGAAAGAAGCTAAACCTAGTTAGTCATTGATGGAAAAGATAGGCTACAAGGACTAGAAGGTTGTAGAGGAGAGGATTAATATGTGAGTAACTCATGTTTTGGTTCAAATCTAGGTCAAGGAGCTTGTGAAAGGTGCATTTGGTTTTGAATGCCAAGGCAATTTAATTACCATGAGCTTGTTGGAGAGGCTTAGTTTGATTAAGATGTTACATTTGCATCCATGAATGAAAGTTAGATTTATAACTGTGTACAGGTTTTTATGGAGAATCAATTTCAGTTGAGGTTTGTCATCTCTTGTGATTGTGATGACAAGATGGCCTAGATGTGGTGTCATTTAATTCTTGTCAAGTGATATTTGATAATTTGTAGAATAGTGATATAGTATTCTTTTGGGGACTAGAAAAGTCAAGGATTTGTGGAGAAGGGAGACTTGTGTCTTTGTTAGGTATATTTTTTTTGTTTTATAGGTTTAAGGAGATGTCTTTTCCTGCATTACAAAAGGTGGAGGAGCATGAATAATAATGGAATGTGGAAGGTGGACACATGGAGATATTGGAGGAGGCCTTGAAAAAAACTATATTACAAGTTGGATGTAAAAGTAGATATAGAAAGATGTTTTGGGTACTTATTCCTTAGTTAAGAGTATGACAAGTTTCGATAGTGAAACCCTTCTTCAAAAGAGGAGCATATGATTAAAGATTTGTTTTGAAGTGAAGGATCGTTAGGAGTTTTGGACTCGAGGTATTTTGATGGGTATTGAAGATCTTGAGGAGGTTTTAACCTTCTTGGAGGATCCATGAGAGGATGATGTCTATATAGAAGATTTTCTCAAGAAAGATGGCTTTGTGATAGTTGGTTTGAGGAGTATGATCTCATGTTTTTAGATGCTTTTTTTACATATCTCGAGAAGTTTGGCTCAAGGTGATTTACATGTTTGAGGAGTCTTGAGGCAGATTGTGATCTTTTGGAGAATATCTCAAGAGCAAGAAGCTTTGAGGGGCAAATTCTCATGGTGTTAGTGGGATTTCTAAAGGAAGATTACCCTGTGGGAAGAAGTAGAGTGCTTGAGGTGCTTGTTATGTCCTTTGAAAAGGAATTATAGCTCTTGCGTAGGTCTTGAGATGATTGGAAAGTGGCTCGAGAAGAGCCCTTTAGGGCAAGTGTAGTGGGTATAGACCCAGGCTAGATTAGGCTGTGGATTGTGGGTGATTTTTGTGCTTTTATGCTTGAATTTTGATTAAATGATGAATAGTATTTATGTTTATTTTTTATTGCTCTAAGGGCTCTTAGAATATAAAAAAGGCCCTTAAGCTAGTTATTTACATTGACTTGAGTTGTATGGTTTTGAGACTAAGAGTGTCAAGGGCATTTATTTTGAGTGAGACTTGTTTTGGACTTGGAATTATTGCAAAGATTTGGAGAGTCTAATTTGCAAATACATTATTTTAGTTTTTTTCTAGTTTATGGATTGGACTTTTCCTATGTGTAGGCTTTTTATTGTGATTTCTTGTTCCCTTTATTACTTTTTATTGTGCTTATTTACAACTTATCTTGGGACAAATCATTATTATGTTAAATTTTCTTGTTGGCACATTATTATAGCTGTATATCATCAAGGGAGCCAACTTTATGATTAGGTTATTAGGATTGTGTTGTCTAAATTGAAGTTATTAGGATGAAATTATTGGTATCACATGTAATGTTACTTGAAGCAAAATTTAGATGTCTAATCCCTATATTGAGCACAATGTGGTAACAAGCTTTGATAAAGGTGCTTGATATTCCACATTAGATGCATGAGATATCTTAAGGTATCTCATGCTTTTGTCCAAATTCTTTTAGCATCTTTATTTTTTATTTGGGTATTAATTTGTTTTCAAATGAAAGTGTATCATATGGATATTCATACGAATCTTATAAACAACCTAGGGTTGGATCCTCAAACATGTCATTTTATTTTTCTAAGTTGTTTGTTTTTGAGTTTTTTTTAGTGTATGTTTTGTTATGATATGATGGTTTTGTTTATTTTGGGGCCTCTTTGTGCAAATCAAGATAACATTGAATTGTCTATTGCGCTTATTCCTTAGGTGTCTTAGAGGTAATCCATTTTTTTATGGTGATTATGGGGGAAATGTCTTTGCTAATTTGACATTTGTTATGATGCTTTGAAAAGTGAAGTCTTATAAGAGTTTTGTAAATGGGGGAGAGGATTGTGAGAATGTACCTTACTTTGTCTTTTCCACCATCTTGTGTTTTGTAGAGTTGTTGTTGGGTGAAAATATTGGCCTTAATCCTCCATTTTCTTCTATCTTTAGTCATGATGAGGTTGTGGAAGAAGTTGCCAACATGTCTCGTGTGTAAGTTTAATGATCAACTTTGTACAAGTAATCTTCCCCCACCATGGCCTCCCTTAACGAGATTACCTTTCCTTTCTTTAGCAACTAAAACTTTAAGCTTTGTCCCTGATAAGAGTGATCATCCCAATTCATCTTTTGAGAATAATCAATGTTTTTTTGGCATTTAATTGTTGTTGGGCTTTCCTTTCTACTCTTAGGATAATTTGAGGAGTTTCTTTAGTTGTTTGGCCTAATTTTGCACAAATTTTTCAAACTCATTAATCATGATTTGGCTAGTCTATGAGTGATGCATGGTAAATGAGGTGACTTACAATGTGTGTAGTCTTATTTAGATTCAAGGGAGTGGTTAAGTATTCAAGGATGGTGAGCAGGAGAGAGTGCCAAACAAAATCATTTTGACAAACAATGTTGATTATTGTGGAAACTAGAAAATTTTTTCTTCATATATTCTAACAATAATAGATAGTGGGCTCCAAAGAACAAGGGCAATGTTCTTAGGAAACAATAGATATTCATCTCTTCTTGATTCTTTCTCTTCTTTCTTATTGAGATTTATTATTTGGAGAGTAATTAATAAGAAGTCTAGAAGATCTTCAATGGTTTCAAAACCAAATGAAGCTAAGTGGTAATTCACAATTATTAAATAAATTTTGAGGAATTGGTTTGAGTTGTTATGAATGCTTGCATATGAATAAGATAGTTGTTGCTATTTTGATGCAATTATTTGTAGTCGTCTACATTTTTAGGAAAAGTTTTTATTGCGTTGTAATTAAACTCTGCTAATTAAATAAATGCTGAGGAATTGGTTTAAGTTGTTATGAATGCTTGCATATGAATAAGATAGTTGTTGCTATTTTGATGCAATTATTTGTGGTAGTTTACATTTTTAGGAAAAGTTGTTATTGTGTTGTAATTAAACTCTACTAAGTGAATAAGCCAACAAGCATCTTTCCATTCAAATACTTTGCCATTATTCTCACTCAAGTAGAACTCTATTGAGCTTTGATTGGGACCTATTAATTGGTATTAGAGCCATGAAAACTAACAAGGAGCGGATTAAAAATCGTAAAACTGGGCTTGCTGGTTTACTTGGCATCTTCACCTGCATGGAGCTTGGCATGACTGAGAAGCTGCATCAACTTGAAGATGCCATTGGCAAAATCTTTGAGGTTTTAGTCTTGTCACACCCCATTCCTTCAAAACAAGCAAACGAATAGCAAAGAAATTCTTCCAAGGGTTGGAGTTGTGACCCCATGGCAGACACTCGAGACGTTATAGACACATGGCTACCTAAATTCTTGTCTAAGCTTACCAAGCTTTACTTCCTTTATATTTCAAAGTGGATCCCATGGTTTGATCATGTTGAACAATTCTTTGAATATCAAGGTACGTTGGAGACTCAAAAGGTATCTTTGGCTTCTTTTTATTTAGAGGGCTGAGCTAATCAATGGTGACAATGGTTATGGAATGGCTACAAGAATGAAGACCTAGATGTGGCATGGGAGCTATTTGTTGGCAAATTATGGGCTTGCTATGGCCTCAACGAATGCAAAGACTTTGACAAAGCTCTATCCAAGATTTGGCAAGTTGGCTCACTAAGGGATTATCAGGAGTTTGAGAGACTTGGCAATCGGGTGCAAGGATTGTCACAAAAGGCATTAATTGGGACATTTATGGGGGGTCTTAAACTCGAAATAATTAATGGAATACTCATGTTCGAGCCAAAAACGTTGAAGGAAGCCATTAGCCTAGCCCGTATGAGGGATGATTAGCTTAGCTGACAACAAAATTTACCAAATCACCTGTTCGCATACCTACAGCTCCGCTTCTACTACAAATATCAAACCTTCAACACCAGTGAAATGTTTATTGTGGGATGAGATGCCACAAAAAAAAAAAACAGCTCAAGGGTTGTGCTTCAACTATGATGATAAATTCACACCTAGTCATAGGTGTCGAGGCTCTCAATTTCTTTTATTGGAAGGTATTATGGATAATTGCGAAGATGAAGCACCTAAAATTTCTCTCATGCCTTATTTGGTTGGTTCTCAAATCGCACCATGAGGGTGAAAGCAATAGTCGGTCACTACAAACTGGATGTTCTCATTGATAGCATGTCTACACAGTTTCATCAGTGAAAGAGTGGCCAATATTATGCATCTACCAGTTTTGCTTATAGAATCTTTTAAGGTAAATGTGGCTAATGGTAGATCATCAACATGTCGGGGAAAATTTGAGAATGTTTCTATTCTGATCCATGGTATTCCATTTATTATTACATTATATGCTTTATCATCGAGTTGTTTGGAATTGTTGTTAGGTGTTCATTGGCTGGAACAATTGCGGGCAATGGCATGTAATTGGAAACAATTAACTATAAAATTTACGTGGGGTTACCGAACTCATAAGATGTAAGGCTTTGACAATAGACCAATTCAGTGTACATTGCTTTAAGCTGTTTCCAAAGATTTGCGGCATGGGAGTGTAGTATTTGCAACGTGTTTCGAAACGACAATTTATTCTTCTTTACAACAAATTCATCCCGACATCCAACAATTAATGCAGGAATTTGAAGAAATATTCCAAGAACCCAAACAATTACCTCCTATTCGGGACATAGACCATCACATTGTTTTGAAGGAGGGAATTGAACTTGTCAATGTACAGCTCTACAGATATGCATACTTTCAAATAGCTAAAATTGAAAAGCAAGTTCAGGAGATGTTAAAATTGGGGTTTATATAACCTAGTACTAGTTCTTTTTCCTCACTTGTTTTCCTTGTATAGAAAAAATATGGTATCTGGCGATTTTGTCTCGATTATAGGGCACTTAATGATGTAAACATTTAAGACCATTTTTGTATCCCCTCTATCGATGACATGCTTGACAAGCTCTATAGAGCTGAATGTTTTACCAAGCTTGACTTGAAAGTTTGGATTTTTTTCAAATATGTGTCCATCTCCCACATGTTCACAAAACTGCGTTTCGTGCTCACAGTGGCCATTATGAATACTTGGTTATGCACTTTGGCCTTTGCAATGCCCCCTTTACTTTTCAAGGCATTATGAACTCCATATTTTACCCTTACCTTTGCAAATCTGTGTTAGATTTTTTTATGACATTAATTTATAGCCTCAATTGAAGCATGTAGCTCGAATATGTCAAAATTGCTTTTGAATTGTGAAGGCACTATCAATTTTTTCTTAAATTGAGCAAATGTGCATTTGGGTGACAAGATTTAGAATATTTGGGTCACGTTATTGCCATACAAGGTGTTATTGTAGATCAAAACAAAATTAAGGCCATGTCTGATTGGCGTAGGCCTACTAATATTTCTTAGTTGCATGAATTTTTAGGCCTCATAGGTTACGATTTGAAGTTTTCCCTTTGATTAAAATCTTAAAGAAAAGGAACTTCAATTGGATGGATGAGGCTGACCAAGATTTTCAAAAACTCAAACTCGTCATGACTTCAACCTCGACACTTGCATTGCCAAATTTCAATGAATCATTTTTCATTGAGTCGGAAGCCTCCGGTGATGGCGTAGCAATTGTTCTTACATAACAAGGTGGTCCCATCGTGATCACGAGTAAATCGTTGGGCATCACCAAGCGATCGTGATCCACATATGCCAAGGAGATGTTAGCAATGATTCATACAAATCAGACTTGGCCCCCGTACTTGGTGGGCAGCAAATTCTATATCCAAACAGATCTACGGAGTTTCAAATACCTACTGGATGAATGCATAACAACACCGGAGCAAACAAAAATGGGTTTCCAAACTGCTTGGTTACGACTACGAGACCATTTATAAACTAGGAAAGTAAAATAATGCAGCTGATGCATTATCAGTGGTGGCGGGCAGCCCAAGTCTTGATGCTATTGTTGTGTCTTAGGCCCTTATTTGGGATGCAATTATATCCGAAGCCAAAGTCAATCCTTACATGCATAAAATCAGAAAGCAAGCATGTGAACAACCAGGCAGTCCTTATTTATCAAGGAATCATTTACTTAACTACAAAAATTGGGTGGCGGTTCCCCCTACATGAACAATAGTTATTAAAGGAGTATCATGATTCCAACATTAGTGGACATTCGGCTGTGCTTTGAACATATAAATGATTGGCTCAACAATTTTATTGACTGTCCATGTACAACTCAGTGAAGGATGATGTAGCTTCTTGTCAAGTGTGTCAGGGATTGAGATTGATACCTTGTTACCCGCAGGTCTCCCTCAACAATTGCTAATTCCATGTCAAGTATGGGATGATATCACCATGGATTTCATTGATGGACTTCCAACTTCTAATGGTAAGGATGCTATCCTTGGTTTTGTAGATAGGCTCAGCAAATATGCCCACTTCTTGCCTTTATCTCATCTATATACTGCTAAGATAGTGTCTGAAAAATTTGTTGAGTGGTCAAGCTCCAAGCCATGCCATGGTCTATCCTCAATGATTAAAACCCAATTTTCCTGTCATTTTTTGTAAGGAATTTTCAAATTTGGCACCAAATTAAAGTTTAGTTCGACATATTACCCTCAAATTGATGGCCAATCAGAGGATTTCAATTGGTATTTGGAGCCATACCTTCGGAGCTTTGTTTATCATCAACCTTACAAATGGTCTTTTTATCTTCGTTAGGCTGAACTATGGTATAATACAACTCATCATGCTTCCACTGGTATGACACCTTTCCAAGCTCTCTTTGGCCAACCATTGCTCACAATTCCCAAGTATCATGATGGCACTTGTACAGTACATGAAGTGGACCAACCGGTTTGCTGGCCACGATGCTGTCCTGAAACAACTCAAAGTAAATTTATCTATTGCCAATAGTTGGATGAAACAATGGGTCAATGCAAAAAGAAGGGATATTGAATTTCAAGTAGGCAATATGGTCTTTCTTAAACTCCACCCTTATGAATGATAGTCAGTCTTTAAGCAATCTTTTAAAAAACTTGCTAGTTGATATTATGGTCTTTATGCTGTTGAAGAATGAATCGGTGTTGTAGCTTACAAACTAACTTTCTTTTGGTTCGTGGGTACGCTTGGTTTTTCATGTGTCCATGCTTAAGAAGCACATTGTTGAGGGTTACACAGCAAATTCTGAATTACCTCCAATTTCGGACGATGGACATTTCATCATTGAGCCAGAAGCTATATTGGATACATGATGGGTTAAAAATTGTTGCAGGCTTGTAAAAGAAAGCTTGTTCAAGTGGCAGCACCTTCCTGAAGATGATGCCACATGGGAAAATTTCAGACATAACAGGACCGATTTCTAAACCTCGAGGACAAGGTTCAATTAAAAGGGAAGGGTATTGATAAGAAGTCCGGAAGATCTTCAAGGGTTCCAAAGCCAAACCTGAAGTATTTTGCATGAATTTTCCTGGAGCTAAGTGGTAATTCTCAATTATTAAATAAATGTTGAGGAATTGGAGTTGCTAATGCTTGCTTATGAATAGGATAGTTGTTATTTTGATGCAATTAGTTTTGGTAGCCCACAATTTTAGAAAAAGTTGTTATTGTGCTGTATTTGCACTCTCCTAAATGATTATGACAGCAAGTATCTTTCCATTTAAATACTCTAGTTGTTCTCACCCTAAGTAGAACTCTAGTCACTTAACTGAGCTTTGATTGGGACCTATTAGTAATGTTTTATTAGTAGTTGAGCTTGATGTGTAAGATTTTCGATTTATTGCTATGATAACTATGCCCAACCCTTAGGTGTTTGTGTAAGTATTCTAATTGAATCACTGGCTGATTTCCGTTTCTAAATTGCTGATTTCGTCATTCTTTTTGCTACATGACATGAATTATTTATTGAACATATCTACTTTTATGCTTTCTAACCATTGATTGTGTTGCTCTATGTTTACCAGTTATCGATTAGTGATTATATTGTGAAGCATAGCACATATATGTGCTCAATTTAGGATTCCATATTACACGCAAACATTGCATTTCATAAACACATATTGATCTGCCCACGTACCTGTAAACAGCCTCCAAGGCTATCTTATATTGATCATCATAATAATGCATTTCAGTCTCTTGGGTTTTGTTGAATTTTGTGGGTTTTGAAATACAATTTTTCTGGTTATTTGATGGATATTCTTGAGTGAATAAGTCTCTTAGTTTGTTTATGTTGGCATGAAGATTTGCTGTTTATCGGTTGTAATCTTGAGCTCTTATCAAGTTATGCCTCTTGCTCACTTTTCCTAAATTTTTGTTGATAATTTGAATAACTTTTTACTAGTAGTGCTGCATTCTAATTCTATATCTCATTCATACGGTTCTAATTATTGTTATTTTTTCTTTTGGTGATGTGCTGCAAATACCAATTCACTTTGGTGTTTTGTAATGAATAAATTTCTTTCCTTATTCAACTTAGAATGCATGTAAGAGAGGATGGTTCCAACCTGCAGATTCCAAGGAGCTCCTCTTCATGGTGGATGAGGTTTGAATTTAAAGTTGAATGCATCATCAATACTTTCATTACCTTTCAAAGTTATTTGAGTCATCTCTAACAATTTTTTGAGATTCTTGTTTCTTTGTTTTTTTTGCAGATTTGCAACAAATTCTGTACGGAAGTACATTCAAACAGTCATGTTGGCCATGCTTTTGATACTATTTCGAAGATTATTCCCAAGTATATTATGCTAATATCATTTTTTTTATGAAAAGTATAATAATTTTGGCGGTCTTTCAATAACATGCCGTACTAAAGTTTCTATGACTTTAAATATATTATTAATACTTGATCTCATTGCTTTTTGATCATAAAAATTATACCTAAAACTAATGCTATTGATTGGATTGTCCTGTCTATAATTTACATTATAATAGTAAAAGGTCTTGCAAAAATTTGAATGTGTGTGGGATTTTCTTGTGTAGTGCTTACTCTAGTAGATTTTCAACAAGAAAGCTTAATATCAATGTGCCAATACACTGCAGGAATTTTCTATGTATAAATTTGGACGAGTTATATCTGTGATGGTATTCAATTTCTTTGCATGGCTTTGTGGGATGACTTTATGCATGAAGGGTCCATCATGATGTTATTGTAACTAGATATGCAGCAAGAGAAGTGGCATTGGCCTTTCAAAGTTTTTTTTTATAAGTACAACTTATGTTATGGTAACCCATGGGCTGAGATTTGTGCTTTAAATCTATTGTTTTCCTATGAATGGTAAAAAGAGCCGAGGGTTCATTTAATTTATTGCCTTAAGACAACCAAAACAAAGTATGTGTATCTATTTTCATCTTTTTTAGCAGCTTAATTTGATTGTTAAGGTAAAGAAATTATTAAGGAGGCAGCTAAAAATCATTGCAGTCCTGCAATCTGAACTCTGTGGGCTCAATTGAGAGGTTGTGGATCCATTGACCTGGCCTTTTAGTTCCTGGTCCATTTTTTTCCAGTGGGTATGTTAATGGCTGAGCTGGTTGTGTTTATGGGTTATCCTGTTCTAATTGATAACGACAACCATAGTGGTTCTATATTCTTACAAAATGTTTGGGTTCTTCTTTTCTTTATCTTCTGCTGCTTCCCAATTTCATAATAAATAAGAAATTTTATAGTTTTCATATGGATTGTTCTTCGCACTTTTCACAGATACTGAATCTTTTAAGTTTACTATGTTGTTATTGGCTGCGCTACTTTTCTCACATAGGTCTTGGCTGTCTGGAGCTTTTTGTATCGATATCTTCATGACATAGTGTTGTTGATTGTGTAGGTTCTATCCTCGTGTGAAACTATGTAGCTTAATTGCTTCTTTTGAAGCACAGGTATGTCATGCAACTTTTTTAGGTTGACTTTAATAGCCATTTTTTGCATCTTTTCAACTTTCTTGACATGTTTTGCCTCCTTTGTTTACTAGTTTTTTTAATTTATATTTGCTTGCATGGTTTTTTTGTTGGCTAATCATTGAAATGTGCATCCTAATTTTAGGATGAGGTGACTTTATCTTAACTCAATCAGATAATATATTTAAAACAAATAAATCTAAAACAAATATGCATGGGCATGAAATATAATTTGTATTTTTCCATGATTAAAGCAACGAAATTCAAATGCTCAATTTAAGATCCATTATTGAAAGGAAATATTTAACAACTCGATATTCTTGATCACCACTTGTGATCACAATGTGATCTATATTTGTTATTAGGATGCTCTTTCTTCCATATTTTTGTTCTTCAATTAGTATGGTGTGATCTACCAATATTTAGCAATATCCAAGTTTTTTTGTAATATCATAAAATTTTGTAAACTATGCTTTATGAGATTGTTTTAGTCCATAGAGAGACTTGGTCAACTTGCACCCTTTGTTTATTGCTTTTTTGGATTTAATACCCAGAGGAATCTTTATGTGAACTTCATCTGTTGATTTGGAAGGTATTTTTTACATCTCTTGATGGAGTTCTTAATCGAAAGTTGCAACCAATGGTAAGAGTTGCATTGAGTTCAATGTTGCTATTAGTGCAAAAAAATTTTTATAATTGATTACATATGTTTATATGTAGCCTTGGGTAATTTGTCCTTATATCTACCAGTCTTCCCATCTGTATCACACTTCATAACGAATACCCAATCACAAGTCATAATCTTCTTATTTGTAGGCATGTTAACAATTAATCAAGTTTAATTTCTAGTCAAGGCATCCATTTCTTCTATCTAAGCTTGTTTCTACTTCAGTTTTTGAGACATTGTGGATGTTTTTAAGGATTAAAATAATATCAAGTTGGATAAAAAATAATTTGTACTTAGAAGAAAATTTTGTACAAATTATTTTTTATGTTTTAGGATTATAACAATATCACCAAAATAAAGTTGAATTAAACTTGATATTGAGATGAATAGAACTTGAAACCCTTTTGAGTTGGGAAATATTTCACAAATACACATTTTGAGCATTAGGATCTAATTTGCTACTTTGGGAATTGCTATCGTAAGTGAAGATTCGAAGATACAAGTGAAAGAAAGTTGAAGACTTGGATTATTAGGATTTGAGCAATAAATTTATTGGAGTTTTGTGTTATAGTGTTTTCGATGGAAGTCGGTTGATGAGGTAGATTGTTGGCAAAAGTAGCTCACATTACAAAGAATTGAGAACATAAGAGTGCTTGCCTTTTTAAGATGTCAATTTTTTCTTTCAATAATCTCATTTAGTTGTGGGGAGTATGTACTTGAACTTTGGTAAAAAAATGTCTTAATTAAGTTGGTTTTATAAGAAACTATTTGCAAAATAGTCTTACTTATTACTTTCTTCAAGAATTTTGATTGGGGATTAGAAGACATTTGTCACATTTGTGGAACTATTTAAAGGTAATATATGCATCTGACTTGCTTTCATTAAGTGCATGAAACTGAAACAAGATTAACCATCTATGCATGCGATGGATCAACAATAATTGGTTAGGTTTGGGATATGAATTGGTCTCCAGATGTTATGGTGAACAAGATGAAATAGTTCATAATGTTTATGGATGGGTGTGGGAGATGTTTTAGAAATTGTTTTCCATAATCATAATGTTCACAATAGAGAGAGTTTGAATCTTTATTCTTGAGTAACTTTGGGCATAATGATATTTGAGACTAGCATGACCCAAATGCTTGTGCCATAGTATGATATTATTATTTGATATTGAATACTTAAGAGCAACTTCAAGGAAAAGGCAATCATTAAGAGTTTTGTTACTTGATAGATAGTATACATTATTACCTCTTGGCATTGCCAATTATCCTTCTTGACATCAGGTTCTAAAACACAATGTGACGAGTAAAAGATCATTGTATATTTCAGTTCTTTTGTTAATTTATTAATAGAAAGAAGGTTATAAAAGATGGATGGTTTGCAGTTAAGAACAAAGGCTTAGAGAATGCCCCTTAACTTTAATTTGTCAAGGCTTATTGTGCCACATGATGGCCACCAAAACTATCTTGTGGTTAGCTTATAAGAATGGAATCATTTAGAGGGGCTTGTCATGTGTGAGTCATGTAGGCATGCAATCAATGCTATTGTAGGTGGAAATTCCCCCACTTTGTTACTTTTCTGTTAAGTTAAAAGGTTCTTCAAGAAGTCTTATTGTTCAAATATAAATGAGAGAGGAGTATTTCATTGTGTTAGAGATTTGGTGCCTTAGCCTCATGGGCTTTTTTAGATTGTGGGTAATTCTTGAACTTTTCACATGAGGTTTGTTGTGAAACTATGACATTTTTAGATTATGGGTACTTCTTGATCTTTTCACATTGGGGTTTGTTGTGAAGCTTGAAGCAATTATCATGAATATGATTCGTTCTGTGTCAATAATTACAATTGATCTTATTTTCCTGAAGTTTTTTGTCCTTAGTTGCATTTTTCTTGCCATTGTATTGCAGGAGCTTATCCTTAGGTGCTTATATATGGCATGGTGGGAGATGGGCTGTTAAGCATAGTCTGCTAGTGATTTTCATCTCCTTGAATTTTTGTAATAGCTTCATGAACATAGGGAAAAGGTTTAACTCCAAGCAATCAATCTCATGTCATCTAAATTTGTGTTGAACCCATGAAGAAAATTGAAGACATGTTCTTTCTCCACCATCTTATGTACTTGAGCTCATCTTCAAGTTGGATCTATTTGTGTCATAATATATTTCTACATCTTCTTGTTATTTTTTAAAGAAATGAAGTACTTATTGATAGATGTGGTTTCTTGGACAATCAATTATTTGAGAAAACTTTAAGAAATTGAAAAGTATTATCAAGATTAGAGTAAATTTCTTGAATTGCATCTCAGGACTCCTTTGTTGTTAAGGGTTTTAAGGACATGCTTTTAATTAAATAATAATTAAATAACAATTATTATTTCTAATTTTAGGAATATACTTTTAATTTATAGTAGCATTATGATTTTCTAAATAATACTAAATAGGCAACCATTAATGAAGAACAACATGATCTATTTATCAATTCAAACAATGGAATGGGTACTATTTCTAGCACCTTTGGCATCTGTGCAATTTTGATACTACGGTAATTTTATTACTCATTGTCTTCTCGTGATATCACTTTTGTAATCCAATAATGATCATGTTGGCAAAGCATAATCACCTCGAGTCAATAGGAAGGTCAATGACAAAGTTGTTCAATTGGGTCATCACTCTATTGGACCATCAAGGTGACTATTAATGTTTGGGAAAGAGGACTATGAAATGAATGGACCATCATGGTGACTATTAATGTTTGGGAAGAGGACTACGAAATGAATGGAAGATGTGAAACATGGGGCAAGTGGGAAAAAGTTATGGCTATTGTGGGCCTAATTTGGCCTCATAAACTAAATTTACACCTTTCTCTATCAGCTCAATCTAGTCTTAAACATGTGAATTATCATCCTTGCTAGTTATTATGCCCAATCATTAGTAGCTTTGTAGATAACATTTACTAGCATGGCTAGGGACTTGGCTTAATTTGGCTTGCATAGTCAATGCATTGGCTTGGTAAAATTGCTTTGAACTATTCATCAAAATCAGCTCAACCTGGCCTCCATCATGTGTGGAATGGGCTTGGATAACGACTTTAGTTTGGTGACTCGATGTTGAACTAGATTTGGTTTTAATATTTTTATCTAATTTAGACTCGCTTATGGCCCAAATTTAGCAGATCATACAAAACGAGGCTAACAATTTGAAGCATACATTAGATTATGAGGGATATATGAGTGGGAGTGAACTAAAAAATATCAGTCAATTTTGTAGAGATTCAGATATTTACAACTCAGCTTGCTAACATCATCGCCTAGTTCCTCAAAAATTCCATCACCAAGTCAAATTCTGCAAACATAATGAAGCACTGACTGCAATGAACAACTCCTTTCAATGATGTTGGCAACCAATAGAACATGCTCATCTTGAGAACTGAGACAAACAATGCACAAGTAGTGGATGTCTGGTTAGATGAAGTTAGCCAGAAAAACAACTCAAAAGATGAGGATATAATGAGGACGGTAAAGCACTTAGCTCACCTTGATATACCAAACTAAGCAAAAAAATCCTCTGAACTAAGAAATTTGTAAATCTTACATGGCTTCATGCTTTATCACCCTTTTGAAGACTACTTTTTTCTTCAAGAATCAAGTCTGATTTTGGAAACCTTACCTAGAAAATTTTGAGTATTAAGAGCACTTTATAGAGAATGGGTGTTATTAGGTGGTTTTCATCACGTGAAAATGTTTTCACGTGGAATGATGTTCCATATAATTTCTTTTACAATCTCAAAAGATATTTTGATTGCATTCCTGTACACTCGAGGACGATAAAAGTTTTATAAGGTTTGTCATAAAAGGCTTATCATTCAATTTAGATGAAATGTAGTGATTATGTACTTACTGATTTGAGGAGTTCAACTTGCTAACTAATGAGCAAATCTTTATCTCTTTGCCCATGGCTAAAGGCTTAATAAACGTCTATAACAAGTATAGAAAATGATGTGTATGCCATCCTAGGGTTGAATAGCTCAGTAATGTTAAAAAAATTCCTAAGATTGGGATAGAATTTGTAAGCCAAAAAATTCCCAAGATGGGAATAGACCTGCACAACCTTGCATATTTTTAAGGTAAACTGTAAGGACTTAGTGGACTTAATGTCAAGTGTAAGCTTAGGTTTTGAGTATTATATTGATCTAAGTTAACACTTCAAATATTTAACTTCAATTCTGACAGTGTTTTGAAGCGGTGCCTTTGTGTCTATTTAAATGATCAGTCTTTCCTTAAGGATTCATTTTTTTGTGCAAGTTTTGGTTGTTACAAATTGGACAGAATTAGAACTTCCTAAGAAACTTGGGAGGAATAGTGATCTGACCAAAGGAGGGAAGTGCCCAATGTTGTCATATGCTTTGCAGGTGGTAGAGATCCAATTATAGATCGCCTCCACATATGAATGCAAGCCATTAATAATTGCAGGGGTAGAAGTTGGAAAGTCACAATTAGTGTCAATCTCGATGCAAACATAATAGAGGTAAGCCTAGAATTTTTAGTAATAAGCTTGTCAATCATGATTGGTTTACTCATAGAATTAGTAATTTTTGAAAGATGGATTTGCAATCTAAGGTGTAAGGGGAAACTAGAAAATTTGATCGAAAAGGGAAGATGATTAAAGCTGTCCTCTAACAATATGTTAGATGTTCACTTCTTAAGGATGTGGGCGCATCCCCTAGCAGATCAAATATGTTTGAAAAATGATCAACAGTTGAATTCAAAGAAAATTTGAATAGGAAAAATTCTTGATGGAAGAAGACTGGTGCCTTTGTTGTTAATTTTTGAGTTGACATTTAAAACCAGTTGCTGTAACTGTTGGGCTCTTTGTCTTGTTGGCCACTATATTGGGAGGCGATGTTCATTTTTATTATAAATAGCGTGTCAAAGCATATTTCTTCCATAATTTCATTGATTAAATATGAAGATGAATACAATATGGAAATGTCACTTTGAAGCTGATAAAAGGAAAATTGTGTAGCTTGAATGTTCCAATTCTAAAGTGAAAGAAATGGCAGGCAAAATGAAGAAGTGGAAAATGACTAATATTTAAACAAAAACTAGTGCTCCATTCTAAGCTACTTTAATATTGAGTCTGTTTGCTACTATCCCTGCAAGTGCAAATCTGCTTTTCATAAAAATATTCATTGATTAGCTCTGCACCCCTTTGGGACTTTCTGAAAAACATTTTGGGCTTATATACTTTGTTCTATTCTGTTTCTCTTACATTCAAGACACATAATAAGGTGTTTCCACCACTTCTATGATAAGAGTCCACTCTTCTATTTTGAAAATGTTGCTAATTGGATGCTTGATTCCAAGGGGTTAGTGTCCAAGAATAAAAGAGATCAAATTGCATTTGTTCTTGAGGTTTATCTAATTTTCAGATGCGTCAATCTATTTCAGTAGTAGTTAATTAGGTTTTCAAGTATCATCAGTTTGCTTTGCGATTTAACACAGATGCAAGAATCATGACTGTCATAGAAGTATCATTGATGCAAGGTGTTCCTACAGGATGTTAAGGTTCTAGTGAACCTATGTGGAACAATTGAGGAAACTTACTAACTGCATTAATCGTAATTTGGCGATATGTTCCTTGCAGACTTTAAGCTTCTTGTGGCTTCAAGAAACTTTGACCTTCTTCTTTAGCATATCAAAGTTACCACTTTGCTTAAACCTTAACATAAGATTATACTTTAATGATCAAGTATTCTTTATTATCAAAATCATTCCAGATTCAACATTATTAACATGCTGTTTAGTAATATGAAGCATCCTTCATTAATGTGTTTGAGTTTTTCTATTGATTGACAGTCAAAACTGGGCACCAATGATTAATATATACATGTGTTGCAAGTGACTACATAATCTTGCTAATTAGGAGGCATGAGTGCCTTTCTTTGTTAGATAAAACTAAATTGGATGAAAATATGTGTTAGCTTAGTTAGAGGATAAAATTCTGAAAGGGTGATGAGCTCTAATATTGAACATATTCTGTTTTAGGGTGTAGGAGTATAGGGAGTTGAGCATATTCATGTTAATCCATCAAATTTAAGTATATTTGTTCATGTTCATCTTATGGGGTTGTTTAATTGATGACGCTTTTGTCATTAGAATGCTAAATGAATTACTTGTTAGCTATGAGAAAATAGAATATAATATCAACTTAAAAGCTTAATTGATGGTGGTGGTTCAGGATCTAAAATCTAAAGATACTGTTATATTTTCAATACTAACAATCCTGCAGTGACTCACGAGGGTGGTGCATAACAAATGAAGTTTTTGTTTTATAGTTTGTACAGACCAATGCTGAGTAGCCCCTCACCAACTTTAGGTGGTCGTAGCTTATCTATTAAGTTCGACTATTATTATCTAGGTTGTGCAAGGTGTGGAGCATTTGCTGGACATTTATGTATGAGTCCTGCATTAAATCAAGTCACAAGGATGCTAGCTCCTTTTTTGTTGACAATATTCTTTATATAGTTATCAGAACATCAATATTGATATATCTAATACTTTTATCTAAATATTTTTTAAATTTGGTCTTTTTGTAATGGTTAAGTCTGGTCGCCTTAACCTTCCGGGAAAAAAGTATGGCTATATAACATTTATCACTTAACAGTTTCTTACCACGATGTCACTAATACTCAAATTTTTTTAAGGGTTTGGTTCTTCTAAAGAATGTTGAAGGAAACTCTAATTCGTGCTTATGCTTGGCTGTTTTGCTGACTTTATAGTCCTTTTTTGTTTCAGAAAATTATCCAAAGGCCCTCTTTATGAAATTTTTATTTTGCTGTGCATGCAATGTTTTGTATAACTAGTATTACTTTGCTTGAAGCATGCCTTTTCTGTAACGTGGTTCTATGTGGTTCAGAATATCCTCCTTTAATAGGAGAGAAGACGCATTATACTGCTTTTAATGAAAAAGAATAAATGGAATTTCATTCACCGGAATGACTTATTGCATATATGTTTGCTTATCAGTGTTTTGTTAGATGACAAAATTTACTTTTTGTTTCTTTGTTCTGATAGCAAAGTTACTGAGTTATATTTTATTTTTTGTTCTGCTGCTGAAGCCTGGTTATGATGTTCTGATGTTGGATTTCTATTTCACGAAGAATCACTTTCCAGAGGAAAAGATAGTAAGACTATTTTTTGCCATTCATTTTAGTTATTCTTGCTTGAAGATAATCTGGATCTTTTGTAGGATGTGAGACTCTTTAATGCTGATTCACTCATGTATGGGATCAACTGTCAAGTTTCTTTCCTTAATTGTGTCATTAATGCAGTGTATAGTTCATTTTTTGTGCTAATGGACGTGTATAATGCATGCTTGCATGTTTTTGCTTTATTGGATGATATTCATTTGGTTCAGATGGGTACAGCTCCGTTGCATTGTTTCTAAGTTCATTGTTGGGTTTTGGTTTATTATCAATATCGGCTATGTTTTTCTTTGTAAAAAAATTATTGCTGTTCAAAGAAGAGTAAATCTTTATGTGCACCATTTCTGGTTTTTTTTAGACTTAGTTTCCTAATAGTTTCACTTACACATTTAGGTACACTGAATGAGTGGCCTTAGCGGCAACAATAACAACAAGAAATGTGTTTAATAAAACGGTGATGATAACTTCACATATACCCATTTTACCATGATACTTTTGTTAAATTTAGTTAAAAATTTTAGAATCCAGAAAAGAAGAGTGAGCCTGCAACTATTTTGATGTTTGTCTCAGCTTACAACATATATTATTACATTAATTTTCTAAATCACTGAGTCCCTTTAGCAAATTCTCAATTGCTTGTGGAATATGCTACTGCAGCTCTTCAGCAAATTCTCGATTGCTCACCTACTTGCAGCTGACAGCCGCTTTACTTGCTTTTGTCCAAACACTTGTGCATACAAGCACAGTCATAAGATTAAGGAATAGGCAAATTACCTTTCTAAATTATAGAGTCTGTCTAATTAATGCTCATCCACAAAAACATGCATAAGCATATAAGACTTCAAAAGAAATTCACAAACAGAACGCATTGGTTGCCAAGTGTTATAACAAATTTATCTGTAATAAAATTTTGGAAGCCCATGGAATCCTAAATTGTCTATCATTGATCCCATTGATCTGAAAAGTAATAAATGAGGTCAATAAATGATAGATATTATGTAAGATATTATAGATAAGGTCATCCTAATTTTTAATATTTAAAATACTTGTTTTTAAAGTTATTTTGGAATACAAGTCTATCTTTTTTTAATGTAAAGTATGTCAATTTACTAAACATCAATATACATCATTTTTCTTCAACTTTATTGACCAACCACAATTTATCATAATTCATAGTGACATCTAGGGCTTATGTCAAACACCTACATTTTTTGGTAAAAGATTATTTGTAATATTTATCGAAAATCACTCAAAATTATGTTAGGTTTATTTGATGAAATAAAAATCTGAAGTAAAAACAATTTTTAAAAATTTTTCTATCATGATATAAGTACAATTCATTTGTTGGGAAGTATTTCTAGCAGTTTTTTAGTCATTGTTTTTCTCGAAGAGAGGATGGTTCACCATAGTCTTGCATTGACACTTTATAATAGAATGACTTCGTTGAAAAAAACGAGCATCTATTAGAAGTAGGTATGATTTTATTTTTCGCTAATAAGATATCAAAATATTTTTCAGGAAAAGTAGTTTTTACTTTATCTTCTGTTTTATCTTCAAAGATATTTGGTTATGCTATTTTTGTTTACATTCACAATCATAATCATGAAAAATTTGACCATCGAGTTACAAAATGTGTTATGTTTTTAATCAAAAAGGGTATAAATGTTTCTTATTTTTTAGAAAATATTTGTTACCATAATTACACTTACATTTTACACTTTATCTTTAGGGGATACCAAGCTAAAGGTTTGGTATTTTTATGATGTTTATTTTTCTCCTATCATTCTATTAGAAAATTTAGAACTTTGTATTGAAAATACATAGATCAAGTATTGAAATAGTAAAAATGTAGGTCTTTCTATTGTACCATCTCATGATAAATTATGACTTCACAATTTCTGACAAGGGAACTGCAATATTGAAACCATTTGACGTGATTTATTCTAGACAAAAGAAAACTCAAAAGGACGAGTCTGCCGATCTCTTGCATTGCTTAGAATTCATGAATCTTTCAAGTAATGTTGTTATTGAATTGGTACAAAATGACAAATTCTATTTTCAAGTTCTGAGTCAAGTGCTTTTAACAAAATTGTACTTCAAAAGGGTGTGTAGTTTTCTAATTAACATTCTTTATCCCTTTGTGTCTTATAAAAATCTTTCCCATTCCTTTTATGCTTGTATCTTACAATTGTTTTCTAATAGTATGCAATATACTTTGAAAATTCCTAAATGAAAGGGGATTATTTTTTAGAAGATAAAGGCTCTTCAAAAGAATAACACATCGGAATTAGTCTATTTATTGAGCGGGAAGATAACAGTAGGATACATATTGGTGTTTATTGTCAAGTATAAGGTTGTTGGTCCCCTAGAACATTACAAAACATGGTTGTTTGTTATAGGATTCACTTAAATTTATGGTATTGATGACTGGAAAATATCTTTAGTTGTTAATCATGATTGGCCTTTATAATAGTGGATGTTAAAATTAAATTTCTTAATAGAGAACTGGTAAAAGAAGTGTAAGTGAAAGGATTCTTAGATGTTGCGAAAAGTTTGGAATACAAGTGTGTAGACTTAAGAAATCATTATATGGGTTTAAAAGGTAGAAGAGCTTGCTTTGAAAATTTTATTTAATTTGTCAAAAATTAGATATATACTCAACGATAAGCTGATCATATGATGTTCAGTAGGTTCCTAATTTGTTAGATAGTTATCAGTGTGGATATTTTTTATTTATATATTCTTATACTCAATCTTTTATAATTAAATTTTTTTTTCTCAAAAGTTTTATCAATACACTCAATACAAAATAAAATTAATGATAAAAAATACAACATGGATAAAATTCAAATTGGTGTGTTATGTGCACTGTTGTTGACTAATGTTTTCGTAGCAACAGTTTGCTTGATTTGTGAGTCATGCATTTACCATTTGAAATGGAGACATTGATTTTTCTTTAGCAAATCATAGAATTGTTTGAGTACCATGATTGTGAGAAATAGATGCATGGTTTTTATTTATGTTTGTGAGCATCATGATTGGAAGTTTTGGTTAGATTAATAAGTTGGTTGTTTTATAATACCTAAAATTTTGTGTTGCACATTTTTTTTTGACAATTTTTTTTACAATTTCCTAGCAAAATCTGCATCTAGGAATAATTCAGTTCTAAAGTTGAGTGCTGAAATTGACTAACACCAGGAAGTTGTGGTTTCTAGTGATTGCTGTTGGTACTGAATTTTTTTTTTAAGAATGGGGTCGTACTGTATTTTATTAATAGCTTAAAGAAGTTCATATAAGTCATCTTGTTTCAAAATGTGAGACAAGATAAGAGGGAGGGGCATACCTTTAACCCACATATAATGATGTGTAATGAAATACATAGCAACCAAAGCAACCGCTTTATTCCCCTCTTGATACATGAGTAATCTTATTCTTGGTAAAATAGTGAATGGAAAAAAAAACCTGTGACGATATTTTGCTAACATCTTGTTGATCCAAAGTCATGGGTCATACACCAAACAACTGCTAATAGAAACTTTAAACAAAATATAAACAAACTTGAGATGAGCGAACATCCTTGACGTAACATGGATCCAAGGAGGCTACCTATCATTGAGAAGGATGCCAAATTGAAAAGTCATAACGCAAACCTAAACTTGAGAACACCACAAATCAGGAAAGCCTAAATGCCATAGCATGGAGAGTATGAAATCCTGATGATCATGATTATAAGTTTGTTCTATGTTCATTTTGATAACTATAAGAGCCTCAATGGAAGAAATGGAGAGAGATGTTGCATAACTTCTTGAACCATAAAACAGTTGTTAGCAATTGACTTGCCTTTCACAAAAGCCCTTTGGTTTGTAGAGATAAGATTCTTCACAAGTATCTTGGTTACAACCTCATAGACAATGTTGTACAAACTAATAGGACAAAACTAATTAAACTTATTTGCCTGTTTGACCATAGGAACTAGAATTACAAAAGTGTCCCTCCATCTCATCAGCATGATTTCAATAAAATTGCATGACAACAATAATAATATTTTGCCATGTGATTTCTCAGAAGCTCTTAATGAATGATGCAGCAATATCAATAGGCCTCACACAGTTTGGCCCCAATGAGAATATAGCATATAGGATCTCAGAATGTGTAATAAGCAAGATCAAGAAATCAATTTGCTCATTTGACAATATCTTCTTAGTTGGCAGAAATGTTGAGGCATAAGGGATGATTGGGTACCATTTATTATTAAAGAAGTCCAAAACAAGGTTAGCCAAATCTAAAAAAGACGGTACCATTGAGATAGAGAGTCACCTACCCATGAATAAAATTCTCCAACCCAGCCTTCCCGAAGTGGCCACAAAATAAAAGAAGTGTTTTAGTCTCTTAATCGTAAAAATTTTGCTTTAGCATGCTATGCTCACCAGATTTCCACCTTAGATAAGTGGTTAGGATAATCAAAGAGGAGCTGAAGAAGTTGGTGCTAACTTGAGTAAAAAAACAAAATCCAATAAACTCCTTAGCTTGAAGGTCTGTAACATCTTGTTCCAGTTGGTGATAAGAAGATGCAATATCTCTTAGTGGGGAGGAGCTCCATTGGTGCAAAGTATAAAACGATCTAACTAATCTTGTAGAGAAGATATTGGAGAGGATTGTGGAGGGACTCCCTTGTGTAGGGCAACGCCATGTAGAGGCCATAATATCAGAGTCTAAGGACAAAATCATACATCCTCGAATTTCAAATGACTACTAGATGGCCTAAAAGTAAGCTATTGAAACTGAAAGAGGGAAGAATGATTAGAAGCAATACAGGTCAGATGCAAAATAAATGTGCATGCAAATAATTGAAACCTTAGATCAGTCCTCTCATGAATATGTTTTTACCCATCTTGGTTATTGCATCAAATAAAAATGTTACCTAAAACCCCAAGTCACACAATTCATTGTCATTGATAAACTGGATATGCTTCTCCACATATGGGATAATAGATGGAAAGGCCAATCCCTAGGCTTATCAACATAAGTTGTACAAAAATAGGAAGTAATAGACATAAGCCCCATAATCTCAAGCATCACATCTTGTGAACAAGTGACTTGGTTAATCTAAACAAATTGTTTCTAGAGAACAATGATTCCCTTGACTTGCCAACAGGAGAGAAACCAAAGTCCCAAGCACCATCAGTTAGCTTATTGGTATCTCAACAAGAGAACGACTCCACTATGCTTCTAATAGTGCCATTAAGCAAGGGTTATGTTGTTTGACCAAATCACCAAGATAGTTCCTTGAGTACGAACTCCTTGGATATTCCAAGTGATGATGTACGTCATAAATGAGTGAAGGAGAGGGATGCAAGCTCCCTTGACAACCTAGAGAGTGATTAGAGCACTTGCACCTCAAATCCTCAAGATAGAGGCCAAGATCCCACAACTCTCGGCTTAAGATTCTAAGAGCGCCATTCATGGATTGATCACTAACACAAGGTTGGATGCTAAAAGAAACTTCTATAGTAATTGAGGAGGAAAACTACATTACAACACCATGCTGCAACTAACCAGTTCTTGGGTGCACCTACACAGCCCTAATCTCTGCCCAACAAGCCTCCTGATGCAACTTATACTACACTGTAATACACCCAATAGCACAAGATAGGCCAAGAAGAGAAGCCCCATGATGCATCATAGGCATGTCCCACTCAAAATCTAGCTTCTTTGGAATGGCTTGTCGTCTCCTAGAGGCAACCAACATTTAAAACCCAAGTCCCTTGTCCCTATCATCCACAGCTAGCCTCAGTAAGAGGGAGCCCAAAGCTAGCAAAGGACCCTCCAAGGCATTTCCAAACCAAGATCTATATTTGATTTAGCTAAAATAAAGGAAGATGATAGCTCCCTAAGCTAACAAGCATCCATGGAATAATCAATTGAACCACAAGAGAAATAGACCAAGGGCAATACTTTGTACTCTTAACATTGAAAAAAATCAACCAAGCCATCCAGTAAGTGACACACTAGAGGGAAGAGGTTTAGACAAATCAATCTAGATACACCCTCTTGCATAGGCTACTCTATCCCCACTACAAGTTATAATATCAATTCGCATGGGAGACTAATGCCACATGCAATTGTAGCCAGATTTTGAAGATCTCAATAAGTTAAGGGAAGACCAAGAAAATAGACTCACACTAGAGTCAAAATAATTGCTACAACTTTTATCTTAAATTGAGATGACCACTTATCAAGACTCAATACTTGGTTAGTTATTGTTCAAGGTTCCTGTGCCATACAATATCTTTGTCAAATAAATTGTAGAAGTGGAGGAAATAATGGAAATTCACTTCCACATTTCAAAAACCATCAAAGTACGTCACAATGCTCATACTGAATCTAAGGAAAAGAGTAGTGAGTTCCTTAAAGCCTTTCAAACAAGTCACCCTTGTGTTTGGCCACCTCACTGTCAAATGTCGTTGTGGACATCACAATAGCGCCATTATGGATAAACTAATAATCTTGAAAATTAGTTTGGAAATATCCATTCTTAAAGAACATAGCACTGGCGTGCCCACCAAGAGGATGACCCCTCTCATGATTTGTATCTTCAATCTTAGATCTATCAATCTCATATCTTTTCATCACAACTTGGACAAAACTCAGTGAATCTTTGCATCAAGTAGGTTGCATGCAGCTTATAGAATCATCCAAAGGAGATTTGGAGTCATTACAAATCCCCAAAAAATCTATATATTGCAAATTTTTTTGAATCAGATTTATAATCTTTTAAGTAACAGTAGCTTCTCTCATTAGGCCCTTGTCAATAACTGTCTAAATAGAAGGATTTATAGAGACATTCTCATAAACTAGTTGAGAGCAATTGCCCATTTTCCCAAAACCAGAGAGCCTAAGATCCCCAAAAAAGTTCATAACTCCCAAATCATAATCTGGATTGTTAACAATTTGTTTACCTTTTTGCACAAGAGCCCCCACAACAACCAAAGCATCCAAAGAGTTGTAGCTTTTGTGTCTAGGCTTGGCACCAACCCCTTCATAGTATCCTGAAAACTCCCCTTCACCATGTAAGAGGGACTTGTTTCCTTCCTGTAGCTCAACACCACCTAGTAGCCGCTCATGGGATGTTTGCCTCCACATTTTGTAAAAGCAACCATGCATGCTGGCGAATCCACTTGCCAATTATGCATGTCGAACCACAAGATTGCCTCATCTCACTGCTACCTTGCCAAGAGCTGCTAGCAGGCAAGGAGTCCGCCCTACCTCCTTTGCCTTTCCCTATTTTTGCAGCACTCTAGAACCCTAGCAAAGCTCAAAGATGCCCAAACACAGCATTTAAGTGGTATTGGATTCTTTTGGTAGCATATTTAAGGAATGATTTTTGGTGAAATAGATGGATTGTTTTGGGTTGCTATTATTTGTGATAATAGATTTGTTTATTTGGTTATACTTTATATTCAATTACAAAACTTTTCCATATTCCAGATTACAAGTAATGAAATATTGGAAGTAGAATACTAAATTTTCCAAACAATTTTCATGTATTCTTTGGTTTTTTCAGCCTCAATTATAAAACTTACCCTTTTTCATGCAAAAATGTAAATTAAATAAAGTAGGCCACATTATTCGTTAGCAAATTGTATCTGAAGCATGTTTTTCATTGAAGAATGCTTGGAGAGAAGTGTAATAGCAACTTATTGGTTGTTTTGAACACGTTAGCATAACCTTCATTAGCTTTTTCTTGGATTGGGATTACTTATCTTGGCATCATGTTTCCCCTTTGCTCCTCAGGTATTGATTGTTATTAAGACAGAGAATTTGGAAACTTCATCTTGCATTGCGGGTCCAGCACAAGTGAGGTAGATATCCTATTTTGCATCATATGCTCCAGTGATGGATATATTTACTTATTTTGTTTTTCTTCTGCAGCTTCATTATAAATGGAAAAGGTGTGGACAAAAGAAATAATGTATCACTGGTGTGCATGCCTTGAGTGATTATGCAACAATGCTTGACCTTTTACTGTTTTTCTTATCAATTCTGTTTTAAGTATCTTTGCACCATCATCAGGATTATGGACCACAATTCCCAACAGATATATCAAAAATGCTCAAGTACGGCATAAATGTTCTCCAAGCAATAGGGTATTTTGATGGTATGCTTATAGTTGCTCCATTATAATCTTGGATGGTTAATTCATGTTTAATTATTCTAGTTATTCATCACAGAACGTTATAGTTGCTACACAATTATATTTTTGATATAACAGCCTCATATTTCAGGTACTTACTTGATAGCAATAGCGTATATGAGCAGGATGACTACCTGCACTCCTGTACTAAAAGAATATGTTCACCCAGCTGTCACAACATTTGACACTGGTAACTAAAAGTTGTTTATGAATTTGTTTTCACCTTTTTTTTAAAAAGCGCTTGACCATGTTTGAATTTAAGATGTAGTGAAATGACATCTCTTGGCCCATTATGAATGCACGCTAAAATTATTTGTAAATTGTTTCCATCAAACCAACAATTTAGTCAAGGAAGTGCAGACAACAAAGAAAATCAAGAATTTATACAAAATTTGTCAAGCTGAATGGGTGTTGTATCATTCTCATATGTTTGCTCATCAACCAAGGTGCATCCCACAGCAAGGATCTTCCAATTGTTTGCATTCGAGATCTTGTGGTTGGTCTTGCCTTGCTGATGATGCTATCTTGTTGGCACTGCACAGTTGCGCCTTGTAGTGACCTTCATGACTATCTCAATGTTCCTCATCATTGACAATCTCTCAAGATTCGCATATTCTGTCTTCATCCTCTCACTCTTTGCTTTAAGGAAGTTTTTTAACAGTAAACCTTAGCCTCAAAATAGTTGGGGAAGGTGTTGACCGGCTGAATCTATGTTTGCCAGTTTAGTTGAACCAATCCCTAGTTCTTTTTTTAACTGGGCATTACACTAATTTTTTATTTCTACCTTTTTGTGCACGTGCTTCATTTGCATAATCTTTGAACTAATCACTAAGCATGAACCACTAAAAGAAAGTAACTGAAACTTGGTGTCATGAACCACTTAAATATCATATGAGACAACTGGGTGAAAGTAAATTTTAGTATTAATCTTAAATAGTCAAATTCCTTAATCTTGTGAACCAATTAAACTAATGGACCGATTATACAACTAATATTTCATGACTTGGTTAATGAATGGATTTGTCGATGTAATAATTAGATCTTCATTTTCAGAGCACAAAGGCAGTCAGAATTTCCCTTTTTTATGCTAAATGAGTTACCAATTTTCCACCTGCTTAGTGTAGTTACATGAGGATCAGCTCTGGAGGACCTTAAGGATTAGTGTAGGTTGTCTTTATCCGTGATATTTTTGGGTAAGCCTTGAAAATCTAACAAATGTGGTGGAAAGCAGGATGATTTCTTTGATGGATGACATGATGGAGCCTGTCCTAAATCCTGAATCAAACACTAGATGTATACATGATAAATGGTTCTAATCCATCTATTTCACTTTCAGCTGTAGAATAATAACAAACTTGCAAACAGAAGTCTTTCTTAAAACAGGAAATATTTAAGGAAACATCATAAACTAAAATGCCAGAGCTATGAATAGAAAATTACAAAATTGTCCTAAAATTACATACACTAAATCATAAATATGTAAAAATGAAATTTTAGTGACAGAGTTGACTTGATGGATGCTTTGGCTGCGGCATTATTTTCCTCCTATTAACTGAAGGCAACCTCAATTGTTTGGGAGCTTCAAGAGAAAATATTTGAAGACCATCTCAAGCCATTGCAAAGATCTTATGTTGTCCAATTCCTTTCATTGTACAAATAGATGGTAGAAGCATTGGAAAGTTATTTTAAGAAATTATTGACCTATGATTGGAAGGAGGAAAAAAGCATCCCAAAATGTATATATAGCTTTTTCCGTGATTGCTGGATGCACTGCAAGATTCAAAAATCAATTATTTATGATTGAGATGGGTACATGATCAAAATGATGAATGAGTAGCAATGAAATCACTATGTACTCCATGTTGGATTAAGCTAAGTAGAATAATTTTGTTGAGCACTAAAAAATAAGCTTAATGATGTTGGATCTATAGATTTAAGAGACTTGTTATGTCCATGGTGTAGGCCAGGGAAAATGGAAGGACACCATCAATAAGGTGCAATATTAATAGTGTTTTTGATGGTTGAGGAGTGCATTTGCTAAAGTTGCAAACTTTCATATTAAACAAAGATTACTAAAACCAGTAATTCAAATTCAAACATTTTTTACATGATTAAGTGTTTTGTTCTTGATTTAGGAATTTTAATTCCAATTTTCATTGTCTTCTTTTATTATTTATTATACTACCTAAGCTAGAATTTTGTATTTATTTGTACATGCATTATACAAAACAATGCTCTACAATTTGCCAAAAATACTACCCAAGTTCTAGTTAGAAAAATTCATCAATACCTTTGTAGTTTTAAATTTTTTTTAGAGAATTGATGTTAATGTGGTTTGCTCTTGTTTTTGTTGTTGTTTCAAAATATGTCTGGAGAAAAACGCAATAATGAGCATCCACTACATTTTTGAATTTGTAAAACGAAATAATGATGATCCAGTTATTAGCAAGCTTCAGCATTGCTACGTGTTAGACTCTTGATTGATTCTCTTCATTTTTTATTGTTCTTTTAATTTGTCTATAGATTCTGAACTCTTTGAAGGGCCATCAAGAATATCCCTTTGTTGTCCAATAAGGTACTGTACAACTTTTTCTTATTAATTTCTACAGCCTCTTGACCTTACAAAATCATACGGATTCTATATGCTTCCAATTTGGGAGTTAATTGGTGTTTTTACTTGATAAATAATGATTTATGAAGTCTTTTACCTCAATGTAGTATTTTTGGTGTCTGTTTTTTAATTGCACCATAGAACTATGTAACAAAAAAAATTGGTATTTAGCATGTTATCAGCAATAGTACCTTATTTTCCTTTTTCTCTGCTGATAGAAGTTTTAGATAAGGATTACCCGGTAATTTCTTTTCGTTCTTTGTAAAAAGAAGAGACAAATTCTGAAGAACCTTATGGATTTTTGGGCCACAGAAAACTAGAAACATCAAATTTGATTTTTTTTGTGTGTAAAGAATAACCTTAAAATTCATATGCTGGACCTTGTGCTGTTTCCAAAATGGCTAACCAATGTAATCTAGTTATTAAGCATCCTTCTTGAAAGTAAGCTTGATGAATGCAACATCGGTAACTTTCTGCAGATCCAAGTTTTGTGCAAAAATTGACCTAGAGTTGATGAAAGGTGCTTTATTTATCCTTTTTTGGGTTAATCTGTGCAAAAACATGCTAGTTTGCATGAGCATGCCTTTGAAAAACATCCTCATTTTGTATCATTCCAAATATTTTTTTCTTCTAGAAGATAAGGAGCCGATAAAAGTAGCTGAAACCATTTGGCATACTCGAAGACGTGCTATAATCTTAGCTTTTGTGTTCTTAGAAATGGCAAGAATTCATGAGGGTATTTTGTACCTTTGTCTTGTACGTTGTTATTAGTGAGCTTCTTGTTTTGGATGTGTTCTTTGAAGTTCCTTTAGATCAATTATCTAGTAGATCCTACACATGCTAAGTGATCTACTTAGTAACACAATTAGATTGTTATCATAAAAAATACTTTGACCCATCTCGGGTTCATGAGGCTAATAAAGGTAAAGTTGAATGGGAAACTGATCCACAACTCTCTCAAGAAACATCTTTAAGAGAGGTCTTGCATTGATGTAGATTTGGAACAAGTAGCCTTAATGAAAACTTCATAATAATAAGTAAAATTTGAAAGAGCTTCTTTTAAATGGAGTTGTGTTAAGAAGTTGGAAGACCTTTTGAAGAAGATACATGGTTGTTATAAAGGAAGAGGAAAGTAGAGTATAAATGTCTTTTTTCTTTTTTACATAAAAAATTAACCACTAAATAGAAATACATAAAATAGGATTTTTTAAATTGATAAAGACTCATAGGATAAAAAATTGCTCCATTTCTCTACAAAAGTAATCAACTTATTCCCCATCAATGAAATACGGTCACCATCGATGGAAACTCTGTTCGACTTAATCAACTTAACTATAGATGGGCTCCTAAACACCAATTATAAAACTTGGCCGATCCAACCAACACAACTAACAATCTCAACTAAAGATGAATTCCTTTAAGAGATCTTTCTACTAGATATGGTGATCAAACCAACTTCTTTAACCTTAGGTCACTTGACCTAGTTTCTCTCCTAAGTAAAGAAAAACCTAATGAGAGCTAATGATTGTTGATCTAAGGAGCAAAAAATCTTTGAGATGCTTATGCCTCTATCTGGAGGTATTATTTGTATTTCAAGACTATAAGGTTTTTGAAATGCATTTTCAAAGTTCAAAAAGATCATATCCAAGATGAGAAGTAAATGAGATAAATATAAATCTTCATCAAAGGCCCTTGGGGTCTATCTCAAATCCCTACATATAGCTTCAATATGCTTGTGATTGAAATCTTCAATTTTGAAAATTGCATCAAATTTTCTTTCATTGCTCAAATCTAGCAATTTTATCGTCAATGGATTGGATAATTCAATTACAAAATTGGACCATCTGATCGAACTAAATCATTTATCACATTAGAATGCTATGTTTTAGTTGCCATCGTCCAATCAGACAGTCCTGCTATTCAATCACTTGGTTTGATTTTTTTTCATGCATCCATTCTTTTGATTCCAATCTTCTTATTAGACGATTTGATTGGCTAGTTGAAGAATCCTATCAGTTCAATCCTATTAAAAATATTGTTGCTTGATCATTAAACTTGAATTTAACTTCCTTCAACTTGGAGATAATGAAAATGTTAACTCATGAATGATCCATTGATCCAGGGCCCCCCTTTCTCTGGAAAGGGACTCTTTTTCATGAGTTAAATAATCGGTAGACATAGCAACCTCAAATTCATAGTACTGAAGTTCTCCTTGAACTCCTGCATGGCCTATGTAAGGTAGAATATTTATGATAAAAATGTTATCATGCTCACCAACTGGAAATAGAACAGTAGAACTTCCATTGTCCTTGGATACTGATATTACCAAATGGATAGCCTCAACATGAATCATATAGATTGCCTTTCCCCAAGGAAAATGCCAACTTTCTCTCTGTTCCATATGTGCTTAAGCTTCTTTGTTGCTGTTGTTTCTATTGTTGCAAATGTTGACAAATTCTGTAAAGATCCCTTGATCCCAACTTCCCCTTTTGCCAAGGATTAAATCCCATTGACACGCTTCATTCTTCACAAGTGCTCTCATTATCTTGATTTTTGTCCTACATCAATTCCAAACTTTGCTGGTTAGAGTTTAAAGTCCACATGAATCAAGTTTTGTAACTTTATTAAACCTAAACCTGAAGGTGGTTCTCCTGTGGAGAAAGCATCTGCACTATCAAACAGAAGAAAATGGAGTAGCAAATATGACATCAGTTGAAGAAGAGAAAACTGGTTCTTGAGGAGGATAAGCCAGCCATGATGGATATTGAACACAATTGGCAATTCAATAAGCAGCTAGAGAAAGGAAAACTGCCAGTGATTTGCTAAGGAAATTCCTCCGACCTCCTTCAAAGGTCAAGATAATTTCGTTGATGGATACTAGTGTTATTGACAATGAGACTTTATTGTCACAATGGATCAGTGGATGTTTTGCAGAAAGATGCTTCTTTATTTTGATCTCTATGGCTCTACTTCACCAATTACCTTCCAATGATCTGCTGAGCCAGACTTCTGAGGTGAAGGAAGCAAAGGAAATTGTCTCCAAGTGCTCCAGGCAAGGAATTGGGGCTTCTTTCAGTTCCAGTTTTTGTCACTCGATTGTGATCAAACATGGAAAATGTCACCTTAGATTTCATACCCTAGAATATAGACGAATTGAGTGCTTTTTATAGAACATAATTGAAGTTATTATTGCTATGATCAAAGTTAACTTTCTCCATTACGAAAGAGGAACTAAAGAGTTGTCACAAAATGTTAAGGAAAAGATTGAGGAGAATACTAAAGAAGTTCCAAAGTAGACTCTAGGGAAAGAAGATGATAAAAGGAGCTTAACCAAGGAACTAAAACCTGTAAAAATAAGAAGAGCTGTTAAAGGTAACAAGGTCCATGTTGAACATATGCCTAACCCTTCATAAAGAAGAGCTATGAACAATTAAGTTGTTTCTACTAAACTAGAAAAGGTTATGTTTATGAAATAACTTACTCAAGGAACCCTAGTCTCTATGTGGATGTTGGTGAGTGGAACACCTTATTTTTTAGCAAAGTTTTCTAATTCTTAAGAAGCATGCCTCGGTTGGATTCTCTCATTGACCAAAAGATGGATTTCATTGAAGCATCTACAATAGGAAAGTATAGTTTTGCATTTGATTATTGTGTATATTAGTTTTTTTTTCCTAACCACATCCCTTAATCCTAAATCTCAAAACCTTAAACATGAACTCAATACTCAAAACATCAATTTCCTAAGAATCCTTGTAGCTCTTCTGGTCAATATTCTTTAGTCCCTATTTCATTGAGTCTTTTCCATAATCTCTAATCTCAAATTACCAAACATTAACTAAAATCGTTAAAACAAATCCGTACAATGGCTGGCCACCATCCAAATTAACTTATTGCTTCCTCTTATCCCTAATCATAGAATCCTAGACATAAATTATATAGTCAAAAAGCCAAAACCTTAAAACCCTTGACACCTATCATAATCCCTAATATATAATCCTTTCCCAAAATCATTAATCTCAAAATCATGATTTGAGTACTAGTAATTATGAGGTATTTTGATCAAATTGTTCCTTGATGAGTTGAAAATAAAAAATTTTACTTATCAAATCTTGGCTATTGATTCAAATTTTAGTTACATGTTTATCATCAATAGCTTAGGACTATCACCAAGAGGTCAAAGCCTTAAGGCCCTTGAAGTCAATGCCAAGCTCTAGATGTTAGACCCTTGAGACTAGCTTCTCAAGTTTGATCAGTCAAAGAAAATTCTACAAGCATAAGATGTGTGAAGATCATACGACTTCCATCCAACATCATAGGTTTTGTTTCATTAGATAGATATTGGAAACATGGATATCAGATTAGTCACATCAAATTATGGTGGGTTTGACGATTATAAATGATTGTATCACATCATGAACGGTCAAGTTCCTTGCTTGGATAGTTATGACTTATTTAGCTATTGATATTGGCTGTCAAGTTCCTTTTTGTGATAATAATAATTGTTTCAACCATGTTATCAATGCTCGATTTGTTGTTCTATTGATTTAACTAATTCAACCACATCATCAGTAGTCATATTCCTTATCCTGATAGTTATATAATTGGTTTAAACATGTTAATTGAAGACATATGTCAGTTTCTGATGATTTGATCATTACAATTAAGTAACAATTATAATTTTTCATGTGTAGAAGTGAACTCAACTTATATCGTCTAAATTTTAATCATGCATAGACTTTCATAGGATCTAATTCAAGGCAACTAAGATCATCTAATCACCATTGATCTACTCTAGTTAAATCCACCTAATGGAGGGTTCTCTTTTTCTTTCTCTTTATGTTCTCTTTGTATTTCTCTTTACTAGAGGTCTCCTCTTTTCTTTCTTGATCATTCCCAACCCATGAAGATCCGAAGTTTCTTTTCTATCCCTTAGTTTTATAATTTTTATTTAAGCTCTCAATAAAAATAAATTTCTATTATATTCTTGCGAATTCATTATTTGCCTAAAATTTTTTTTGGTGTTTTGTAGGAATTCATTAGGAAAATCGAAAATGAGAGCTAAAGGAACAAAGCTCTTGATTTCAAAGGGATATCCTTTTGATCCCCATGATTAAGAGGTAACATTAGCAGTAAAACATTTGCCTCCACCACCTCCAATCTTCAAGCCATCCTCACTATCCTTTATCCTCTCTTCTATTTTTTTCGACTACAAATGGAATGTTCTATGAAAGCACTCACGATCATGCATTCTCTAATAGTGGAGAAACTCAAATATAAGCTAGCTCTCTTCGAGCCTCTAAAGGATCATATATATTTTGATCCTTCTCTTTTTAACCCTAAAACGTAGATGCTTACTCTGATGATTATTTAATCGATTTTACTTTGCTTTCTCTTTAGAAAGATAGATCCAATTTACCTTTCATTGACTTCGTTCAATGTGCACTCCCCCAATATCATATATCATATCTCTTTACACCTTCCAACTCTAATATATAGTCTTAATCCCTTATTTTTCTTTGTCATGATTTAAAGCTCCACCAATTAAATTTCCTCATCCATTTTTTTAATTCATCATACATTCCTCCTTACGTGAATCCAATGGAATCTCTTTATTGAGTTGACGAGGGATCTCACTTTCAATGGGCATATGGGTATGATCTGCACCTTAGAAGACATTTTTGTACTATTTATGAAATTGCCACTCTTCCACCAAAATTATGCATACCATCCTCTATTTTTTCATGGAAACTCAAATCAATTTGTCTTGATCGTGAATTTGTTATTGTAGTTAGCCTACACGTTGTTAGTAGACATATTAGATGTATAGTCATTTCTACCTTACTAAAACATTCAACTTTTGAATTGTCTTAGAAATTACACCCATGATCCATCTCCTCTTTTTGATCAAGAATGTGATTTAGGTTCAAAAGGATGTATTGATCAGCTTATTGAGCTATTCATGAGATGGTAAATTGAACAAGAACTCAATTGGTCAAAAAGCCCCTATGAAACGATGGTCCATTGCATTAAGCAACCTAGAGACATGTCAAGCTAACACATTAAGCGATTTGAGGAGGATTATTGATTTGAAACTATGCATTATGTGTCTTGTAAACATCTCAAGCCAATTCATCAAGTGACTTGACAAGGAATAACTAATTCAAACTCATGTTCAGCAATTGGGCAACATCTTGATTGAAGCAATTACCTTAAGGACATAAAGGAATATTGAGGTTTTCTTTATACTCCTCAAAATAGCTTAAAGGACCTTTTTTCTATTTCTAGGATTATCTAGAGCCCCAAAAAATATTCTTTCTCAACTATAAATGACTTATGAATATTTCAATAAACCATACATCTAGGGGAAAGGTCAAATTGATTTGAAATTTCTTGGCATTTTATTGTGGGTGGTTTGTATGTAATGAGCAATTATTGGCTTGCTTATTGGGACAATAACATATGAAAATTAGCTCCCTTTATTCAACAACATTGACCCACTTTCATTGAACCAATATATGAATCTCTTTCCAAATTGGCAACATCTAAGCTATCATTCCCAAGTTGAGGAGTTGCCAAAGTATGGTTTTGTATCAATGCAAGTCTGATTTATATCACATATACTAATTGGAAGGTTTCATGTCACAAGATATTATTGGCTTGTTCACATGGAATAGTCATATTGGTGAGAGAAGTTCACTTCTTGTGTGATGAGTATAACTACAAAAAAAGGCTTTGGGTAAGAACTAAATGACCTAGTTAACATGCCCCAATGTTAGTTCATGAGTTGCGTGATTCTTGACTATTGGAATCACATCAAATTTGACTTCTAAAATTAAAATGAAAAGTTTTTATATCCCAAAAATTAATTTTAGTTTGAGCGATAAAGGAATGGTCCTGAATATCATGGGAACACATTTCAAATATGTTGATTATTAGGTCAAGTTATTTAAGGTGTTATTGATGAGGACATCATGTTCGAGAATGACTTTCGACGTCCAAGGACCAGGTCTTGTACAAAAAAAAAAAAAAAAAAAAAAAAGAAACAAGGCCAAAATCACTATTCCGGCTGCCGCCTCCGCCGCAACCTCCGCCGCCACAGTGAACCGCCCGCCGCTATTTCGAACCGCTCGTGCCCGAACCGCTGTGCATGAGTCCAGCCAGGCGCCTACCCAAGCTACCCGGATGACCCGCGACCTGTGACCCGCGCCGACCTACGCCAGCCGCACCGACCCGCACCGCCGCCGCCGCCGCCGCCGTCGCCGCGCCTCCAGCCATCCGAAATTTGGGTTAAATAAATGAATGAACTTAATTTTCATTATTTTTCTCAGAATTTTAGGAGTCGGTTTGTAATTTTTAGGTGACTTTTAATTTACCCATGTGTCCTTTAGTATTCCCATGTTATGAGTCAAAATGTCTTTTGTACCCTTATGGATTCCTATATAAGGGGGAGTCCTCTTCTGTTGTAAGGGATATTGAATAGTTAATGCAAACTTTTGAGTGTTCTTTGCTTCCATTCTGAGTTCGTGAGTGCTCTGAGTGTCTTTGGTGTGCTGACTCGTCAAAGCTCTGATACTGGGAGGAGGGACGCGAGGTCCAAGTGGTGAGACGCCACTCCAGTCTATCATCTACCTTCACCGCTCAACCATCTTCAAGTTGAAACTTTTGTTTTTCCTCGTCTTCCTTTTACGAGTAATTTCCATTCCTAGATTATTAATTTGTCTTCAATATATTTTCATTCTGCGAAGTACAACTTTTACTACAAATTATATTTTAAGTTCAACTGGTACTTAACCAATCTAAGTACTCCCCATTTCTGCGTGTTTGAAAGTGTGTAGCCGTAATCGATTTAGCGACTTCTTAGCCGCTATCGATCCTAAGTTTAGTTAGGATTCATTGGTTGGTGCCTTTTGCGTTCAACCCTCATCGTATCTAGGTGTGTGTCCCTTAGGGAGACGGCCCTGCTCTTTGTTGTGCATCAGTTACGAATTTTCTAACTAAGCAAATTTCGTCTAGTCCTACATCAGTTATCTAAATCATGGAATAATTTAATAGCATGCAATTTAGTTTAAATACTATAGTGTGAATTAAAATAAAGATGTTAACCTACGACAAGTACATATCAAAATAATTTGTTACAAACTTAAATTTTTATGATCCTAAGATTTGAGTTAGAGGATTTCTCATTTGAATTTTTATTGAGGATGCAATCACTTGAGATATGATTGACAAATTCATAGATTATTAGGTTTTTTAATTGCCATGCTCTGCTTAGTCAACAGACTTGGAGGACTCCATTTTAATCATGGGAATATGCATATGATGATGCCTTAATCATATTTTGAATATAATAGAATGGACACCGATATTATTGGGGGTAAAAGTTGTTATTTTATTAAATTGTAGGACATATAAATGTGTACCTTGTGAATTTAAATGAGACTTGAAAGAACATCTTTAATGAATAAAAGATTTTTAGGTAATATTCACTTCATTATGAGGTAATTCTGCTCAACTTCTATTTGGATGGAGTTTGTGCTTGGTTCTACAAGCATCTTAATAATTAAGGACCTTCCTTCCCACTTTTGGAGTTAGCTTGGTAGTTTCTTTTTTTTTTTTTTTTTTTTTTGAGAAAAGAGTTGTTTTCATTACTATTAGATGCATGAATTACATCACATTTTATTGTATAACATGGGCAATCTAATAGGAAAGCTAACAAGAAGATCTACAAAAGAAAATAAACAATGAAAAGCTCATAATTATATGAATTATAATCAATCATTATTAGAACTAATCCTTAGAATGGAAACAGATAAAATATTTGTTGGAATGAATCTACACTTTCCCTCAAGCTTGCTTGAATATGTAAGCTTTGAACATAGGTCTTCAAAGTATTTCTATGGTAATGCTTTACCTAGAATGTTAGCAACTTAAGATCTAGTTGGCATGTGGACAAGTTTCATGACATTCCTTTCAAACTTTTTCTTAATTAAGTGCCGATCAATTTCACCAGGTTAGTCATGTTATGGTGCACATGGTATTGGAAATACTCATTGCAAATTGATGGCCATAAAATCATACAATAGTGCTTTAATTTTGATCTTATGGCTTTCAAGTAATCCTTTTATCCCAATGCCTTTCGCAAATGTCACTGGACTTAACTCGTAATGTAGCTTCTGCATTACCCTTGGAGACCACAATTTGTTCTCTGGTTTCTTAGTAACAAGGTTACCTCACACTTGTAGAATCTGCATTGCTGTAGATCTCGACCCCTTCATTTTGAACTTTTTTTAAAGAACATGCTCTTTCTCAAAGTCAACATCAAACATTTTGAAATTATCCAAACTGCCCTCAAATTTTCTCTTATATCATTCAAGAATTGTTTAACATTACTGTGTAATAACTGATATCAAACATTTTGTTGATACAAATCTTTTTCTTCCTTTCCAAGCTTCTTGGTAGTTACAATAAGGATTTTAGCTTTAGTTAGGTTGAAATCCTTTAAGGAAAGGTAGGAACTACAATCAAGTGCCTTGTGTCCATCAATTGGGCATTATCAAAGCTGCCCAATGTATGGGTGTTGCTCAAGGAAGGCTTCCCAAAGTTTTTCCTGTGGTTATCAATAGTAATTTTAAGGGCAAAACTCAAGATCCACTTATGAAAATCCAAATGGCTCTAAATTGATTCAATTATCCTATGACCGAGATTTGATTTACTATATTTTACACCTTCATTTAATCTTAGAACTCTTCCCCCTTCATTTACATATATGCATGAAGAGTTGTTTATTATCTTCCACACCAATAGAGAAGAGCGATGTTTTGAGGAAATATAAAACAAAAATAAAGTTAAATTATGGAAGATAACTTGTTTGATTAGTGTTTTATGTCTGATGAGCTTCATTTCTTTATAAAAACTTGCAAGTGTGTGATCTTTGAAGCTGAGTTTAATGAGCTGTAACTTGGAGATCATTTAAATGCGAGCTTATGACTATCCCTTAATCAGAAACAATGGCTGATTTAGAAGATTTGAGTTTAGCTCTATGGCCAGCCAAATTGACCTTACTTCCTAGCCATTTATAGAACACGACACCATGTTCTTCTTGCTCTCTTTTATGCTACATTCATTTTCACTAGAATGCTATAGTTTATATCTGAATTTAATTTGTTTCTGGGGACTCCTTTCTCTGGATGATGTTTTTATACCAATCCTTTGCGTCCTTGTCCACTTTCTATTTTGATGATTTCAAGACTTTTAACAAATATTCCATATACTACGATATTATGTAGGATTCTTTGCCCCCAAGAGGAACTGGGATCACTTTAAAAGCATTGGTTTGTCACTGTTTGTTTGTCTTACCAGGAACTTAAGCAGAGAGAAATAGACTCCGAGTTCCAAACATGCTGCCTTGGCTTTTTTTGAACACAATACATTGTTGTAAACTTGAGTTGCAAGAATTTTCTTGCTGGAAATTTTTAGTAAATAAAACCTGCTATGCTTTTTGGCTTTTAGGCATATCAGCAGCACAGGTTCAAACACCCCCAAAACCCATACATATACACACACACATATGAATGAACAAATAGTTTCCCCGATAACAAATTTAAGCAACAAATTTTCCTATCCAACGAACTTCATGTTTCAGTATATGTCTTTGCTTGAACCTGCTCCTTAAAAAATTTGGCCTCCATCTTTTTCTACTACGTATGGTATATGCACGTGTTCTCTTTGACTTTCAAGAAATGTTGAACCTTCTTCTGCCCTGTATTATTGCTGCACACTCGAATGATGAAGGCCATTGCCACCCAGCCAACGCTTTTCACGTAGTTATTTTAGATGGTGATGCACTTCATGATTGGTTTCTCTCGTGTTGGTGACTTTGTGTCTACTTCCATTCTTGCAATGTGTAGTAGATTTGTAATGGTAATTAGCAAGTCCCTGGTAAAACAACATTATTCCATACTGGATTCAGGGTAAGTATCAGGAATTAAAGATTAGAGATTAGAGATAAGGAAGGATTAAATATTAAAGAACAAGGATTTTAAGTTTAAAGATTAGGGACTAAGAATTGGGATCCCAGTGCATTAGCATCATAGTTTTGTTTCTCTTTTACCGAATGTAAGAACAGGCCAAGTCTATATTTTGTTTTACACAAGCGTATGCTATCTTGTTCGGCTTATCTGCCGACTTTTGCCATCTCGTTACGACTCGCATAACGCTAAACTTGTACAGTTTCAAGCGCATCAAAACTCCAGTTAAAGGCCATCTTTGCAAGCATCATCAGGTCAGTTTCGTACTGTATCTCATGTAGCTAAACATGATTTTACCCAATTTTCGTACAGCTTCACATCATGTTGGCAGTGTTTAACTCCATCCCACATTTGCAGTGCTTTGATTATGACAACTACATCGAAATGAACTCAAGGAAACCAAACTGGCGTTGTCCTCCCTGTAACCAGCCAATCTGCCTGGTCGACTTGCGTATTGATCGAAAGATGGTCAAGGCAAGTGTGCAACTTTGGTTGCTTGAAATGACGTTCAAATAGCCCCACCCTTTTTCTTGTTACAGATACTAGAAGAAACGGGAGATGTTACTGAAGTACTTATTCACTCTGATGGGTCCTGGAATGTTGTCCCCGAACACGAGAAATATACAGCAAATCAATTACCTGTTGGAACTCATGTCCAATCTAACAACATGGAATGTGAAACAATTATGTCTACAGATTCAATAGCAGATCCTGTGGATCTAACAATGGAGGATAATTGTAATGGTTGTACAACACAGACACATGGACAAGAGGTTCCCCTGAATGGTTCTGCAAATCAAATGAGCAACAAAGCATTGGAATCTGAAGACAGGAAACCACTTATTGGTGTCGAAGAGCTTCTGGTGACTCAGTTTCTTTCTGATACACTGCTTCCTAGCTATACATCCAATGCAACTCATCAAAATGTAAACAACTTGGAACCAACATATACGCCATCCTATGCATCAAATGGACTTGCTGCTTGTGCTATGCCAAATGGGGGAGCTTTGCAAACTGTTCCACCTAACATCATGGGCAGTATGGTTTCTCCTGCACTTGACGCAACCCAAAGAAGTGTTCATGCTGTTTCAGCTGTGAATACAGTAACAGGAAGGAACATACCAAGACATGTTGATAGAACACCGATTGCTTTCCAAGCTCTTCCTGCACAACAAACACCAAGTGCATCTGCAAGGTTACAAACCAACTTAATTGATGTTCCATTGGTCTCCAATAATCTATCACCTACTATATATCAGACTGTTCATACATCAATGGCAACACTAGAGAACTTCTGTGGAGGAATTAGCAACATGGACATGCATCAAATCGCAAGAGCTGTAGATACGGCAGTGACGCAGGTCTTCTTGGCTTTGAATTGTTTTACAATTTTTCTCTGGCGCAAAGCAGCTTTAGGAGTGCTTCAGTCTTGATAATTTCTTGAGTTTTTCTTTTGCTTTCTTTTTACAGAAATGCATCATTGCCAAGCATGATTAACATTCTACGTTCATAGTTTAGGTGAAATGCATCTTAAGAATAGCCAAGTATTTAGTTATGATTACATTATGTGTTATGGTCAAACTTTAGGCAAGCAATACCCTTTTCAGTAGCTTCCATGCCATATAGTTGGTGCACAAACTCTAGTTATAGACATTAACTAAAGTTTTTGGAAAACTTTGGTATGAAACATCAGACATTTCTCAACTAATTTTAATTTTGATTTATTTGAATGATGTTTGGATATGATATAGGAATCAGCTGTATCATACTATATGTTAAAGCTGAAACTAGTCTTTTAAAGATATGCCTTTTCTAGTATTGGGTGTTCATTAGTGAGAGTAACTTGAGTGCAACTTGGAATGTCTTCTTCCATGCTCTTTTGTTTTCTATGCATGATGTCAATGGAGACACGTTGTTAACTTGTATCATCATAACTATGGTGTTATCTTTTATTTTCCTACTGCAATATCTTACCTCATTGTTTCATTTTTTGTACTACCTTCTAGTTCTACTTACTACTATCTCATGTGTATTTCAATTAAACCCTTCTGTTGCTCTTTCCATAGGGTCTTGGTCCACAGAGCAACCCATATGTTCTGAATTCAGCAGCTAGGCAGCAAGTGGCCGGACTACCATCACCGAGCTCAATCAACCCTAGACCTCTCTTAAGCCAGAGAACCGGACCAAACAATTTAGATGCCTTGAGGACCACAATGCAACCTCCATCCTACTTCCAAAATCCTCTTCAAACACCTCCAGCTTTCCGAACACAACCTTCCATAAGCCAAGCTGCAAATATTCCATCATTCTCTCCTACGCCTTTGCCTCCTGTTCGGCTCACATCTCCGGCCAATTTTATGAACCATCTCAACCCAACACAGGCCAACCATTTGGCACAGCTGTTGAGGTCACAGACAAGCTCTGCAGCGAGGGAAGGCTCGAGGGTTCTCGGCGCAGACCGTTGGCGGAGCTTGACCGGTTTGACGCCCTCCCTGCATTCTAGGACCGATGGGATTCCGGTGCTTCCCGAGCAGAGCTGGAGACCGACTCGGAGAATGAGGGGCAGCTTAACGGGAAGCGAGTATTCCGCCGTCCTCAACCATTACATGGCCCCTTCGAGCCAGTACGCCGGAACTCGGCCACTGGCTACGTCTGCAGCAGAGCAAGTTTCAGTCATGATTGCCAACAATCTCACGTCTCAGGTAACCGGAAACCACCGATCTGGATTTGAGCCTGGAGAATTGGGAACCCAACGAGGAGATGCAACCATTTGAAAATGTTCAGCAAAGTTGCCTCTTTTGTAATTATGTTTTTATAAATGCATGGAGATGTGGTTGTTTTATCTCCATGGGTTTGCAATCATCACCATGTCTTGAGGTGCCTTGTAAGGACCTTCAGTGTTTTGGTGGGTGGGGAAGTTAGATGAATCACACATTATATCTTCTAAAGAACTATTTATATTTTTGGTGCAAAAATCACCTGTGGGTTGCTTGGTTGTATTTGAAAATTGATTTTTAACAACTTTGATTTGATCTATTATCATTTATTATCTTGGGTAATTTCAGAATTTAAAAATATTATAATTATTGTTACCCCTAAGTTTTGTATTATAAGTAAAACAATTTGGTCATAGAAGTAAATTAATGTGAGTTGTGTTTATCAATTGCTAATAATAAGATGTTCTTTTGATGACATTTATTGACATTTTTTAAAATTCAATTAATTTTTTTTAACTTATGGTATCTTGGCATTCATGTACAAGTGTTTAGTTTCACATATTGAAATAAGAAAACACTTATTGGATAAGAAAGAATATGATGGAGAGAAGGTATTGTTATAAAATGCCAAAAAGAATCATATGACATTTGCAATAGCTCTGTACCCTAAATGATCAAACTACGAAGAACAAATAAGTATCGTACATGTTTATCACCTTATATGCCATCGTGATGAAGAAGGAATTATATTTAACAAAAAAGTGTATGCTTGGTCAATAGTAAGGGGTTACATAACATTCTATAAGTTAACATCAAAATTGATTGAACATGCATGATTTTACATGTTTGCATTCTCTCAAAATTAAGAAACAAAATATGACAAAAAAACAATGGTTTCATGATGAACGATCGATAATGAGTACAACACTTTCTTTCTCTCATAAAAATTTCAGTCAAGAGAATAAATAGAATAGAACAATAAACAAAAATAAAACAAAATTCTTCATATAGACAACACTTTGTGAATTAAGTAAAAAAAAGTGACATGATGCACTCCATTCCCTACATCTTAGTTTATTTATTAACATAGAAATTGTCAATTTTAAAAATATTTTTTATTAGTTTGAAAGAGAAGATTAGTAGGTCAATAGTAAAAAGGATAAGAACAAAAATAATAATAATAAAAGGAGAAGGAAAGCACCTTGATGATGTTAAGGCATGAGATACGACAATCAACTTCGTCTATGTAGCAATCACAAATGATACTCATAAACCATTGACATCCCCACAAATAAGTTGAAAGACATAATTTTTATCATCAAATTGAATAACAAATCAAGTTAACTATGGAGTCCCATAATTCAATGTTGATGAATTAGATTGGTCTTGAAAACCACAAAGAAAAAGTGAATTGGTCAATTTTAAATTTTAATTTTTTTTTTTTGAAAAAAAATCATAATAATTCACACAAATTGACTAAGAAAATCTTAAAACAAAGCTTAGTGCATAATTAATAATAAATGAAATAATAATAGATAAAAATTCCAAAAATTTTTAGGTATTTCAATTACTAACCTTTTTGCCCTATATCCATGCTTGAGCCTAACTCTGAGGACTTGTATTTTTTTTCTGTCTGTTACCTCGTAGATTGTGGAATTGATTTATTTGAAGTTTGATTTTAAAAAGATTAAAATAATATTTTTGAGCTCGTCACCATGTTGTTTTCGCACATTTATTGATGAGAAATTTAAAGACTTGGTCAAATTACTTTATATGCCCAATTTGGCAAACCAAAAGGCTTTAAAATAATAATGGCTTTATATTTAAGGAAATATCTTATTTTTATTTGAAAAAATGTAAACTACTCTATTAATTTTTTTATTTTTTTTATTTTTCAAATACATAAGGCTTATTTAAAATGAATAAAATTAAATTTATGAATTGTTTTTATGCAAAATAGTAAATATCAAATTATAACAAAATAGAAAAAATATTAAGTTTTTGAAAATAACTAAAATGAAAAAATATATAATTTGAAATATAATTAGAAAAAAAAAGATAGCACAAAGATTATTTTAGATAAGAATTAATGCCATAATCAATGGTGCCCCAATTTTAAGAAAACATTAGAATAAAGAATATGCTATCATCCTATGGTAACATATAATTATTGTGATTTTACTAATTTTATTTGTTACAAAAATATAGCAAAAAATCAGGAGAAATTAATATATTTAAAAAAACAATTTATTTGATAAGACTTCATTTTTTCCAAATAAAATATTTTTTCGAATTTTATTTTGTATACTTTTTCATAGCATTGATCAACCTATGTGATGATCAGCACTTCGTGTCTTTAAGCCAGCACAATAAAAGGGAGCAAAGATGAAGATTCGGTTAGGTAAGGAAGCGCCAATACATTTCGCAAAGAAGGGATTTTGAGATCTGATAAACGTCGCTCTCCGCCGAGAAGAAGGAAAGCGATGTCGAGGCTATGGAGATGGTACCAAAAGTGCCTCGAGGTGCACCCTGTGAAGACCCAGGTAATCAGCTCGGGGATTCTATGGGGATTGGGAGATATCGGTGCTCAGGCGGTCACCCATTCGACTTTGAAGGAGAAGCGCCAAAACGCTGTAATTGACTTTATATCAATCTCTATTCTTCATAATTTTCAAAGAATTGAATCCCTTTTTCTCCCCGGAATTTTCGATCGGTTCGTGCTTGGTATCGTGTTTGATTTTGACTTGAAATTATGTTAATTGCGACTAATTTGAAGTCTAACTCACCACATTCTTCATTAGATGCATCCGAATTGAAAGTTTTTTTGCTTATTTCTTAATTTTCTGGCGTTTTAAATATTAGGGTTTTTGGGGAGAAAATCCCACCGTGATTTTATTATAAATGGTTTAATTGCATGTTTCACTGAAATAATTTCTTGTAGAGAAGGTCTGAAGCATGGATTTATTTTTGAAACACAAATTGACTATCGACTATGACGTGGATGGTATCGTCATTATTGCAGAGGTCATCGTTGTTTTAGGGAATAACATGGTGGTATCATTATGACTTTACTATGCATCATTTTTCGATACTTCAACCATTAGTCTACCACTATATGTTAAGAGATTGAGCATTTGCTCAAATAAATTTACAATAGAATATGCTCAAAATGTTGTGGTATGCTGAAAACAAAGTTCTTTGCTATTTACATTCTCCAAGCAATTTCTTAGAAATGTGCTTAATATACCAACATTAAGATTTAGTCATACTAGGTGGGATAAGCCCAAGAATACATTAAAAAACTTCGATTTTTGTCATTGTTTATGACATCTAGGTGTAGTATCTCCCTTGATGTTTAGCACAAGGGATGCTTCTTAAAATTCTACCTAAATGAGGCCTTCTTCTCATAATTCTCTTTAATCATGATCATTTAAGAACTTTATTTGATCTAAATCTTCACTCTTATATTTGGAGCTTTGTTTGTTTCTCTACCATAAGAATCTTAAGTTGGATTTTTTGTGGTTCTTTAACTTGATTTCTATCACAAAAATGATCTCATTTATAATTGGTGACCATTCATTGCCATTATTGTCACCATCTTTCATTTAAGGAAAGCACTAAATGACAGCAAGGGTGATTCATTCAAACCATGCTTGTATTTCTTATATTAGCTGTCTTGACCACTTGACTAAATCTTTCGTTTAATGGTTTCCCTTCCTTCCCTAAGAATTTTTAGTACGACAAGTGTTGTAAGAATGGTACAAATGCTATGTAATAGAGATCAAAGCCAAGATAGTTTAGATGGTGATCGGTATATGATAAAACGAGGCATAAGATCTTTAAATAGTTTGGGATATGGTTTATTCATTATGACTAAGATGAGAAATTGATAAAAAAAAAGGAGCCACCATTCTCTGATATAACTTTGTAAACTCAAGGTTTGACTAGAGAAAAGGGCTAGAGCATAGGTTAGGGTGCACATGAGATGACCAAGACAGCTTGTTGTATTGCTTGATCTTGCTTTATGTTTTAATCATAACTCTGTTCAATCTTTAGGACTAAAATCATCCGAGCTTTTGATGGTTTTTTGTTCTATTTTTGGTGAATCTTATTGTTTTAACCAAGTTTCATTTGTTGTTTATAAAAATATATTCATCTAAATGTTAAAGACCCTCATAGGTAATTGTGGATGGTCAACTACTTCCATTGCCTTGTTTATTTTTGTGAGGGTGTCTTCCTTAATTGCTTTAATGCCACAACATCAATTACAGAAGTCTAGCAAAATAGTACAGTATAAAGCAAAGAAAAACTCCAACTACAGCTGATAGATATTAATAAAAGTAACCAATAATACCGCAGCTATTATATTGCTCTCGAAAGGTCCTTTTACTATATTCTATGGAATATGTTGCTTCCAAATGAAATTCATCAACAATTCCAACAATCCTCGAAAGAACTGTAGTCAAATGAGAGGTTAATACATTGCAACCACACCTAGTAAACACTTTCTCCAAAATCTCATGAGAGAATGAGCACTCAAAAAAAAAAAGGGTTTGTGAGGTAAGGACATTGAGCTCTGCCTTGTTTTCTTTTAGAAGATTTGGGCCATTAGCCACTCTTGTATGGATTTAAACAACAATCTTGATCACAGATATCTGTAAGATAGCTCACAAATGTTCCAGCCTGTTTATTTTACCAGTCGAGTTGCACATATTTTCCAAGTTATATCATTTAGTATGCCAAAATAAGAGTGCAACCAAGTATCAAGAATTTTATCAATTTTATCCTTATTTGTAGTTATAGTAAACCTGAAACCATACATTACTTCAATGTTCTTATAAGCTTTTTGCATCAAGTTCCTATTGAAATTTGTTGCCTCAACTTGACTTGGTTTTATCATGGGCTTCACAATCGGACAAAATACCCAAAGCACACTGAAGGCAGACTTGAATTGAGCTAATCCAATCGGATTTAGTCAATGCAGGTTTTGTCTATTCTCTATATTTTGGAGAGCTGACCCTTTGGATTTTGCTTGTTCTGAAATTTAGGTATACAAAACCAAAACCAGACTGCTTCTTCCAACATTATTTCAGACCACTTTGTCCCTTCTAAGTTTGAAAGCTTTTCATTTTCCTGTTGAAGAGTACAAGCAAACATTAATTGGTCTTTTAAGATGTGTTGGTATGCTATTAGATATTAGCATTAAATTTTATCCTTTGTTGCTGTTTGTGTTGCAAGATTTTGCTTAGATAATTTTACTTAGAATAGCCAGTATACAACAATAGGACCTAAGTGTAAACGAAGCAAATCAATTTTATTGCATTGATTCCAACTCAATTGCACCAAAGATAGCCCGTAAAAGCTCCATTTTCCAACATCCTTGGCTGAATATGTTTCCAGAATATGGCTATAGTTTTGGTTCACTGAAATATCTCAAGTTGCAGCCAAGTGTGTTTTATGTACTATTGTAAGTTGAAATCAGCTATTTAAGTTGTTGGTTGGAGCCACCTGTTTTTGTCTTCTGTTTTCTTTTGTTTTTGCACTCTTAAGGATGCACACAACCATAATGAGAACTGCAAATGTATAATGGAAGGTATCGGTGGTGGATTTGTATTACATGATTTTGATAGTACCTGTAGTACAAGTTTGAGTAGTTTATCTTTAAAACCCTTTATAAATGGAATTGAAATTAGATATTGTTTGCAGCCAGGTTGCATGCTGGTTTATTACTAAGAGTTGAACATGCAAGGTTAAAGCACTATTTCTCAAATGATGTTTATGAGTACGTCAACTATAAAGTGGCAGCTTTATAAACACTTAGGGTGTAGGAGAGAAGAGTGATTTTGTAAAGTGAAATTTGGGAATTCATTTCTCAAATTGTTGTTTGGCTGCTTTTATTGGGGGAAGTGACACTTCTTATAATATGTTATGCAATTGATTTATAAGAGAAGTGAAAGCAAGAATATTATGTCATCTGGTTGATTCATGGCCTGCCACCCTATGGTAGCTTCAACATGCAAACAATGAGAAAGTTGAAAATGGCTTCGACAAATTTATCATTAAAGCTAGGGAATTAAAAAAAAATATTTCTCACATAGGACAAAGTGATTTTTCCTACTTACAATGAGCAAAAAACAAGGTTGGTAGGTGATTTGTCTGATGTTTTACTATTCATTTTTACTTAAGCCAAAATATAGAAACGCTTAGGGTATGTTGGATGTGCTTTTAAAAAACTGGTTGTTTTGTTCTTGGTTGGGTTCTAATGGCTACTCTTTTGAATAAAATGCAAACTTTTTTGTAAGCAGATTGCAAAAGCAATTTTCTATTAGTTTCTTTTTCAACTGCAATAATAACAAAAAAAGAACCATTAATTTTGGGTTATCCATGTATTTAAAAAAACTTGTCTTGATATATTTCTGTTGAGTGCTACATGATGTTACTAGCTATAGCATATTGGCATCCTTTTGCACTTCTAGTCCTACACATGGTCTGCTTCTCGCTCCTATTCCTTCCTGCTTTTAATTTGGCTCAAGATATCACAAGCATGTAGAGGTCTAGTCATCCTGACAGAATCTATGTTCTACTTTTTATCTCTTAAGCAATGATTGAGATTTTTTTCTTTTGTGTTTTGTAACTGTGTAAAACCATTGAGATAGATTCTTGAGCAGTTAATAATATATTCATGAATGATGTCAGAAATTTATTTCTGATCTGGTAAACTTTTCAGTTGTCATAAATGCTATTTCCATTAATCTTCATACTTTAGTAAATTGTAATTTGGTTTCATAGAATTTGAGCTTCCATGTTTTGTTGTTGCGGCTTTTCGAATTGCAAGGAATGCAGAATTTACTTGATAACTAACCACCCTGATATGAGAAACATGAAACTGTATTCCTGCAGCTTCGGTACAAAGAATACAAGGATGAGGAAGAGTTCAGGATTAATTGGAAAAGGGTGGGCATCACTAGCATGTTTGGATTTGCTTTCGTTGGACCTGTTGGTCATTATTGGTAAGTTTAAAGCTTACCCATGAATCCTAGTTTACTGATCTCTGCATCAAGCTAACTTGATTGCTATGTTCTTGAAACTCTTTTGTACAAGATGCAAAATAGATTGTTTGATAGGTAGATTTTAGCTGAGTGAGAGCATATTCTCACACGACCTGGAGTCTGTGTGTTTTTATTTTTTCTTTCTATCATAGTTTAGCTATATATTATATCCTTTTGGTGTATGGAGGAAAAATAAGCAGAAGAAAAAATGAATGATACGGATCAAAGTGTTGTTCTAACCATTGGTGGGAAGTTTCTTGTGAACATGCATTTGTTTGAAATTGAATTCTTTGTGTAATCACTTACTTGACCAGTAGGTTGACCATAAGATTTAGGCCTCCTTTTTTTCTCTAGTTGAGATGGGAAGCAATGAGGTTGCTGCAGTCAGAATGCAATTGTTATGTAGTAAACCATAGTTGAAACATAGTATTTGAAATAAAATAGGTTTATAAAAACAAGTAAGAATAAAATAAAATAAAAATAATATAATTGTATGTGTTGATTGATAGTTTGGGATTTTTATTTTCTTTATCTTTTTTAAAAATTTAGTTTTAGGCCCATGTGTCATCCAACACTTTTAGTTAAAACACAATTCTGTTTGAGGAATTGCATTGAAATGCATTTCAATAAGTTCTGAATTCAATGGTAAAAACTTAGAATCAATCAGAGCCTTACTTTTCCTACAACTGATTTTAATTCGTGTTTGTTCTTTGCTATGGCTGTCTTTGTTAGTTTCATGTTTGTTTTTGGTTCTAGGAGGAATGGACTGCAGATAGTAGTCATACAATTCTTCTTATATTGCTACTTTTTTATCACTTCAAGGCCCTGTTTCAACCACTTTTTAGACTTTGTTTCAACAATTTCTCTTTTTTTAATGTAAAGTCAATTAAAATAGAATACCAATTTATGTTAACAACAACGACGATCACAACAAATGCCTTAATTCATTTGAGTTTGATAAATTGCATTCACTAGCAATTCTTTTTTGAGATCCAAATTCATCAAATCCTTTCTAATGTTCAAGGAAGCCATGAAAGCAGCTTAATAACATGTTCATTCAATCCAAATTCTAATGCAACATCTGATCCTCTCATCCCACAATACAGGTACGATTACTTGGACCGTTTTATCCGTCTACGACTCCAACTTAAGCCGAAAACGACGAAGTTTGTGGCCACCAAAGTGGCCAGCGATGGCCTCCTTTTCGGACCGCTGGATCTGCTAATCTTTTTCTCTTACATGGGTTTTGCTTCTGGGAAGAATGTAGAACAAGTGAAGGAGGATGTCAAGAGGGACTTCCTTCCTAGCTTGATCATTGGAGGAGGAATTTGGCCAATAGTTCAGATTGCAAATTTCAGATTTGTTCCTGTAAGATATCAACTCCTCTATGTAAATTTCTTCTGTCTTTTGGACAGCTGTTTCTTGTCATGGATTGAGCAGCAAGGAGATGCTGCTTGGAAGCAGTGGTTCAAGTCTTTTAACGCTTTAGAAAACCACAAGAGTCAAGCATGAATTTGGAAGACCTATCTTATTGATTTTAGAGCTGTTTTACTTGGTGTAAAAGAGGCCATTGCATGGAATAATCTCTTGTACATTCATATGTAATTTGAACATTAAAAGGAAATGCATAGATTTAGTTTGCATTTCAGCTGACAATATGGTTGATCTAATGTGTGCATTACTTAGTTTTTTATCTTCTTTGTCGAATTCCTTTGTTTGCATTCGCTTTTCTTCGTTTAAGTTGCATATTATTTTCGTTAACACACTGAAATCAATTCAGAATATAGTTTTGGTGGATCTATAGTTTAATCTAATCTCTTTTCACAGTTAAGTGCCAGCCTCTCATGATCCTACACTTGTAAACTCTCTTATGAAGTGACCAAACACTACGCCTTGTAAAGTTCTACTGCTTAAATACAACTTCTCCCCTTTATGTCAAACAAATTGGAAGGTAAATGTCCTTCATTTGGAGGACTCCTCTGGAATTAAACACATGAAATTATGTTATTAGCATCACAATATTCTTCCTATGATAATTATAATAGTACATGTAAGTATATCTGAAAAGGAATTTAAGAAATTTGCTTTACAATGTTTGTTTTTACCTAAAAAATTAAACTTATCTTCAATGTGTTGTTCCTGTGTTGGAGAAAAACTAGGTCGTAATAATAAGATTAATGAAACCAAATAGAATTCTTATAGCAAAACTGAACTAGAAACAGTGACAAAACAACAACAATTTATTTCCATGTTCACCTTTGGGTAAGGTCAAATTGCATGTGGTTTCTCATTTTTTAATTTTTTTTTTTTTTAACCAAGGGCAATTGCTAGTACCAAACAAACCCATTGATAATTAAACTCAAAGCCAAATGCTCCATGTAAAATTAGCCAAACTTGAACTGACACCTTGCTTAATACAATTGATTGCAGAAATCCAAAAGGGTTGCAAACATAACAACAAGACGCTTCAGAATCAATTTTGCTCCATAATAGAGAAGAGATAACAATGTAACAGTGGAACAGTAAATACACTGGAACATGATAGTTACAGAGAGTCATCAATTTACCCTAATTTTTCAGTTTGCACAACAAATTTGACGTGGAACATGCAGCTTTTCCAAGTTTCATCTAGCATTCACAACCAGATGACGATCGCTGTTGACTGCCGCCTCCCACATCAATTGTGTCTGGAAGATATCTAAATTCCACCAAGATGATCATTTGATCAGGGATTTTATACCCAACAAAGCATCCAGTTCAGAAGTTTAAGTGACAAGAGATTGCTAAATTGAATTTAATATTTTTAGATTTTAACAAAAAAAAAAAACTTCTAATAAATTAAGCATGACAATGTTAGAGATTTATGTAAGCAACACTGCAGGTATAAAGATTTGTTGTTTTGTTAGTTTGAAGGAGCAAGATTCGAATAGCGCACGAACTTAATTTTGATAACAATTTACAGGATTGAATAGCTTGTGAGGAACCCAAGTCAAAAATCTTCTTCAAATAAAGAAGACAGAAAACTCACATTTCTTCTTCAGGTTCATTCTTGAGGGCATTCTTTGCTATGCACTGAAAAGCTGCCTCCACGTTGAACCCATCTTTAGCAGATGTTTCAAAGTAGGGAATGTTACCCTTTGAAGCACACCATGCTTTTGCCTTTTTCTCTGAAACCTGAGGAAATTTGAGAAATATTTTTTGTTCAGGACAAATGGGAAACTATAAAGTAGAATTTAACAGATTTTCATCAAATATATATCAAACCACACGGCTGTTGCCACCATCAACGTCTATTTTGTTTCCCAGAACCACAAAAGGGAAATTTTCTGGGTCTGATGGGTTGGCCTGAAATAGATGACAAACAGATACAGGTAAGTTATCAGGTATCTTGAGATAAATTCAAATAGATGACAACGGAACTCACCTGAATCAGAAATTCTTCACGCCAATTGTTCAGGTTATCAAATGACTTCATGACGTTAACATCGTAAACAAGGACACAACAATCCGCGCCACGGTAGAATGCTACTCCAAGGCTCTGAAACCTTTCCTGCCCTGCAGTGTCCCATATCTGATGCACAGTTTCAATGGAATGAAGCATGCCTTCCAATAACAAAAGCATGCAAGTTGTAAAAGAAAGCAAGTATATAAATAAAATGCTTCTGCTTGGTTCTTGAATTCAGTGAACTCAGTTCCCAAAACACCTGAGTGCTTTTTTCTAGTTATTGAAAACAACCCTTCGCCCGTGCTCCACATTATATTTTGTTTGTGAATTATTAAGGCATTAAATTTTCCTTTTATATTTTACTATTTTGTTTCATATTTTTGACCACTTTAATAATTCAACTTGTTAACGCTTTGGATTATAATCATTAAGCTACTTTGTGTTGGAGCAATATGAAGTGTCTTTTTGATATGGAACAAATGATATTAATTTTCATTTAAGGCAGACTATTCTGTTTTTTCCGTTTAATCTTCACTGTCTTACTTTATTGGCAATTGTGGAGATTGAGAATAAATATATGAAGAGAAGTGATGTTTGGCCCCAATAGGCATTACTGAGCCTTCTCTTCTTCTCATTATTTTACGCTCCAAATCACAGTAACTAAGCTGCAGGTACTTCAAGAGAATTTCTTTTGGAACAGAAGTACCATGTCCTTGCAACCAGGAGTTCTAGATGACACCATCTCACGACAGCTTATTTTTACTCTGGGAAATTTATCTTTTTCATTCACTAGTTATCCTCCCTTTCCACATCCAGTTATAATATAAACCAAACATAATTCAAAATGCCCAAAAAGACATCACGAGCCCAACTTCCGTGCAAAAAGGCTTCCTATTCAAGGAGTCATGGTTTCTAAAAACGGTAGAAAAACAACACGAGAACAAAAAATTATGCTATTGCAACAAATACAATCACGAAAATAGATAGTATTCTGCAATTCACCCAAAGCACAATGTTTTCACCTTTCCTCTTCTCTCTTCATCTACACTTCACCTTTCCTCTTCTCTCTTCATCTACACTTCACCTTTCCTCTTCTCTCTTCATCTACACTTTGCAACCAGAGTTCGAGGGAATCATTGATATTTTCATAGCTGTCATCTAACCAGCCAGATGAATCGACCACCTTGTCCTTCCTATTCAGCAATCTTTCTCATCTTCGATTAAGATTTGTGGCAACGAATTTCCTTATATTCTACTTTTCTTTCACATAGCATTCTTATGCACTCACATTAATCTAGGTATTCACAAAGGTATTCTTTGTGATCTCATCTACAATAAATGATTTTCCTTTCTCCTATTTATTCTTTGTTCTTTTGTTGTAAGTTATTCTCCTTATTTTTGTGTACCTTCTAATAAGAAAATATGTAATGGCTTACAATCTAGCATACCCTTTGAATTTTCAGTAATATAGTTGCACGAAAGTCAGATTACATCCATTGAGTTGTTATAAATAAATAGGTTCTTTCTTATAGTTTAATTCAAAGTAAGCTATTTAACCTATGCAAAGAACTTATTCTAAAAAGATTGCCAAAGGTTAAATGTCTCTAAACAATCAAATTAAGGATAAACCAATCATCAAAACTAGTTCTTATTTTCCAAGTGCTCAATTATATTTAAACATTATTAAAAAGCTATATATAATCTAAGGATTTTTTGTTTATCAACAATATCCAAATAACAGATAATTGCTTCAATCTTACAAAGCAAAAGTGAATTTGACATGAATGTTACATAAGATATTCAAGTTAATTGCAGATTAGGAGGCTCAACAATTCTTGGAGAAGTTTTTAATTTGAGTAATGGCCCTCAAATCTCTTTATATCCAGAACCATCAATTTTTTTTATAACAAATGCCATATGATCGAGCAAAACCTTTGCCGTGAGGAATGTATTGTGTCTTTCAATATAGCCATCTTTTATATAAATTATTAAGAATATTCATTTGCAACCCACGAGGATTTTTCTAGATGATAATTCACAAATTTTGAAAATCCCATTATTCTAAAAGGCTAAATGGAAACTATATCCTATCCAATCTTGCAACAAAGGCATAGAATGAGATGAAAAGCCTTCATACAAGACATAATTCCTAATGACCCTTTCTTCAAGCTATGAGCCAAAGAAAATTATATAAAAAATTACGATCCAAATTCCCTTTACTTACCATAAAATTTAGTTCAAATCTTTCATTAAATTCAGGACATATTCGTTGTTCTATCTTTTTGTTGATAAGAATCTAAAAAATTTGTACAAAAGCTTACTTAGGATAAAGGTAAGAAAAGTTGATCAGCACAGTGCTTCCGAATAAGTGCGAGCAGAGTGTTCAAGCACACTCCAGGGAGGATTGACACAATGTGAAGAGATTTTGTTTAAAGGGCTAGATTTTAAGCCGTTTGGTGTGTACAACATTGTTTAAGTAGTTTAAGAATGTCTTGACGAGGTCAGAAGAGATGGTGTCACAGTCGATGCAACAATAGCGTGGTCATTTGCAGTAGTGATACAGTCAAGGTGGCACAGCTAGGGCATGGTTGGGCACATGCGATCGCATGTAGGTGTGCGCAATTGGCACATTCGGGGGTTGCAGTCGCCATGCGGCACAGGCAAACTCTGCGTGATCAAGACGAGCGCTGAGCGACATGAATCGGTGCGAGTTTACATGGGTCGGTGAATGTCAGCAAAGACAAAAGTGGTTTCCCAGGCAACGCGTGTTAGTGTAAATGGAAGTGGTCTCTCAGGTGAAGTGTGTCAACACAGGCAAAAGCGGTCTCCCAAGTTAGCATGTGCCGATGAGAGCAGAAGCGGTCTCCTGGGTCAAAGCCTGACAATGTGGGTGGAAGTGGTCTCTCAGGTTGGTGCATGTCAATGCGGGTCGAAGCGGTCTCCTAAGTTGGCATTAGTCAAAGTGGTCTCCTTAATTGGCACTAATTTGGACGATTTTGGCGTGCCCTAGTCCGATTCAGCACATTTTGATTTGGCTTGAACCGATTTGGTTCAATTTAGAACCAATTTATCGAAGGATGACTCGTGTTCACATATGTGGCTTACAGAGATTTGAGTGAGCATAAGGCGATGCAATAGGACCTAATGTGAGTAGTATAGATAAGGCTTAGAGGTTCTAGGTAGGGAAACAAAAGACAATTAGGCAGCTTAAGATACTAGAAAAATTCAATAAGGGGAGAGGACTTCTCCAGGTAAACTCAACAGAGGTGTAACACGACTGTTTTGGGTTCAATGGAGTTGTCGTGCATCCCATGCCTTTGAATCGACGGGGAATGGGGCATTTTATAACTGTGTTCGATGAATACCGCTAAACTAGCTAAGCTCTTCTCATCCTTTATTCTCGCGTGATCTAACGGATGCTCGACAATGCACTCAATGTATCCCTAATCCCTAATCTCTAATCCCTATTTGGTCCCTCAACTCTATATTATTTATATTGTAATGAAAATTTGTCTGCAAATTTTGCTAAGAACAAAAAAGATGAACATGCATTTTAACAATTTTAAAAAGACGATTTACCTATGGAGCTCATGGGTTCACATCTTCGAAAGATGGACTTTTTAAAATGGATGCCATCTTTGATTTTGCTTGGAAATAACCACCATTGGTAACTGTGATCCAACAAGATTTTTTTATTATAACTTTATGAATGTTCATTTGTTCAGTCCCAGAGTGCGAATAATATAAGGATGGTAATGAGTTGGGATTTTACACTTTGAGGATATAATAATTTGTTTCAATGGAGAGTAAAATATTGCGTCCAAAAATAGTTATGTAAGAGGACAATGCTAAAGCTTTTTGAGGCTTTTGTTAAAAATAACAAAATGAGAGAATTTATGGGATGATGATGAATAGGGGTATGACAATACGAGCTCTTCTCAAGGTTTTTGTACTATCGAAAATTGTCAAAAAAAAAAAGAGAAGGTAAGCCCGCATTTTTTAAATCCATCATGTAATGCAGCTGCAACAAAAGGAAAGAGAAGAGAGCAAAAGCAAGCTTCCCAAAACTTTCATCTGATAGAACAACAATGAAGGATGTGAAGAAATAGAGATATTGTCTCTTGCATCCTTTGTGCAAGGGTTATGAGAAAAAAGAGGTCAGTGCCATTTCTCTCGATACTTGTCGTCATTTTAGTAGCAACGAAAGAAGTTAAGCGACCTAGACGTCCATATGATTGCGTGTAATGTTGGGATACTCTATTGAATCTTGAGAGTGGTTCAAGTCAAGCTGATTCGACAAAGGAATCGATATTGATATTTTTAGGTGATATAAATGCTGCATCAAGACCAAATTATTTGGCAACAAAATCTTTGTTAAGCTAATATGTTAACTCATATCTTCGCTAATATTCACCTTTTAGAGATACAACTTTTTTAGGTAACCACCATTCTAAGTCCATGGGAGCTCAGTATCATCTTCTATTTGCAAATTGTAAGCATTTGATCTAACAATTTCTTTGATGAGAAATAACCCCTCTCAGATTATGGTTAACTTATTGAGTCATTCTTATCACTTTGAGACTTCACATTTCCTGAGGATAAAGTCCCTTTGAGAGAATGTCTTTTGACATGCTTGTCAAAGTATTTTTCCATGCTTTGTTTTCTATTGAGTTATTTCAAGTATGCTTAAAAGCGTCTTCCTTCAAGAAGATCTAACTCAAGTTTTTTTACTTCATTTATTTGTTGGACATCGACCATGTCTTGGAATCCCGTTATATTTGGACTCATATGGTGGAATAATTGATTTCTATAGGGAGCCTGGCTTCAGAGCCGTAAACCAAATTCTCCTGTGATAGTAAGAGTGGTTTAATATGTCCATAGAATACTAGAAAGCTCATCAACCTAAACCCTTTTTTTGATTTCTAGGCAAGGCTTCAAAATATTCAACAAGCTCTTGTTTACTACCTAGGTTTGGCCATTTGTTTGATGATAAACTACAGAGAAATATTTTAAGTAACAATTATATTTCTTGTAAAAATTTTGGGATGCCTCCATTTGGAACATTGTAACATTGTCAATGATTATAAATGAAGGAATTTGGAATTGACTAAATATGTATGCCAAGAGAAAGCTACGAACTTCTGTTGTTGTCTAACTAGTAAGAATCTTAGTTTAACTTCAATCTATTTTGAGAAGTAGTCAATTGCGACAAAGAAAAACTTACCATCTCCTTTGGCTACAGGAAAAGGTCTAAGGAAATCCATACCCTAGACAAAGAAAGACTAAGAAATGTTGATTAACTTTCATTAGGGCTTCTAGTTGTCGAGAAAAGTTGGCACCTTTTGTATCTTTTAACTAATAGCGTAATGTCTTTTTGCATGGTGGGTCAAAAAAATTCGACTCATAATTTTCATGGCCAAATTACAACTAGAGCATAGTTACCACATTCTCCTGAATGTACATTCTTTATGATGTCAACCTTTGATGGATGGACGCAACCAAATAAAGACTTAATGTAGGATTTTCAGTAAAGCTGATCTTCAATTAAGATATATCGTTGAGCTTGTCTCTTGATTTTTCTAGAATCCAATTTTTTATAAGGGTTTCATCTTGAGGTAGGCTCCCAAGGGAGTTATCCAGCAAACAGGCCTCTCGAAATTAAAGACTGTTACTTCCATGCTCTCGATGAATGGTTTTTTAAGATAAGTAAATCTTTTTTAGGATTCCCTTATTTGGCCAGGAAGTCTACCTTTTGACTTAACTAGGAATGGATTTAAGTGAGACTAGTTCAATCAAATAATAGTTCTCTAGGTACTAAACTACTTAAAATAAGAATATAAGATAGATAAATCTTGAACTCTTAAAAATCTTTTTCATAATTCTTCATCCATATTAGTTTGGCCTTGTTGCATAGGAGTTTAAAGAACAGTTGAACATTTTCTTCTAACTTAGAGATAAAACAGCTAAGCCCTATAATACATCCAGCAAGGCATCAGACATTTTTTGGAGTCTTCAAGGGAGGCACATCTAAGAGATCTTTTAGCTTGTTTAGGTTTGGTTAGATTCCTTCTTTTGATATCACGTAACTAAGAAACTTTCTTGAGAATGTGCTGAAAGAATACTTTAAAGTTGAGTTTGAGATTGAGTTTTTGGCAAATCTTAAAATCCCTCTTAGATCTTATAGATGCACTCAAAAGAAGCGTTTTTTACTAGGTCATCCAAATAAGCTTCAAGTTTTCTACTTTTTTTATTATAAAAGATAGTATTGATCATTCTTTGACAAGTTATCTTGACGTTTTTAAGTCTGAAAGGCATGACTTTATAACAAAATGTCTCAAAGTCATGAATGAATGCAGCTTTTTCTTTATAACTTGAAAATATATCTAAAAAACTGAAACATGTTAAATCGACAACTAAATTTACTAAATCATCAATTCAAGGCAAAGGGTATCTTTGGGTTGGCACGGATAAGATTGGTGTAGTCCATGCACATAAGCCATTTGTCATTATTTTTTTTTTACAAGTACCACGATTGCAAGCCATTCGAGATAGCAAACTGGTTGGATAAAATTGGCTTCAAGAAGCTTTCCACTTCTTTGATTGTTTTTTTCTTATCGATGCTAAATACTCGTTTCTTCTGTTGAACAGTTGGGACTTTTAGTTCTATATAGAGTGTGAAGTTGTCAAGAGGTTTATCCCTGACATGTCTAAGGGCTCCTATGGAAACATCAAGGTTTCTAGGAAAAAGCTTGAAGGTAGCTTCTATTTCTTTTTATCTCGATTAGCAAAAATAGTTATAAGCTTAGATAAGTCAGAAGGATCAAGAGGAAATGAAAGACAACAAAAGACAGGGTTAACAACTTCTATTTCTAGGAGTTCAATAGTTCGCTTAATTGTTATCTTCATAGAATTCAGATAACATATCCTTGATTGTAGAAGGTTCACTTGTACCAAATCATACCTGATAAGGTATTGAAATTCATGCACAGGTATAGTGTCAAGACCACCATCTCGAATGTGCTCATCATCTACCTCTCAAAAATAGTAATGTATGTAGGAGCGATGATGACATTGAAGTCAACCACATGCATAGTTGTGATAAACTTCAACATTGGCAATTACCCCTGATATTACTATAACATCGTCATAAGGGTTTTCATGAGGCGGCATATCTTTATGCCTGAAAGATGTTGAAACTGATGGTTCTTGCTGACTTGTTCCATCAACGACCACAGTTCACTCAAGTGATCTTAGGATGGCGCTCTTAAAGTGGGATTGCCTCCATCCTGTGATGGCATAAATGATTATAATAGGGTCTTGTCTTTATCTTTTAGCACTAGCTAAAGAGTTTGATCGTCCTCGTTTTAAAGTCTATCGACGACACTTAATCTTGCAAGTTTATTAGAGGCAAAATTAGGTTTAGAAACTTTTACCCAATACTCTTGATGGTAGACTTTTTTTAATAGTCTCTTGATTAAATCTTTAAAGGTCTTGCATTCAAAAGTTGTGTAGCTATAATCCATATAACATTTACAAAATTTTATTATGTCTTAATTATTTCTCAAGAGTGGTATCGACTTGTGATAAAATCCATCAATTTCAATGGCTCTTTCGAAGGTGCACTAAATGCTAAACTTGGTATCCTCAAGGTGACGATTTTGAGAATCCCTCTAAGGATAATCTTTGTTATCCCGCGGAATGTTTTGTCCTCAATCAAGGGGGCTTGAAGGCAGTGATGTATTCCCGTCTGATCTACCAAACAAAGCTAAAACAAATTCTTCCTCATTGATAAAACAAATGACCCTGTTGAAGATTTCTTAAAGGGATCTCGATAAACATTTGACCAAGAATTTTTAACTCCTAGTGAAGTGACTTGATGAGGATTGTTCGAATAAGTCAGAAATCCTCTTGATCTACTACTTTAAGGGATCAAATTGGTTCTGATTGATGTTGCTTTAGATCAAGAAGAGATTCAAATGCTTTTTTAGGCCTGACACAATTGATGAAATATGACAAGAATAACTTCTTGAGCTGCTTAAATGAAAAAATTGATTTATGAGGTAATTTTCAAAACCATTCTAAGCCAAAAAATTTGGCATATGATAAGCCCAATCATGACATGTAAAGAATTAACTATATCAAATTCCCTAAAGAGAACAAAAGGATCTGAATTTTTATAATAGAAAGTAAAGTTAAACAATTGAAATTTAGAAGATAAAGGAGTGGAAAGGAACTCAATGAAATGAGAAACTTCCTTAATGATATTTGGGTTATACCCGTATTGCTAAAATAAATAAGACCACTATTAAGAGGACATAAATGTTCTAAAGGTGTATCAAATACAAGTACTTATGGCATTTCAAGGTCAAGTCATGGATAAAATAGAGCTTCGATTGACTGTGAGCTAGAGGAACTCGTTCCATAAGACATGGATGGGTTATTAGCATGTTGCTACAAAGGGGTGTGTATAAGGAGGCTTTTAAAAGTAGATATGATGTAATGATGAATGGGTGTAATGAATCCTTGAGTCACTGAAGGAGAGGTGTTTAGTATATTTGGCATGTTCTCCCTTGGTAAGGTGGCTAAATTCGCTCTGATTTGCTCTCTCCTATGAGTATGGGGAAGGTGAAGAGATTGTAAAACATTCCATTTGTTATTGAAAAAAGAAAAACTGAATACCATTAGGTGATGGAGAAGGTTTTGAAGTTCGCAAAGTTTGAGACAAGGGTGTAAAAATCTTTGCTACCTCACGATTGGAACGGTCAAACACTTCTTTTTTGGAAATAAGCAGTGCTTCCACCTGATTTTCCATTTCAACATGCCTTTTTTTCTTACAGACGACGTCAAAAATGTTAATGCGAAAAAAAGATTCAAAGAATTTGAACAAAAACTTAGAACATGATCAAAGCGAAGCTTCCAAACAAGTGCAAGCGGAGTGTTCGACGTAACTCCAGAGAAGATTAGTACAATGTGATGAGATTTTGTTTGAAAGGCTTGATTTTAAGCCATTTGGCATGTACGGCATTACTTGGGGCAGTCCATTTTTGGATGTCTTGATGAGGTCAAGCGTGATGGTGCAGAGATTTGAGTGTAAGTGGTTTCAACAAAGACACAATGTGGAGGCTTTGGGCAGCACAGGCTAGAAGGTTTAAGGAAGAGAAACAAAAGACAACCACGCAGATTAGGGTTGCTTGAAAAATTTGAGAAAATGAGAGGACTTGTCCAAGGAAACTCGAGGGAGGTGTGGCGTAGTTGCTCAAAGAAAACTTACCCAACATCATGGGGAAGGAGATCTCGATAACTCAAGAAGGAAGAGATGCTAAAATCTTGAGAGGGAATGCTTCAGTGGAGTTTGTCGTGCGCCCCATGCTTTTGAATCGATAAGATGGGGACTTTTTATAGTCATGCTTGGCTAATGCCGCCAACCAGCTAGGCTTCTTTTCTTCTCTTTATTCACAGATGATCTGAGGAGTGCTCGACAATGCACTCAATAATTATCGTGGGTCTTTCTTTTTAAATTTGCTTCTTCACTCTTAAAGGATACTCCTTTTATAATTCAACACATCCTACAAAATTAGTAAAGGGTTTTAACTAGAGCTCAAATTTGTAAACTTTGAGATTACAAATTAAGTAAATTGATCGAAAGTTGAATGAAATCCAATTGAGGTTTCAATTAAGATGGACTTGGAATGCCCAAAAATGATACTCTTTGTTGTGATTTAGATTTTGCTTCCCTTAAATTTTATTTTTGAAATAGTCTAATTTTTGAAAAATGTTACATCTACAGTATTATAGAATCAAGAATAGCACTTGTAACCATTATAATAAACAAAATATCCAAGACAATTGCAGTTGATTACTTTAAGATAAAGCTTACCTTGAAATTGTTAATGAATAAGGAACAGTATAAGACTTCTAATTAAATGTTGGTGATAACAAAAAAGTTTGGAAGAGATTGGAAAACAATCTGCCTTGGTTCTTGATTTTTGAAGATTTGTGAGAGCATTCTATATATTAGGTAAGTTGTAGCAAGTATTACTTCATCACAAAAGCATGGGATCATTTATAGAGAACATGAATGATCCAACAACCTCCAAAAGAGTTTTTCATTCAACAAAACTGTTTTATTTGGTATATTAATATGTGAACTTTCATAAATAATGTCCTAACTTAGAATATAACAATTAATCATCAAGAGTAAAATTAAAATACTCCTTTGCAGTATATGTTTTCAAGATTTAAATTTTGATGTGAAATTGATTCCATATCACAAAGAAGAGTTTTAGACGATTTATTGCCTCTAATTTTTCTTTTATGAGAAAACCCATGCAAGTCTTGTAAGGTCATCAATAATAGATGAGTCATCAAAAACCAGTGACACTATTGATGCTCAAAAAACTCCCACATCACCATGAATCATAAGAAATTGGATGGCAATCTTTTAAGGATTTGGATAAATATTTTGAGTGTGTTTGGAATATGGATAAGCTTTGCATTGAAACAAATTCATTTCTTTATTTTGAACAAAGAATGAAACAATTTTTTAAGATAAACAAAACTTGGATGGCCTAATCTTTGGTGCCTTAGTATGGCTGCATATCCAATTGAAAAGCAGAATAGAAAACTAGCGTTTAGAAAACAAACAAATTATATGAAGAACTTGCACAACCTAAAGATCACCTTTCTTAAGGAGATGTAATATTCACCATACCTCAGTTTAACCAATTATCTTCATAAAGCCCAAGTTGAAAAATTCACTCAAATTTTTCAAAAACTTTACAACCCAATTTATGTCATGGACTTACTAATTCATAATAAATTGCAATCTGTACTTTAAACCATTAACTAATGTAATTGTCCATTTCTCATGGTAAGGATAAACTTTATCTACTATTTAATGGCTTCAATCATGTGATCTAATGCTACTACATCAACAATCCATATACTTGATGCTCACATTTTGCATTGAAAGCATCAATGTAATTGCCTTTATGGGCCATGGATCCAAAGGTAAAACCAAAAGGATGGATGATTTTTTACTAAAATATTTTCTATAACAATTGCAATTGTTCCTTAATGAAGAGCCCTAATTCACCCAACATGACCTCTGTTGAAGCTTATATTGTTAAAAGAACCCATTAGTGACCAATCGTTCCTTTCCCATCAAGAGATAGCTCGAATCCATTGAGCTTGCCATGTATATCCTAATAGATCTTCCTTTCATTATCAATATTGGAAAACAATTTGTTATTAGTGACCAGTATGCTACTAGTAAGGCATGGGGTAATTTCTTTTGATGTGTTGCTCCTTTCAACCATTGTGAGATTCCAAAGTGTCTAGAGCCTTTGGGTAAATAGCTTATGCTCTAAGATCACATGGAAATTTTAGAAGAGAAATTTGTATAGCTCTTCTCTATGATAAAGAATTACAAATTCCCTTAAATAAAAGATAGCAAATGAGAAAACTGAATAATAACACTCTTAATTTAATAGCTCCTAATATGGTAGCTAATTCAAAAGTAAAGGAGAAAACGAAGCCTACAATAAATTAAGAATAGCACAGCTTAATTCTGAAAAATTTATAAATAAAATAAAATAAGAAACAAATAACTCCTATAAAAGCAGAAACAAATAATGGTCAGATTTTTCATACTCAATAAAATATAATGTCAACAATCATTGATTGTAATTTGGGTTTGCAGATTAGGAAGTCTTTTTTGTTTCCATGATTACAAGGAAATATAAAATAGGCCAACCAATGTTAGGATATTGCAAGGAATAACAATATCCATTTAAGCTGAAAATATAGAACTCTAATAACATATTTATCAATTAGGTTTTCAGCTAGAAGGAATTTAAGGGCAAGAAAAATCAAACCTGATTGGATTGAACCAACACATTTTTAATAAGACAACAATATGGGTATGAAAAATCAAAACCATACTAAATTTGAGTTTGCTCACATTTAGAGATAAGGTTTCCAATATGGCTCACTATTACACTGACCTCTTTCATGTGATGTATTGCATAACCATTTAAGTAGAACATAAATTACTAAATAGAAGATTTTTTTAAAGCCTAGAATTCAATAAACTATGCTTGCCTCATTATATAAACAAAATAAGTTCAACCCAACCTTACCCACCTTGGCCCATCCTAGTCTAAGCCAAGTTTACATGGAGCAAACTAGATACAAATATATGAACGTACACCCAACTTGGTTTGTGGTGGATAGGATTCCAATAAAGGTCAACTTCTAGAAGAGAAAAGTATGAAGCAAGATAGAATTGACAAAATCATTGCCCTCATCATTGTAATTTACATCCAGCATAGAAGATGTTAAGCAATATGATGGTAAAAAAAACATATGTTAATAGAATAGTAAGACATGCGATGACAAATTCAATAAATTTCAATATCACCCCTTTGATTCAAAAGAATCGGAAATTACTCAATTGATTTGACACTTTTGATATATTTAACTTGTCTAATTGGAGCATTATGAAGAGGTAAAATTTTATCTCTCAAATTTTAGTTGTTGATCCATATTTCAACTATGTGGCAATCATCAATAGCTTAAGGCCATACCCTCAAGCCCAGTTACGTAAGTTTAGCTTCTTGACGTCATTCCTTTGACACCAAACGCTAAAGGCCAAACTCTTAATGCTAACCCCTCAAGGCCCATGTATTGAAGCCAGCATTAAAAGTAGATGTAACAAAATAATGTGATTATCTTCCATCAAGCAAAACAAGTCCAGTTTCATCAATAGTTATTGGACACATGAAGCTCAGATTAATTACTTCAATTATGACAAATTTGACAATTCTAACTAATTTGATAATATCATCAACAGTCGAATTCCTTTCTTGAATGATAATAATTGATTCAATCACATCATTAATAGTCAAGATCCTAACTTTGATGTTAAAACTAACTCTCCCAACTTAGCATAAGGCAAACATCAGCCCTAGATGGTTGAGTTGTTATAGGTAGATGCAGCTAAAATTTCTCCTTAGCCAAATTCATCAACTACTTCAACTACAAATATTCCCCAAGGCATGCAGCCCAAAAAACCAACTAATTGATCACAACTAACCTCCTTTGATTAGATCTATTCATAAGATTATGAACCAAAAAGCATTGAAAGAATAGTAAGGTCCACTTAGTTGAGAGTTCTTTCTCCTTTCCCTCATTGACAAAGGTTGTCTTGTTTCTTTTTCCTTGATCATCCTCAACTTGCAAGAATCCAAGCTTCTTTTTTCTCCTCTATAATATAATTTCCTTCTAGTTCTTAACAAAAGAAATCTTCTATAATATTCTCATAAATCTATAATTTGTATTAGTAGAATAGTGCATTGTAAGGGTAGGCAGATTTTATGCAAGTAGTACCAAAGATTCAAATTTCATGGAGGGGAAAAGATAGACAACCCTAAGTAAAACAGCATAAATACCAATGTTCTTGTAAATGAATAACTTCTTGCATTTATCTATATCCTACAATTAAACAAGTGTACAAATGAATTAAACCCGATGAAAAATTTTACTTCAAAAAAAAAAAGTTGAAGTGAAAGAAATAAAATAATAAAATCAAATAGTAGATCAAATATAAGAAATAGCCAAATTATTCAAAGACAACGTTAAGCGCATAACAAACAGAAAAATCAATGCATCAAGCATGCCAGCACAAAATCATCGTAAATCAGCAAGGAATTACTCTAAAAAATGCTCAAATCATCCTAATGGCGAAACAACCAACCTGTAGTGTGAAGAGCCTGTCTTCGAACTGGATCTCCTTTGTTAAGAAATCCGCCCCAATCGTAGCTTTATACTGATTACTAAACTTCTTATTCACATATCTAGGCAACAGATCAAGGCCAAAACTTTCCCCAATACGTAAAAAAGAATCAATTCAATTCTCGATTGAAAACATGCAAGCAACAGCACGGAATCTCAAGGATACTGATTCATCAAAGATGTCTTCCCAACCCTGAAACATTTTCAAAGAAACTCAAGTTAAAGAGGGGGAAGGAGAAATTAACTTCTGGGATATCGCATAAAAGCCGAACTGCTCACCCGCTGTCACCCAGGATGATGACCTTCAGAAGCATACGCCTGCGGGAAGCCATGGAGCCAATTGATCTCCTACACAAGGTTTGTTCCCCCGCGAGAAAGGAGCAATTGCCCTAACGGACGCGGAGGAAGCTGGATTAAGGGCTTTTATTTGGGCGTGTTTTGTTTCACAACCGCCGACTTGTCTGGCCTCAAAGAAATATAGAGGTGAGCCAAACAAATGGGACCGAAACGGCTTCGTTTGCTTACCTTGATTCGATTTTTAATAAGAAATCGTGTGTTTTTTTTTTTTTTTTTTAGATTTAACTTTCAGTATAATGTACCGATCTGATAAAAAAAAAACAAAAAATTCATATATATTGTAAACTTTTAATTGATTTTTTTATTTACACCATTCCATTTTATGATTTTTTATTTAATTATAATGAAATTTTTTATTATATATTTGATCCATTAATTAAAATTCAAACAACAAACTTGTTTTTTTTTTTTTTTAATATGCTTCAATTGTCGAACAAAATCTAATATTTTATTTTGATTAGTTAACTTTTTTTATTATTTTTGTATAATGATTATAGTTATATTTGATATTATTTTAAAAAATCAAAGAATAGTTTTATTTTGAGCATCAACTTTATTTTTTAAAATGCATTACAATCAATACTATATTATTTGAACTAAATCGTCAAAACGGACAAGTCGATGCTTTTTCTAAAGCTGCATCGATATCAAACGCATAAATAAAATCAATTAATTTTTTACAAAATAATCATTAACATTTTATTCGTAATAATCTAAAAGTCAATTTTATTTTATTTTATTTTAGCTAAAACTCAATGAATAATTAGACTAATCGATATTTAAACGTTTTAGCTTGAAATATATAATTATATAAGTTATATTTTATTACGAGAATTTATCCAATTAAAACATATCTTTTTTTTGCCTTCGCTCAAATTGGAGATTTGGCCGTTATTTTGATTTCTTTATTTTTTTTCTGTTATTATGTCGAATTTTTTTTTTAGCTGTGTGAATTTTTAAAATAAAAATATATAATAAAATAATTAATTCATTCATTCATTAAAGGAAGTTAATTAGCTTAACGAACATATGTGCTCCATTGCCATATCCTTAGTTGCTAGAAATTTTTGTGTAAATTTTATTTTATGAAAATCATTCGAACTATGAATGATTTACTTTTTTATTCTGTTAAAAAAGAATAGTTCTTTTATTACTAGACATAAATTTCTTACAAATTAACTTCCATCTTTTTATCGAAATGCATACTTACTTTGTCTTATTTCACTTTTGTTAATTTTGGATATATATAATTTTGATGAAATATTCTATATAAAATCTCTTTAAAAAGACAAATAAGATTACAATATGTAATAGTATTTATATATATTTTAGTATTTATGACATATATATACATAAGTAATATCATTATGAAAATATATCAAAATTAATAATAAACATTAAAAACATAACAACATATAAATAAAATATAGAGTTATCAATGATATTCATAAGTGTGTGACTACCTAGTATGTTTGCATTCACTGGATGTCATACTAGTCATAGAGGAAATGATCTCCCGTGCTTAGGCATTGACTTTAAATAAAATGTTGAAAAAAAACCCACTTATGCATATGGTGCACAAGAACCATTGTCATCCTCTATCAATTCCCTACAAGCTCTGCCTAGGTGAAGAATCTCATAAGAGTAGAGTTACTAATGCATTATTGTGGTGTTGGGTTTAATGTGTGTTTCACAACTCGATGATCTAGTCATGCAACTGCTTTCACGAAGTAAATTCACTCCTATAGATGCAAAAAATGATAGTCACAACAATGCATCATGTAAAGCTCATTCTTTGCCAAACATAAAGACAATGTTAGTTTGGAGTATTTAAACACTTAGCACCTCTAAAAGCAACACTACAAGAGGATGTGGAACTCATAAATCTACATGCAATGAGAGCAAAAGCAATGATATGATGTTAATGGATCTAACTTAAAAAGGACAAAAGAGAGGAATGCTCTTACTCAACACCATGGCATATAAATCTCTAATGCCTCTTTATCATAATCATGAACATTATCAACTTCTAAACTACTAAATGACACATGTTCCAAAGCCATTGATATGCTATGCAATGAAAAAAAAAACAAATTATAATGAGGTTGTCATATGATATATCTCCTTTGAAGCCAATGTACATATGATCTAACATCATAAGTTATGGCCAAACAACCACATAACACATTTTGGCAAATACCACTCTATCATAACCCATGAGATAATCTATATTCATACTAAGTAGATGGCCATACCCTCATAACATCGGGGATATATTGGTCGAAGATGCAAGCTCATGACCACATCTAAAGGTGTAGGTAAATAATGATGATTGTACTTGTGGGAAAGAATGTCAACTATAGATGTTGATAAACTACCCATCATTGTCCCAAACAATAGAATACTTAGAGAACACCTCATGATCTATAAGCATTAAAGGCGTTACAAACAAACCTCATAGCTCGATCTACCCAAAAAAAAGAAAAAATTTAATAATAAATAGAATGTACATTAGACTTGCCTCCATAGTACTCATTTAAAAAATTATCATATGCATCCAATTACAATAAACACAATAGTTATCCCAAATTCATATATCTAAGAAACATTTTGCTCAACTATAAATTAAGTAGTGCAAGTATGATCTCTGAGATACCCATATATATGCTTAGGGATTGGATTCTCACTTATTAGTGCTACATAATAAATTGGCTAACTCTTTTATTATAGACAAACAGTAACCCACATATGCCCAACAATTTTAAAGGCATTTATGCAAAGGCCAATATAACTATAACATATAAATCTTTCTAATATGTATGTAAAATATTTGTCTTTGAGGACTAATGCTCAACCAAAACAATGAGTAAATGATGATCTAAATGCAATTGAGGTGGCAAATGTTGCGCTTTCTTACTATTCTAAAAGCTTAAATAAAGATGGAACATGTCGCTGGTGTGGCAACCTTGCTTTCATTTTTTTGGATTCAATGTCAAGTCATCTATTTCTTTTATTTTTTTTCTTTGGTGTTGAAAACACATTTTTATAAGTAAAACATGAATAAATAAGTTATTTCAAAACCTATTTCATGCTCAACTTTGACATCATAATGGAAGTAATTTAAAAATCTTTATAAAAAAAACAATATAATATAATATTTGAAAGCCACATCATTATCACATCTTTTTTAAAAACTAAGTTTCATACAACTTAAGAGAATAAAGTTATAATACATGCCCAACTAATACAATATAATAGAAGAGCTAACATAATAGCTAATCAACTGATAATAAAAGTAAAATGATATTTAAAAAAGAGACCTATGATGATATTTCTTACTACTCTTTTGTATTCATATGTTAAGTCTTGTCTCAACCTAAAATTTTAGACAAAATCATACATGTATATTAAAATAAACAATATTTGGGTCATATCACATACCACATCAAACTCACACAATAAATATAATATAGCATATGATAAATAACATAAATAAAATTTTATTATTATGTTAATTTCTTAATCTTTTCTTTATCATTTAATCATTTTACTTATCTTGGAATTAGAATAGGACGAGGCCTTTTCATAATAGATTGGGCTTTTTTATAACACATTATGTTGATTAAATAATTTTAATGAATGATTCTTTTGACTCATCTTTATAATGAGTTATTCAGTAATGACAATCTTTACTTTAGACAATCTTTTATTATTTCACATTTAGAGTCACCTTTTTTACCAACTTTTTTTTATCATTTTTTTCTTTTTTTTCTTTCTTATTTCTTTATCTTTTTATTTTAGTAATTGTCATCACAAATTTGCAACTTTTATAGCATGCTATAAATTAATATTTAAATAAATTATAATAAGTATAGAAAATAATCATCCTCAAGTTAATTATTCTGAATTATTTTTATAATGAAGTTTTAAGCTTTAAATAATATTATATCATATGAATGCATATGCATACAAGCATGTATACCTTAAATTTCTGTTTGTACCAACCATGTCGTAGGTTATATCTCAAAATTTCATGCCTTTCAATGATCCGTTTCTTCGTATTGTACAATGCTACAATACATTGCTATAGTAATTACTATAGCACCTTCCTTGATTTTTTTCCCATCTTAATCACAAGGATTCTTTTCAAATTCTTTTTCCCAACTTCAAGGATCCCTCTGGTTGCACTTGTTCTCTTTCTCCTCCCTCTTCAAGCTCTTGATGATATTAATTTCCCACCAATTTTGTTAAAAATCCTACAAATGCCAATCCTTTCTTGTTTTATAAATTTGCATGCACAGTATTTATATCCTAAAAATAAATGCATACATTTTTCCAGTAGATATAAAACTCACCATTAAACAAAAATGGTCGGTGTGACGAAGCTCCCTAAAATAAAAACATATTGTCCTCAACACAAGATAGAGCCATGAAAATCTTGTCTTAAAAATTTCTTTCTTTTGACCAAAATCACGCTCTAATACCACTTATTGCAAAACATGTAAGGAAAAATGAACAAGGAAGAGGGGTGAATTGTTCATTTAAAAAATTTTGTTGATTCAAAAAAATTAGAAAAAAAATCAAGCTTAAAATATTTTTTTCATGAAATAAAATTATTCAATAATAAACAAAATGCACACAAGATTTTTTAGGTGGTTTGACCAAAACCAATATCTACATCCACCCCCGATCCCTGATCAAGCTTCCACTAACCAATTCCTTTTGTCAAAGTGTGTAGGAGTAAACAAATACATATCGGTGCTCCAATAAGACACCAAAATTAGAGAAATTTAGATTATTCAAAAAAATTTGAAACTTTGCCATTTTACTTACAAAAATCTTTATACTTTTAATTCTTTTAACAAGAGTGACTACTAATAAATGAAGTAGATGTTACTATATTATATAGAAATAATTATGAACGAAAGCTAAGAATAGAGATCGATAAAAATTCGTAGCTTCTGCAGTTATACAAAAATTTGTTGCTCATGGTTTGAACTTTAATTGGACTTGTATGAAAATTTTTTAGCTTGATCAAATAGTTCTTATATTTGATAAATGATCATTATTTATAGTTGAAATTAAAAACACCAAAACTAACTCTCCTAATAGCTAGAATCTTCTTTTTAGAAAGCTAACGATTACAGTGAAGAAGGCGATACAACTAGATGGAGCGATAGCTGCCATAGTAACTTAAATGATAAATGATCCAAATACAATCATAACGAGATAAGATCTAAGAATTACATATTGTATTAGTGGGTCCATTATCGATTGTGATGATTGAGAATCAAATATTTTATATTATTTTTTAGACCTAATGGTCACAAACTATTGGGGTTAAAAATAAAGTTCTTAATTTCGGATCATAAAAAATATAAATAAATAAATCTTAAAATATAATAATAATATATCATATAATTAAAGAGATGTTATACTATTAAATATAGACAAGATTATTTTAAAAAATATTTTTAACAACTTCTAGCAATTAAAAATAAATATACAAAATTAAAAGATAACTATTTCATGATAAGTTAACATGCATGCAAATTTCTGAAGCTAACTATGCTCTAATACCAAAGCTGATATAGGTTGATATATTAAAAATATATTTTAGCTCATAAATAATTAAAAAAATGCTCATGTTCAAGCAATACATTCATACAAAAGCCTATCCAAAGATATTATAGATTTAGAATTGGAATTCCTAAGATTGTTAGATAAGTAAAAAACTTTTTCAAAAGCTAAGGTCTTATATTAATTTTAACAAAAGGGATCTCAATCTAAAAAAAAATTTGATTTTAAACAGCACACACTCAAGTACTCATGTTGATGGTAAAGTGGTAAGACACACACACAAATGAAGCTTATAGAAGGCCAAACAAAAATTCACATGATCACATGTACTAACAAGAGAGTTTGACCTAGCAAATAAAAGTTTTGAAATATGAAATAAAGCAACTAAGAACTTTACTAGTGATTTGATGCTTTTATAGATGTTGAATAATGTATTAGAATCACCCCTTTTAAGTCTCTTACTCACTTTCCCAAGACATCTTTGGAATCACACTGTGAAATTTTGCACACATAGCATGCTTGTATCACACGAGCTTAGCGAAAACATTTCGTTACTTCATTCAAAAGTTCATCACCTATAATATTGTGAGCATCATTATTTATAGAAATCTCAAAGATAAAATAGTAATTTGTTAACCAACGAATACAAAATGACATTTGGAATACTAAAAAATATATTTTTGGAATTCTAAAAGTCATCATAAATTATGAAATAAATAATTTAAATTTTACCGAAAAATTGAAAAAAAAAGACTTAAAAGCCACAAATTTAATTGAATTAAGTGTTCCTAAACAACATATGCATTTCAAGTGATGGTAACGACAAATGGCAAGGTAGCAGGTGGCACGAACGATGTAGATAAAAAGGCACGAGATGCTTCGGTCTAGTCTATGGGTCAATGTGGGTGTTTTGGGTCAGGCATAGGTCAAGCGAGTAAAACAGGTCAACATGGGTCGACGGGTCATGCAGGATAACACGGTCGACACGAGAGGTGCACAGGTCAGTACAGGCTGCAACACTGGAGTTGACAACGATGAAACAGTGGCAGAAGGTGGTGGAGGCGATGAACAACGAGGGGAATAATCCAAACTCAATTTTTATTTCTTTTGAAGTGTTTTTGTATCGATGAAATTACAGGATGACTGAAGGGATGACCAGTACTAAATTAAAGCTAAAAATATCTAAAAAGTTGTCAATATTCTTCAGATGATTGAAACAAAATTATAAGAACAAATAACTTGACAAACTGTTCAAAGCAAATTAAGATGTGTAATAAATAAGAATACCTGTAATTGACATCTATAATGACAACGATAACAATGACTAAGGAAAAGTAAAGAAACCAAAACTTGCATGACTCCATATCTAAATAGGACTAATACACCTCTAAATAGAATCTCTGTGTGATATACTAGATATTACTTTATAAATAATCTTTATAAAAAATATAACAATTGTAAACTTATTTTTTATATCATCCAAGAAAATATTAGATGAAAAAAGTTCTCAAGTTTACACACACAAAAAGTATTAAAAATACCACATTAAAAGAAGCTTCATGAAAATACTCTTCATAAAAAAGAAAGGTGCACTTGCAAATGCAAAAGAAATGCCATAGGCATTTCACTTGTAATTGCAAAAAAATTATCATAGTCATTTTTAAATAATCTATAGTCACAAACATAGGAAAAAAAATACAATACCAAGATAAATCCACAATATACACATAAGGAAACCATAAACTTGCGTTAAAGCCATACGCCTTTTGAAATGATGGAGACTTTAGTGAATTTGTATCGAAGTGTCCTTCAGCAAAACATGTTGATGCTTTTTCTCGTTGATTAAATATTTTAAGAAAAAAAAAATAACGTTATTGAAATATTATCATTTAATTGGTTAAGTTAGGAGAATTATTTATATGGCTTTTAATATTTTAAAATTTAAAGAAAATATCGAGAACTAACAAAACATAATAGATATAAAAAATATCCTGTCTCATAAAAATTAAAAAATTATTGTTGAAGATAAATAACTTACGAGATTTGAAAATAAACTTAAAAATAATTTTATTAAAAAAATATTAATTAAATCATTAGTAATTACTAGCAAAAACTAAAAACTAACTTTTAAGCCTGTTAACAAATTGAAATTAAAAAGTTCAATGTTTCATTTTATTTTTCTGCTTGGATCCTGATTTTGTATGAATAAAAGAATTTTAAAAAATATTTCACAAAAAATAAATATATTAATTATTTAAAATATAAAAAATTGACAAATACTCTTAATATTTAAATTTTGTAATGGTTAGATCACGGTTTTATCTCCATTTTTGACATCTTTATAATTTGTTTTATGTGCATATATAGTTAAATAATTTGTAATTATATGAAATTAATTGAAAAAATGTCCATTTATGATTGTTAAAATATTTATATATACCAAATCGATGATTTATTTGTATTGTCCTCATAATATAGTCTATGTGACCATAAAAAAAAACAACGGTTTTCAAATTGTGATAGTTTGGAGAAATTTAATGATAGTTAGTTTACGATTTTTTTTTTTTTTTTTTTTTTGACATCCACATAATTTGCTTTATATAGTTATAGTTATAATTAAATAATGTTATGATACAAGACTAATAAAAACATTATTTGTTTAGATTTTTTTTTTTTTGAAATATGAAATCAAGAATTAAGAAGTTTTAAATATATTTCATAACTTTCATTTTGCATATATAACCAATTTTAAACAAAATTTATGAAGGATTAGGGATTTTTACTCATGCACTCATGAGAATTTACCTCAAAATCGAGTTCTATTGTTAATCTTTTTATGTGAGTTTAGTAAAGCACCTCCCTTCTAGTCATATCTAGATGCTTAATTCCAATGAAAATTGAAATTTGTGACGATAACGTATGTTTTGATGTTTTCCTTTTGGACATTATTATCGTAATTATATAAGGAAAATACTTGTCTTCAAGTTTATGGCATAAAATATAAGGTTATATCTCTTAAATTTACTAGAGAAAGTTTCTTCTTCTAAACATTTATTAGAGATGAAACATTAGTCTTGAATAAAGAAGAAGTTGTAACTCATTACTTTCACTATTAAAGAGCCTATAATGACTTTTTTGAATAAGATGGCTAATTTAGAGAAACGTTTACCTTTTAAAGATGGAGAAAATTTGCTTTAATATTAATAAGTAATTCTTTGATGACAATTTATTATATATCCTTAATGTGAAGGAAGTTTAATTAATGCAATTTGAGATACTAATTCCATTCAAAGCTATTGAATTTCTTAAGGAGTTCATGGACATTACCTTAAAGGAGCTTGCAAAGCATAATAATAAATTGCATTACAACTCTTCAAACACTTTGTAAAACATAATAATAAAGACACAATATAAATTGCATTATAATTATTGATGACTTCTATGCTTTTGCATATCATCTTTTGTATTAGCAATGATAAAACAAGAGCTAAGCATAAATATGTAGCTTTACTTATATGGATTAAAAGAAATTAAGAAGGTAATCTTCTAGGTAATGAATTTCCATGGAATAAGCCCTCCATGATAAATGTTGTACTTTATATGTCTAATTTATTCACGAGCCGATGGAACCATTCTTGATATGCTTACAACCGGGAGAGAAAACTAAAGGTAAGGCGTGAACTCAGGAGAGCAAACCCCAACCGGAGGTGCCGGGAGGGGGCCGTGGTTTGTCTGGAACGGGACGAGGAGGGGTTCGGAAGCTTGACTCGAGGTGCAGCCCAACCTTGGGAAGGGACAGGAGGCGCAGGCGGAGGTGGAGATTGCGGGGCCGCGGGGTGGGCCTGACATCGGCTTCACCGCGTGGCTAGGTGCGGAGGCGAGCGGCGCTGTCGAGGAGACGGTCTTCGGTCAAACTGCACGTGGTCCGGGTTCGTTTGAATTTGAATTCTGGTCACGCGGGGTGTGCTGGGACACGACTAATCGGCTCAAGATCCTGCGGGATACCTGAACCTTCATCCCGGTCGTCGCGCCAAGGACCCTGCAGCCCTAAATTGACGTTCGATGGCGGGAAGTACATTACGAAGGAGCAGCCGGCGTGCAAGGACCACTGCTAGCAACTCCCTGGTGAGGGAGTGTGTTTCATCATCGTCTAAAGAGGGACAGCCACTTGACGGGGATCCTCCACATCCTGACGACGCTGTACTGGAGGTCGATGACAGGGTGACAAGAGCTGGGGTCGCGGAGGAGAACAATATCACCGGAGAAGCGGAGACTCATAGGGGTGCGGAACACTTGCCCACTAAGGCTAGCTTTAGAGAGGTTTTGATAGCCCGCAATTTCCAGAGTGGTAACTTGGTGAACACTTTCGCACGGCCGGCTAATGTTGATGTTAAGGAACGTGCTGCTGCTGTTCCGGACGTGGCGGAGGATGGTGAAGTCCTCGTTTCTTCTGAAGCCTGTCAACGGCGAATAGAATTTCACAAATATGACCTGGTGGGTCGTATTTTCGGGAATACGTTGCCTTTTCCGATGATCGCCAGAGTGTTGCTCAAACGCTGGAGCCACCATAAGAACTTTAGAGTGTTTGATCTGTCCGCGAATTGCTTCTGCTTACACTTTGAATCGAAGGAGGCTCGGAATGATGTGTGGCTCAGGGGGCCGTGGCAAATTGCTGGCCAAGCCATGGGCTGGGATGTTTGGTCGCATGAATTCACTCCCGACGACTCCCACGCTATGTGTGCGCCGATCTGGGTGCGATTCCCCGGCTTGCCCCTAATTTACTGGGATACGGACAATATCTTGCGGATTGCAAAGGCTATAGGGGATCCGTTCCTTCTCGATGGGTGGACGGCGGTAATGGAGAGAGCGTCCTATGCTCGGGTCTGTATTCGTACAGACCTTTCGAAACCCTTGAAGCCGGGCGTCTGGCTAAAAGGGGACTATGGGAGAATCTACCAAAGTTTCGAATATGAGGGACTGCCGAGGATTTGTTTCTCATGCGGTCGCATGGGGCATCTTGCAAGCCAGTGCAATGGGCAGGTTACGAAGGAGGTGTCTCAGCCTGGACAGAGTGAATGCTCTGGAATGAAGGCGAACGGGGAGCAGAGGAAAGGAGGAGAGGTCCCCACCGAGATTACGGATGAAGCGCAAGGACTTGGGCCTTGGATGCTAGTTCAACACAAATGGAGGAAAATGGGTGCTGATGCTCGTAGGGGTCCGGCGGCCATGGCTAGCCATGAACTCAGGAAGGACGTTCAAAGAACCCGTGGGAGGGTGCACGCCGGCTCATCCAGGGGGGTCAGTCGTTCCTCGAGGGAACGCGGGAGGAGCAGACCAAGGAGGGGCTCACCATCCAGGAGTCGTGCTCAACACGTGGCGGATCCTGGTGATCGGAGCTTGGGGGCGGAAGGTGCGAAGCCGGAAGCTCAGGGGGGCGGAGTTAGGGGGAAGCTGATAGGGTCAATGACGGCTCGGGAGAAGGAGCCGCCCACTGGTGTGGGGGGCGATGCGGCTTAAGAATGTGGACTGCGGCTGCGCTTCGTGGGGCGCAGCGGCCATCTCTGGTGGGTGGCGGAAGGTCGGGGTATGCAGCAGCTTGGCGATGGGCTCTCTGATGACATTATCAATGAACATTATTGTGTGGAATATAAGAGGCGTCAAGAAGAAGAAGTCTAGGAGCTATTTGCGCAGGTTGATCCGTGAAAGGAATGTTGCTGTTGTGGCGTTAATGGAGACGAAGGCTGTGGGGTTCTCCAGACAAGATGCAAATTGGCTGCTTGGGGGAGGATGGGACTTTGAGGCACAACCCTTAGAGGGACTATCTGCTGGATTTCTTATTCTGTGGAGGAAGGAGGTGGACCTTGTGGTCTCTGGTGCTTCATCTCATACCATGGCTTGCACAATCAAAACTTCACATTGTTATACCCAGTAAAAAGTTTTATGTTAATCTTTAATGAATTAATTTTTGGCTTGGACGATTTCAGATCGACAGTAGGATGAGCCAGGAGCTCAATCAGAGGCTATTGGAATTTCTGAAATTTCTAGGGATTTTTCGGAGCACCGAGGTGAATTTTAAGAAATTTTCCCTGTTTAATTAGATTTATTGGATATTTAGAAATTCGAAAATCCATTTAAATTAAACCGGAAATTGTTTTTTTTTACCGCGCGTGAACCGGACCGGAACGGTTCAGCGGGGGCGGAGACGGTTCGCCGAGTGAGTTTGCGCGTGCGTTCTGATAAGCGGATCGGACGGTCGTGATCGACGGTTGGGATTGAACCGGCTGATCGGGTGCTTACCGTGTCGAAAGCGTGTCAACGGCGCGTAATGGGTTTCACCGTGTCGGCCAGAAATATAAAACCCTCGCGAAACGATTAGGGTTCGTTCGGCCGACCGATAAAGAGGAATTTTCCGGCGTACGGCGCGTGATTCCGGCGGCCTGGCAAGGGGCTTTTTGTACCTGGAGATTCACGGGAACGAGGAGAGTCAATTCGTACCGGATTCGTTCGGCGAGGAGCTGCGGCGAGCTACGGACGAAGTTCACCGTCGCCGGCGTCGTTGAGGTAGGAAATTCAGTTTAAATTAGTGATTTAGTAGAAAATTAAAAGCATGGAATATTTTGTTAATGTCTATCTGAGCATGTGATTGAAATTTTGAAGTCGGAAATGCATTGCAGTATTATAATTTTAGCATGTTAGGTTTTAGGGTTTCGGAAAATTATACCCGCCGAATTCGGAATTTTGCCAAGCATGTGTTGAATTGATAATGTGCTTTATTCATGTTAAGGTGGTTTCAAATGCTGGAATCATTAATTTCATAAATTGTCAATTAGGGATCGGATGAAAGTCCTTCGGCGGAAAATTTTGATTGAACCTTAGAAATTAGTGGCAATTATTGAAACATTAGGATAGTACGAACATAGAATTTTGTTTCTCTTTGTTCGCGGTCGCCGGAAATCGGCGGAAGAATTGGACTTGGTCGGCGATTGCGTCGGCTAGGGTTTCGCGGGCTTCGGACCGAGAAAGGAGAAGGGTTTAGATAATATCAAATTTAATTAAGTAATTAATGATATTTACGCCATTTTATTAGTAATTAAAATTAATCCGATTAACGGATTATTAAGAAATTGGTTCGGCGGTGCCGCGGTTCAGCGCGAGGGTCCCGAACCGGTGGCGAGATCCGGTTCAGGGGATTCGGCGCGGTTCAGTGAGAAGCGGTTCTCGGCTCAGCGCGAAGGCCGAACCGGCGGCGAGAACCGGGTTCACGGAAGTGCGGGCGGTATATTGGAAATAACGGAATTTTAAATTCGGTAATTAATTCGAATTTCGAAAAATGGATATATGTGAATTTAAATTTTAATTCGAAAATTTATTCCGAATTTCGGAAAATTAAGAAAGGGCAGAATTTGATTTTTTTGGAATTTTTAAATTAATTCAGAAATTAATCCGAATTTTTGGAAAAACAGGATATATGTGGAATTTATTAATCCGAATTTTCGGAAAAAGGATATATGTGGAATTTAAATTTTATTCGGAAATTTATTTCGAATTTCGGAAAATGGATAAAGGGCGGAAATTGAAATTGGGATTTAAAAATTTCCTGAAGTGGGGAAAAATGTTATCAGTGATGACAGTACAGCTGGAAACAGTCAGACAGAAGTATGGTACACGGATGCTACCAGAACAGTCAGTAATTGACAGTTGTGTTGCTTGATGGCAACGGCATGGATTGAGTCAGTTTACTCAGTGTTGGCATATTTTATGGATTGGCATACTGGACCGGACTACTATAGACCCTATATGATGTTTTAGGGTAGTTGTGGTAGGTAACTGTGCGGTTCAGACTTAGCTTCCACAGTATACATGTGACTGGTATGCGCCTTGTTGTACCTGGATACATGTTGCCGGATCTTGGAGTTAGAGATTGGCAATGACTGTAGGGGCGTGAGCTTCTATGGAAGTTGTTGGTAGAGGACTCTTTGGGACGGTGGCTGAGTCGATCTCTCCTGGTCCATGTGTGTAGGCCTGCGCGCCTGAGGGTGGCAGGGGTGTCTCGCAGTGGCTAGCCAAGTGTGTAGGCCTGCGCGCCTTAGGGTGGCAGGGGTGTCTCACGTTGGCTAGAGATTTTGTGACTAGATCTGTCTATAGTCTCCAGGAGATTGATTGACGAGAGACGCTGCGGTGTCGGGTGCTTAGGCGCCATGCGTGTTTCGAGATGGGCGTTCCCACTGGCACGCTACCTGGAAGCCCAGAGGAGAGCTACTCTGGTGTGACTAGGGGTGACTGTGGTTGGTCGGAGTCTGGGACTGAGAGTGCCTATCCACCATACATTGTTATGCTGTATTCTTATATTTTTGCTATTATCCTTCTCTTGCATGTGAGTTTTACTAGCTGTCTTTCCTACTGGGCGTAGCTCATTCCTGTATTGTATATTTCAGTGGCTCGGCAGACTTGACGCTACCTGATTAGGTGGGATCGTGGTCAGCAGGCTTGTGGAGGATATCTGATTGTGATTGTCTGAGATATTCTGGTTAGTTGATTGTTGCTGTTGGATGTATTTAATGAGGTTATTATTCTCATATGTCATGTAATATGTGAGGGAAATTCTGACTTATGTTTCTGGTTGGATAATATTGCACTTGTTGGACTTGGTCTTATTCTTGTAATGTAGTTTCCATTTACTACCCTACCTTATTGTCTTGGAGTATGGTGTGTGGAGTGCCATATTTTATCTGAGGATGTTATATATCTTTTTGTTTGATGGTGAGGTCATTACATGACTATGGAACTTAACCATGGGGGTTCAGACTTCTAATAGACCGGTTCTCCTACCCGTAGGGGTTAGGAGTATTGGGTCTAGTAGGAGTAACATTGCGCGAGTCCATCTGTTAATTCAGGAGTCATGAACCTGATTTGACGGTGTACCCGGGAGATGGGATCCACATTGTTAAGGGAAGTAGGTGTGTAATGATGTGTTATATCCTATGTTTTCGTAGGCTACTCAGGTTGGTATGGGACGATCTGAGCTGTCTATATAAAAAAAAAAAAATTGTATGCCAAAAATCAGCCTAGGAAAAATGGGGTGTAACACACATTATGACAAGTTGAATTGCTATTTTATTTACGGCCCGAAGTGCCATCACAGACGACGGATTATTTGGGAGGATGTCCGAAATTTCTGCGGTAGTAATGAGCCTTTGCTAGTTGCTGGAGATTTTAATTTGATCTTGGCACCGGAAGAAAAACGGGGGGGCCGGCGCTTCTTTTATGGTAAGGACCAACAGGATTTTGCGGATCTTATGCAGGAGCTTCAACTTGTGGATTTGGGGTTTTCCGGCAACAGGTTTACGTGGAGCAATGGGAAGCAGGGGGGTTCATGCATTCTTGAACGCCTGGACCGGGCTCTTATGAACTCGGCGGGGCTGATTGCTTTTCCCAATTGTTCGGTTCATCACCTCAGCAGGCTGGGTTCAGATCATTGTCCATTGTTGATCAAGGTGGGAGGTGGAGATCAGTGGCAGTATTCCAGCAGGCTATTGTTCGACAGTGTGTGGCTGGACTTCCCTCAATCATTCCAGGTGGTGGAGAAGGCCTGGAGGAGGACTATTAAGGGCGACAGTATGGAGATTGTGATGACAAAATTTCAGCGGTCGATGTGGGCGCTGCGCAGATGGAGCCGTGAGGAGGTGGGGAATATTATTGATCGGAATAAGGTGTTGAAGCGGGATATTGAGGAGCTCCAAAACAGGGAGTCTAGCGATGGTCTGTCGGTCGAGGACCATAAGCGGCTTGGTGATTTGGTTGCTGCCTTTCACCGGGGGTGTGCTCACGAGGAACAGTGGTGGTGGCAGCGCGCTAAGGTGCATTGGGCGCAGCTTGGGGATTGCAATTCGAGGTTCTTTCACATTGCGGCATCGGCTCGTAAGAGGGAGAATCGCATTACATTCTTGCGGGACGTTGACGGCAACATTGTGGACTCTCCCGACAACATTAGGCGGCTTGTCTTCGAGTTTTTCGAACGGAAATGAGGCGATAGCAATTTGGCGCCATTGCCTCCAATTTCCCCGCTTTTGGGTTTCGTCAGTGAGGAGGCTGGTTCTGGCCTTTGCCGGAGGGTGACGGAAGATGAGATTTTGGTGGCTATGCGGGGCATCAAAAGGAATCGCACCCCGGGTATCGACGGTATTACTATGGATTTCGTCAATGGATATTGGAGAATTACGCAGCGGGACATCATCAAGGCTGTTTTGGCATTCTTTGAGGAGTGTAAAATGCCGGAGAGTTGGAAGGACACCCTTGTGGTCCTTATCCCGAAGAAGCAAGATGCTTGCCGGCCGGAGCACTTCAGGCCGATCAGTTTGTGTAACACAATCTACAAATTGGTGGCTCGAATTCTTGTTGGCAGGCTGAAATCGCTGCTGCCTAGTCTTGTGTCTCAGGAACAGGCGGCCTTTGTCCCGGGGAGGAGTATATCGGATAACATAAATATTGCCCAGGAGATGGTAGCGAGAATGCGATCCTGCACCGCTGCTTCCGGCCTTATGGCAGTGAAAGTCGACATGGAGCAGGCCTATGACAGGGTTCGATGGGATTTTTTGCTCGAAATTATGAAGGCTATGCGATTTCCTGCTACTTGGTGTAACTGGATTACTGCATGTATTTCTGGTCCTAGGTACGCTGTACTCATTAATGGAGCGCGTCTTCCTTGGGTGTCGGCGCGTCGTGGTCTCCGGCAAGGCTGCCCATTATCCCCCTTCCTCTTTGTCATGTCCATGGAATACCTGTCGTGCATGATGCGGGAATATGAATCCCGGCAGCTGCTCGGGTTTAGGTCGGGGATGCATACACCGCGGGTTTCCCATCTCTTGTTCGCGGATGATGTGTTGATTTTTGCTCCAGCATCCAGGGAGGCTGCGTGCGCTGTCCGCCGCATTCTGCGGGCGTTTGAGGTTAGCGCTGGATTGAAGGCTAACTTGTCCAAATCAAATGTCTATTTTAGCAACAGATTTAGCAAGAAGCAGTCCAGCTTAATTTCTCGGAAGCTCGGTATGGCAATCGGCCGAGCCTTGGTGTATTTTGGGGTCCCTATTACTGCGCGCCGATTGACTAAGGAGGACCTGAGTGCCATCGTCCAAAGAATTGATAATACAGTAATCAGCTGGCGCGGACGGGTACTGTCGCTTGCGGGCAGGGCTGTGTTGGCGTCCTCGGTTTTGTGTGTTATCCCCAACCATATTTTGCGCCACTGTTTGGTGCCGGCGGGAACCATTGCTGCAATTGAACGCAGAATCAGACAATTCCTATGGGGCGGCACGAGTAGTGCTCGGACGCTGCACTATGTGCCCTGGGATTGTGTGTCTTCGCCGAAGGTGGCCGGCGGGCTCGGGCTGCGGGACCTTCGCATTTGGCACCAGGCCCTGCAGATGGGGAATTGTAAGCGCATCCTTGGGCGGGAAGGCGGATTATGGGTCGAGATGATGAGAAGGAAGTCCGGGTTCATCGACCCGTTGATGAAGACACCCCGGAATGCCTCGGCCGTTTGCAAGATGATCCTGGGAGCCATGCCGACGGCGATTTCGTGCTTCGTGTGGCGGATCGGCGATGGGCGGAGGGTGAGATTTATGGAGGATAATTGGCTTGGGGTTCTACCTATCAGCTGCTGGCCTACGTTTATTAATGTCCGCACAAGCTGGCCGGAAAGCGTTGTCGAATGCATCAGGGACGACGGTGCTTGGAATGTTGTGGCGATTTCCAGCTGGGCGGGTGAGGAGCTTATCGAAAGAATTAGGCATCTCCCGCGTGCTCGGGACTCCGTCCAGGACTGCCTGGTCCAGACGCATACGGAAAAGGAGAAGGCTCACAGTGGCCGAATCTATGCACAGATCAAACACGAATCGTCCTCTGCGGGGGGCGGCGGCCGGCGGCGTGATGAAGCTACGGGGAGAATTTGGAAATTAAAGGTGTTGCCTAGGGTTCGGGTCTTCCTTTGGCGGGCTGTCGGCGACTTTCTGCCTACGGTTACATGGAAGGCTCGCCGGGGAATAAGCCGCGATCCCCTGTGCCCGTTTGGTTGCATGGAGGAGGAAACCCTGCAGCATGCGCTGTGGGACTGCCCACGTGCCCGGGAAGTGTGGGGGACCAGCCATGCACGTCATGTGCTTAGGGTGCTGGGCTGGCCCACGGGTGCGGCGTCCGGGTTCAGTATTTTGGAGATGCTGTTCAGGCTCTTGAGTTCTCCTGCGGCGCGGCGCGACGGTGTGGTACAGCATGTGGCGACTATTGCTACTACCTTGTATTACATCTGGTCGAGGAGAAATGCGCTTATACACAACGGCTTCGTGCCTACTCTATGCTCGGTGTCTCGGACGGTTAGGTTCGAGGTCAGCACAACCCTCAGGAGGCTTCTTATCCATTCATCTCTGTCCAGCGGGAATCCTGGCAAGTCCTCGGATTTGCTTGTCACGAACGGTTGGCTTCCCCCCGCGGTTGGTGACTCCATAGCTGGTCTTGGTGTCGTTGTTAGAGATTGCTCGGGCAAACTTCTCATGGTGGCCGGTAGGAGGATGTTTTCAGTGGCTGCTGATATGATGGAGGTCCAGGCCATAATTATGGCCTTTGACCTTCTGAGGGAGTTTCTTTCCCAGTACCGTGCAGTTGAGTTCCAGTCTAATTCGATGGCTGCACTTCTGGAGGCTCGGGATATGGTTACCAAACCCAGTGGGGAGGGGATGCTTGCTGTTACTCTGCAGTATGTTAAGGCCATGGAGGCTTTCCGGTTTTCTCATATCCACAGGGAGGGGAATGAGCCTGCTGACTGGGCTGCCCGTAGAGCTTGCACTCATGAGTTCATTTGGGGTCCTGGGGAATCCATTCCTCAACCTCTCATCCAACTTATGTTGTCTGATTTTATGTTTGATCCCCCTTGAGGATCTAACTGTAAAACCTGTGTGGCTTTGCCACTTTTGATATAATCATATATCCTTTTCAAAAAAAAAAAAAAATTTATTCACAATCTTGGCCAAAATTTTCAAAGCAAATTCAAACTTTGATCTAAACCAAATTCAAACTTTGGTTTAGACCAAATTCTAAAGCCACACTTAAACCATCTTAAACTAAAATCATGAATCGAACACAAATCCCAAAACTTGCTAACATCTCAAATAAATTCTAAACATTAATCATATTGACAAATTATATTTAAATCAAACTCAAATACTATATGGGTCATATTCAAATTCAAGACTAAATCTTAAAATAAAATCCTAATTTTATATAAACCAAATTTTATATTTGTCAATGTCATAATTTGGGTTCACTTCTCAAATCAAATCTAAATTCTTTCATGAGTCAAACTTTCACATTGGAGACAAACTCGAGTTTGAGTTAAATTTTCATATTAAACGTGAACCCTAGCATGAGTCATATGTTCTCACTTGAGAAAAAGACAAATATCTTTAGGCAACAATTAAGAATTCAAAAAGAAATTTCTTATATACAATACATCTTAACTATAGTATCTATTTATGTGACAATTGTCAACTTGACAAGAAGACATTCCAAATGAGTTTAAATTAAAATTTTGTCCCTATCATTAACCATTTTTTTAAAATACCCATTTAAAATTTTATTTTAAAAAACTGTTTTTTAATTAAAAAATCATGAAATACAAAGCCATAAAACACGTAATATTATTTATTATATTTGGTACTTCCATCTTCGAAAACTGCAACGTCCCACGAGGAACAGCATGGCACTGCAATTGAATTCTAGAGAGAGAAATGCCAACCAGCTTCAACTTCCCAAAAGTTGAATCCTAAGACAACGCTCGCAGAGCTTCTTCTTCTTCTTCTCAAGTTCTTCCATCTTTGTCTCCTTCACGAACAACGTCAATCAGTAACTGAAGAGAACCCGCGATACGTCCGCGAAGGCCCTGAAAATGGCAGAGTGGTTCTCGGGAGAGTTTAGCAAGAGATAGGAGTGAAGTAGCCGTTCGAGCTCCCTTGCTCCAAATATCTGCCTTCCCATTATCATCTCAATCATCGAGCTCCGGAAGTCGCCGTAGGGGTCCGTGGTTCTCTTCAGCACAGCAAAGCCGACTCCATGGCTCTCCTCTGTTTCCGAGAGAGGAACAGAGAGCAACGGCTGAAATCCATTTAGCGGACTCTGTCTGCTGTGCGGTGGCGGTCGGCGAGAAATTGATTTGGTCTTTTTCTCTGAGCTCTTCTTTTTCTTGTTCTTCACGATTTTGGGTTTCGGAGATGGGCGGCGGTAGAAGTCGGAGGAGTCGGAGGAGAAGCTCCTTGAGGAGAAGAAAATCTCGGTTTCCTCGCTGCCGCAGAACCGGGAGCCATCGTCGTCGATGGAGGGACAGATGTTAAGCCAGCACCGTTTCGAACGAATCCTCCGTTTCTTTCTATTTTTCTCGTTGTTCTTCTTCCTCCTCTCGTCTTTCCTGAAGCAGTGGTAATACAAGTGGTGGCAGCTGTTTGGAGAAGGGAGCGAGAGGGAGGCGCCATCCCCCTCTTCAGTTACGTAAAAATCGCGATTTTGCCTCACCAAGGTATCCTTTTTCTTATCCCCGACCCTACCCTTCGCCGACGGTGCTGCCGCGGCTGGTGGGCCAACGCCGCAAGCTCCAGGAATAAGAGATCGGCACAAGTGGCGGTCAAGTTTCTCACTTGCGTAGCGGCGGGGAACGAAGATGGGCTCGTGGGCAATGTCGTCGGCGACGGCGGAGTGACTTCGGGTGCTTGAGGCGGCAGTAGGAGAGATGGTGGCAGAGGAGCGGAGGATCGCCGGATAGCGGAATATGCGAGCGAGGCGGTCCTTGAACCGAACCTTGTTTCCCTTCATTTTTCTCGCCGTTTCTCGCGAAAGGTGTCTCCTTTTTTGTTGCTTTGAAACGGAGGAAGGTGGAAATAACGAGAAGAGAAGGGTGGGGGGATTATTATAGGGAAGAGGGCGGGTGTTTTCGCAACGGATACGAGGAGGATTTAAAATGCAGTGAATCGATTACAAATTCATCAAGGGTGGCCATTACATAAAAAGTTTGAAAAATGCATGCATGTGAAAAATTATGTTTTTGGCTTTTTTTATATGAAGATAAATTATAAATATTATCATAAAAAATAGGAGGATAAATAGCTCTTTGATTTAAAAAATATTTTGAAAATAAATTGAATGAAATTTTATATGAAAATAACAAAATAATGTATTTAAATTACAACTCTAAGATAATAAAATAACTTCTTATTCATAATTTTTCAATGATAATTCAATTTAAAGATAATAAAAAATCAATAACAAGATGAAGTATAAAAATCATTAAGATTAGAGTTTTTTTTATTAGATGGAGTTGAAGTATGTCAATAATAACATAATTGATATTACAACAAAGTATAATCAATATAAATAATTATAATTAATTATAAATTATTACAATAGTTATGAAAATTAAAATTTATGAATTTTTTATACTTTTTTTTAGTATATGATATGCAAAGGGATCTCAATGATTATTTGAAAGCATCTCTTTGGATTGTTGTATCACTCAATAAGATTAGGATATAACTAAATGAGTTGGTTGAAAGATTTGCTAATAATGCTTAAAAGCTATTCGAACTTTAGAGTATTATTGGACTTCGTAAGTTTATATTTTTAGAATCAATATTTAATTAAATATTATTTGTATGATGATGAATAACAAAAATATATTAATATTTAATAAAACACTATTATTTATTTTATATATTAAAATTTATTGATGTAAAAGCTGATCTTTTAAAGATATATAATCTTTTTTATTTATCCTGAAAGATTCTTGTTATGATTAAAGTAGAATTATCTATTATTTTTTTATATTGACAACCTCTATGCTACCATATGCAACTGCATTTTTTTATTTTTTATTTTTTTTGAAACTTGTTGTTGATTTGAAATTAAAAAAAAAAAACTTTATTTTCAACCCCTTCATTGCAGTGTAGTATACAATTTTATTGTAAAGAAATAAAGCAAGCCAACATTCAAACAGACCTCCTCTTTGGATCAAGCGAACCCCTGACGAATCCCACTCATGGTTGTTTGATATCTGAATTAAATGATATTAATTTATGATATAATTATTTAGTTTGATTATAATATAATTCAATGAAATAAGTTTTATTTTGAAATTATTAGAATAATTGTAAACTTTTTTATAGAAGAGTAAAGAATTTCGTATATTATTATGAAAAGATAAATGACTAATTATTCTTTAAAAAATATTTTATTAAAATTTGAAATTAAAAATTATAGACATAGAAAGAGTTCGAAGACACCATGTCACGTTCCTATTTTTTAACTATCTTTTTGAAATCTATGTGACAAGAAGAAGGCAAAACACATGGCATGCTTTGTCTCTTCCCTTGGCCTCAGATTGCTTTCCCCGCTGCTCTGTCTCCAAGCCTTTTGGCTTATCCATGTTTTCTCTCTCTCTCTCTCTCTCTCTCTCAGAGTTTAAAGGAAACAAAGAGGATTCAAATGGAAGAAAGCAACGAAGAAGACGTTGACAACCATACTTACTCTTCACAGTCTTTGAGGTTTTTTGTTGCTTTGACTTTTGGTGATTAGTTTGAACTGTTTGAAACTCCTAGTGTCATTTTTTAAATTTTTTATTAAAACTTTATTTGTTTAAATAAGAACATGATTAAAAAATTATCATGGTGAGATATGTGAGAATTTTTATTATTTAATCATATACTATTCAAAATTATTTTTAAATTAATTTTTGCATAATACTTTTGGGTCTTTTTTTACAATATTAACATATTTTGAGAAGAGAAAATATTCTTTTAAATTTTGTAAATAAAAGTAATAAAATAATGTTTCAAAAAACAGTTTGGTTTGATTAGACTAAGTAAAAATTCTTTTAAATTTTAGTACTATGAAGGTGTGATTAGACTAAGTAAAAATTTTTTGAAAATTCTTTTGTCAAGTAAATTTTTTTTTCTTTCTTGACTATTTTTATTTATCAATACACTTATCTAATTAGTATTTAAGATTTATATGAAAGAAAAATAATATAATGCTAATTTTTGTGATTAAATATCTAAATTGTATAAAAATATAATAAAAAATGAGATTTTCTATCTTGTCAATTTGAAAAGTAATGTATTCTACATTTGATGATCTTGTATTGAATTTTTTTTCTCAATGATAATTTCCTGTTGTTATCGAATATTTCTTTATCTGTTAATGGGTGATTGAGTCCATCTTCTCATATATAAGAGTATTCTCGATAATTTTATTCATATTTTTTAGACTAATAAGGTGTAACTACATCATGAACTAGTTCATGCTTCTTAAATTCTTTTAGAATCATCTTCTCAATACTTAAGAATAGATCTATCAATGTTATTTTCTTTAAGTTTTCTTAGAGAGATATTTCTTAAATGATCTCTTGTTTTAGAGACTTTTTATCATTTTTTCCAAACTTTTTTTATAAATCATGAAACCTCTTATGTTGATCTTATAATTAGACATTATTAATTATTGATCAATGTTTTCTAAAAAAGGCAAAAAAATTATACAACATTGATTTGTTGTGACTAAATTATCTTTATGAATTTTGAATTTGTATGAAATATAGGAAAACAAAGTCAAATTTCCTGATCATGTTTTAAATTATTGTTATTTTTAAATGATTTCTCATTCATCACGAACTTAAAGACAAAAAAAAAAAAAAAAACAATTCATCGATTTTGCTTAGTTTTATTCAAAAGTAGATTTTGTTAAATAACTTTTAACTCACCACAACTTCATAAATAACTCTTCAGCCTGCATGGCCATTGAGTAAACTAACAAATTTCATGGTATTAGGAAATAAGTGAAGCTTTGGATGTCATATAAAAAAATGAAAAAAAAAAGGTATTTTACATATAAAGAATCACATTTATAATAAAACCCAATTTCCAATTCTCACTTCAAGCAGCTTTACAATGAAAAACAATTCTCCCAAAAAGAACCAGAAGAAGCTGATCAGGAGAGAGCAATGACACAGAATTCTACCAAAATCTGCTACCCCAGTTCTCATAACTATGCCTGTTTCATGAAGAAAAAGCACAAGCAAAGCTTACATCGTATTAGTTAACTCATTGTCCAGATGAGGAAGAAACCAAAACGTTGTGGTGGGTCAAAAGCCTTTGGAAATGAGCCAATCTAGTCTGCAGATTCACAATTCCCGCAGCCTTTCTCGAAAGAACAACACTCAACTTGGTAATGTACTCATCCAGCTGATTTCCAGGTTGATCTACTTCGTCCAACAACTTCATCTCCTACATCACATTCACATGCTCATGCTAAGTTAACAGATAATGGTTTAACTAAGGAGATTAATTTTAAGCAGATGAATGGTACACGGTACACACCTCCCTGACAAAATTTAGTGTCTCCTCAACTTGTCTTCTATGAGCAATAACCAGATCTTCCTCTTCCTGCAGTTGCACTTTTGCTTAATTAGCTTTTGCAAGAGGGAAGACTGGAAAGATTGAAGGAAGAGGTAAAAAAAATCAATATACCTTTAGAAGGTCGTTTAAATCATCATCCGAATTGGAGTTATCGATATCCATATCATAGTCTTCTGTTGCTCTCATCTGGGAAGCCACTATTCTAGTTTTATCCTCGAAGCCTCCTTCCGAATTGGATCCCACATTCCTCAGAAACCGTTTTCTCTGCTCGTAAGGACCATCAGAGACATCATCACAGTCCTCAGGGGAGGTGGAACCTCTGCTTCTATTAGAATGATTGGAAGAAGAAGAAGCTTGTCGCACATTCTCTCTTCCAAATTGTTCCAAGTTAATAGGGGGAGAAACTTCTCTTTCAATTTGATTGGTTTGCCCAATGTGCTTATTGTCCCCGGCTACAGGTTTTGGTATAACCGAAGGTAGAGGTACAGGAGCAGAATCAATTGTGTTTTGGGCAGCTGAAGAAAGATCCTTCTTTGGATTGCTATTCTTTGTCAGACTCTTCACCCTGTTTAGGGTTTCATATGATCCTTTGTTAAACAAAATTGAGCTAAGTGAACTTTGATGAGAGCTCAAAGACATTACCTATCGGCATATCTTAGAGTGTTCAGAGTGTGTTCGCAGGATCCAGAGCTTGGAGAAATACATGAAATCATAACTGTACGAGAGTTTCCAATAAAAGAATCCCTTAGGACTTCAGTTAGCTTACTCCCTCTGAAGGGAATATGAAGCTGGTCGTTGTCCAGAGCTCTGATGCATTCTTTCAATGCAAGCAGACTTTTGTTTATCTCAGCACCTTCAATCCTGAATAAAAATACTTATTTCTAGTTGGATCAAAGTTAAAGAATTGACCAACCTTTTAAAAATGAAAACTTTAAAAGAAATATTAAACATATAACTTTTTAATAATACTTGATAATAATATTTTTTAAACTTATTTTTTATGAAGCAGTTTAAAACTAGACACTAACTGTAATAAACCAAACCCTAAACCAAGGAAAATGTACCTGGTTTGTTTGTCATTATCAGTAGTGTCTGCACCTCTTTCACTTCCAGCCAAGTCTATGAAGGATATCTTCCCAACCACTCGAGCTGGTTTCGATTCACCGTTGTCTGCCGACCTCTTCTTATGTTTTTGTTGATTGTCATCGGCCGACCTTTTGATGGCAAGCTGAAGTATGGCATGAGATCGTGAGGATTCTTCATTTGCACCGGTTGTTCCTGTGCTCCTCGATGCATTTCCTCTTTCGATGAGCTCCCTGATGGTCTCAACGTACGAAACTCGATATTCTTGCAGACCCACAATACATACTTGCTGTTTACCATCCTCTCTCATGCAAAGCTTTCTGTTTGAGGAAGATGTATCGATTTTACTCAATAAAAAAAATGAAAAAGAAATATGCACACCACATAAAGGTATACTTCTAAGAACAAACCTTCTATCACTTAGCAGATCAAATAGCTTCCCCCCATAGATCTCAAAGAAACTAACAAATAACTGGAGTCCTTGGTTCCGGTATGTATGGTTCATTAATCTTAGAATGTCTTGTGAAGCCCTTAGTGGGAGTGGTTGCATGGTGTAGGTTTTACCGCTACCTGGAAAGAACAATAATTTTCGTTAAGATAGGTGAGAAAAGTCATTATAGGTTAACCCACATGAATCAGGATAGTGAGTAGAAACAAATTTTCTCTCAACCCATAGTAAGTTAAATTAACCCCAAGTGACTTTAACTCTATCCCAGTTCTAACATGGTTTGAAAATAAATAAAGAGTTCCAAAACAAAAAAAAAAACTCATTGATAGTATTAACATAGAGGAATGAACAAAAAAAAAAATTAGCATGGATGTTGATTGCCCAACAAATAAAAGTTGAAAAGCCACCAAACCTAAGAATTGCATCAGCACAGTACTAGTATAAATATTTCAATAGGCACAAGCTAGTCGTTTATGATGATTATTTCATTACACAAAAAGGTCATGACCTTGACAGTAACATGTAATTAGCCAAAAGTGCAGTGGTCTTAACAAATGCAGAAATGTGTCAAAGGAAGGCTGTCACCTATTTTCAATATGCAACCTAAGCTCAAGTGAATACTAATTAAACAACAAAAGAATAACCATCTGCAGATTCTCCGCACAAATAAGCTATAGCTTTTTATGTCAAATAAGTAAGCATCGAAATGTTATGATACAGCACAATAAAGATAAAATTTCTAAATAACATTAAAAAAAACAAAAATCTTGTCAAGTTCAAACATTCCACAACTTGCCTGTTTGGCCATAAGCAAAACAAGTTGCCTTGGTGCGCTGAAAGATTGCTGGGATTATGGGTTCCACTGTCTCATGGTACACCTAAAGGACAGCAAGTTTAGAATGATTAACAGAAATATGACATAGCAACTATCTTGTAGTGAATTTGCATTGCTTACCTGGTCATTTGAGACATCTTCATCAAGAACTGAATCAAATACAAATTCATGTTTCTCAACAAATTCTGTCAGGTCAACCTATAGAAATGCATGCAATCAAAGGTGGACAAGCAAGATCGATTAGAATTGCAATGATTAATAGATTTATGCATAATTCTATTTATAAATTTCTTCTAGAAGATAATTGTTAACACGTGTTTCAATACTAATCCAAATTTTAGATTTAAGAAATAATTTGTTTGATATAACAAGCTTAATATTTGGATACTCTAATTTTGAATTTTATATAATAAATAAACATTTAAATAAATATATTGATTTCATAAAAAAATATTGAACATTTTTTAAATAAATTATAAATTTAATTTACTTGTAGAAAATATTTGACAATTATTTAAATAATTAATAAGAAATAGAGAAAACCTTCTCAATCTACAACAAACAATGAAATTCAAAAATATTTGACAATAAAAATTCAGATAATCTCTGATAAAACCATAGACATAACCTTCCATGAAGGTCATAACCATTCAAGAGTTAACATGAAGTCAACTAATTAAGTATTTGGGGCTTCTTGAGTTCATTGTCAACACATGCTAATGATTTTTCTCGTTGATTTAAAAGGCAAATCTTAGATATATCATTTATGTATATCTCTTACCTTTCATTGGCAAATATTTTTGATTAGAGAGATATTTTGATAAGAAAATTTAGGCATATTTTAGGATCTAGGAAAAAAATATTTTTGCTCTTTATTTTATATATCACTATTGTGAATTATTTTTATTACTAGAATAAGCATCTCTTCTCTTGTAAACACAAGCATGATTTATGATAGAATAAAGCAAATCTTGATACCTTTGTTTTATATTTTGTGGCCTCTATAAGCAACTCCTTTACTACATCTCACAATCAAACTTGTTGATCTTTCAAAACATGATTGCAACTTGTTGTAACAAATTGGTATTAGAATTATGAGGGATAGTGGTGACAACAATACTAGAGATCAAGAAATTTGATGGCTCGTATTTGAGCATTTTTGGAGAATCAAGATGGGAAGAGAGATAATGTATTAGGAACTTACAAGCTATACATAGAATTTTGCATTCTAAATAAAAGGTATGCCTATTCAATCACATCTATTTGGCTTAGTTTGATCATTAGAGATTTGTAAAATTTAAATATGATGATACATGAAAATATACGAGTTCATCAACTTTTGAGAAAATACCTTGATTTGCAATATTAGAGAAAATACAAATACGTTATGGTCACAAATTGGGTTCTAAAACACATGAGGGTACTTTTGGAGAGGACTTTAGGAGGTTAACATGGCACGTCACAATGTAACGCATTAGTCTTAGTAAGCAGATTATACCATAGCATCTAAGAAATATTTTAAGGAGGCGACCACTTTGAAGATAAGAATATTTTGTAATAGTTAAACTTTGGTTAAGAATGTATCCTTACCAATTTGTTATAGAAATGCCACAGAGACCTTTCTTTGGTGCTAAGATTCACATAAAATTCGCACTTCAATCAATTGAAAGGTGCTTAGTCCTTCAAGACTTTAATGGTTTGGTAACTTATATTGGATCTTAGATGAAGAGATCTTTAAGTAATATCCATAATATTTAGTTTGTTTATAATTGTTAAAATACACCTCAATATTGAACCAAAATTCAAATATAAGATATAGCTTACAAGATATAAAAAATTTAATATCGAAATATTTAAAATATAAATCTATTATAATAATAAAATGCTCAAATAGATATATCTCGTTGAAAAAAATATTGAATATATCTTTAAATACAACATGGAATTTAATATTCATAAAATTTGTTACTTTGAGATACATTTATTAATTATTTAAAAAGTCGACATGTAATACAAAAAATCCATTTCATTCCATGGCAAAAAGAGAAATCCAGAAATATTCTTTAATAAAATTTCAAAAACTTCCATTAAGATAACTTGCAATGGTGGAGCCACAACCATAACCTGCTATGAATGACAAACTTTTAGGGTTAACTTACAATCAACTAAATTGGTATTTGCAACTTTTTTGTATGTTCATCATTTGTGTATGATAGTGACACATTCCTTGTTAATTTAAAAGACAAAATATTTGGTAGGTCATTTATATAGATATTTTATTTCTTTTTAGTGAATTTTCGTGATTAAAAAAATATTTAAAAACCTTTTGTAATAAAAATTTGGATATAGATTGAGATTTGAGAAAAAAATATTCTGTCACATATCTTGTATATCACTATTGTAGCTTCTTTCAATACTATAATATCTTTCTCTCTAATAAATTTAAGCATGATTTGTGGGCAAATCATGAAATCTTTGTGTCTTCTTTTGTGTTCTTGATTTCAACAAGTTACTAATTTGCAATATCATAATTGATCTTATTGGCAAGTTTGCACAGACACACTATTTGTCACAACTAAATGTCTATGACTTTTTTGTCTTTCTCAAGGGGATAAATTTTTGTTGTTTGATACATAAAGAGTATGAACATCTTCATAAGGATGAAATAGAGTTCTAGCATTTGGTCTTCTTTGGTAGTAAAATGAGGACCCAACAACAGTCAACAATGTATGTAATTGTACCTATATTAAGCCGCAAAATACCAAAACAAAGAATAGACAACATATTTTGTAGTAAGGTATCAACAACAAAACCCCAGGCATTTAACTTTCCAAATTCAAGAAAAATATTTTACATAAGAATTTAGAAAAAAAATTGACCATGTAACATGAAAACAAGCTTGGTATATATTGATGGTGAGTTTGTAATGAGAATGACATGCTAAATGGAGAGGAAAAGTGCACAATAAAACCAAGATGCATACATGGGTTTACTTTATTAACTTTCTCTTTAGAAGTAGTTAATGATGCATACATTTTATCAATTTTGTAAACTTAGGCTTCAAGAGTCAAAACACCCTTACAACCATCTGTGGGGTGCATCCATTAATTTCTAGTATTTTATATTGTTGGATTAAATACTAAGAAGAAGCTTCATATTTATTGAACCAAAAAAGTAGCACAAACCAAAATGTTTACAAATAATCCCATGCATGCACCCAAATAAAGTTGATTTTGGTAATAGAAAAGCAACTAAAAGCTACAGTTTCAGCCCATTGTCGACTTAAGATACATTGGAGTATTTAGGAAAAAAAATTAAGTAACAAAAGTGGTTGTTGCTCGTGTTAAGGGAGTGTTGCACATTATGGAAGCCCACATTGTACACAATATACACTTGGATGAACATCTAATAGCGTAAACGCTTGAGCCAATTGGAATAGGTCATTTTAGCCACATATTAAGATTCTAATAATATTTTTAATTACAATGTGAAACTATGCATCTTCTCAATTGTACTCAACAAATCTTCTTCAAAAATAAAAAATTTATCTACATAGTCCATCAATTCACATGTTAACATTATTGCAACATATTGCAACCATCAATATTGCTTATGTTGTACATTATCAACTCTACCACTTTTTTAGTTCTGTCAAGATCACCATTATCAGTTTTACCAAAACCATCAACATTGACTTTGTTGTACCTTATGTCTCGGCCAAATCATATTGATTGTATCAACCTTGTCAGACCAAATCGGCGCTATCGTCTTTGTTGGCTCTATGACAACATACTAGCTTTGTCGACCCTGTCAGCCTATCATGCCAAAACCAGCTTCACTCCCCTATCAATGTTATTAAGCCATATTGACTCTACCACTCCTATAAGTCCAGCCATCCACTTAATGTCAATTTAACTACATCTGGACTCTAATACCACTTTTGGAAGAGTTATATCATATGGAATCCTAAAATGATACTATTTGACATAACAGATAGTTAGGAAGATGCCAAATAACTTAAATCCTTAAGAGAATATGTAGGGTTTACTTTAATTGTGTATAAAGACTCTAATATTATTGTCAATATACAATTTAGGACTAAACCTACTCTCACATGCACATAATATCTTAATTTTTTTTATTTTGAAAAAATAGTACTGTGAAATCTATTTTTGAGTAAAAAGCAAAAAACCAGAGATTCCCGTGGAGAATAAACTGGTTGTAGTACCTTGAGTTTGGTCTCATGAACAGTGAGCGAGTTGGTATGCTGCTCAATTGTAATAACATCCTCCTCCTTCTTTGCTATTTCCTTTTTGTTAAGCGGTCTTTTTCTCACCTACATTTAAAAAAAAAACAATTCCTTTTTTAACAACCAAAACAGACCTTGTCTGCCATGCTATCGAAAAAAAAGACAACTTCTAGTTTTAACTAAGCTCGACGGTGAAAAAGATTTCCTTCAATATAATTGCAATCTGAAGGACAAAACACAAGCAAGAAAAAGGAAGCACAAGCTGAGCCATAACGCATGAAAACGCACCACAACTTTAATCTTGGCAACAGATCCCGGCTTCTCTTTGTCTACTACAAATCCCACGGAGAGATTACTTTCTGAGATAGAATCCTTCATAATTTGCTTGTTGGCAGAATTTCCAAACTCCAAGGCGTCAGAGCCTCTTCCTCGCAAAGAGCCAATCTGCGGGGCACGATCATAGAATCCGGGAGCTGCAATCTGCTCGCAACATCGGCAATCAAAATATTACATTTTGCTCTCTTGCTTTGACCTCGATTCCGAACATTTACGGAAACTTGGGAAAGAAATGGCGCAGAAATACGTTTCATTGAGCGAAAAACTCACATCTGCAAGAAGCTCTGTGTCGAAATTATGAAGATCCAGGATTCCGGGACTGAGATCGCTCGAAGATACATCTGCTACTATCTTCCTCTGGCTGGACGTCCTCGAGCACTCAGGAGGCGTGGATGGCTCCACCGGAATCGCCAACTCACCGCTCATCTCCCTCTGCGAGCTCCGCAGCATTCTCGAGTAATCCATCTGCATCCAAAACCCCTTCCGATCATAAATCCACGAACAGGAAAGAGAAGAAACACCCCTGCCGTACTATTGCAGTAGGATAGAATTCCCCCTACCTTCTGCAAAGAAGAGAAGCCGCTCTGTTGCCACTTCCCGCCGCCGCCGACAGAAGAGAAGGAATCAAGGAGAACCTGATCTGAGGAACATTGACGATGGTTCTGATTCCCCGATCGCTGCATCTGCCTTCCTCCCACGGCCGTCGCCGCTTTCATCATACTTCTCTATAGAGTAAATCCCCGGAAACAGACGGGAGAAGACGGGCGCGTGAGTGAGAGCAGATGAAATAAAGAGCGACAGCATACGTGGAAAATAAGGACTATTTATTAAATCATATATATTTTATAAGATTCAAAACTTCGAAAACGGCAGGACGGCCGTAGCCGGTTGTATCCAATCTTGTGCAGCGAGCTACAATTGCAGAATGAAAAAACGTGATCTAGACTCTTCAGATTCATCAAGATTCGTATCGAGCGATTAAAGGACTTCAAAAATTAGGCCAGGACGATCATTCTTAAATTGATTAGTACGACCAGTTTATGCTACCAAGAATTGGATTTTGGGTGAAGATAAATTAATGTTATAATGGCTTATTAATTATTTAAGTAGCTCTACTACGTGAAAGTTCCTTTGAAGAAGGCATTGCACTTTAAAAAATAGTTATACAAAAAAAGATTTAGATAATTATAAAATTATTTAAATAAGAATTTGCAATACAATATTAGAACTTGTTCAATTTAAATTTATAAATATGAATTTGATAATTTGTTATTAATATCTTTAAATAAAATAATTAATATTATAACACGACTAAAATATTTTTTATGTTTTTAATAAAAGAAAAGTTAATTTTTTAATATTACATTGAGAAAATTGTTTTTGTTGTTTTTTGGGTAGTTAAATGAAGTTTTGAAATGAATTTAATCAAATTCTTTACTTTAGCATATTTCAAAACTCATATTTGCAACAAAAAAAAAATCATTTGGAAAAGTACTTCTATGTAAGTTTAGTTTTTAGATTTCTAAATCTTTAAATTTAATAATACAAATATATTAATAAATCGTATATAATATTAATATTAACAATATTAATATTTAGATATCAATATTAATCGAATGACATCAATCAATTGCTCTTTTCCTAAAAGCTACCTTGCTCAAAAGAAATTTGTCAAGCCTTTTGTACTCTCAAGTCTTCTCTTTTTCTTGGATGATAGATATTGGCTTTTTCAAAATGAATTATATGAACCACAAATGACTTCATACGAAGATATTCTATTTTATTAAAAAAAAATCACCAATTAGGATTTAAGAAATATTTTAAAAAAAATATCCAAGGCCCCAACACTTGGAAACATAATACCACTAAATATAGACAATATAATAAAACAAGAAAATATAGAATGAAAATAAAGTGTGGTGGGGATCTAGATCATAGCATGGGTCTATACCAAGAATTACTCTCTTATGTTTTAGGATTTCTATTTTGAAGTCAATTGCCTATATTGTTTGATTCACTTTATTAATATTTCTTATATTGGGGTCAATTATCTATTTTATTTGGTTTATTTTATTTACGTTATCTTTAAAAAATTATCAAGAAAATTTTAAAAAAAAAAATCAAGGGTTAAACTGATGTGAAGGTTGTGGTAATATACGAAGAAATAAAAAGGTGAACAAAAAATTAAAAATAAAAAATAAACAAAATAAAAGAGATAAATATTTAAATAGAAAAACTTAAGTTGAAAAATATCACAAAAATAATGATAATAACTAACTTTATAATGAACGAAAACAAGTATTTTATCACTCTTTTTTTATATAGTAACATGAAAAATAAAAATAAGTTGTTATAAAAATGAGATAATGCATCTTTTTGCATGAGTGAGACCTAATGGAGAAATTAAGTGTTGAGAAAGTACATTTTTTGGAGCTATGACTTTCTCCTTGTTTGTGATCTTTATTTATCAATGCTCACCATGTAGGCTAATTAGTATTGGTTGGTTAATTTTCTCCGTGTTGGACTGGATGAAAAAACAAAGTAGTTAACTTCATCTTTTTGTAGAGGAGTTGGTAAATATAATCTCTACCATTTGCATGAATATGAAGCTAAAATGAATTTAAAAAATTAAAAATAATTGAGAAGACACATCAAAGTTTATTAAGAAAATTCTATGAATAAATAGAAAATCCATGTTAATGATAAAGTTGTTCTCACGATGATCACAATTTGATTTTATAAACTTTATACTATCCATATAATACTACGATTATGATTGTACTTGAATGGATTCAAGGCATATCATTGAAGGGTTATTTTTATTTTCATAATAATGAATTGCTTATAATTTAACAAACAAGTTAGTATAAAAAATCATTAACATGGTCACATGAAACACATAATATTGTATGAAACATTGATGAAATCCTTCATTTATAAATGAGGAAAGAAGTAATAATCACAAATCATTCTCTTTTGAATGTGTTCAAAGCCCATATGCCACATGATTTGTAATTGGTTTTGCTCCAAGTGCACATCATTCTCACTGCCAATCTATATTGCATTTGAGGTTTTGATATGACATGCTTGATTACTATAATAAATGTTTATTAGTGCTTTACACATTATTTTTTTGAATTAATATCTTTTATATAAAATGAATGATGAATGAAAATAACTTATGCTTCATTTCTTTTGACTATCATATGAGTATGAGTCCTTTTAAGTAAGCGAATCAGAGGTTATAAAACATAAAAGGCTAAAGAGAGAGATATTGTAATCACAATTTGCATAGCATAGAATGACCCAAATGTACCTCTAAAATTTATTTATTTTAAAATATCTTACATCTCACATGATTTATGTCTATTGATTTAACATATTTTTACTAATTGTATCTAACTTGATCAATTTATGATAGGGCTTGAAGACTCAAATATGTAAATAAATAACTTACAATGCAAGCAACTAAAACCAAACTAATTATATCATATAGGTTTTAAATCATATCGTATCACCACCAACCCAATAATAACATGCTTTTGTGATGGACATAGATAAGACTTAATTTTAAATACCAATTATTGACATATTGTGAAATTCAAAATTCTAAGACTTATATGGCAAATTAAAAGGAAAATCAAGATATCTTTCTATGACAAAAAAGGATAAAAAAGACTTGACTTGCATGCTTCTCTTGGTTCATAAAGTTTTTGTTGTCCTATTAAACTATTAAATTCTTTCCTTCTCTACTTCACAAGTCATGTGACATTAGTCAATGTGGTGTGTGCTCCATCAACTACCATATGTACAATTGATTGTGCTTTGTTTTTCATGAGATTGGTCACATAGTTTCCATATGTTTTAATTTCTTATTTATTTAAATCATGATTTATAAATTGTAAAAAAATATATGATATTTATTGCATATTTTATATCTTATTCCTATTAGTTAATATTATACCCAATATTCTTAGTCATATTATTATAAAATTAATTGATCAAGGTATGTGTTTTTATGAATTAAAATTTAAAATTTGAATTTTAAAATTTGTATTCAAAGCATAGTTGAATGGTAAAATTGGAGTTGCATCACATAAGTATTGATTGGGTTTAATACTTAAAAATGAGCTTATAATTTTATTCATATTATTAATTGTATCTCTTATTTTCATTATTTTCTAACTATAAGTGTATGAAAAGATATTGATAAAGTTTCTAAGAACTTAAAAGTGATAGTTGAGGACAAGAGGATTAAAAGAAAAGGATTAAATATGTGATACATTTATGAAAATTTTTAAAAAAAAAAGACATGTGAGAAAGAAAAAAAATTTAAATATATCTATTAGCTGAAATTATTTTTAGATTCTTAGTTCTTAAGAGTTTGATTTAGTTGGCCACAAAGAGATTGATTAAGAGAGGATTTGCTTAAAAGCTTGGACCGTGATTACACTAGTTTAATTTAAGGTAAAACCTTGGCTTAAGGAGGCCTAACTAAGGTTATATAAATTTTTAAGAACATTCTTTTAAGGATTTTAGAAAGCCTAATATAAGAGAGAAATTTAGAAAGGCCAATCGAGAGGATATTAAGGAGAAAACAAGGGCAAGTTGTGAGGAAAAAGAAAGAGGAAGATTTAAGTTTTAAAGCATGAAAAGATCTAAAGAGAAGTCATCTATATGGTTTTTCTAAATAGGATAAAAATTAAATTCATACAATAAGTTTAGCTAAGATCTAAGGTAAGATAAAAAGGAATTATTTTATTAAAATGCATGCAAAAATCTTTGAAAATGATTTTGATAAAAGTCGACCAATCTTTTTCCTTAAGCCTTGCTTAAAAAGGAGGAAATCTCTTATATCTATGACTAAAAAGATTTTTTATTAACATTTATAGATTATTTATCATCTATTTCTTGTGTAGTTTTGCTAAAAGAATAATGCAAAAATGTGTAGTAAATAAATCTTGAATGTAAATTGAATATTATGATCATATGCTTACATGTTTAGCCTTTTTTATAGATATATGTAAAAAATAGATTTCAAATATTTATTTATTGATGAAAAATATCTCTTATCCAAGACATGAATGCATGGAATAGGCTTAAAGGTATGCTAATTATTATAGTTTGTGTTTATCTAAACATGTATATAATATATAAGGTTCAACATGATTGATATTATAAATTTATTAAACATAAAAGAGCAAATTCTGATGTATATGACTCTTATAATTAAGACACGTTAGCTTCATATTCTTATTATTTCTTTGAACTCTAAGCTTGTATGTAAATACTTTTTCAAATATTAACTCATAAGAAATAGAAAATCTTGACTAAGAAGATACATACTATATCACTTTTTGACATGATATAAATATGTTTGTATTGCAAAACTATGCATGAAAATGTGCCAAATATTGTATGGACCTTTTAAACATTAGTCTAAAAGATGAGCCAAGATTTCAAACTTGAAAATAAAGCCAAAACCTAAGATAATATTGTAGCCAAGCATTAATTTTCCTTGGGTTTGCTTGTGAAGCATAGAAACATAGACTAGTTAAGTCATATGAGGCACGAGTTCAACCCTTAAAAGAAACTAGTTAGCTTCTAAGGTGCCCTTGGTTTTTAGTTAATAAGCCTTGAAGGCATGGTTCAAGTCTTTAGAAGAAGGCTAGGTTAAGTAGAAAAGTGGTTAACAAGCATAAAGTTTAGTTATGGTTAGAAGTACTAAGGTGTAGTTAGACCTTCAGGTAAAGATCTTTTAGATAATTCATAATCCTTAGTAGAGTCAAATTAAAAATTTAAGCTATTTGGATATGACTATGCAAGGTAGGTTTAGCATTGGAATTAAACTTAATGGTTTAGGAATAACTCATAAAAAATTCTATAATAAAAAGTCATAGTGATGAATTAAGGAAACATCATTAGTGAACTTTTATCACATCATAAATTAAACTTTAGATAATTAAGCTCTTGACTAAGACTTGGATGGATGAAGTAGAAGAGCTTGGAATAAGACTTATATATGTGTTAGGTTTGACAAAAAAACAAAATAGTAAATATATTGGTTAGACCCTTAGGTGGACTATATTTTTTAGGTAAGATTATGAGTGGTCTTATTTAAGCTTTTAAGTTATATGATCACACCTATATGAGGTTTTGGGGGATAAATGATGGCATAAGAGAGTCTTTAGTATGATTATGATGACACTTTGTGATATAGTATTACCTTGGAGATATAATGGTCACTAGAGATACTTGTGACAACTCAGACTTAGTTGAAATGGCAATTAGCTAGTTATAAAATGTAATGATAAAAGCCAAGGCTTTGTGAATATAGTTAGCCTGGATAGACAAGGCCTTAAACAAAAGCAAGGTAAGACTATGATATCTCTACGAGATATTCTCTCCTTAAGCCCTCAATAGCAAAATCTTCTTTTCAAAATAGCAACAACAAAAGCGAAAGCATGATAATGGTGAGAAGTAAAAAAAAGAAGAAGAAGATGAAAAACATTTTTTGCCACAAGAAGATTAAAATTTTCTAATAAGTTTTCCTTCAAAGGTTTTTAAATTTACAAAATTCTGATTCTTAAAATTCTAAATATCAAAGTTTTGAATTATTTTAAACATCATTCTCATCACTTTATATAAAGCTCTGGATATAATCTTTAATTATAAAATAAAAACATGATTTTGACCAAAATTATAAAAATTCCTCAAATTTCACAAATTCTGCAAGTCTTGCTTGATCTCGTCCATGTTCGCACGTGTGCACCCCCCTCAGCAAGCATACGATTGGGCTTGAGGGACTGTTCATGCAGTTGGGTACTATTCTCACATACAAATAGCCCTTTGTGAATGCATAGAACACGTGAGTAGTAGGTGGCATATAGGGTGCACATGTAGTGCAGGTGCACTCACCTCGGGCAATTTGCATGCATTAGTGCACATGGGTGTTCACTGCAATACACCTTTTTATGTGCACGTCCATCCATCCATGGCTAATGCTCAGTAAGCACACTACATCATGCATTTCGACATGCTTGTAATGAGCCTCCATGCCCATCCCAATGTGCAGCTCCTATTGCTTTGTGTTACATCAATAGTTTTTTTTTATTTTATGCCCTCTATTGATTTGTTTTTTATATTTTGAATTTAATGAGCTTGAAATGATCCCTTGATCATAGGTTTATCTTTTTGAGATTTGAGTCCCACTGAATCTTCTTTGCTAAACAAATTATTTGACAAATCTAGTTCAATTATCTTATTTAAGAGGTTGAGATTTTTATAGATCCCAATAAGTGTTAGCAGCACATATATTTGCCAAGTATGCACTACTCGCTTCATTTTTTTAGCATTAATAATACATTTTGTTATTGCTTCTTTATCTCGAGTTAGAGGAAAGTATTGTCTATCCTTTGTGAACATGTAATGTTGTGCTTGTCGAAACTGGACATCTCAATCCCAGAAGTATGGATTCCTTAGTATAAATTGACAAACACGTAGAGATTTTACTTCATAGATAATCTCATCAATATAATCTTTACTAATGATAAACTTTATCTTGCATTATTTAAGTCTCTCTTAAGAATCTTTATGAATCCACCCAAGGAATAAAATCTTAGATGTGGTACAGTATGTAATTTTAACATTTTTATCAAACTTTTTAATATTAGATTATTCTTATTTCTAATGTTAATAATTATACTTATAAGATCTTTCTTCACTTGTATTATAATGTTGAATAGTTCTTTTTGTGTTGCTTCATGAGAGATGTCTTTTGGACTTATCATAAATGATAAGTTTTCATCAACTTATTAAGAAATGTTAAATACATTTTTAGTTATCATTGTGACAAACACTTTGTCTTTTTTAGACTTGTACTTAAACTTTTTATATTTTATCATTCTAATTTTGTCCTTTTTATTCATTCTTTTTTTAATATACATAACAAATATATTATCTTACTTCAAATATTGAATAAAAAAAGAAAATCTGGTAAAATAAGGATAGTATAAACTTATACTATACTTTGACAATATTTACATATTTTTAATAGGTATTCCTAAACTCACTACTTTTTGTTAAATTTTGTGACATATTCTTACACTATTTGATCATGTCGAATAGACCGTCACTTTCTTCACTTTTTCTTTATGTAATCATGGGATAAAATTTTTCTTAGACCAATTGCTTAAGTTGGCTCCAGTTCACTTCTGTAATTATCATTTCTTAGGTGAGCATTCTACTAAGCTAACACATGACTTATCATTTTTAATTGAATATACATCATTTTATCAATTGATGAATAGTCATATAAAGAAAAATATATTTTTAGTTTTTTTTGTGAAGTATCTTATTTTTTTATATCTATTATATCATCATAATTTGGTAAATCAAGTGTAACATCTACTTTAAAAGGATACTGCTGATTCTCTTGTGTTAAAAAAGTGATAATGATATCATCCTTATCTTTATTTTAAACTATCTTGAGATTATTTCTTAATCTGAAATTCTTCTAATTATGAGTATTTTTGTGACATATTTTCTTTTGGATCCATCATAAGAATAGATTGAGCATAGGCAATACACACATTATGATGATACCATGTATAACTAAGCTTGCATACTAATTCTAAGTCTAGATAGTAGTCGTATTTGCATGATGAGCTCATTTTATTTACACAATATCATGACAAACTTCAAGTTAGTTATTATTATAAGCCTAAAAAAGGACCACACAAATATGTTATTAGACATCGTTTCATACAACTATAAGAAAGTGAAAAACATGCCTTGTTTTAAACTTGATTTTATTAACTTAAAGTTTGAATTTACTCTAAATATTTTGTAAAAATGTTACCAATTTGCTAATGCAATTCTAAAAGACTTAATAACTCAAGAATATGATTTGATAAGATAACACAAGCATGAGTTAAAGGAATGCAATCCTAAGAGTCATATAAATATTAAGTGATGAGTTAAATAATTAAAACCAAGTTGATGTTTTGAAGATAAACTCTTAATGGGTATCCACTACACTAAGAGCTAAGACATTTGCTCTATGATGTGCAAGTTAAGCCAATCATAAGCAAAGACTCTTTAAGTTTTATCAAACTCCAAGTACTTGTACCATGTTTCTACTCAACATTCCTTCATTCACTAACTAAATTTGTAAACACAAGAATTTCAAATATCTATTAACAATCAAGAGTTTAATTTTATGATCATCAATCTTAATGGTACAATAATTATTTTAATTTTAATAGTAATCATACTTAAATATTATTAGTGTCTAGATTTATCAATTAAGATTTATGATTATTAATATTTTTAATTACATTCATAGATTATGTACCTAATATATTAAGAGAATAAACCAGAGTGTAATTGAGATGAGCATTATATATTACTCTAGGTGATGCTTATTGTCTAGTTTTTTTGTAAAATATGTTACAATAAATTATTATATAAATTTAGTTAGTACAATATAAAATATTAATGGTTTCATATTTGAAAATCAATAAACATGCCTACTTTTAAAAAAATGAGGGTTAGATTATGCCTTGTCATTTCTCACTTATGGGTTATTATGTTCTTGATATTATTGCTATTACTCTAATTTAACTTGAAATTTATTAATTGAGTTTTTGGTTAAGATTTATAGGCATGACATGATGTTATGTATAAACATAGATTAATAATTTCATATTTTAATTATAAGAACTCTTAAATTTGTATAAATTTAAGTCATGATTTAAATTCTTTATATTGGTTTAAAATGTACACACATTATAAGAAAAAGTAGTTGACATGCTAAGACTATTCAACAAGAATACTTACATTTTAAAAAAAGTTTGAAATGACACTTATTGATCGTAACATTGTTGACTTTTAAATAGCCAATTAATCAACTAATTATAATTATACTTTTTTAGTTTTCTTTCTAGTTAATTTTAAAAATTTGTTGAACAAGAAAAACTTATGCAATCATTGTGCTTAAGACTCTTCACTATGCTAGTGATAAAATAAATTCTTCTCACAATTACTAAATAAAAATATTTTCTTTTTTATTCTCATTTTATTATAATATGATCATCTATGATACTCTTGTCTTTTTCTCTCCTTCTATTTCTTTTAGAATGTACCATTTTTATAGATGTTAAGAATATTTTTAATATTTTAGATTGATGATCATTCATTTTATAAATTATTTGAAAGAATTATTGTTTATTATTTGACTAATAATTCTTGAAATTATAAACTCATATATCTAATAAAAAGAAAATATTTTTAATTCCAATATTGTGAAATCCAAAAAAATTAGCCTATTATATCATAAATAATGATAAACATTCATTAATAGCCATAGTCCAACCACATTTATAATGCATTCAATGAGTTAAAAAGCCTTGTGATGCTAAACTATGAATCAATTTTATTTATAAAAGCTTATTTATTATAATAGAATTCTTTATAGGTATTATAGATATAGTTTACATCTTATTTTTTATTCTAAGATTTTTCTTTTGCTTCAAAAATAAATCATGCTTTCTGTTCAAAGTGTATCAACTTTTGGGATTATTATATAATACATAGGATTTTTTTAAAATGATTTTTTATATAAAAATTATTTGATAGATTTGTAATGTTTTTTTTGTTTTTTTTCATTAGCTTTTTTTTTTTTTTTTTTTTTATAACATCATTTTATTGATAATAGGCAAGTTTAGTACAAAAGGTGGACCAAGCGACTAGGTAAACCGAGCCATTAAGCATCGGACTAAGAGTTACAGTAGTCCAAGATGGTGAAGGTTAAGGCGCTCGAGAGGGTCGAGCTTACTACCGTGGTAGAGATATCTGGATTTGAGAAGACCTTGTGTATCCCAGAAAAAAGAGTCCACCGAGCAGGTTTTGCTAGAGTAGAGAGCTGCGTTCCATGCTTTCCAGGCTAACCAGCAAATTGAGGCTGGGATAGAGAAGGCCAGAGAGCTGATGGATCATTTGAAGGACCACCAGTGGAAGAGACGATTAGGTTGATGCTTTGATGACGGGAGACCCAGTTTGTCTTCGTACCAATCCCAGGTGGGGGAAGATAAGGAACAGGACCAAAATAAGTGGTTGTCCTCCTCGGAGGCCGGGCAGAATGGACATTTAGAGGCGAAGGAGAGACCAATGCGTTTCAGTGCATCCGGGACTGGAAGGGCATTGTTCAGTAACCTCCAGGTGAAAATTGCAACCTTCTCCGGGATGCGCTTGTTCCAAAGAAGTGCATTGTTATATGGAAGTTGAATGGTTTTGAGGGAGAACCTGGCCAGCAAGTTGTATGCCCGTGAGAAGGGGAAGGAATCCCCCTGACCCAAGAAGGAGATGAGCCACCTGCGAACCAGCTCAGTTGGTTCGGTTGGACCCGCCAGAGACCCTGGGGGAGAATCAAGTCCCTAAACCGGGCGACTAGACCGGACCGGGTCTGGGGCCAAACCGTTTTCGTTTTCCGGAGGCCGTATCCAGCGGGAAAAGAAGAGGAAGAGTCTGTGCCATCCCGGTGAGTCCCCCGGCTTAATGGTTATCGAGGGCCTACCCGACAGGTAACAGTCACGCATGTAGCGTGCCCAGGGGGAGTCGCCGTGGATGACGTTCCACCAAAGCATGGCCGTCTGCGCGTGTACCTTCACCGAGAGGTTGATAATGCCGATGCCGTTCTCGGAGACGGGACGAGCGAGCCGATTCCACGAGGCCCAGTGATGCTTGAAGGAGTCCTTGGATTCGCCCCAGAAAAATCGAGATAATCGTCTGTCTATAGCCTTTATCACCGCTTTTGGAGGATTTAGGGCAGCTGTGCAGTAGGAGACCATCGAGGAAAGGATTGAGTTAATGAGTATCTTTTTCCCCCCCATCGACAGTAGGTTCGAGTGCCAGCTCGCAATCCGGTTGGAAATCTTGTCCAGTTGGGGCCTGAAGCGTTCCGATCGGCGACGCCCGTCCCCCATCCCACAGCCCAGGTGGACGAAGGGAGGTGAAGACGAAGCAAACCCCAGAATTCTCTCAGTCCTTCGGATGACGGATTTAGACGTGGAGCGCACATGGAAGACATGAGACTTGCCGCGATTGATCTGGAGAGCCGAGGCTCTCGAGAACAAATCCAGCGCCTCCGCCAGCCGTTTGGTGGAATGCAGCCGAACCGTTGAAAAGATAAGGAAATCATCTGCATAGGCAAGATGGGAGATGGGATGCGTACGGCGAGGGCCGGAGAAGGCGTCAAGTTCGCCGGAGCAGCGGAGGAGGTTAATCATACGGCTGAGAATGTCCATTGCAAGTACGAACAGGCTGGGCGAGAGGGGGTCCCCTTGTTTCACGCCGCAGTTGGGGCAGAAGAATCCCGTCGGCATACCATTGATCAGCAAGGATAGACCGGTGGAGTGGAGGGAGTTGGCCACAAGCTGCCTGAAGCGGACGCCGAAGCCGAATGTCAGTAAGACTTTGTCCAGAAATCCCCAGCTAATACGGTCGAATGCCGAACGGATATCAATTTTGAAGATGGCATTGCGGAAACCCCTCTTCCGGTTGATCCTACCCGTCATCTCCTCAGCCAGAAGAATATTGTCTGTAATGCTTCTGCCCCGGATGAATGCGGATTGTTCCGGCGACACCAGGGCGGGGAGGAAAGCTGCTAAGCGGGACGAAAGAAGTTTGGAGAGCAGCTTACCGCAAACGTTGCAGAGAGCTATCGGCCGTAGGTCAGAGGGCGCGGAGGTCGATTTCATCTTCGGAATGAGACAAAGCCAAGCGGCACCAATGACCTTGGGAATCGGAGAGCCATCGAGGAAATCGTTCGCCGCCTCAAGGAGATCCAGCGAGATAATACTCCAGTTGCGTTTGAAAAAAGGCACAGTGAATCCGTCTGGACCGGCAGCGCTTGACTCAGGCATGGAATCGAGGACTGCCTTGAGCTCCAGAAGATCAGTAGGGCGAGTGAGGAGGTCGTTCATATTGGAGGTGACTAGTGCAGGGACAATTTGATGAAGGGGAAGCCCTGCTAAATCTGCCTGGCCGCCTGTGAACAGATTTTGAAAATGGTCCGTGAGAAGGCGCACCAATTGATCTTCCGTTTCTGACCACGACCCGTCTGGTTGCTGAAGGTGAGCAAGGGAGAGCGACCTGTGCTTGATCTTCACAGAGGCGTGGAAGAATTTCGTGCTGGCGTCGCCCTCTTTGGCCCATTTAAGCCCCGCTTTCTGCCTCCAGAAGTCCTCGTCAGAAGCGAGGATAACCTGAAGGTCCCTGGAGGCAGTGAGGAGATCAGCAGCCGCGGCATCCGAGCGTTCGACCGTTAGTCGGGATTCAGCGAGGCGGACCGCCTCCTCCGCGAGACGACGCTTGGAAGTCAGGTTTCCAAATGTGTCTCTGTTCCAGGTCTTCAGGACCTTCTTGAGTCGAATGAGCTTACCTGCAAGCCTGAATAGACCCGATGCCGCAATCAGGTCAGACCATGAGGTGGAAAGCACGTTTTGGAAGTCCGGGTGATCCAACCACGTGTTTAGGAACCGGAAGGGCTTAGCCCCGGGCTGCCGTGAAAGGGGTACGTTGAATAGCAAAGGCGCATGATCTGACCCGGTGCGGGGGAGGACCTGAACCTGACCCTGCGGAAACCTGCTAAGCCAATTTAGGTTGCATAACAGGTAATCTAACCTTTTTAACACAATTTTCCCCTTGCGCTTTCCTTGCCAGGTGAAGGGGCCGCCGCAAGTCGGGGGTGCGAGGAGGCCAGAATCATCTAAAGCCGCCCGGAAATCCCCAGCTGCTGGAAAGTTGAATTTGGCGGAACCAGCATGGTCTGCTTCGTCCAAAGTGACGTTGAAGTCCCCGATGGCACACCACGGAGTGTCCATCACAGTAGCCGCGTGGCCTGCGAGGTCAGACCAGAGCGAGCGGCGAAGTTGTCGGGAATGTCTCCCGTAGACGGCTGTTATGAAAAGGGGGAACGGAAGGCTTGGGGAGCTTACCTCCAAGAGTATAGATTGCGTCGAGGAGCAATTGGGGGTGACCGACCAGGTGTCGGCCCAGAGGATCCAGAGTTGGCCAGAGGGCAAGCAGAGACCATTTGCGAGACCCAACTTGGCGTAGTACCGGCTGAGTTGATCTGCCGGGACAAATGGTTCGATGATAATGAGCATGTCTAAGAGGAAGGATTTGATTAAGTGTCTCAGGCGGCCTAGGGTGGTGTCATTGGCGATCCCCCTGGCGTTCCAAGCGAGGAAACTAATCATGGGAAGAGGAGGCTTTGGAGCCAGTAGAGCTCCGGGTGGCCGACGGAATGAGGACCGGGTTGGCAGCTTTTGTTTTCCCTTTTTTGCTTTTAGACCGGGCAGGAGGATTATCCGTAAGTAGGGCGAGTGGATTCGAATCGCAGGGGATAGCCCTTTGAGCGGTGACCGTGAGGGTTTGCTGGGTCTCCCGGTGCGGGCCGGGGGATGCAGAGCATGCCACCAGAGAGGGGGAAGAGGTAGTGGAATGTCCCAGGAGGTTAAGGTCTGGAATATTATCAAGGGATAGAGGAGCTGACCCAGTATCAACGGGCGACAGGCTCTGAGTGCCCGACAGTGGAGGAGACATGGCCGGTTGTGGGAGGTAATTAGGGTCATTAGGTGGAGGCACGGGCATGGCCGAGATGGTAACAGGAGGGATCGGATGGTCGATAAGGGAGCAATCTGTTGGTGGTACCGTAGGTCTAGGAGGGCCGACGGGGGGCGGGGAGACGATACACAAGGATTTTTCGAGCTGCTTAGGTGAAAGTGGTTCAGATTCAGACGAAAGGTTGGGTATCTGCACATCCAGCCGAGGTTTCGGAGATGAGCACTGGCCGATTTCGAATGTGGGGGAGGGAGCAGGGAGAGGGATTGGGGGAGGGGCAGCGGAGGAGAGGACTTGTTGTTTGCCTTTTTTAGTCGCCGGAGACGATGTGCGAACCTGTTTCGCTTTGATAGATCGGCAGTGGGCAGCCTCGTGACCAATGGTCTGGCAGGCCGTGCAGTAATGGGGGACGCCTTCGTAGGAGACGGGCTGCCAGAATCCTCCAGATTTGATCCCAGTGAACTCCGAAATCCGGATACGACTTGGCAGGGGCCGCGCGATGTCGAGCTCCACGCATACTCTAGCCATGTGTGGCCGTGATACCGCAGCAGTCGCCGAGTCGATTTTGAGAGGCGTGCCGATCGCGGCAGCGATGGAAAACAATGCCGCTTTGTTGAACAGGTAAATGGGGAGCTGGTCGAAGCAAATCCAGATGGGCACCACGGAGGGGTCGGCGTCGTATCTGAACGCCGGTGACCATTTGAGCAGGCGCATTGGGAACTCATTGATGTGTCTGAGGGGGCGCGACCAACATAGAAGGTAGTCATCCTCGCAGTCGAACTTTATGAAGACATGTTTAGGGTTTAGGAGGCCCACAGTGACGGAAGATTTGAAGCCGACCTTGGTCAGGGCGGCGCGGATGTCGACGAGGGGAGGGCGGCCATGGGAGAACTTTCCAACCAAGGAAAGTTTTGTTATAACCGGTAAAATATTATATGTTTAATCTTCAATAATTCAATTGTGGCTTGGATGATTTCAGATCGACAGTAGGATGAGCCAGGAGCTCAATTGGAGGCTGTTGGAATTTCTGAAATTTTCTGGGGATTTTTCGGAGCACCGAGGAAATTTTTAAGTAATTTTCCCTGTTTAATTGGATTTTTGGAAATTCGAAAATCTCTTTAAATCGGTCCATTAGATTTTTAAACCGGAATTTGGTTTTTACCGCCCGTGAACCGGACCGGAGCGGTTCAGCGAAGGCGGGGGCGGTTCGCCGAGTGCGTTTGCACGTGCGGTTGGATAAGCCGCGGATAAGCGGATCAGACGGATGAGAACAGCGGTGGAGATTAACCGGCTGATCGGGGTTAAGCGGCGTTATTAGAAAGTCAACCGGCGCTTAATGGATTCTTAACGGGTTATTACCGGTTTAAGCTGGGTATTTAACCTGAACTGTTTCGGACTTTAGGGTTTCGAACGGCAGTTAGAGGCGAAGCGTTCGCGGCGAACGGTGGTGATTTCCGGCAGCCTTCCAAGGGGCTTTTGGTAACCGGAGATTCGCGGGACAGAGGCGAGCATTTTGGTACCGGTTTCGTTTGGCGAGGAGCAGCGGTTGGTCGCGTGCGAGCTTTACCGTCGCCGGAGAAGAAAGGTAGGAAATTCAGATTTAAATTAGTTATTTAGCAAATTAAAAATATGGATTATTTTGCAAATAGCTACCGGAGCATGCAGATTGTGGTTTTTGAAATTGATTAATGCAAATTATTGATTTTAGCGTTTTAGGGTTTTCGGAAAATTATACCCGCCGAATTCGGAAATTTTACCAAGCATGTGTTGATTCGATTATGTGCTTTAATCATGTTAAGATAGTATCAAATGCTGAAATTTGTTTAATTTCATAGATTGTTAAAATGGGGATCGGATGAAACTTCGACGGAAATTTTGATTGAACCTTAGAAATTAGTGGCATTATTGAAACATTAGGATAGTACGAACATCGGATTTTGTTTCTCCTTGATCTCGGTCGCCGGAAATCGACGGGGAAAACGGAATTTTCCCGGAGGAATCGTCGACTAGGGTTTCGCGGGCGCCGGGCGGAGGAAGGAGATGGATTAGATTAATTACGGTCTAGTTAATTAAGTAATTGTAATTATTCAATATTTATTAATAATTAAATGCTAAACGTCGGCTGGAAATTTGGATTAAATATTCTGTCGGTGGGTTCTCGATTCAGCGCGAATACCCGAACCGGTGGCGAGATCCGGTTCAGGAGATTCGGCGCGGCGCGGAAGAAAATTTAATTTCGGAAATTAATCCGAATTTTTGGAAAAAGGATATATGTGGAATTTAAATTTTATTCGGAAATTTATTCCAAATTTCGGAGAATGGATAAAGGGCAGAAATTGATTTTGGAATTTAAAAATTTCCTGAAGTGAGAAAAAGGTGATTTTAGGAAATCACATAGCCAAGTTGAAATTGACTGTTAGAAATTATCCATAAATTCAGTGCAGCTGGATTAGTTGGAAGGAAGTGTGACACTTGGGTAAGTACTACCAGAATAGTCAGAATTTTGGTACAGTTTGTGTTGCTTGGATGGCAATGGCATGGTTTGAGTCAGTTTACTCAGTGTTGGCATATTTCACGGATTGGCATATTGGACCGGACTATTATAGACCCTATATGATGTTTTAGGGTAGTTGTGGTAGGTAACTGTGCGGTTCAGACTTAGCTTCCACAGTATACATGTGACTGGTAGGCGCCATGCGTGTTTCGAGATGGGCAATCCCACTGGCATGCTTTGCCTAGGCGCCATGCGTGTTTCGAGATGGGCAATCCCACTGGCATGCTACATAGACGCTGAGGTGTCGGGTGCTAGGCGTTATGATGCGTGTTTCGAGATGGGCGTATCCCACTGGCATACTTTGCCTAAGCGCCATGCATGTTTCGAGATGGGCGATCCCACTGGCATGCTACCTGGAAGCTCAGAGGAGAGCTACTCTGGTGTGACTGGGGTGACTGTGGTTGGTCGGAGTCTAGAACTGAGAGTGCCTTTCCACCCTACATTGTTATGCTGTATTCCTATACTCTTGCTATTATCCTTCTCTTGCATGTGAGTTTTTACTAGCTGTCTTTCGTACTGGGCGTAGCTCACTCCTTTATTATCTATATTTTTCCAGCGGCTCGACAACCTTGACGCCACCCAGATTAGGTGGGATCGTGGTCAGCAGGCTAGTGGAGGATATCTGATCTGTGATTTTCTGAGACATTTTGGTTAGCGTGATTGATACTATTGGATGTATTCAGAGAGACTGTTATTCTTATGTCATGTAATATGTGAGGGTGATTCTGACTTATGTATCTAGTTGGATGATATTGTATTTGTTGGACTTGGATCTTATTCTTGTGATGTAGTTTCCATTCACTGTTTTACTTTATTGTCTTGGTGGTATAGTGTGTGGAATGCCATATTTTATCTGAGGATGTTATGTATTTTATTTTTTATGGTGAGGTCATTACATGACTATGGAACTTAACCGTGGGGATTCAGACTTCTATTAGAACGGTTCTCCTACCGGTATGGGTTAGGAGTATGGGGTCTAGTAGGAGTAACATTGCGCGAGTCCATCTGTTAATTCAGGAGTCATGAACCTGATTTGACGGTGTACCCGGGAGATGGGATCCACATTATTAAGGAAAGTAGGTGTGTAATGATGTGTTATATCCTATGTTTTTCGTAGGCTACTCAGGTTGGTATGGGACGATCTGAGCTGTCTATATGTAAAAAAAAAAAAAAATATGCCAAAAATCAGCCTAGGAAAAAATGGGGTGTAACAAGTTTGTAAGGCGCGGCGAGCTTGGAGACCTCCTCCGGAGAGAACGCAACCTCCGGCTCTCCTTTATATGAGGTCGCCTTGCGGGGTCGGCAGGGGGAGGGCTTGTCTCCTCCGCCGAGCACCTCCGCAAAGGAACGATTGAGTGGAACCATGCTAGCGCATGGTCCCGGCGAGTGGCTGGCAATCTTCAAGGATGCTGCGGAGGCTGCAGGAGTAGACGAGGTGTCGAGCGGCGGTCTTCTTCTTCTTATTGCTGGTCTTATGAGCCTGCGGCGAGTCAGGACGGGGCCCCACCTTAAAGTCGCGCGGGAAGAACTAGCCTCATACCGGCAACGTCACGCACCATAATGATCAATTGCTGGTCCAATGACATATATGCCGTTGGATGTCTTCTTATTGTGGGCCAATAAATTACCCGCCGCACAAAAATGCGTAGGACAGAACAAGCTACAAATATCACACAGGCCTTTAAAGCTGCGACCTTTTCAACCCAGCTTACCCACTCATCTGCTTTCACTTCTTCCTCGGTTTCCTCTTCGCTCGCTTTAATCCACCGCCTTTTATCATTCGCCATGGCGTGTCATTCGACGCTGCTTCTGGAGGCCGCTGCAGGCGCCGCCGTCGCGTCCAATAAAGCAAATACGTGCCGACCATGTCCGCCATGCCGCTTCGCGTTTCGTAGCGTTTCGACCGGCCGTTTCCAGATGGAGGTCAAGGCCGGGTGGAGCTCAGGTAGGGCCGGTGCGATTTCAGTGATCCCTTTTTCTTTGAATCTTGCAATTTTTGTGGGGTTTGTTGTCAACTTTATTGGACTTCACAAATGGGTAAAGCTTAATTCGACAATATGTGCATTAGGTGTGAATATATGGTGACGGATTGGGTGCCGGATTGTGCTAATTAACGAGATTATTCATTATTCGAGTTCTGTTTACGTTTCCCTTTTTTTGGATGTGAGCGTCTTTGTTGTTTGTTCTCTTGGTCAGATCACGGAAGTACCAGTGTGAAGGAGTTTGATGTTCCTCTTCTCTCTGCCGGGCAGGTAAGAAATTATCTTTCTTTTTTTTATGATTGTGAATTAATCTTAGGAATCTTAGGCTAAATGTGTGTTTTTTTTAATAACTCGTTCCTCAAGGAAAATTATTGGGTGATGATAGAATATGGAACTCGAGAATGCAAGTTGTTATTGCTTTCTTTATTAAGCTCTTATTTCGTTTGTCTTCTTCACTATGGATATGCCATATATGACATTATTCCTGGTCTTTGGTCACTGATTAATTGGAATATAATATAGATGAGGCTTGTTTCACATGGGCTATGATTGTGGATCGTATAACTTGTGTAATGATTTATTTAAATCATTCGTGGTTTGCTTGGAGTCATTAGAAACTTACTGCAAATCGACTATTTTATGCATTATTGTGGTATTTTTTTATCTTTATGATGGGCCATACCTAACCTCTTAAGTGGTGTTTACCTCTTTGGAACCTGCTGACGGCCAGCGATTACGAAATGGTTGATTGATGCCTTCACTTTTAGTATAGTAAAAGTGAAAAATGAAGTGAAATTCCTGTAGGATGTGATTGGTAAGTTCTTTATTCAAAGCTTGTTATCTCATGTGGTATTTGGCCTTGTTCTCAAAAATGGAGGTTTGAGGTATAAAGCTTGGTGAAGCCCTCACCTTCTTTTCAAAAAGACGAATTAAGTTTAGGATTAGACTTTTATAAAATAACTTGTTTGACCAGCTTCTCAGTGGATCATATAAATGTAGGAGCTTTCACAGTATTAGAATTCCCTTTATATTTATGTACTTGCTTGGATTGCACTTCCGATTCAGAGTTCTTTCTGCGGATAAATTTTCTTGTTCTGATAACTTTAGTCAATGTGAAGGTTGTGGATCAGCTAAAAGCATTTGAGCAAAAAAGGCTTAGAAAGCCGAGTAATTTGGCCATGTACTCTAGCATATTTGGTGGCATCACAACTGATCTTGCAGCTATGGTGGTTCCCTTGGATGATCACATGGTTCATAGAGGACATGGAGTTTTTGATACTGCTGCTATAATGAATGGGTAAGAGAATAGGGATGCTTGCATATTTCCTTTGTAGGAGGATTAATTTCATCACTTGAGATTATCTTATAAAGAATTTATGATAAGAAATGCCTTTAAATTGATAAAAAAAACTCAACTTATGGCATGAACTATCAAATATATTGAACCTGCGCCTCAAAAAAAAAAAAAAAAAAAAAAAAAAAAAAAATTCAATTTCAATGGAAATCCAGAAGGCCGATGAAATGTTAGTATGGCATTTTAGGTGTAAGAAGTTTTTTTTAACTCAATTCCCTTCAAGTGTACACCATCTTTTTTTAATACTTGTTCATGTGGTAATAACCCACATTTTGAGATGAGAATGTTCTCTATCATCAACTGTAATGGTGATATTTTCAATCCCTCTCGTCCACTCTTTATCCAACAAAAGTACACATGGAAATTTGTTAGCAATATCCTCAACATTTTTTGATGGTTGTTGAAACTCCTGCAGCATATATTCTATTAATTAAAAGAAAGAAGTTGATTAATCCTCTATCTGTTGAGAATTTTTATATTTGAAATCAAGCTTTCAAAAAGAAATTTTTATGTAAGAGAAAAGTAAAAAGTTATGAAAGTTGTTTGATAAGCTTTTGATGTTTTTGAAGTTAGAAAGGATCTCCCACTGCCTTTTCCATCTTGTAGTGATGTTCTTACTTCCAAATCTTTTGTTTATCTCACTTCATAGAACAAGATATTGATGAGCTAGCAACTTCTGATACTTTAATCAAATTACCTTGCAACTTCATTTCTTTCAGCTATCTCTACGAGTTAGATCAACATCTGGATCGTTTCATAAGATCAGCTGCTATGGCAAAAATCAACCCACCTTTCGATAGTTCAATCATACGAAACATCCTCATAAGAACTGCAAGTGCCTCAAGATGTTCGCAGGGGGCTTTAAGATACTGGCTCTCTGCAGGTCCCGGTGATTTCTACTTGTCTCCATCTGGTTGCTTGCAATCTGCTTTGTATGCTGTTGCGTATGAAACTCGTCTACCAGAGTTCAAGGGTTGCAAAGTCGTAACCTCGTCAATCCCCATCAAGTCGCCACAGTTCGCCATTATGAAGAGCGTGAACTACCTACCAAATGTTCTCTCAAAGATGGAAGCGGAAGAAAATGAAGCCTTCGCTGGCATATGGCTTGACGACGAAGGCTACATTGCCGAGGGTCCTAACATGAATGTTGCTTTTGTGACGGAAGAGAAAGAGTTGCTAATGCCTCAATTCGACAAAATCCTTAGTGGGTGCACGGCAAAAAGGGTGTTGGTTCTCGCAGAAAAGCTTGTGGAAGAAAGGAAACTTAGAAGGGTGAGATTAGGAAAAGTCACTGTTCAGGAAGGAAAGAGGGCAAGGGAGATGATGCTTATTGGAAGTGGGATTCTTGTAAAGCCAGTTATTCAATGGGATCAAGACATCATTTCAGATGGTATGGTGCTTCCCTCCATTAATCTGTTTTATCAATTCGAATGTTATAACATTGAGGAAGCATTGCATCATTCCCATATTCTAATGCTATAACATTGACTTCTTTTTCTGAAATGAGGGTTTTAAAAGTGAGTTTTTTTTTAATTAATTTTGATGAATTTGGATGAAAAGGTAAAACTTTTTCAGAAATATTTAAAAATGCGGTGGTTCTTCTTTCAAAGGTATCCTTTTGACTGTCATCCCAACCTCTGTGAATGCAGGAAAGGAAGGTTCTGTAACTGAAGCCCTCTTCAACCTCATTGTGGAAGACATGAGGAGCGGTCCTCCATCGGTTCGAGTTCCTGTTCCTTACTGAACTTAATTTGCCATCTACATTTCGGCTTGTTCTGGCTGGCTTAAGATTGTGCAAGTGAATCTGATTCTTTGTTGTGTGGGAATGAGATGAGGGTTTGTATTACTGAAACTTTACTATTCTTCTCGACTTTGTTGATTATAAATTCACTAATGTATAGAAGGAGAAAAACTAAATAATTGATTAGATTGCAAATTATGGTATGTTATATGATTGTATTTAGGTCAAGAATATGTTCTTTTGAGCCCAATTACTTGGCATCTTAGAAGATGATGTGTTGATGTGACAAAATGGTGCCCATGTGGATTTGTCTAGTGGCCCAATGGCATAGATGATGTGTGCCATGTGAATAATTGGCATCCACATGGATCTGTTTGGTAATATTATAGTAATATTATAATTTGTCAAATTTTTTAGAATGAGGTTAGGGTTTGAAAAAGTTTAAAATCTCAATTTGATATAGAAGAGTGAGGTTCTAAATCAAATTTTTTTACTTTTGTTTTATGTAATATCTTTATATTGTAGAAATGGCATTTATTTCATTGCTTGGCTATTTTTATGAATTTTTAAAAAAAGTTTTAATTTGTTAGGATTAGTTTAAATTGATAGAAAAATTGGATGTTAGAAAGAAGGCATGACTTTTAAACAAGGGAGGTGAATAGGTAATAATATTAAGTTGATGAAAATATGGATGTTTGAATAATTGAAATAAATATTTGATAATAAAATTTTTACTTATTATTTTTTAAAAAATATAAAAAATTTATAAAAAAAATAGAAATAGTTTTGAAAAATTATGAAAGTTTATTGAAATTAAGAGATTATAAAGATAAGTTTAATAAAAATATTTTGACACAAAATAAGGTATGATGATCATGAAATTAAAAGTTAAAGTGGGATTAAAGAAAATTAATTTTAAGTATTTTAACGTTTCAAAATCGTTATAATATTAAATATCTTTAAAACTTTTAAAATTTGATCAATCAAAAATATTTTAAAAAAATAATTAGTAAATTTTTAAAGTTTGATTTGATGGAAATGTGCAAGAAAAATTGAATTGTCTTAAGTTTGGTTAATAGAATTTTAATTAATTCTATAAATCTTTAATTTCCCTAACTTTAATGCACCACAATCTCGATCCCAACGGTGACTCAAATTAATGGGAAACCATCAGATTTTAAACGCCATGAAGGTAAGGAGGTCTTTCATTTAAGTCCTTTCAAAGGACATGGTCATTTAGGAGGCGATGAGGTGTTGGAAAAAAAACACAACTTCAAGAGATTATTAAAAGGAGATGGGAACATCGATTCTTGGATTTTTAGCAAAAACATTGAGAGGAATTTGTTTAAGTTGTAAGCGAGATGTGTGGTCAAAGTTTGGAAGAACCAAGAGTAGCTATATGGAGGCTTTTTTTGGATTACAGTGTTATGATATCTAATTCATTTTTTATTTCTTTTATTTTAAAAATATAAAAAAAAATTATTTTCTTTTAAAGAAATGTGTAGCAAAAAAAATTTTAAAAAAATAAAAAAAAACTACTATATAGATTTCAATTTTAAAGAATTTCTTTTGAGTTGAAAATTTTCACTTTTTTCATAAAAACAACATTTCAATATTTAAATGAATAAAACTTTAAAATTATTTATTTATTTATTCCATTGAATTCATATAAGATATAAACCAATAACATGATAAGAGATCTATTATATATCTATCATTTTTACATATTCATCATTGATCTTAAAATGCTAGGTTAAAAGCAAACTAAGCTAATTCATATTGGCCTAGTAACAAAAGTATGTATGTATATAAAAAAATAATATTTGGATAATCACATGTAAAAGTCAATTTCAAGTAATACAATATATAAAAGCATGTGAATAAGTAATAAAGTAGAAATGAAGGCTTTAAAACTCCTCTCTTTTGTTTTTTTCCAACTTTTTGCTTACTCTTTTTTTATCTCATCTTCTTTAAGCAATGGTTTAGAGAAAAATCATATTATAACAATCAGACATGTTTAAGAACACATCATTTTTTAATAAATAACTCAAATGAATGACTTATTTGATTAGTCTATGAAATAATTAGTTCAAAACAATAATACCTATTTTTGATAACCATTTATTTTATTATCTTTTGAATCTTATCATTTCTTTACCAATTTTTTTTGTTTTTCTCTTTAAATTATAATTCATTTCTTTTAGTCTATCATTATAAGCATTATTTTACTTTCCATTCCCTTATTGTTTTTGTTAGCATTCTTACATTAGCATGAATAATTAAGCCATGTAAACAAAGTAGTATGCACTAACATCATGTGAAACTCATTATCTATGTAAATGAGGAAATTTAGTACATTGTGCTATATCATCATATGGAATTAAACATATCTCATGCATTTGCAACACAAAAAAATCAACATCCTCAAACCATCTTTATAATGAGAAATCAACTCATAATATTCTATTATTCTAATAGGCATTACATATTCAACATCAAATAACTAGTTTAAGTATGCATCCTTAAGTTTCATTAAATAATAATATCAATTTGGAAGCATCTAGCCTACAAACAACAACCATTCAAGTATATACATATAATGTAAGTTTACTTACCTTTAAATTCCATTTTGTGTACTTTGAAAGGACTTAGACCTTTGCTTAATTCTTTAGTGCCTATAGTACCCATGGTTGGAATCACCTCACTTTTGGCCATATCATGAATTTAACTCTTCTTAGATTCCTTTCAAATGTTTAAGAATACTTTCTCTCTCTTTCCTTCACTTTATCATACTTGGCTAAGGTTAATCACACTAGTTTTTACCAAAAAATTCCTTCCAAGCTCAACCTTCTTTGATTTCATGCACAACCCATGACTCTTTCATACTTGATCATTTATCTTCCACCAACAGCTACATCTGATGGATTTTGTGTCTCTTCACCGTTGGTTCCAACTTAACTCCCACAGTTTTTAATCAATTGAACACTCATCGTGAACATTAACATAAACATTTATTCTTTTAGGTTTTAAAACTTTTTTTTTCATTATATCATACTTATACAATACATAACTTTATACTATATGATGAGTTAAATTTCTCTTCATTTAATCTTATTTACATCTATAATACTTATATTATTCATAACTTCATATTGTATGATGAGTTCTTTCTTTTTTCATTTGCTTTTATTTGTGCTTATTTTACATATATGATGCACTTTATTATACATATATGATAAAATTTTCACTTATTCAACTCAAACATTCTCCTTATATTATATAATATAATATTCTTATCATACTTATATGATTCATTCTATTGCATACTCTTATTATGTCATAATTAACAATTTGATGCATGATGTTATCCTTCATCTGATTGTGCTTATCATACTATTCATTTCTTTCATACATTATTCAACCCATTTGTCAAATTTAAGTTTTTCTTCCTATTTTTATTATATTTGTATGGCATTTTCTTTTATACTTTTTTACTATAATATTAGCTTATTGATGAAGATATCATTTCCATACTCATTAAATACAGCTTTAATCGGATGTTCGATGGCGGGAAGCACGCTTCGGAGGAGCAGCCGGCGAGCAAGGACTACCGCGAGCAACTCCCCAGTGCGGGAGTGCCTTTCCTCATCGTCTGGAGGAGGAATGCCATCTGACGAGGGACCCCCACTTCCTATCAATTTGGAGGCTGGAGGCTTCTCAGGGAACGACGCTATACTAGAGGCCGAGGACACTGCGACGAGAGGTGTGAGAGCGAAGGCGAACAAATTTACCTGAGATGCGGAGATGCAGAGGGCTGCGGAGAATTTTCCTGCCAAGGCCAGCTTTAGAGAGGTTTTGATAGCTCGTAATAATCAGAATGGTAACATGGTGAATTCCTTCATGCGCCCGGCAAATATTGATGTCAAGGAACGTGCCGCGGCCATTCCTGACATTGCTGAGGATGGTGAGGTCCTCGTCTCTTCTGAAGCTTGTCAACGGCGAATAGATTTTCGCAAATTCGACCTGGTGGGTCAAATTTATGGGAACACGTTGCCTTTCCCGATCATCGCTAGGGTGCTGCTCAAACGCTGGGGCCACCACAAGAATTTCAAAGTGTTTGATCTGTCTTCGAACTGCTTTTGCTTACATTTCAAATCTATGGAAGACAGGAATGATGTGTGGCTTGGGGGGCCATGGCAAATCGCAGGCCAAGCTATGGGTCTGGATGTTTGGTGGCATGAGTTCAAACCCAGCGACTCCCACGCGATGTGCACGCCGATCTGGGTGCGATTCCCTGGCTCGCCCCTAATTTACTGGGATGTGGACAATATTTTGCGCATTGCGAAGGCTATAGGAGATCCATTCCTTCTCGACGGGTGGACGGCGGCAATGGAGAGATCGTCCTATGCCCGGGTCTGCGTACGAACGGACCTCTCCAAACCCTTGAAGCCGGACGTTTGGCTCAACGGGGACTATGGGAGAATCTACCAAAGTTTCGAATCTGAGGGGCTGCCGAGGATTTGCTTCTTGTGCGGTCATGTTGGTCATTTAGCCAGCCAATGCAACGTACAGCTGACGAAGGCGGTGGTTCACCCTGGTGACGGCGAATGTTTTGAAATGGGCGGGAACAGGGGCCAGAGGGAAGGAGGGGAGGACAATCTCAAGGTAACAGAAGATGCGCATGGATTAGGACCTTTGATGCTAGTTCAACCTAGACGGAGGAAAACGGGTGCTAATGCTCGGAGTGGCCCGACGGCCACGGCAAGCCAAGGCCCCAGGAAAGACGTTAAACATACTCGTGGGCGGGTGCACGCTGGCTCGTCCAGGGGTGCCAGCCATCCCTCGAGGGAACGCGGGAGGAGCAGACCCAGGCGGAGTTCACCATCTAGGAGCCACGCGTATCAACAGTTGGCGAGCTCGGGAGATCAGGGCCTGGTGGCTGAAGGTGCGGAGCGGGCGGTCCGTGGGGGCGGCAGGGGAAAGTTACCCGTGTCTATGGTGGCTCGAGAGAAGGACACGCCCACGGACCTGGGCGGCAGCGCGGCTTAAGTGGGCGGGCCATGGCTGCTCTTCGTGGGGCGTAGCGGCCATCACAGGCGGTGATGGTGGAGGTTCGGGGAGGTGCTGATGCACGGCTACAGGTTCTTGTTCTAACGACATTATTATTTATGAATGTTATAGTGTGGAACATAAGGGGTGTCAAGAAGAAGAAGTACAGGGGCTATTTGTGCAGGCTGGTCCGTGAGCAGAATGTCGCTGTTTGTGGCGTTAATGGAGACTAAAGCGCGGCTTTTTTCTAGACAAGATGCAGATTGGCTCCTCGGGAGAGGCTGGGAGTTTGAGGCCTACCCCTCGGAGGGCATGTCGGCTGGTTTTGTTATTCTGTGGAGAAATGGGGTGGATCTTAAGGTAACTGGGGCTTCGTCTCATGCAATGGCTTGCACAGTCAAAATCCTACCTAACGACATGATTAATTGTTTCTTTGTTTATGGCCCCAAACATCACCATATGCGCCGGGCCATTTGGGATGCTGTCCGGAACTCCTGCGGGGGCGACGAGCCTCTTCTCATTGCTGGAGATTTTAATTTAGTTTTGCACCTGAGGAGAAGTGTGGTGGGCAGCACTTCATCTATGGCAGGGATCAGCAGGACTTTGCGGACCTTATGCAGGAGCTCCAACTCGTTGATTTGGGCTTTTCCGACAATAGGTTTACTTGGAGCAACGGGAAGCAGGGTGGCGCGCGCATCCTCGAGCATCTGGACCGGGCTCTTATGAACTCAGCTGGGTTGCTCACATTTCCTGTTTGTGCGGTTCATCACCTTAGTAGGCTGGGCTCGGATCACTGTCCACTGTTGATTAAGGTGGGAGGTGGGGATCATTGGCCGCAAACCGGCAGGCCTCTCTTCGACAGCGTGTGGCTGGATTTCCCTCAATCTTTCCAAGTGGTGGATAAGGCTTGGAGGAGACATGCTAAGGGTGACAGCATGGAGGTTGTGATGACGAAATTTAAGCACGTGCTGATGGCGCTGCGTAGATGGAGCCGCGAGGAGGTGGGGAATATTATAGACCGAAACAGGGAGTTGGAACGGGACATCGACGAGCTTCAAAAGAGGGAGTCTAGCGAGGGCCTTTCGGAGGAGGACCACAAGCGGCTAGGGAATATGGTTGCTGCCTTTCACCGGGGATGTGCAAACGAAGAACAGTGGTGGTGGCAGCGTGCCAAGGTGCACTGGGCGCAGCTCGGTGATTGCAACTCGAAGTTCTTCCACATTGCAGCCTCGGCTCGGAAAAGGGAGAATGGCATTACCTACATTAGGGACGATGACAGCAACATTGCGAACTCTCCCGACAGCATTAGGCGACTTGTCATCGCCTATTTCGAACGAAAATGGGGTGATGGCAACCAGACGCCCCTGCCCCCAATTACCTCACTTCCGGGATCCATCAGCGATGAGTTGGGTTCCAGCCTTTGCCGCAGGGTTACGAAAGACGAAATCATGGTGGCTATGAGGGGAACCAAAAGGAATCACGCCCCGAGAATTGACGGAATCACAATGGACTTCGTAAATGGTTATTGGGACATTACGCAGCAGGATATTATTAATGCTGTATTTGCCTTCTTCGAGGAGCTCAGGTTGCCGGAGGGTTGGAAGGACACCCTTGTAGTCCTTATTTTGAAGAAACAGGGTGCTTGCCGGCCGGAGCATTTCCGGCCGATCAGCTTATGCAATACCATCTATAAGTTGGTGGCTCGTATTCTTGTTGGCAGGTTGAAAACGCTGCTGCTTAGTCTTATTTCACAAGAACAGGTTGCTTTCGTCCCCGGGAGGAGCATCTCGGATAACATAAACATTGCCCAGGAGATGGCAGTGGGGATGCGCTCCTGTACTGTTGCCTCCGGTCTCATGGCAGTGAAAGTCGACATGGAGCAGGCCTATGATAGGGTTCTATAAGACTTTCTGCTCGAGGTTATGAAGGTAATGCGCTTCCCTGTCACTTGGCCCCTTCCTCTTTGTTATGGCCACGGAGTACTTGTCGTGCCTGATGCGGGAATACGAATCCCGACAGTTGCTTGGGTTTAGACCGGGGAAGCACGCACCGCGGGTTTCCCACCTCCTATTTGCGGATGACGTGCTGGTGTTTGCTCCTGCATCAAGGGAGGCTGCGAGCATCGTTCGTCGCATTCTGCGGGCCTTCGGGGACAGCGCTGGCTTGAAGGTTAATTTCTCCAAGTCCAACGTTTACTTCAGCAATAAATTCAGCAAGAAGAAATCCCGCCTGATTTCTATGAAGCTTGGCATGGAGCTTGGCCGGACTCTGATGTATCTGGGGGTTCCAATTACTGTGCGGCGATTGACCAAACGTGATCTGAATTTCCTCGTCCAAAGGATTGACACTACTGTGATTAGCTGGCGCACCCGGGTGCTGTCGCTTGCGGGCAGGGCTGCGCTGGCGTCCTCTGTTTTGTGCGTTATCCCCAACCACATCTTGCGACACTGTATGGTGCCGGCGGGGATCCTTGCTGACATTGAACGGCGCATAAGACAATTCCTCTGGGGTGGCACGAGTAATGCGCAGGTGTTGCACTGCGCGTCTTGGGACTGCGTGACTTTGCCGAGGGCAGCCGGAGGGCGGCCGGAGGGCTTGGCCTTCGGGATCTTCGCATTTGGCACTAGGCTTTGAAAATTGGGAACTGTAAACGTATCCTTGCACGTGATGCGGGCTTATGGGTAGACATCATGAGGAGGAAGTATGGGTTCAACGATTCGCTGATGAAGGCACCCCGGAAGGCCTCTGATGTGTGCAAGATGATCCTGGAAGCTATGCCGGCGGCGATTTCGTGCTTTGTGTGGCGCATTGGCGACTGCCAGAGGGTGCGGTTTGCGGAGGATAATTGGCTCGGCGTCCTCCCTATATGCTGCTGGCCAACGTTCATTAATATGCTCTCCTGCTGGCCTGAAAGTGTCGCCGAGTGCATTAGGGCCGACGGCGTCTAGGATGTTGAGGCGATTTCCAACTGGGCGGGCGCGGAGCTCATCGACAGAATTTTTCATCTTCTGCGTGCTAAGGATTTTGTCCAGGACGTCCTGCTCCAAACGCACACCAAGATGGCAAAGGCTCACAGCGGCCGGATCTACGCGCATATCAAGTGCAACGAGTGGTCTTCCGCAAGGGGTGGTGGTCGGGGTCCTGATGAGATCATGGGGAGGATCTGGAAATTGAAAGTGTTGTCGAGGGTCCGGGTTTTCCTTTGGCGGGCTGCCGACGACTTTCTGCCTACGGCGACGTGGATGGCTCGTCGGGGAATTGGCCGAGATTCCTCGTGTCCCTTGGGCTGCACGGAGGCGGAGTCCCTATAGCACGCTTTGTGGGACTGCCCGCGTGCCCGAGACATGTGGGCTGCCAGCCATGCACGTCATGTGCTGCTGGAGTTGGGTTGGCCCACGGGTGCGGCGTCCGGATTCAGAATTTTGGACAAGTTTTTCCGACTTATGGGGTCTCCTGCTGCGCGTCGCGGCGTCGGGGTGCGTCACGTGGCAATGCTTGCCACTACCATATACTACATATGGTTGAGGAGAAATGCGTTCAAACACAATAGCCACGTGCCCACACCCTGCTCGTTGTCAAGGACGATCAGGTTCGAGGTGAGCACGGCTCTCAGGAGGTATCTTGTCTATTCATCTCTGTCCAGCGGGAATCCTGGCAGATCTTCGGATCTGCTTGTTACGCATGGTTGGCTTCCCCCCCAACAGGATGGATTAAAGTCAATTGTGATGCTGCGGTTGGTGACTCCATAGCTGGCCTTGGTGTCGTTGTGAGAGACTACTTAGGCAGACCTCTCATGGTGGCTGGCAAGAGGATGTTCTCAGTGGCTGCTGACATGATGGAGGCCTAGGCCATTCTTTTGGCATTCGACCTTCTTAGGGGATCCTTTCCCCAGTATCGTGCCGTGGAGAGCCAGTCTGACTCGATGATAGCACTTCAGGTGGCTCGGGACATGGTTTCCAACCCCAATGGGGGTTTGCTGTTACTCTTCAGTATGCTAGGGATATGGAGGCTCTCTGGTTTTCTCACATCCACAGGGAGGGGAACGAGCCTGCCGACTGGGTTGCCCGTGATGCTTGTCTACACTAGTTTGTTTGGGTTCCTGGGGGATCTCTTCCCCAGCCTCTTCTCAAATTTATGTTGTCTTATTTTTTGTTTGATCCCCCTTAAGGATCTTATTGTAAAACATGTGTGGCATTGCCACCTTTGATATAATGATATATCCCTTTCAAAAAAAAAAATTAAATACAGAATTAATGAAAAACTAAGGGATGAGATAGAAGTTAAAAAAAACAAAAATAATGAAAATTGATGACATAGCACGAAATAATAGAACTTTATGCTAAATACAAGCAGAGAGATTTTGCAGTTGCTTCAGAGTGTCCACTACAACTTGTTAGGCAAGTGCCTACGTGTGCTAGCATGTGTGTTTGGGTGGAGCAAACACATGTGCATAAGTTAGCCACCTACCGCAAGCGTGTTCTACAATGCACACAAGGTACGTTGTTCATGTGTGAGGAACAATACTGGTAAGAATGGACAATCCCTCTAGTGTGACTACATAGTTGGTTTGGAATTTACGAAATTTCAGAAATTTTTAATTTTTGATCAAAATTACATCTTTTTATAATTTAAAATCATATCACAATCATTACATCAAGGGATAAGAATAATGCATGAAGGAATTCATAAGAATCTAAAATGAATTTAGAGAGCTTTGAAAATTAGAATTTTATAAATTTAAAATTTCTTAAAAAGAATCTTCTTAAGAAATTAAATTCTTTTGTCGCTAAAATCCTCTTATCCTTCTTCATTTGCTTCTTGTCATTATCACGATTTCACTTTCTCTATTGCTATTTTGGAAAGTAAGTCTACTAACGAGGGCTCTGGGCAAGAACACCTTGTGACAAAAGTTATATTCTTCTTCTCTTTATTATTTAATTCCTCACCATTTTCATGATTTTATTTTTTCTATTATTATTAAAAGAAGGTTTATTGATGAGGGCTTGAAGCAAAAGCACTTAGCAAAAAAATCACTTATTATCTGGTTTGATCCCTTGTGTAATACTTCATTTTACATAAACATATTTATAGATGGTCTAGTCATACTTATATGATATCTAACAAACTTTTGGATTTGTTCACATTACTTTCCCTTCATTCTCTCTTAATCATATTGTACAATCATTTAATATAATACTATATAATCTAAACTTTTTTCATTTTTAGCTTATCAAACTCATCCGCCCCTACCTATCATACTTGTACAATATCTTTTATCATGCTGTATGATATATTTAACTAAGTTTTTCCTAACATTATACTAAATTATACCATATAATTTATTCTATCATATTATATGCTCCTTTAAAGTTTTTAAAGATAATTATAATAAATTTTCTAAAATTATATTCAACTCAAAACAATTTTAATTTATAATATAAGATGTTATAATTCCTCCCTTTTTATCATTTACATCCAATTAGTGAGCATCTTCGAGGAGGATTTGTTGGCATGAAAAGTGGTGTCCATGTGGATTTGCCTATTGATTGATGGCATAAATCATGAGCACCCAAGCATGAAAATGAAAAATTGGCATCCACATTGATCTACATAATAATATTTTAGGTTGTTAAAGTTTTAGGAGCATTGTGAATCAATTGAGATTTCTATCATGCTTTAGTGGTGATGTGTAATCTGTTCAATAATTTTATTCATTTTAAGATATTAAAAAATCTATAAATTGTATTTTTTGTAAATTTTGAATGGTCTAATATTTTTTTCCTCATGGTTTGAATTAGATATTTTTCAATTTTTATATCGCAAACATATTTATATGTTTTGATTGAAATGTTCTATTAAGAGTTATCTTTAATCCATGCTTGATTGTGCAAGTTTGAAACTCTCTATGGGATACTCATTGTATTCGTTTGGCAGAGACTACTAATCTACCAACATCGGTGTGAATCTATGAAAACTATTGTGCATCCTTATACATTGTCAAAATATGCTTGGGATGAACCTTGCTATGCCCATCACATTATAGTTAAGGTTGGCTACTCCTTGGTTCTTGAAGTTTCAACAACTTTGTTTTGTATTGATTCTTAACATATATAGGTACCTGGTGGACAAATTTTAGGAATATATAATTTTGATAATATACAGGAGAATGCACTTATGCACTTGCCTTCAATTATGTTCTGTAAAATGAGATTTTATATTTAATTTGCTGCAATTAGATGATTTAACTTTATGGTAACCATCATTGCTTTTGACAGTGAGTTTCCAAGTTAAGTTTTGCTGAACTAAGTATTACAATTTTGACTATTAATGTTCTGTGGATATGATAATCAAAAAATTAATTGCATTTATTTAATTGGTTATAGCTAACATGACAAAAAGTTTTACTCATTTCAAGTGTGAATGCTTAATTCTTAATTTTTATATTTATGATCTTTTTGTTTGTGAAATTCATGCTTTTCTTTTTCAAAATTTACCTAATAGAATTTTAGAAACTAAAGTTTTTGGCTTTCTAATTTGCAAGCAATGAAAAAACCTTTAAAAAAGCCAAGTTGAATAGTTCTATGCTTGAATGTGTTTTTGATGTCTTTATTTTTTATGTTTGGCTTAGTCTAGAAGCTTCAAACCACATAATACAACTTTCATTAATATTTTATCATCTATACAAAATTGAAGACAAATGAAAAACAAAGATAATAGAATAATGTCAATGGAATCACTCATATGAAAGCTTACAACAATGTTAACAAAGTTGTTAGTGAGTTCCAAAATAGGAAATTGATCATTTTAAAAAAGATTATGCATGATACATAAAAAGATAACACAAGATTCCTATGATATCGAGGTCAACTCATGAGAGACCATTATACAAGATTCCTATGGCCATGTTGACATACATCTTTTAGAATTGATGAATTAGTAGATAATTTATTTAATTTATTAATAGACTTAAATAACCAAACTATGCATGCAATTTTAGAAGGCTTCATATCATATTAGGTTCTACAAGTTTTATGACAAGTGTCAACTTTAAAGGTTTCACATGAAACTGAATTCCTCAGGAATTATCATTATGTGATTATTTAGAAATTAGCATGTTATGAAAAACAATTTTTGACATAAGTAATATTCATGAGGCAGATTGAATTGTTTGAAGTAAATATTTACATCACAAAGCGATTTACATTTCTTTAGCTTTATATGATTCTGCAATCTCTTATTAGAGGTGTTGAAAAACATGATATTCTTGGAGTTTCTCAAGCAAGCAAAATGTTTGAGTTTTTAGTATCAAAAAGGTTGTTTCATTGTCTCACATACATTTCTTTTTTTTTAGGACTCGCAATGAGAACCATAGGACTTGTTGCAAGCCTTCTCGAAGGGACAACAAAAACAGTACAAAACATCAAAAATAGTGTGTTTTTAATGCTTTTTCTTCATAATAATGATATATGTTTTATATTTCAAAAAAAATTATTTAAATATTTTATATTAAAATTTAAAATTTTATTTTATTGAATATAAAATTCGAAATACAACAAATATGATATTTTTTAAAATTTAATATTTAAAACTAATTTTTGATTTATATTATTTTAACATTCCTTCAATTATTTTAAGCAAATTTTAAAGTTTTTAAAATAAACTCAATTTATAAACAGTTAAATAAATATTTTATTTAAACAAAACGATCACTAAAGCTAATTAAGAAAGTGCCGTTAGTCAAATTAATACAAATCTAGATTATGTACACAAGGTTTCCAAACATACGAAAGTGCCGTTAGCCAAAACCCCTTTCTCCTTTTTTGCAGTCGCCCTCGTCGGATAATTCGATGCACCGACGGCTGCGAGGTTTCCAAAGAATGCGTTAGTGCCGTTGGCCAAAACCCCTTTCTCCTGTTTTTGCAGTTGTCCTCGTCGGATAATTCGATGCACCGACGGCTGCGAGGTTTCCAAAGAATGCGTAAGTGCCGTTAGCCAAAACCCCTTTCTCCTGTTTTTGCAGTCGCCCTCGTCGGATAAACGAAGCAAGCCAAAACCCCTTTCTCCTGTTTTTGCAGTCGCCCTCGTCGGATAAACGAAGCAAGCCAAAACCCCTTTCTCCTGTTTTTGCAGTCGCCCTCCTCGGATAAACGAAGCATCGAAGGTTGCGAGCAACCGACTATCATAAACGTATTGCCGAGTTCGCCATGCCGGAGCGTTTATGATTTGTTGGGAACCCGATAGACCAACAAATTGTTGTGTGTACAAGGCAAAGATGCATAAATGTCTATGGGACAAATGCCGCCAAAATGCCAATGTTGCTGCTATTCTTCTTTATTCCTGCATAATCCGATGGCTGCTTAATAAGGTACACAAGTATTGTGAGTTTTTTTTTTATACTTATTCTTCATAATAATGATATACTTCCTATATATTTTACTGCAATGGATTGATATTTCAGGCATAGCATATTTTATTGGAATGGATTTTTACTGCATACTAGTCTTTTTGTTTACTTGACTTTTCTTTGGCTATTCTGTCATTTCTTAACGTTTATGATTTGTTGGGAATCTGGTAGACCAATTGTCAGTGCAAGGCTGTCAGGTTTTCTTGATTTCTTTGAATAAGTGGTTTTTCTAATATTTTATTGTCAAAGCTTGATTTAGAGTTATGTTTAAAAATGACAGCTTTTCTTTTTTAGTTTAGAATATTATTCTATGTGTTCTTCACCACATAAAATGTTTTTTCTTTTTTACAAGTAAATAATTTTGTTTTCTTTCATTGTCATTCTTGATATTATATTGTTTTTCTTCAAGATATCATTTTCATAATGCTTGCAAACTTAAACATCATGAATGTTCTATTATGAAACATTGTTTTATATTATGTTTTAGTTTGTTAATTTAAATTGGTGACATATTCTTCATTATTGGCTTTGTCTTTCTTTTTTTTTTTGTCATACAAATAATATATTCATATAAAAGTTTTTGGTGAAAAAGAAATGTAGATGACTTTGCTTGTATAGCTTGCATTTGTACCTAAATGAATCAATTTTCACATGTTTAGTATGCATGGTTGTGCAATAGATGTACAAAAATCTCAATAAAAATGATAGGAACAATTGTCAATGTATAGATATTATTAAAAAATTCATGTATAATAATCAATGAAATTAGTTGTAAATGATTAAATGCAATGGTTTGGTTAATAATTTGTTTGCTCAAGTATAGTATATGTGTAAGCTTGAGGCTAGTTGTTGAGATATTGGCTAGGTTAGATATAGATTTTCTTTATCTTTGTTTTTCTATATCCCCTCATCTTTTTTGTTTTTATTCTTTTTTTAGTAGTTACTCTTCTTATTTTTTTTAATGTCTTATTTTTCTTCCAAATCCTTATCTTAATTCTCTTTCAATGTATCATTTGATACATTCTTCTTGGATAAATTCTTCATTGTTTGGATATTATTAAAAAATTAATGTATAATAATCAATAAAATTAGTTTACATTTAAATATACCAAAATCCAATAAAAAATGTAAAGCAATTTTCAACTTAGTGAGTTTGAGTTCACATTTAGCAAAATTTGATAATTAGACAAACTTCAAAAGTCATTCCAACAATATATATTGTTAGCTTGGCTAACAATTTGTTTGCTCAAGTATAATATATGTGTAAATTTAAGACTAGTCATAAACATATTTGCTTAGTTAAGTACAAGTTTTCTTTATCCTTCTCCTTCTATATCCCTTTATTCTCTTTGTTTTTACTCTTCTTTTAGTAACTACTCTTTCTAAATTTTCTTTAATGTCTTATTTTTTTGTGAATCTTCATCTTAATTCTCTTTCAATATCTTCTCATATGCCTTCTTTTTTAATAATATGTTGCCCATCTTTTATAGCTACTTATATACATTATCCTTATTTTATTGCTTTTCATTTGATACATCCTTCTCCTTTGATACATTCTTCTTTTTGAAAACTCTTGTATACTCTAATATCCACTCCTTCAATACCTTCTATTTCTTCTTCTCCTTTTATTTCATTACATTGTTTGATACGTACTTCAATTTATCCTTCTTTGATACATTCTCTTCTTCTTGCTCCTTGGATGACTCATTTTGCTCTTATATATTCTCCTTCTTTCTTTTTTGACAAATTTTCATCGTTCTCCTTTGGAATCTTCTTCTTGTTCTAAATCGATAATCCCTCATTTTTTCAATGCCACCTCTACTTCTCTTAATAACTCCTTTTTGATATTATCTCCTCCGATATTCTCTCAATCCCCTCGTTTTTACTCATTTAGTTGTTGCTTCTCTTCCAACTTCTCCTTTAATGTGCTCACCTTCTTTGAATCATTATCTTTATACTTCTTCAATGCTTTCTTCTATGCCGCATTTGGTAACACTTGGTTCAATTTTCACAACTACTCCATCAACACATTTTCCTTATTTCCTAATTCTTTATTCAATGGGCACTTCTCCTTTGATACATCATTTTCCTTCAAAACTCTCTTATGTTTCGATAAAACTCCTTTGATAACTTCTACTTTAATTTCATCTCATATGTCGATATTACAAATTTACTCTTTTGAAACCCACTCTTTTTATTTCTTCTAGGATGACTATTTTTTGTTCTCTTCTTTCTGTTTTTCTTTTTTTGACACCTTATCCTCCTTGTCCTCATGTGAATTCATATTTTATTCAATACTTCTTTCTTTTTCATCGATAATACTTTTACTTCCTTTGAAACTCCTTTAATTATTCCTATTTTGATAAAATATTATTTATTTTGTGTATCTCTTCATCCTCTTTCTACTCTTTTTTTAAAAGTTATTTGTCTTCCTACTTCTCTTTAATGTTATCTCCTCTTTATCCTCCCTACTCTTACTCCTACTAACTACTACTACTCTACTTCCACTGTTCTCCTCCTCTTTTCGCCTCATCCTCCCTCCTCCTTCCTCCTCATCTTTCATCTCCTCCTTCCTCCACCTCGTATCTCCTCTTCCCTCCTCCTCTCTCGTCCTCCACGTCCTTCTCCTTTCTCCTTCTTTCCCTCCTCTCTCCTCCTGCTCTGCCCTTCTCCTTCTCTTCCTCCCTTTTCCTCCTATTCTTTCTCGCCCTCTTCCTCCTCCTTCTTCCTTCTTGTCCTCCATTTTTCTTCTACTCTTCCTACTTCTTTCTCCTCCTCCTCTTTCTCTCTATTCCACTACCTCCTTTCCCTTCTTCCTCTTCCTCTTCCTTCTCCTCCTTGCTCCTCTTACTCCTCACTTCTTCAACCCATCCTCATCTCTCCTCCTCCTCCTCTGCCCTTCTCCTTCTCTTCTTCCCTTTTCCTCCTATTCTTTCTCGCCTTCCTCCTCCTCCCTCTTCCTTCTTGTCCTCCTTTTTTCTTCTACTCTTCCTACTTCTCTCCTCCTCTTCCTCTCTATTCCTCTACCTCCTTCCCCCTGTTCCTCTTCCTTCTCCTCCTTCCTCTTTTTTCTCCTCCTCACTTCTCCAACCCATCATCATCTCTCCTCTTCTCTCCTTCCTCCTCTTCTATCCTCCTCCAACTTCTCCTTTTCCTCTTCCTTTTTCCTCCTCTCTCATCCTTCTCCTCTTCTTTCCCTTTTCTACTCTTCCCTCTCCTCTTTCCTCTTTTACCCTACTCTTCCTTCACCTCCTCCTCTTCCCACTTTTTCCTCCCTCTTCCTCTACCTCCTCCTCCATCCTCCTCTTCTCTCACTGACAATTCCTCCTCCCTCCTCCCTCGTCCTCCCTCGTCCTCCTCCTTCTCCTCCTCTTACTTCTCTCCCCTCCACCTACACTTCCTCTTCCCTCCTCCTCATCCTCCTCTTCCTCCTCCTTCATCTTCCATCTCCTCCACCTGCACTTCCTCCTTCCTCCTCCTCTACTTCTCTTCTATGATTATAATGTGCACTCCTCCTTATGATTATTAAACTTAAATTAACATTTTATATTTTTCTTTTTATCACATTACCATCATACTATGCTTTATTCTTAATGTAATGCATATTTCATATATTTCATCACAAAAATCGTATGTTAAATATGTCATATTATATATTGTATATAAGATTTGATTATGGATAATCCATTCATATTTTATTTTATCTTTTTCTTCTATGTTTCTCATCCTAATATACTAGTTTCACCATATAATAGATACAATTTAATATAATATAATTTATTCAAATAGGCAATACTTTACTTTGGCATTTCTTAACAATCGAATGAACAGCAAAGGGGATTTAAGAAAAATTATTAAACAATAATTATAAATATTTTGACTTTGTAAAATTATTAAAAATGCTAAATATAATTAAAAATTGTGGGTATATGGCTCCGTTGTGTAGTTGCATTTTTTTATTGATCAACCATGTGTGACATTATGCTTAGCCACACACATCTCGTCTAGTAGTTTACTTGATGCTTAATGTAGTCTACGCACAATCATTTGTAACAATGCTATCACTTGGATTGAAGAGTGTATCTCTTTGCTTTTGTAATAAATATTTTATTGAATTGAATGTTTTTTAATATTATTTAAGATTTTGATGAAATTTCATCTTTTTGTAATTGCATGTTGAATGATAGCTTAGGTTGGACAATTATAGAGATAATTTTCTGTTTGAAATAAACTAGTAAGTTTAAAGATATATAATTGTATTACTTAAGTTTATTGAACAGGATAATTTTTTTAATATGAATATGTAAATAAAGTATTTCTTGTTTGACACAATTATTAATTCTTTAGACGTCAATCATCAAACATCTATACTACGATTGTGCTTTGCGCTGCTTTGAATCTTTTTGTTTTCAAGGCCAATGATGTTGATTATCTATATTTTATTTGGGAGTATGTGAGCCAGGTAATTTTAGTTTTTTTATTTTATAGAAAATTCATAAAGTTAAGTTTTATATATATGCAAGAGCTCTTATCAAAAGAATTAATTTTTTTATTTTTATTGATTCATAATTATTTTTACAACATGCTGCATGTTTTAGTTAATATTAAATAAATAATAACATTAATTATGTTGCTAACAAGAAAAAAATAGTGATAACAAAATGATTAATATTTAACAATTAAAATTTAAGTTGATCATTACATATGAAGTTATATTTTTGTTTCACATAAAATATATTAATAACAAAATAGTTAAACATTAGCATACTGTATTTGAAATTAAATAAAGTTTGGAATCATTTAAGTTAGTAAACAAAAGAAACATAATAATTTTAAACCTATAATTTTATACATTGAACTTTACTTATTACTTATGACTTTAAAATTTTAATTTTAAAATTTCTTTATTAATAATATATTAATTAATATAATAACATATTATTAATAAAAAAAACTAATATAATTAATTAATTATATTTTATATTTAATTTCTAAATAGGTTGTCACTAATTAGATTTTTATTTTTTTTAATTTTAATTATTAATTCAAGATTTAATCTTTATGTTTATCCACATAATCTCTTTTGTTAAGTCTTGTAATTTTTAAAACAATAAGATATATATATTACATTTGATTATAATAAATATGATATTTTTGTAAATAACTTATGTAAGCAATTTAAAAAAATAATATAAAAAAATACTATCATATCTACGAATAAGGATGACCAATTAGAGTATTCTATGGACAAATATTAAAGGCAAGTTTAAACAAAAAAGTTTTTTTCCTTGGAAATATATTGTAAACGTTTTTTGATATGATAAAATAATTTAATAAATATTATTAATAATATTTAAATTTAAAAAAGTATAACTAAAATTATTTAAAATTTAAAATTATATAAAAAAACTTTGTATTTGAATTCTATTACATATATTAAAAAATATAAAAATTTTTGTACAAGTTATTCTTTTTATAAATTTCTTAAATATGTTTTATAAATTTAAAATCTAAATTCAAACTTGACTTGTATTTCAAATATTTCATTGAAACAATTAAGCGATGGTATTAAACATTTAATAATCTATTATTATAATTTGAAACTATCAATTTATGCATATTTTTATCATAATCAAATAGTTTGATAAAAATAGATCGTGACAATTATAAACATGTATTAAAAGAAAAATTAAAAATTAAAAATTAAATAGTTAAATCTATTGATAAAAATGTTATTACAGAATTTAAATTTGTAATGTTATAAATATATATATATATATTTAGAAATATATGTATCTATGTATATCTATATATATATTTTTATTTATTTATGTATATACTTATATATAGTTATTTCTGTATATATATACTGATACACACAGTGCACATCTACATATATACTTACGTATATACATATATATATTTATATATTTATTTATGGATATATATATATATATATATATATATGTATATTTAAATATATATCTTTACACATATATAAATATATATATACCTATATATACTCATATATATACATATCTAGATAAATTTATATATATATATTTAAATATATAGTTATATATACATACATATGCATATAAAATTATTTATATATGTATATATATTGATACATACAATGTACATCTATATATATATCTATACTTAAATATATATATACTTATATATATATATGTACAAATATATGAACACATATGTACTTAAGTATATCTATATATATTTTTATTTATTTATGTATATAGTTGTATATATATATATATATATATATCTATAAATTTTTATATATATATATATATACATACATAAATATATATTTATATACATATATAATCATATATATACTTATATATATACATATCTAAATATATATATATATATATTGATACATAATACACATATATATATATATATACTTATATACATATATATATTGATACATACAATGTACATCTATATATATCTACTTAAATATATATACTTATATATATATATATATGTACAAATATATGAACACATATGTACCTAAGTATATCTATATATATTTTTATTTATTTATGTATATAGTTGTATATATATATGCATATATATTTATATATATATACATACATAAATATATATTTATATACATATATAATCATATATATACTTATATATATATTGATACATCATACACATATATATATATATATATACTTATATACTTATATATATTGATACATACAATGTACATCTATATATATCTACTTAAATATATATACTTATATATATATATATATATGTACAAATATATGAACACATATGTACTTAAGTATATCTATATATATTTTTATTTATTTATGTATACAGTTGTATATATATGTGCATATATATATTTATATATATATACATATATAATCATATATATACTTATATATATACATATCTATATATATATATATATATATATATATATATATATATATATATTGATATATCATACACATATATATACATTTACACATATATCGACATATATATACCTATACATACTCATATATACATATATATGTATACTCATATTTACAGATCTATATATATATATACATATATATATATGTATTTATGTATAAATTTTTATATATGCACATATATTGATATATATATATATATATATATATATATATATATATATATATATATCTAAATAAAAATATATATTAATCTAAATATATATATATATATATATATATATATATAAATACATATATGTATAGTTATTTATATATATATTTTGATATACACACATATATACATATATATATATATAAACATATATTTATGTATATACTAGTTTATATAACTTTAATTTGATTATATTATATATATATAAATAGGTATTTTTTTATATATGTATATATACATAAATAAATATTTATTTTTTTTATAATAATATTTATATATTTGTAAATGTACAATTACACAGAGTTATATATATATATCATTGAATATACGTATATATATACACACATATATAAATATTTATAGATTTACAAATATAACATAATAAAATTTAAATTTTATATTAACAATTTCATAAATCAAGTTAAGTTTTTAATTTCAAATCTTTTATTTTTATTTTGATATATATTGTTCTACATTTCACGATCATGTTATTTTATCGAACTGTTTAGTTATGTAAAATATTCATAAGTCGAAAGGTAATTCAAATTATTATAATAAATTATTCAATATTTAATAAAATTGTTAAATTCTTTTATTGTAACATTTGATATATAATTCTTTTAAAAATAATTTTTAATAATATGAAATATTCTAAATGTTTTTAGGCACTTTAATTTTAATGACAAATTTAAAGTATTTTGGCACATCAAATCAGATTAAAATTATAATTTTTTTAATAAAAATAATTTGAAAATTTAAATTATTTTAATTATATATTTAATTTTAATATAATAATTAATAATAATTTTTTTAAGTATTTTAATTTATCAAAAAATATTTTGCTATATATTCTTAGGATATGTAAAACTCTTGTTTGTACTTGATCTTGATATTTGTTATTAGAATATTTGAAATGGTCATTCTTATTATTTATAAAAGCAAGTCATCTATAAATTTGTAGTAATTTTGCATGATATAATTTTTAAAATAGTTAATTTCTTTTTAAATAATTCGTAGTCATATATAAATTAGTTAAAAATATTATGTAAATTTATTAGTATAAATCATGACCTAATAAACTTATGGTAGAAACAAGACTTGATGGAAAGATGGGAGCCAACAATCAACATTTAATATTGAATTAACTTTTTAAATAAGAAAATCAAAATCGTTTAATTACAAGATTTTAAATTTTATTTCTTATACTTAATTCTTAATATGAGATATTAAATTAGACAATTAAAAAATCTAAAATAGAATCTTAGGTTAATTTCTTTTTAATAACGTATAATTATAATAGATTATCTTTAAGTTAGTAAACAAAAGTTTTATCACAAATGAGATTAAAGATTTCAAAACCTTTAATCCATTAATTACATTCCATTGTTTTACATTTTTATAAGTATAAGGTGTGCTGTATGATATTGGCTTGTTAACAGTTTTTCTAATAGTCAATAATCTCAATATGGCTTTGAGCTTTGAAATAATGTAATATTTTACTCTATTACTTTCACAAAGTACTGCCTAATTCAGGGAATTAATCGCTTGTGCCTTTGTTTTGATTCATAATTTGAATACTATAAAGAATACCATTGATTCTTTATTAATTACATCCAATAGTTTTACATTTTTATAAGTATAAGTTGTGTTGCATGATGTTGGCTTATCAAAGGTTTCTCTAATAGTCAATAATCTTAATATGGCTTAGAGCTTTGAAACAATGTAATATTTTACGCTATTACCTTCACAAAGTATTGTCTAATTCAGGGAATTAATCGCTTGTGACTTTGCTTTGATTCATAATTTGAATACTACAAAGAATACCATTGATTCTTCATCTTCATTTGTTAAGCTTCTTAATAGAGACATTATATTTTGTTGCTCTTTGAATTCTTTTTATTGATATTATTGATGCTTTATAGATTGTAAATTTTGCATCTAATGCTTAATAAAATAAAGAAGATTGTCACTCTTCAAACAGTGCAACCCTATCGAAAACTTCTTTTTCTTAAACTCATTTGAGTTTTCTTTTAAATTGGAATATTAATAAGTTAGTCAAATTTTGATCTTTGTTTTTATCTGGTATCTAATGTTTGTTTATTTTGATATGGTTTTTTTATTAAGAATATATAGAAATTGATAGAAGTTATATTGTGTATGTTTTTATATGTTTTATACTTATTTTCATGCTAAGAGCATCCATTGGCTATATTAATGTAGTTTCTTTTATATGAATTTAGTCATTATGCTCAATCAAAAAAAGTAAAACTTGTGTTTATATAGGCATCCTATAGAACAATAATAGATAATTTAGTTAATCAATTTAAAAGAATCTGTTTCATATTTTTGTTTGATCATCTTGTAATTATTTTTGTTTTACCATTAAAAGTTTGGTAAATATTTAAGATATAATGTTTATTATTTGTTATAATATTTTTGCAATAAATATTTTGTTTTGTCCTTTAATTCCTCTTCAAATTCCTCCAATTTCTCCTCCAATTCCTCCTCCAATTCTTCCTTCAATTCCTTCTCCAATTCCTTCTCTAATTCCTCATCCAATTCCTCTAATTACTCCAATTCCTCCTCTAATTCATCTAATTCCTCAAATTCCTCCACTACCTCCAATTACTCCAATACCTCAAATTCCTTAAATTCCTCCAATTAATCTAATTCCTCTAATTCTTGCTTCTCTTCTAATTCCACCTCCTCCAATTCCGCCTCTTCTAATTTCTCCTCCTCAAATTCTTCCTCCAATTCCTCAAATTCCTCCAATTCTACCTCCAATTCCAATTCCTCCACCTCTTACTCCAATTCCTCCTCCAATTCATCCAGTTCCTTCTCCTCTAACTCCAATTCTTCCAATTCCTAAAATTCCTCAATTTCCTCCAATTCTTCTTCCTCCTCCTCCTCTTCTAATTCCTCTAATTATATCTCCTCCTCCAATTTCTCCTCCAATTCATTCAATTCCTCTTCAAATTCTTCCAATTCTTCTTCTAATTCCTCTTCCTCTGACTCTTGACTCCTCTAACTTTGACTCCTCTAACTCTAACTCTTCTGACTCTGACTCCGACTCCTCTGACTTCTCCAATTCCTCCTCTAATTCCTCCAATTACTTCTCCTCTAATTCTTCCTCCTCCTCCAATTCTGCATCCTCCAATACCTTTAATTCCTCCTCGAATTCCTCGTCCAATTCCTTTTCCAATTCTCCCAATTCCTCCAATTACTCCAATTCCTCCTCCAACTTCTCAAATGCTTCCTCCTCTACCTGCAATTGCTCTAATTCTTTCAATTTTTCCAAATCCTCAAATTCCTCTAATTCCTCCTCCTCTTCCTCTTCCAATTCCTCCTCTAATTCCTCTCCTCTAATTCCTTATTCTCAAATTCCTCCAATTTCTCCTCCAATTCCTCTGATTCCTCCAATTCCTCGTCCAATTCATCCAATTCCTCCAATTCTTAGTCCAATTCCTCTATTACCACCAATTACTCCAATTCCTCCAATTCCTCAAATTCCTCCAATTTCTTTAATTTCTCCAATTCCTGCTCCTCTAATTCCTTTTCTAATTCCTCCTCAAATTCTGCCTCCTCCAATTCTTCCTCCTCCAATTACTTCAATTCCTCCTCAATTATCTCTAATTTCACCTCCAATTCCTCTTTTAATTCCTCCTCTAATTCCAATTCTTCCTTCTCTAAATCTGACTCCTCTAACTACTCCTTTTCCTCCTCCTCCTCTTACTCCAATTCCTCCTCTACCTCTAATTTCACAAATTTCTCAAATTCCTCCAATTCCTCCTCTAATTCCTCTAATTTCGTCTCCTCCTCCAATTTCTCCTCCAATTCCTTCAATTTCTTCTCCAATTCCTCAAATTCTTTTTTCAATTCCTCCTTCTCTGACACTAACTCCTTTGACTCTAACTCTGACTCTTCTGACTCCGACTCTGACTCTGACTTCTCTGATTCCTCTTATGACTTCTCTGACTCCTCTAATTCTTCTTCCTCTAGTTCTTCCAATTCCTTCTCCTCTAATTATTCCTCCTTCAATTCTGATCCTCCAATACCTCCAATTCCTTCAATTCCTCCTCGAATTCCTCGTGCAAATCCTTCAATTCCTCTAATTACTCCAATTTCTCCTCCAATTTCAAAAATTCCTCCTCCTCTACCTCCAATTGCTCCAATTCTTTCAATTCCTCCAATTTCTCAAATTCCATTAATTTCTCCTCCTCTTCCTCCAATTTCTCCAATTCTACCTCCTCCTCTAATTCCTCCTCTTCTTCTAATTCCTTCTCCTCTAATTCCTCCTTCAATTTCTCCTTAATCCCTCCTCCAATTCCTCTAATTCTTCCAATTCCTCCTCCAATTCATCCATTCATAGTCCAATTCCTCCTCCACTAACTCTAATTACTCTAATTCCTTCAATTTCTTAAATTCCTCCAATTTCTCTAATTCTTTCAATTCCTCCTCCTTAAATTCTTTCTCCAATTCCTCCTCCAATTTTGCCTCCTCCAATTTCTCCTCCTCCAATTCCTTCAATTCTACCTCCAATTCCTCTTTTAATTCCTCTAATTCTAATTCCTCCTCTTCCTCTAACTCTGACTCCTCCTCCTCTTCCTCCTCTTACTCCAATTCCTTCTCCAATTCATCCAATTCTTCCAATTTTTCCTGTCTCCAATTCCTCCAATTCTTCCAATTCCTCAAATTCTCCCAAATTCGTTCTCCTCCTCTAATTCCTCCAATTCTGTCTCCTACTTCAATTTCTCTGCCAATTCCTCCTCTAATTCCTTCAATTCCTCCTCTAATTTCTTCTCATATTCTTCTAATTCCTTCTTCAATTTCAATTCCTCCTCTTCCTCTTTTAGCTCTGACTCCTCTACCTTTGACTCTGACTCTTCTGACTCTGACTCCGACTACTCTAACTCCTCCTATGACTCCTCCAATTTCTCCTCCTCTAATTCCTCCAATTCCTTCTCCTCTAATTCTTCCTCTTCCTCTAATTCTGCATCCTCCAATACCTTCAATTCCTTTTCGAATTCCTCGTCCAACTCCTCCTATTCCTCTAATTCCTCCTCTAATTCCTTCTCTAATTCCTTCTCTAATTCCTCCAATTCCTCCTCCAATTTCTCCTCCAATTCCTTCTCCAATTCTTCCAATTCCTCTAATTCCTCCAATTCCTCCAATTCATCCAATTCCTCTAATTCTTCAAATTCCTTCAATTCTTAGTCCAATTCCTCCTCCACTACTTCCAATTACTCCAATTCCTCTAATTCTTAAAATTCCTCGAATTTCTCCAATTCCACCTCCTCCTCTAATTCATTCTCTAATTCCTCCTCCTCCACCTCCAATCTCTCCTCCAATTTCTCCTCCAATTCCACCTCTAATTCCTCTTCTAATTTCTCTTCCAATTCCAATTCCTCCTCCTCTTCCTCTAACTCTGACCCCTCTAACTCTGACCCCTCTAACTCTGACTCCTCTTCCTCCTTTCCCTCCTCCTACTCCAATTATTCCTCTAGTTCATCCAATTCTCCCAATTCCTCCTCTACCTCCAATTTCTCAAATTCCTCCAATTTCTTCCTCCTCTAATTCCTCCTCCAATTTTGTCTTTTCCAATTTCTCCTTCAATTCTTCCTCTAATTCTTTCAATTCCTCTAATTTCTTCTCCTATTACTTTTCTAATTCCTCCTTCAATTTCAATTCCTTTTACTCCTCCTTTAGCTCTGACTCCGCTGACTCTAACTCTATCTCTTCTGACTCTGACTCCGTTGACTCTAACTCTATCTCTTCTGACTCTGACTCCGACTCCTCTGACTCCTATAACTCCTTTGACTCCACCTCTAATTCCTTCAATTTATTCTCCTTTAATTTTTCCTCTTCCTCCAATTTTGCATCCTCCAATTCCTTCAATTCCTCCTCGAATTCCTCCTCCAATTCCTCAAATTCCTCCTCTTCCTCCAATTCCTCCAATTCCTCCAATTCCTCAAATTTCTCCAATTCCTCCTTTTCCTACTCCAATTCTTCCAATTTTGATTCTTCCACCTTCAATTCCTCAAATTCCTCCTCAAATTTCTTCTCTAATTCCTCCAATTCCTTCAATTCCTTCTCCAATTCCACTTCCAATTCCTCCTCTAATTCCTTCTCCAATTCCACCTCCTCCAATTCAGCCTTCTCCAATTCCTCCTCCAATTCCTTTAATTCCTCCAATTCTATCTCTAATTCATCCTCTACTACTTCTAATTACTCTAATTCCTCCAATTCCTCAAATTTCTTAAATTCCTCCAATTTTTTTAATTCCTTCAATTCCTCCTCTAATTCCTTCTCCAATTCTTCCTCCTCCAATTCCGTCTCCTCCAATTTCTCCTCCTCTAATTCCTTTTCCAATTCCTTATATTTCTTCTCCAATTCCACCTCCAAATCCTCTTCTAATTCCTCTTCCTCTAATTCCAAATCCTCTTCCTTTAACTCTGACTCCTCTTCTGACTCCTCTTCCTCCTCCTCCTCCTACTCTAATTCCTCCTCTAATTCTTCCAATTTCTTCAATTCCTCCTCTACCTCCAATTTTTCCAATTCCTCCAATTCTTCCTCCTCTAATTCCTCCAATTTCGTCTCCTCCAATTCTGTCTCCTCCAGTTCCTTCAATTCTTCCTCGAATTCCTCTTCCAATTCCTCTAATTTTAATTCCTCGTCTGGCTCTGACTCCTCTGACTCTAACTCTGACTCTTCTGACTCTAACTTCGACTCCTCTTCTGACTCCTACTCTAATTCCTCCTCCAATTCCTTAAATTCCTCTTGTACCTCCAATTGCTCCAATTCTTTCAATTCCGCCAATTCCTCAAATTCCTCCAATTCCTGCTCCAACTATTTCGCCTCCTCCAATTCCTCATCTAATTCCTCCAATTACTCCTCTTCTAATTCCTTCTCCTCTAATTTCTCCAATTTCTTATCCAATTCCTTCCCCAATTCATCCAATTCCTCCAATTTCTAGTCCAATTTCTCCTCAAATTCTTCCACTACCTCCAATTACTCCAATTTCTTTAATTCCTCCAATTCTTTTTCTTCCTCTAATTCCTTCTCCAATTCATCCTCCAATTCTGCCTCCTCCTCCAATTTCTCCTCTTCTAATTTCTCCTCCAATTCCACCTCTAATTACTCTTCTAATTCCTCCAATTCCAATTCCTCCTCCTCCTCATCTAACTCTGACTCCTCTGACTCTGGCTCCTCCTCTAATTCTTACTCTAATTCCTCCAATTCCTCTTCTACCTTCAAATCCTCTAATTCTTCAAATTCCTCCAATTCCTCCAATTTCGTCCCCTCCTCTAAATTCTCCTTAAATTCCTCCAATTCCTTCAATTCCTCTAATTCCTCCTCCAATTTCAATACCTCCTCCTCCTTTAACTGTAACTCCTCTGACTCTTCTGACTCTGACTCTGACTCTGATTCCTCCTCTGACTCCTCCTATGACTCCTCTGACTTCTCCAACTCCTCTTCCTCTAATTCCTTCAATTCCTTCTCCGATTCTTTCTCCAATTTCGCATCCTCTAATACCTCCTATTCCTTCTTCAATTCCTCCTCGAATTTCTCGTCGAATTCCTCGTCCAATTCCTTGTCCAATTCCTCAAATTCCTCCTTTACCTCCAATTGCTTCAATTCTTTCAATTCCTCCAATTCTTCAAATTTCTCCAATTCCTCCTCTTCCTCCAATTCTTCCTCCAATTCCGCATCCTCCTTAATTTCTCCTCTAATTCCTCCTTCTCCAATTCCTCTTCCTCCTTTAATTCCTTCTCTACTTCCTCTAATTTCTCTTTCAATTCCTCCTCCAATTCCTTCTCCAATTCCCCCAATTCCTCTAATTCCTAGTCCAATTCCTCCTCCACTACCTCCAACTACTCCAATTCTTCAAATTCCTCAAATTCCTCCAATTTCTCTAATTCCTCCCATTCTTCCTCCTTTAATTCCTACTCCAATTTCTCTTCTAATTCTACTTATTCTAATTTTTCCTCCTCCAATTCCTTCAATTCCTTCTCCAATTCCACCTCCAATTTCTTTTCAAATTCTTCCTCTAATTCCAATTCCTCTTCTAACTCTGATTCTTTTGACTCTTGACTCTTCCTTTGACTCCACTTCTTCCTTCTCCTTTAAATTTGGCTATAACTCAGACTCCTTCTTTGACTTCTCCTCCTACTCCATTTCCTCTTCCAGTTCATCCAATTCCTTCAATTCCTCTATCTCCAATTCCTCAAATTTCTCAAGTTCCTCCTCCAATTTCTCCACAAATTCCTCCAATTAGCTTAATTCCTCGTACAATTTCTCCTCCAATTCCTCTTCCAATTTCTCCTTTAATTTCAATTCCTCTTCCTCCTCTGACACTGACTCCTCTAACTCTTCTGACTTTGACTGCAACTCCTCCTCTGACTCCTCCTATGACTCCTCCTCTTTTAATTCCTCCAATTTCTTCTCCTCTTCCAATTCATCCTCCTCCAATTTCGCATCCTCCAATACCTCCAATTCCTTCAATTCCTTCTCGAATTTCTCGTCTAATTCCTCCAATTATTCCAATTCCTCCTCCTTTACCTCCAATGGCTCCAATTCTTTCAATTCCTCCAATTCCTCAAATACTTTCAATTCCTCCTCCTATTCCTCCTCCAATTTTGCCTTCTCTTCTTCCAATTCCTTTAATTCATCCTCCTCCAATTTCTCATCCTCTAATTCTTTCTCCTCTAATTCATTCTCCAATTCTTCCAATTCCTCCAAGTCCTCTAATTCATCCAATTCCTAGTCCAATTCCTCTACTACCTCCAATTCTACAAATTTCTTAAATTCTTCCAATTTCTCTAATTCCTCCAATTCTTCTTTCTCTAATTCCTTCTCAAATTCCTCCTCCAATTCTGCCTCCTCCAATTTCTCTTCCTCTAATTCCTCCTCCAATTCCTTCAATTCCTCCAATTCCTCTTCAAATTCCTCGTCTAATTCTAATTCCTCCTCTAATTCTGACTCCTCTGACTTTGACTCTTCCTCTGACTCCTCTTCCTCCTCTAAATCTGACTACTCTGACTCATACTCCTCCTTTGACTACTCCTCCTACTTTACTTCCTCCTCCAATTCATCCAATTCCTCCAATCCCTCCTCTACTTTCAATTTCCTTTAATTCCTCCAATTCCTCCTCCTTTCTAATTCCTCCAATTCCATCCCTAATTTCTCCACCAATTCCTCCTCTAATTTCTCCAATTTCTCATCCATTTTCTCCTCCAATTTCTCTTCCAATTTAAATTCCTCCTTCTTTGATTCTGACTCTTATGACTTTAACTCTGACTTTGACTCTAACACCTCCTCTGACTCCTCTAACTCCTCCAATTCCTCTTCCAATTCTTCCTCCTCCTAATCTAATTCCTCCAATTCCTTCTCTAATTCTTCCTCCTATTCGGGATTTTCTAATACCTCCAATTCCTTCAATTCCTCCTCGAATTCTTCGTCTAATTTCTCGTCCAATTCTTCCAATTCCTCCAATTACTCTAGTTCCTTCTACAATTCCTTAAATTCCTCCTCTACCTCCAATTGTTCCAATTTTTTCAATTCCTCAAATCTCTCCAATTCCGTCGTCTCCTCCTTCAATTCCCCCTCTAATTCCTCCTCCTATTCCTCCTCTTCCTGTAATTCCTTCTCCTCTAATTCCTCTATTCCTTTAATTCCTCCTCCAATTCTTTTTCCAATTCCTCCAATTCCTCAAATTCCTCTAATTACTCCAATTCCTCTTCCAATTCCTTAAATTCCTCCTCCTCTACCTCCAATTGCTCCAATTTTTTCAATTCCTCCAATTTCTCAAATTCCTCCAATTTCTCCTTCTCTTCCTCTTCCAATTTTGCTTCCTCTTTCTCCAATTCCTCCTCTAATTCCTCCTTCAAATCCTCCTCTAATTCCTTCTCTTCTAATTCCTCTAATTCCTCCTCCAATTTCTCATCCAATTCCTTCTCAAATTTTTCTCCAATTCCTCTAATTCTTCCAATTCTTACTCCAATTCATTCAATTCCTCCAATACCTCTAATTACTCCAATTTCTCAAATTTCTCCATTTTCTCTAATTTCTCCAATTCCTCCTCTTCCTTCTCTAATTCTTCCTCCTCCAATTCTGCCTCCTCCAATTTCTCCTCATTCTCTAATTTCTCCTCCAATTCCTTTAATTCCTTCTTCAATTCTACCTCCAATTCCTCTTCTAATTCCTTATCTAATTCTAATTCATAGTCCTCTTCTAACTCTAACTCCTCTGACTTTGACTCCTCCTCTACCTCCTCCTACTCCAATTCCTCCTCTAATTCATCCAATTCCTCTAATTTCTCCAATTCCTCTAACTCCTCAAATTCCTCTAATTATTCCTCCTCCTTCGCCTCCTCTAATTCCTCAAATTCTGTCTCTTCCAATTTCTCCTCTAATTCCTCCTCTAATTCCTCCTCTAATTCCTCCTCTAATTCCTTCAATTCCTTCTCCAATTCTTCTTCCAATTTCTACTCCAATTTCAATTCCTCCTCCTCCTCTGGCTCTAACTCCTCTGACTCTAACTCCTCTGACTCTAACTCTAATTCTTCTAACTCTGACTCCGACTCCTCCTCTGACTCCTCGTCCTATGACTCCTCTGACTCCAATTCCTTCTTCAATTCTTCTTTCTCCTCCAATTCTACATCCTCTAATACCTCCAATTCTTTCAATTCCTCCTCGAATTCCTCATCCAATTTTTCCAATTCCTCAAATTCGTTCTACAATTTGTCAAATTCCTCCTCTACCTCCAATTGCTCCAATACTTTCAATTCCTTCAATTCCTCAAATTCCTCTAATTTCTTTTTCTCTTCCTCCTTCAATTCCTTCTCCAATTCTGCCTCTTCCTCCAATTCCTCCTCCAATTCCTCCAATTCCTTCTCCAATTCCTTCAATTCCTCCAATTCCTCCAATTCATCCAATTCCTCCAATTTTTAGTCTAATTCTTCTTCCAATTCATCCTCCACTACCTTCAATTACTCCAATTATCCAATTCCTCAAATTCCTTAAGTTCTTTCAATTTTTTTAATTCCTCTAATTCCTCCTTCTCTGATTCCTTCTCCAATTCATCCTCCTCCAATTTTGCCTCCTCCAATTCCTCTTTCAATTCCTTCTCTAATTCCCCCAATTCCATCTCTAATTTCTCTTCTAATTTCTCCTCCTCTAATTCCAATTCCTCCTTTAACTCTGACTCCTCTAACTCTGACTCTGACTTCTCCTCCACTTCCTCCTCCTCCTACTCCACTTCCTCCTCAAATTCATCCAATTCCTCCAATTCTTCAAATTAGTCAAATTCCTCCAATTCCTCTTCTAGCTCCTCCAATTCCATCTCCTCCAATTTCTCTTCCAATTCCTCCTCCAATTCCTTCAATTCCTCTTCCAATTTATCCTCCAATTCATCTTCCAATTCCTCCTCCAATTTCAATTCCTCCTCTGACTCTAACTCTAACTCTTTTGATTCTAACTTTGCCTCCTCTGACTCTTAGGACTTGTCCTCTAACTCCAATTCCCACTCCTTTAATTCCTCCAATTCCTTCTCCTCCAATTCTTCCTCCTCCAATTCCGCATCATTCAATACCTTTAATTCCTTCAATTCCTCTGAATTTCTCGTCCAATTTCTCCAATTACTCAAATTCCTCCTCCAATTTCTTAAATTCCTCCTCCTCCTCTACCTCCAATTGTTCCAATTCTTTCAATTCCTCCAATTTCTCAAATTTCTCTAATTCCTCCTCGTCTTCCTCCTCGTCCTCCTCCAATCTGCCTCCTCTCCCTCCAATTCCTCCTCCTCTAATTCCTCCAATTCCTTTTCCAATTCCTTCTTCAATTCCTTTTCCAATTCTTCTAATTCTTTTAATTCCTCCTCCTATTCATCTAATTCCTTCAATTCCTCATCCAATTCCTCCTCCAATTCATCCTCCATTACCTCCAATTACTTTAATTCTTCCAATTCCTCAAATTTCTTTAATTCTTCTAATTCCACCTCCTCTAATTCCTCCTCCAATTCTGCCTCCTCCTTTAATTTCTTCTCCTTCTCCAATTTCTCCTCTAATTCCTTTAATTCCTCCTCCAATTCCACCTCTAATTCCACCTCCAATTCCTCTTTTAATTCCTCTAATTCCAATTCTTCTTCCTCCTTTAACTCTAACTCCTTTGACTCCTCTTCCTACTCCAATTCCTCATACTTCAATTCCTTCTCCAGTTCATCCAATTCCTCCAATTCCTCATCTTCCTCCTCCTCTAATTCCTCCTCCAATTTCGTCTCTTTCAATTTCTCCTCTTCCAATTCCTCTTCCAATTTCAATTCCTCCTCCTCCTCCTCTGACTCTTTTGACTCTGACTCCGACTCCTCCTCTGACTCCTCCTATGACTCCTCTGACTCCTCCAATTTCTCCTCTAATTACTTCTCCAATTATTCCTCCTCCAATTCTGCATCCTCCAATACCTCCAATTTCTTCAATTCCTCCTCAAATTCCTTATCAATTCCTCTAATTTCTCAAATTCCTCCTGCTCCTCTACCTCCAATTGCTCAAATTCCTCCAATTCCTCCTCTTCCTCCAATTCTGTCTCCTCCTCCAATTCCTTCTCTTATTCCTCTAATTCCTCCAATTCCTTCAATTCATTCTCCATTCCTTATCTTATTCCTTTAATTCCTTCTTCTCTAATTCCTCCAATTCCTTCTCCAATTCCTCCAATTACTTCTCCAATTTTTTCAATTCTTTTAATTTCTCCAATTCCTCTAATTCATCCAATTCCTAGTCCAATTTCTTCTCCAATTCCTCCAATTTCTCAAACTCCTCAAATTCCTCAAATTTCTCTAATTCTTCCTCTAATTCCTTCTTCAATTCCTCCTCTAATTCTTTCAATTTCTCCTCCAATTCCTCTTCTAATTACTCCCCCAATACCTCCAACTCATCCAATTCCTCGTCCAATTCCTCATTCAATTCCTTCTTTAATTCCTCAAATTCCTTCTCAAATTCCTCCAATTCCTTCTCAAATTCTTCCAATTCCTCAAATTCTACCAATTATTCCAATTCCTCAAATTTCTCCTTCTCATCTACCTCCAATTCCTCCAATTCTTCAAATTCCTCCTCTTGCAATTATTTCAATTCCTCCAATTCCAATTCCTCCTCCTCCTCTTCCTTCTATTCCTCCTCCTCCTACTCCTCTTCCTCCTCTTTCTCCTCCTCTAACACTGACTCTGAGTCCTCTCACTCCTCTGACTCTGACTCCTTTGATTCTTCATCTTCATTTGTTAAGCGTCTTAATGAAGTCTCATTATACTTTGTTGCTCTTTGAATTGTTTTTTTTATTGATTTTGTTGATGACTTATAAGTTTTAAATATTACATCTAATGTTTAATAAAATAAAGAATATTGTCACTCTTCAAACAGTGCGACCCTATTGAAGACTTATTTTTTCTAAGCTCATTTGAGCTTTCTTTTAAATTAGAATATTAGCAGGTTAGTCAAATTTTGATCTTTGTTTTTATCTGGTATCTAATGTTTTTTATTTTGATATAGTTTTTTATTGAGAGTATATAGAAACTGATAGAAGTTATATTGTGTATGTCTTTATATATTTTATACTTATTTTCATGCTTAGAGCATCCATTGGCTATATTAATGCATTTTTTTTATATGAATTAAGTCATTGTTTTCAATCAAAAGAAGTAAAATTTATGCTTATATAGGCATCCTATAGAATAATTATAGGTAATTGAGTTAATCAATTTAACAGAATCTGTTTCATATTCTTATTTGATTATCTTGTAATTATTTTTGTTTCATATTAAAAGTTTAATAAAGATTTAAGATATAATGTTTATTATTTATTATATTATTTTTGTAATAAATATTTTGTTCCTCCAATTTCTTCTTCAATTCCTCATATTCTTCCTTTAATTTCTTCTCCAATTCTCCCTACTCCAATTTCTCATCCAATTCCTTCAATTTCTCCAATTCCTCCAATTTCTTCTCCAATTCCTCCTCCAATTCCTCTAATTACTCCAATTCATCCAATTCCTCCTCTTCTACCTCTAATTCCTCAAATTTCTCCTCCTCTAATTCCTCTTCCAATTTTGTCTTTTCCATTTTTTCCTCCATTTCCTCCGCCAAGTCTTCTTCTAATTCCTCATTTAATTTCAATTCCTTCTCCTCCTCCTTTGACTCCTCCTATTCTTTCTCCTCTAATTCCTCCTCCAATTGTATCTCCTTCAATACCTCCAATTCCTCCAATTCCTCCTCCAATTCATTCTTTAATTCCTCCTTCAATTCCTCTAATTATTTTAATTTCTTTTCCAGTTCCTCCTCCAATTCTTCCTTCTCCAGATCCTCCTTCAATTTCTTCAATTCTTTCAATTACTCTAATTCCACCAATTCCTCTAATTCTTCCTCCAATTTCTCTAATTTCTCAAATTCCTCCTTTACCTCCAATTCCTCTAATTCCTTTAATTCCTCAAATTCCGCTAATTCTTTTAATTCCTTCAATTCCTCCTTCTCTTCCTCCTCTGATTCCTTCAATTCCTCCTCTAATTCCTTAACATCCAATTCCTCCAAGAATCAGAGGAGTACTAATATGTTAACAATATTTTGGACATACTGAGTTCTGCTTGAGTTAAAAAGTCAATAAAATAAAAACACAAGTCATTTTTGTCGAAAGAGCATTGCTTTCGAAATTGGGAAACATCTAGCAATTTTGAATGACATGTCAACAAGGTTGAGTGTGGAACACACTCGAGAAAGTTCTTTAACCTCATATTCACCCCATTTCTTAGCATATCACTTAATGAGATGACAAGTGTTGCTTACCTAGCTCACTTAATGCACCAAGTCAAGCCTTTCTTGTCAAAACAATGCGAAAGCCACTCCTGGGGAACAATATCCTCCTCTTTGAGCAATCCTCATATTTATGGATCACTTTTCCTACTTCTCAAATTTCCTATTATGTCACTTAAGGACTCGAGAATGAAGTTTAATGATCTCTTCACTTATATTGTTATACAAATATATAAGTACATGCTCAACTTTTGATAATTGCTTCCAGCTAAACTTCTTATATATTAAATGTATTCAATCATAATCAATCACACAATATAAATTTTATTTCTTAACCAAGTTATATAAAATCATTCTTGAAACTCAATAGAAGTATTATGTCAAACCACATTATAATTCATGTCAAATTTCAAGTACATCTATTCAACCTTACATAAACAAAATAATTGAACTCAAAGCATAGAATGAAATGTGCAAACAATTTATTATTTAAACAAATCAATGATATCAATGAATTTTCATGAACTTGAGTTCTCAGAGCTTTTATAACCTCTTCTTAAGAGGAACATCCTCTAGTCATAGCTTTAGTCCATAACCTTAAAATTTTTAAGTTCTTTCGTCTTTATGGCTCCAAAATCTTTCAATAGTCTTAGTTGTTTAGAAGCCTTTAACTTAGCAATTTCCTTAGCTTGCAAGGACTAACTACTTGGTTGATCAATAGTCTCTTTATATGTATTTTCCAAGAGTAGACCACCAGCCTCAGCTTTAACAATAACAATAGTTATCATTGTAGCGAAGTAATCCATTTTTGAGAGACCTGAGAAATTTGATGAGATCTTATATCATAATATCTCCATATTTTTTTCTTATTAACGATAATGATCGAGTAAGCTTCATACCACGTCTCAAATTTCATTTGTTATTTTATGCAAGTATTTTGGATTTTGTAACATGGTTCAAAATGCCATGAGTTATTTTTCTTTACTTGATTTACAGCATGTTAAACAACTTATAGCCTTATCATTAAGTATTACTACTCATTATGGTGCTTTCTCATTAATAAAATGTTACTTATAAAAAAAATGCACAACAATTGGTGTCTTAAAAATTTTAAAAACACATAAAGATACAATTACATAGTTTTGTATATATGACTTCAATTATATAGAACACGAGATATTTTCAATTAATATGACATAACATATTAAAGGTATCGATATGTTTCATAACTTGTGCAATGTTTGCTTCTATTTAGAAAGATACAATTAGCAATAACTTCACATAACTATGCGTTTGAAGTAGCATGATACCTTGTGAATTTTGTGACAAGAGACCAAGGGCCATGACTTTTGCACTTAGATAATGTTAAGTGAGAAAAGGCTCTCTCATCTTCTTTGATGGACTTGGCTTAAAAAACTAGTTTAAGACATTAGAATTAACAATGAAGACATAGTGATGACCTTCCTTGTGTTTGTTGCATTTTTCATCTTGCTTTTCTGGTATCATTGAAGTTATATATATATATATATATATATATATATATATATATATATATATTTGGCTCTAAACAATGTGGATATAGCTTCTTTGTTTGTTTTTTTGGTGCATTTTATATTACCTTATCTAGGATTGTATGGTGAGGACTAGATTGCATCAGTTGCAGAAAAATAGGACTCATGCCTTTCCAATGACTCCTTGAATTTGAAATGTTCTGTATTATATTTAATTTGATTGAATAAGTGAATTGTTAAGTCATCAGGGGTCAGCTCTAGGGTGTTGTTTTTTGGCAATTCCAAGCTTATGTTCTTTCTTAAATGGATTTTACCTATGTACAAACATGGAGGGTAGTACGGTTTCTTCGTAGAGGTGTACTCTGGTCATGTTTCATAAGGTAAGCTGTACAAATTGTTTGATGTTTTAAGATAAAATCTAAACTTGATGCTTTATGTCTGAGGTTTTTGGACATTTCTTTCAGAGATAGCAAGCTAACAAGGTTGCTAAGGGATTCCTTGGGTGGAAAAACTAAGTCATGTTTCACTTTCTATATGCAACTTCTGCAAAAAAAAAATGAGAGAAAGTGATAACATGTTACTTGACCTTGAAGAAAGACATCAAAGGACAAAGTGGAAAAAGAATACATGATTACAAATCTCCTCCATTCAGGCAAGTAAATTCTTTACATTTTGTTGTTCTTATATTAATGTTGCTGCCTAGAATTTAATACAAGTTTGGAAAGGAAGGTTGATGTAATGACCATCTCTACTTCTATCGATCAATTTTGTAGGCGTGCTCAGTAAAGGTTAGGTTTAAGAAAGTGACCAGTTGAAATATTTGTACAAGTGTTTTCATGTAGCTTAATTCTGTTTATCGAGCCACATTGATTTTAAAGGCTTACTTTTCTGTTTGTGACATTGCAAATTTCAAAGTCGTAATAATTTCTAAGTACCATATGTTTAGCGCAACATTTTAAATGACTTATGAGGCACATTATTATCTTCAAAGAGAACAATTGTTGAAAATGCACATGATCTTCCTTCGATCAGAACTAGAGAATGCGGCTGCTGATATTTCTGGGTTGTTCTTTAAAATAGGTTCGACTTTTGTTTTCAATTATTTGTTGCAATATTTTTCTAATTAAGAACTTCAAAAAACAACAGATCTCATACTTTTTTTGTTTTTCTCATCTGTGGTGAACTTACAGAAAAAAGGATAAAATAGAAAAGAGGAACAGAATTGCTCTCCAGGGACTTCAATTGCAGATTACCCAATAGCTCCATGTTTTAAATAAAATTGTCTCCAACTCTATGGTGCAACAGGAGAATCAGTAGAAGGAAATGGAAGAAGAAATGCAATCATTTGCAAATGCAAAGGCTATAGTAACACTATTTTACGGTTAAAACATAATTTTAACTTTGTTAACTTATGCTGTGGACCTTGTGTGTAGAAAATTAATTTTAAAGCTTTACATATTTGAACCTCAACCATTTTAGTGACTTGATGTTTGTCAGGCTACAAGGTCAAGAAACTGAATGCTTTTTACAACTCTGGGATCACATCACTTGATGGCTTGACAGGAGAATTAGATCAAAGTTCTCGATTGACTTTTGGAAAGTTGTACTCACAAGTGTTAACACGTTTTACTTCTCTTGAGGATGTAAGAATTGCTTTATATTCAAGATATTTATATTCAAATATTGTTTCCTAAAATGATTGATTCCCCTCCATTTTAGTGCTTTAAAGTTGTTGCTCTTGATGCGAACAAGTTGATTTCGAAGCTTCAAAATGACCTTTCAAACCAAGAGTTTAATTTGAATGCATTAGCTCGCTTGCAACATGAGGTTGGTCATTATGATGCCTATGATAGGCATTTATTATGAATTTATTTGTTAACATGAGCTAACATGGAATCATTTAATGTGATAACAGGGGCATCTAAGAACTGTGGAGGCAACACGTTCCATTTCTAAAGTGACCACAAGTTTCTTTCAGACTTTTGATCTTCACGTATCAAATTTGATCAAAATTCTTGAAGAAATACAAACTACATAGTACCAACAACTAGGCGATCTGGAGAGGAAATTTGAGGCGAGCTTGAAGTTTCTCACAACTTGGACATTGTCTTTGCAAAATAATGCTTTCTTCTGTAATACTTCTTATTTCTTGCCATACTTTCAGGAATGTGTTGCAAATGAAGAAAGGCAAGTGCTAGAGAAAGTTGCTGATATGCTGTCAAGTTCAAATGCCAGGAAGAAAAAACTGGTACAAATATATCCTATTTCAATCTCTAAAGTACAACTTTTTGGAAGACATGTCATTTTTGCTTTGCAACATTGGTGTTGTTTTTATAGCTAGTCCATAAACCTAGTTGGAGTTGGTTCAGTGGTTCAATTTAGGGTAACCTATTTATCGCCCAATCTAAGTCTTGTCTTGTATTGGCTAAACCTTAAGGTGGTATAGGCTTATTAATTGATCGATGCTTTGCGGGCCTCGTTTTGACTAAATTTCAGTAGGTTTGTCTAAATCCATTGTTGAAATAGTTCATTCATTCATTCTGATGCAAGCTGGTTTAAATTTTGAGCTTCCAAAATGGTATTATTGTGTTGTTCTTATGATTGATTGTGACAAAAATGCATTTATATAAAAAGATTAGCATTTTTTATTGTGCCGTGCAAATTAATATTGGACGGTTTAAAACGATGGTATGGTTGTTGCAAGAGCATTCTTTTCAGCAAGAATTTTCAGTCTTTAAACCTTCAATCTTTTGGTATTCCACATATTATCCAGCATGGCAGCTGCCAAAATGGGGTCGCTACATTGGAGAAGTGTTCAGGAATCCCTCTTAAACTTGGGGAAAACAAACGTCACATCTGTAGAATCTATCGTTAGGTAAGCAACGTTATTGTATGTTCTCCAACTTGCCTTAGCTTATAAAAGCTGAAGAATGGCTGCATCATTCCTCATTGTAATCAAAACCCAAATTTGGTTCTTGAATGAGTTAGGAATGGAGTGGAAGTTAATCAACTGCTACGGGCTAACTTGTCTTCTGCTGCCACCACTGCGCTGGAGGAAGTTGATGACTGGAACAAGACTCTCCATTCCTCCCTTGACAGTGAGCTTCACTTTCTTCTATCATGCAGCAATTAGTTTGATATTTTGCAGCATTTTATTGTTGAATCTTCATTTCTTCCTGTAAAATCATCAGGTTTTTAAGTCTTGATCAGGATGCATATATGGCCATTGGTTCGTGCATCTCCTCATCAGCCAATGAACTGTGGGACTTAAGATGCAGGCATTATGACATGATTGCTGATATTAAGGTAGTGCTGGGAAATGCTTGGAGGACTATGTGGTAAATATAAACATTTACAGCTAGTGCTCATTTTAGCTGAATATTGCTGATAAATGTAAACTTGCACAGGTAGATGAACCATCTTTTGTGACACCAAGGAAAAGAGCAATCAATTTGCCTAATGCTGATATTAAAGATAGTGCTGGAAAATGCTTGGAGGACTATGTGGTAAATATAAACATTTACAGCTGTAGTGCTCATTTTAGCTGAATATTGCTGATAAATGTAACTTGCACAGGTAGATGAACCATCTTTTGTGACACCAAGGAAAAGAGCAATCAATTTGCCTAATGCTGTATACATGGAAGAGCTGAAGCACCAGTCTTCGACGAGCTACTTGAAGAGTACTGGAAATCCAAGAGTATATATAAGCTCAGTAAATGCAGAGGAAGTGTAGCATACCCGGTCAGCATACAAGTCTAATTTGCAGGCCTTGCGAGATTCTAAAGTTCCTCTAACCACATGAAGTTGAGGAAAAGTTTGAGGTGACTGCTGTGTCAATAACTGTAGAGAATGGAGATTCACAGCATATCACCCAATTCTTGTTCTTTCGGATATTTGGCAAACCAGTAAAAAGAGGAAGGAGAAGAAAAAAGATGTTAAAGACAATATATTTTTTATGAAACCATTGGTGTAAGTTATACAAAAGGCTTTTCCTTTTTGGGCTCATTAAGGGTCAAACATATCATGTTTATGAAAAGATCAATAAATAGAATGATATATTTAGTTCTTTTATGCTTATTAGTATCTAATGTTTGCAATTTTCAAATCTCTCTAGTCTTTTGAAAGCGTGCAGAGTTAACTTAGCTGTAGAAATAATTCCTCAACTTCTTAGAGTTTTGGGTCCTTGTGTTTTCATCTGTTAATAAGTTTGTTGTTGAAGCGATATAATGCAAAACCATTGGAGCTACTAATAGACATGTCTTAGATGAACTGAAATCCCTATGAAAGGTTCAACATGGGAGAAAAAAGCCTTCAATTTTCCTTGAATTCAAGTGTATTTGGGTAAATTGCTATTCATGCGATTGTTTGGTTAAACCGATGAATTTGTGAATTTATCGGAGTGGCTAAAATAATGTAAGTTTAAGGAAAACTTTAAAAATGTAAGGTTTCAAATGTAATGAATTACTAATACATTCAAACATTTATTAAGAATTCAAATGTGAATCCAAAACAATCAAACAACCATCAAACAAGAGTTTTGAAAATAGAACATTAATTGTATAAGCATAAACTAGACTAGAGATATTTATAATGGTGAATATATAAGAAAATAGAAATGTTGAATTTTCATTTCTTCAAATCATCAGGTTCTTTAAATCTTCATCTCATTTTATTAAAGTTTGTTAATAAGAGCTTTATAACTGTCCTTGTATGTTTTATCTTTAGAATTACATGACTCAATCCTGCTTAAACTTCTGAAGCAATTTTAGTTTTTTCTTTATAAAATTGCAGTGTTGGATTTTTTGGTAAAATCTTTTGAAAAAACTATAAATCGCAAATAAAAGCTTGATGCCTTGAAGCGAAAAGTAGATCATAACAAAGATATGGTCAAGAGTGCTCTTTCAAGCGATTACATTATCAAGTCGCATAAGATCTGCTCAACTCTTTGAAAAATATTCTTTAGTTACACCTTTCAATGGCATATAAAAATGTTTGGTGATGACTGTCTTTACTGTTATTAGATATTGTTTGAAAAATCTTCTTGTTTGTATCATTCAATTGCATCTGAAAATACCTGGTGATAACTCTATGCTTGTTTCTTAAACAAAATGTGTTTAACCATTGATGCCATTATTTTGTTTTATTTTTTTCTTTTTATTTGGCTTGAGTTTTTGCCTCCCTTTTCTTTCCAGGGTTGCTGCAAGAATTACAGTTTGGTGAGATTGGATTGATGAAAGTTGGTTGTTAATAAAAAAATATGTAAAACTGGTTTTGAGTAATCGACTCTTAAAAAAATAGATGAATATTGATCTTTGAAGCACATTATTTTTCAGCACACTGGGTAACTTATAAGAATGTTGAAGTAATAATGTAAACTTCAAAATGTAATAAGTTATTTTGTGACGTTTTTGCTCAAGTTGTTTTTGTTAAAATTTTTCTTTTTTTGGTGAAATGCACAGAAATTATTTCCTTATGACATATTTCCTAAAACCCATTTGATTAGGTTTGATTTACTCTAGAAATATTATATTCATGAACTTGTTGTAATTAGTGGAAATGTAATTTTATATAATGTCATCTGATTTATTATATATATTATAGAAATTTGAATTACTTGGTTTTATTAAATCTTATTTTTAACAAATTAATTTTGATGAATGAATGTTGATGATTAGTGGTGATGATTGGTGATCTTGTTAGTATGATTTTAGTTGGCATTCGAATGTTATGGAATTATGATATTTAATGGATAGGAGTGTTAAATGAATTTAGTATCACATTAATTTTAAGAGTTAATTTAATTAAATTATCATATATGAAAATGTATGATTAATTGTTTGAATGGATAAAATTTTGAAAAGATTGTTAGTAAAATATTAAATAAATATTATTAATACTTGTGGGTTGATAAGAAGTTTTTAGATGATGATGTTATAAGAATTAAATGAATACTTTATAAAAATTATTAAATAAATGATATTGTTTTTTTTTTGTCATGTAAAGATTTTTCAAATAGAGATTAAAAATTTTTTAATAATTCATTTAACGTCTTAAGGTGGGTTTGATAGTATGTTATTTCGGTGTACTTTTGGGAGAACATTAGAGTTATTTAGAGAGTATTTTTCGAGGCATTGATGAGTTTTGAGATTAATTTTAATTGTAATTGGATGGATGAAAAAAATTTTAAAAAAAGATAGAAATATTACATACAAGTATTTAAACACTTACAAAGTTGGACTTATAAATGAAAGTAGACCCTTAATTAGAAAGATTTTGTGCTATTCTATAACTTTTATAAAAGATATATTGTATGTGAAAATTATACATTATTATTTCAATTTTTATATGATATGACAACTTGAAATCATGTTTTATTTTTTATTTGGTTTCTCAAAGATGATTTGTGCATTATGCTTTTTCATCTATACACTCGTTTATTTTTAATTTTGTCCTTCGAAGTTGTTTACTTTGTTTTAAAGATTACATATAAGCTTACACACATTAATATAGCTAGGACTTTCATAGATGATAATAAATCTTATGTTAGAAAAATTTAGTTATATTCTATAAATTTTATAAAAGATATGTTGTATGTGAACTTTAGTCATAACATATCATGAAATAAGTTTTCAGGTTAGATTTTAAGTTGTCATAAAACTCATATTGAGCATTTGATTTGTCATTTAAATATCAATTTATTTTAAAAGAAATGATTGTTATTGATTATTTTATTAAAAGTTTTAAAAATATTTATCCATATAACAAAGTCAATATATTTTTTAAAAAAATATAATACTTAGCAATCATAAGAATAGTAATAAATGTGCAACCAGAATGAGCTATAATACAAAAGACATATGTTCAAATAAACATAATAAAAATAAAAAATTTTAATAAACTATCATGATAAGCTCATAAATAGAAAATTTTATTTAAAAAAATCATAAACAGGACTCTACACAATAAAAAGCTAAATAATTAAAGAAAAATCAAAATAATAATTTTTTTTAACACCTTGTTGCTTCTCATAAAAAATATGCACTTATAATTTGATAAATATTTGTTTTAATTTAATAATATTTATTGTTCGTTTTATTCCAAACTATTCCTCATCACAATGAGTCAATTATCTCGAACTAATTTGATGTTTTATAAAAGAGACAAGCAATGCCTTAAGGATAGTGCATTGGGTTAAACAAAAGAACTTTGATTAATTAATTTGAAACTACCTAAATAAATTAAAAATCATATCAAACTACTTGTCTATTTAATCGCTTCTAAATAAATTAAAAATGATATCAAAGTGATAAATTTCTGCTTTTCAAAAATAAATTCATAATCATAGCATGCCTTTGTTGAGTCCTTGTTTTTAATAACTAAACTTACAAACTTTTAACATGTTTCCAAGAATAGAATATATCATTTGGATCTAGATAGCTTTGTTACATCATCATTTCTTTGGATTGGTGTTCTTCACGCTGCATGAGGCAAATCTATCTTTTCTTGGTTGATTTCTCTGCTTCACTTGAGTTGGACTCATAGAAGTCGCTTTTCATTGGCTTTTTTGCCCTTCTTGGTTTTCTTTTCTAGGGGAGAGTACTCAGGGTAGGTATGCTTTTAAGTTCTTGCATTTATGACATTTTACTTCTTTCTACTTTCCTTTTTGTTTGTTTATTTCATTAATTTCTCCTTGTATTCTTTGCACAAAGTATTTTGTAAATTTTATATAAATTACTAAGGCTATTTTCTAGATTGGAGGCATTTATGTTCTTATCTTTGTAAGAAGATTTTTTTTTTTAATCCATGTACACATAATAAAAGGGGCAGAGCTGTTCTTCCTAATCCTATAATATTTATGTATATGTTTCATTTGTCCACAATTGAAACATGAAACACTACATATATAGACATGACATGCCTATTAGATTTATGTAGACATGACATGCCAATGACATTATGCTTGAGAATATTGTTGTAAATGTGAAGGTTTCTGAATTTGAGCATGAGGCAAACATGTAATTTACATGCTTTACGTTTTAGACAATGAAGTTTATGAGCATGTCATTGATGGGCTCTGCAATATAGGGCAAGTCAATATTGTTGTACTTGTTGTAGATGAGGCAATTCAGAAAAGGTTGTTGTGTTGGCTCAGTTGTTTATGACAGGTTGAATAAGAAGTTGCTAGCATTAAATAAAGTTGAAACAGCATACAAGCTATTTCTCAAGGTTAAAGATGCACGAAAGAATGCCAACTTACAGAGGTTCTGGCATGGCCATGGATGGCATTTCTGAGCTATGGTTTCTGCACTCTAAACCTTTTGATTTGAGAGGATGAATTGTCTTTTAAATTAGTAAGTATAGAGAGGGAGAGAGACAGTGGAAATGTCTTTTTTCAAGATATCCAAAATCAAATTCCCACAACTAGACAAAAGGATTATTATACTAAATCATTTTGTCAAGTACATCCTTAAGAGATCTTCAAATCACCTACATTTTAGCCCCAATCAGAAGCAATCCATCTATCATGTATGTTGATCCAAAAACAAAACATTCACTGCAACCCACATGAAACATTATGCATGAGAGCACAAATCATTCTATACAATGAGGTAATCGGAAACTATCACATGTAAAGATAGCACATAAATAAAGCAATAATAAGTACGACTTAAAAATTACCACGGATTGGTCATGTGAAGCACAGGGCAAGTGAGGTCCAAACCAGCTTGAGTACACAGTCAAGACAGGCTTTACCCTATATGATGTATACCATTGCTATGCCAATTACTTGCCATGAAACCATAACACCAAAATGATGGTCACTTACAGCAAATAGATTATAATATTTTTTGAGAAAAAATGATGGTCTCTTATAGATCCAAAATTATGCAATCGAATAAACGATGCTGGGCTCCAATTGTTTAGCTCCATATAATATAACTTGCTTACATCTTGAAAAGTATTGACGTCTGGGGAAAAGCCCTCATCAGGAACAAGAAAGTCATTTGACAATATTTCCATTCTACATAATTCTTGGTTCTAACTATTTTTCCAAGCAAAAATAATAATAAACAAATTTGCAAATGAGTTGTTTCCCATCCATCGTTTTTGACCATCCAACAACTAATCTCCGTCGACCCATTCCAACCAAATCACCACAAACTTTGAGTGAAAGCAGTAACAAACAAATGTATAACATATATTGGTGAACCTTTGCTGCTATGCTTCTCAAGGAGTTAACATCACTTCCATTATCTGATTCAGTTAAAGCCTGAGTGTTAGAACACAGTGAAACATAAAAGGTGTGTTCATGAATGTTGTAAGATTATGTAGTAGATAAACTTAATCAGATGCTTACCTAACAAGCTATACTATTCAACTGGGCCAAACGAATGCAGGTATTCATGTTTTTGGCTCCTTGCTCCTTGATCCATAAAGAGCCGTTATAAGCAACAACAAAAAAGACGAATAGAACCAACGCAGCTTCTGGGTTTCCTTAATCTGCAAGAGATATGTGCAACTGCACGTCAAAAAACATGTTTCTATCTTACAAATTGTGTTCATAGCCAATTCGTGCAGAATTAGCATCAACAGAGGTTAAACTGGCATCATTTCTGCAATAGAAAGAGCAATGCCTGTGATTGAAAGGCCTGGACAACCATAACCCTGAAAACAACACGTCTTTCATCAAACAATGCTCTAATGAATTGGTAAGATTAAGAAAAAGGAAGCCACGAAAGGGTATCTCTGTATTTTTCCCTTTATTGAAGACAAACAATAGCACTTTACAAACACAAAACGGTCAAGGATGAAGATCTTTGAATTCATCCCATTTGGCTTGGGATTAGAATGGCTGAGAAATGCTCAGGTAACCTCAAATCAAATGGTGGCAAAAGTTAAGAGAATAGCATGTTCTTCTTCCTATATATAGCAGAAACAAACAACTTTCTTTTGCTCTTAGGTAAAATAATTCGTTAAATAAAATTACATTTTCCAATAATGATGTAAATAACAAGAATTACAAGGGAAAAAACAAATTAAAGCAGGTCAGGCATAGCTTTTGATGCTTAGATTACATAATTTTATAATGAGTGGATAGGCTTCACGATTGCTCCTTCATGAGCATCAGATCGCAGTGTGTCAAACAAATCAGCGTTTGACATAGCAGGTATTTGGAGAGAAATCTACAAAACCATTATGCCTCGTTATCCAAAAGAGCATTTGGCTAAATCATTATGGGGAACTTTGCATCAAGGAACTCCCTTAACAGTTTAGCTGGCTTCTGACCACCCACAAGCTCCGCTAACCTCTCCACAGGAAGGATTGAGCTCTGCAAGATTCTTACATCCATCCATCAAAGATCGATAAATCGAATCGGTTACACCAGGAAGTCTTCTCAAGAATTCAATCGCAGCAGTATTGTAGTTCTCAGCTCTAAAATAATAAAAATTTACAAAAAAAAGAACAAATTATAAGAATCAACACCTTGAGAATAATGATAGAAAATTAAAATCATCAAACAAATTTCACAAATATATACATAAAGGTGTGTGTGCATGTGTGTGTGTGAGTATACATATATTGAAAATATACTATTCAAAATAATGACAATGTAATTTTATTTAAATATAATAATTTAACTATTTTAAAATTAACCAAAAATATTTATTCAAATTTTATTGAAATATATTAAATTTTCTCACGAGACCTATACATATAGGAAAGTTGATGCATGCATAAGGTGGTGTCTGTATGCCAAGATTGTTCATCATGTCATGACCTTTGAAAGAAAGACATTGCAAAAAGAAGAAGAAAACTAATTAGGATGCCGAAGAAAACTAATTATATAGCACCTATACATTGCCAAAGAAAACTAATTATATTGCCGAAGACATTGCCGAAGATTAATTACTTTTCCCTAATTAGAAAGACATTGCCAAAGAAAACTCCTTATATAGCACCTATACATTGAAAATGACAGCATTACATTGCCGAAGAAGAACTAATTAGGATGCCAATATGAGCAATGAGATAAACTTGCCACGTCAAACAGAGATCTAGAAAACTCCTGCTAATTAACATTCTACAGATCTTAATGTCTGCCATCTGACCCTTAATTATTATACAGTTACTCTTAAGGGCTGTTGACGGACAAATCATTTGCAACCAAGTAAGAGGCACCATGTCACTCAATCAGGTAATGAGATTTGCTACCAGCACAAAGCATTTCAGAGTTAATCCTATAGAGTAGGCTTTCATTCCTCTTGAAATGACACAGATGAAGGAGAGTCATTTTCCTATGCCATTTCAAAGAATAAGTTGTTAGAATGTTGAAGGTTTTAGAACAACCCCATAAGACTGGTTGTCAAGGTTCTCCTGGGTTATAGAATACTCTTTCATTATTCCTGAATTTGAACCATTGAAGACGACCATTCTTATTGAGTTTAATGTAGAACGAACAATAAAAGTGGTCTCCAATGATAGGACGAGGACTCTAAATCAAGTCTTAATTCTTTAAAACATTAAGAATCTTGTCACGTGAAGTATTGAGAAAAATATCATCTAATAATTAAGGAGGTAAACATCTAGATAATGATGAGGCCAATTATTTGTTTGTACGTTTCAAGATTTTGATTGAAACTTGAAACTACACTAGAGAAGGAACTATGAGAATTCCAACAGAAAGAGGTGACACATCGGTGAATACAGTGCCCGCATGTCATCAAGAATATGACCAACTCATTGATGGAATAGTAGCCGTGAAAACGAAGGGTGGAGGAATCGCTTGATCCAAATTGAAACAAGAAATAGTGCTGAATGAGCTTTACCAAAAGCAAAGGTGCTGGTTGCTGGTGCATTAGAAAAATTAGAATGTATTGAAGGTGGCTGATTTCCCAATTGCTGAAAATTTAACTTCAACAATAGCGATGAAAACAAAACCAGATTTCCCAGCAGAATTTGAAAAGATGGAAACAGACTTTTAAACATGGATTCACTCAAGCAAAAGCAGAAAGTGCAAGTGCAGAGCAGACAGTCAGATCTAAAGGAGGAAGTACTGGATTTGCCTTAGTAGTAGGTATGGCCTCCTGAGGACAGAACTTCAAATCGTCACTGCTCTGTGATCATCCAGTTAATAGCAGACAAAGTCACCATGATACCTCAGGTACAAGCAAAATCAGCTCACATAATATAGTGTACAAATCGTCCCAACTAAGGGATGCATGGGTTAATAAGAACTATGGAAAAGCTATAAATTGAAGTTTCCGTAACACTGATAAGAGGATAAAAATCTATATCCCAAGCTTCATCAAGCTAAAAAATCGTCTGATCAGATCATAAAACATGAAAGTTCATTTCCTTCCACATACAAAATGGCTAGCAAACAATCCTTTTGTTACAATTCTCTTTCAAAATAAGCAAATTTACAAATTCAGAGATGTTTACATATCAAAACAAAAATAATGCCTCTTTTTTAAGTAAACCTTAACCACAAACTCATAACAGCCAGCTACAAAAAATAGCATTTGACAACTTTTGTATGAATTGTGCACAAAATAATAACCAAGTACATAAAAGCTACCAGAAGTTTGGTAGTACCTCACATCATTTTCAATGATGCCATCCTCAGAAGGAACACCGACCCTTATAGCCTTAGCCTCATCTGCCTCATCCTGGTTTGATTTCAAAGATACAAATATTTCTGCTGTGGCGTGCACACTGCGAGACCAAACAAGCCGCAACCGAGGAAAAAGTAGGACAAGCAGGGAAAGTTTTGAAATTATGCTTGTCGGTGAGATATCATCGCCAAGGTCATTAGAAGGCTGTAGCAAAGTAGTGCACAGTTAAACTACATGAAAAAAAATCAAGGCACCTTAAACTCATGCTTGCTAATTTACTAAATGCTTTACCATCGATAATATGCTCGAGTATGTTCACTAATATCTTTTCTTTCGAAGTTATACAACAATTGGTTGATTGGTAAATTTGAAAGAATGATAAGACACCAAATGTCTCCATGTACCTGAAAGGAAAAGCTTTTATCTTGGAAAAATTCAATTAGAAGATCGGGAATCTTGTAGTAGCGAACCATTGTTTCCACCTGATGGTAGAGCCGACCTGATGCAAAACTTTGAAACAGATCACTAATGCTCTTTCTTTCAACACAGACCAAAAGGGAAAGTACATAGTTACCAACATCCAAAGTAACAAGTACTACTTTCATGCCCTTTTGGTGCAAAACATTTGGAAGGCTGCTCGTAAACTCTCGCATATCCACAATAACCTAAAATATTGATCACTCAGCAAATAAAAGAAAATACTTGAGTGACAAACAATTTTGTTATGTGCTTCCATTTTGGTTACCCGGATTTCTTTCTCCATGATCATCTTACAACCAAGCTTTTTCGTTGGCAAGTCAAGCGAAATAGCTGGATTTGGCCCAAAAAGTGTAGTGGGTCCAATGCATTGTCCATCTTGTGTTGAAGGAACAATGTTATGAATGAAAATTTTGCAGAATACTTCATCAGAGTTAGGTGATATAGTACCATTAAAAAGAAAAAAATATCAAAAAAATGATCTCCAAAATAAATCATAATCTCCAAAGTACATGATTTTAACAAATAACTTGTAACAAAGTGCCAAAGTCGACAAAATTTCCAATTTATGCACACTAAAACTACAAATTCTATCTAGTAATTTTTTGGCACAATTTTTACTTGAATATATAATGGACTTCAATACAACAAGCTAAAAATTTGATGAAAGAATATTATTAAACGTATAATGTCTAAAAAAAGGAAACTAAACTTATAAAGTATGGGTACAATATAAGGATAAGGATACATTATGATGCAGATATGATGATATAGCTTAATGGAAACAAAATTAAAATCCCACAAATGATGGAATTAATAAATAGGAATTAGAATTAGATTAATTAGTGACAACTTGAATGAAAAACAAATAAAACGTTAGTATATATTACCTAAATATGAGAATTTAACCTCTATATATAACAAAATAGTTTTAACTAAGTATATCATTATTTACTATAAACCCATGTAAATCCACCATCATACGGCGTGAGAAAAAAAATTATGCATCAAATCAGGTCAATCAGCTCAAAATCGAAAGTTGCTTGGCTACTTTTTCACTATTTTTCATTTCATTGGAGAAAGCATCTTCTCAAGAAACACATCCGTCGAAATCGTTTCCTAAAGTGTGCTGTAACAACCAACTTTAATTAATCATGGGATATATCCTTAATTATGAAGTTATTATTGAACGTGAGTCATGCAAATAAGAATCTCCAGAACTAATGTATATTGGTATGTCTTGAAATGTGTGCCAAGATGTCAATAGTTTATTCAAAACTTGAGCATATCATTGTGAGGACTCAACATATGGAATTTGCAAGTTTGTACATTTTTAAAGCCATTTAAATTTCTTATGAATTTTTAAAAACAAAAGAACTATTTTATTAAACCTTTTGTTAATATAAAACTTAAACATAATCCTTCTTCTCATACACATCAATTGCTAGAGGAAGGCCAAAAAAAAAGAGGGGTATGAGAGTTTAAGGAAAGAAGAGAAAGTGGGTCTATGAGAGGGATGTAATCCTTAAGTGTCTTTAGCTCGATCTATGATTGTGGTAAAGCATTTAGTAATTGCAGTGGGATAGAAATTTAAAAAGGAACTCAAATTGCTTTTCGACAAAGGATTTTGTAAAATAAGCTTCTGCTCAAGATTTTCCTTAGTATTCCTAGAAATCATAGGTTGAATAAATTGAAATTTGTTTTGGATTGGTCGTGGATTTGAGTTCAAAATCCCCAGCCCATTTTCCGACCGCATCTCAAGTATTGCATGATTGGGTCAATCGTATAATATGATCAACCTAACCAAACAATACAATGAAGCCAATGGATGGTGCGATGGGTATAAAAACATGGATTAATTGAATTCTTTTAAACTTAGAAAGAAACTCAAATCTCTTTCTAGCAAAATAATTTTATAAAGTAGCTTTTACTCAAAATTTTTCTTACTTAACATACTGCAAAGTCTTATGTTGAATAGAATAAAATTTTTTTAAGATTGGTTGTGGATAGGGTTGAAATCCCAAATCATTTTACAACTATGTCCCAAGTATTACATAATCTGGTTAATCGTGCTATATGATCAGCTCAATTGAACATTACAATAAGGTTAACAAATAATACAATGAGTATAAAGACTTGGACTAATTACATTTTTGAAAAGAATGTATAGTATGGTAATAATCATGAGACCGTACGATCAATTGAATAGTAGACTCGAATTCTTGAAAAATCATACAATATAGGAATATTTATCGGACCATGTGATGGAGAGCACTATTTAACAATTTGTGATGTGTGAAATGAAATCATTTGACAGATATCTAAAGATCATATAGTCTAGATATCACCAAATAATTTGATCAAGACATATTTAGAAATCAAACTATCTGAATATGAAATTGTTAAATTTAGAAAACCGATGATCATACAATCCAACGGAACAATAAAATAGTGTGATTAATTCCAGAGAACACACTAAGCCATGATTAGCCTATCTAACCTAATGTCAGATAAGCTAGTTGCTAATGATCATCTAGTATGATAGAGACGATTTGAACATTTGGATAGTGAATCTCAACAAAATTTATAGATGCTTTTGAGAATTACATGTGATAGCATTTGCAAGTGCTTCTGACATAACAATTATAGTTTTGGGTAATGTAAAAGAATAAGTGTGAAATAAAGTGAATGGACTTTTAACACTTGAGGGCAAGAAAGTCATCCATTATTGATATATAAAATGTAATGAGAATTGTGAAGAAAATAAAAGAAAGAAACAAAGAAAAAGATTAGATAGTTGAAGGAACATCTCAAGTCATCAGATAAGCAAACTAACTATGATGTAAGTAAATTGAGTTTTTTAAGTTCTTTAAATTATTACTATGAAATGCAATATAATGTATCTTACATAACATAAAATCATTAACATTTATTATGATTTATGAGATTTGTACATTATTAGTATGATATATAGATATACATAAACATATGAATATATGTATATATGCTATAAAAGTTAGAACATAAACAAAAAGAATGAAACAAAAAAAAATAAAAAGGAAAAAAATGAAATTCTATTAGGTTTAATGATCTAAACAATCATGAGAAAAAAAAGAAGTAAAAATATATAAAATATTTTTTTGATGACCTTTCTTGTGGTTGTTCGAAATAAGAAAGAAAATCACCTCTGATGTTGTAGAAACTCAAATATGGGCCCATGACATGAAAAAACCCTATTATCATAAGCACAAGATGTTGAGTGATGCAAACGATGGTTCTATGATACATAAGAAATCAAATCTCTCCTATTATCATTAGCAATGACTTTGTGATAGATAATATAATATGAGGTCCCAAGACCAGTATAACGGTCATACGAAAACATTTAAGCCCTAAATAAAGAAAAAAGAAAAAGAATAAGGAAAAACAAACAAAAATGAAACGAACTTGAATAAGAAAGAAATAAAATAAAAGATATAATACAATATGAACATTATGTGATATTAGGACTAAATGATCATTATATACATATATGATCACGACACAAAGGGGCATTCATGTAGTGATTTAGTACCTTCATATCTTCTATAAGTTGTTATGCATTGTTTTATTTATTGTTTTTTTCTTATTTATTAACTACATATTTGTACTTTTATTTCACTTTTATATTTGCAAGTAGTTGTTAACCGGTTAAGCACATCATGCTCATCCCTTAAATTATAGGACAAGATCTATACACTCACAAAGTTAAAGATTCTTAAAGGATATCTTAAGATCCTAAATGAGAAGTTATGTTGTTTTTGCTCTATAGTAATATTTTGTATGTGAGAACTTGTACATTTCAGATAGAGGTTATATCAATGATGTTACTTCAGCTTTTACATTATATGGATCCTTTGAATAGATTGCATTACTTTTTACTTGATTGTTTCATTTGAGATATTATATAGATTAAGATATTTTATTGTCACTCTCACTTGATATTGATCGTCCTCTGGTTTTGCTACATGCTCTATTTTTAACCTGATAATTTGGTGTTTTGAATATTTTATCAAATTTATTTATTCTATGAAGGGCATAACAGACACAATATGTTGAATTCAACTCTTTGGAAGACAATTCCTAAATGAAAAATTCAACAATTCCCTAACTACCTCTAGTTCAATCACCAATTGAGTTGGTGCATTTGTGACGTCGATTTTGCGTCCATCTGACAAACCAAAAACACTTAAGCTATTTTTCTCATATTTCACTAGATTTTCTCTACATCCATCTTAAAAAATATTCTACAAAGGATTGGTATATTTTAATCATTGGTTATGCAATCTTTTTCCATGCGACAACCAAGCACCCTCAATTTTTTGAAGAAACCAAATCCTCTTTCTTTTAGCAGTGGTAGAAAAAAAGGTTGTTGTATAAGGCAAAAATATCTCCATCAATAACTTTTGTTAATCAATGGCAAGCTTAACACCAAACTAAGCAACAAAAGAATCATTTGAGGTTTTGACAATTTCAAACCAATAATTATCTCTTATTAATTTCCAAACTGATAATCATTCAATCCAAATCACAATATATAGGTTGACTAACATTATCTTCCAAGAATTGTAACGATATATTTTATCAATAATCAAAGAGGTGCAAGATGGGTTGCCTAATAGAACAAAGGTGAAACCTAAAGAAAACTCAAAAGCATAAAACACTTGGGAGGCAAATAATTTTATTATAATTTCATGATTAATAAATTCAATGGAGCAAACGACCATATTTTTTTTATCAAATAATAAAAAAAATTTGAAATGTTATAAAGAAAATGTGCTCTAGAGATCATACTTCGATCATCAAATTTAACTCCTCTTACAACTCAAAAAAGTAAATCAAGATTAATCTCCTCATATCTCTCTTATAAAGGCTAACACAAAAATAAGTCGTTGAAATGTGTGTATCCGAATACATGGCAACAACAAGACTTACAAACTATAAATCCCATAAAAAGAGTATTAAGATCACTAAAATAGATGAGTCAAATATATTGGATTATAAGACATGGAGATATGAAATATTCTAATTTAAAATAAAATTCTTTATGTTCCAAATTTGAAATGCAATTTATTATATATAAATAAAATAATCAAAATATCAAATTATTTTGTAAGATGTTTTCGCTCTAGATATAAATTTTAGTATTTAACTTTTAGAAAGACAATAGACAATGCAAAGAAGCAAAATGATATTTCCTATCTATTCGGAGTTAACTCGCTTTTAAAATCTAATAGATTAATTATTTTTTCTACTTTATTTGATTTAAATGTTAAATTTTGGCACAATTAACTAAGACATCAAAGTTTTTCTTATTTGAAACAATTGTATCATCAAAGTTTACTAGAAAAAAATTTCTTTTCATCTCATCATGATTATTGTATTTTGGTAAAACAATCTCGATTATATTACCCTTAACTCTACAAACCATCAAAAATCATTTTCTCTATGGGTTCCATCTAGAGCAATATATCTAATTAGGGGGCATTAATTAGTTATATTTATTGATAATCAACCTCATGTCTATTAAGTATATCTAATAAAAAAAAATTAGAAATAAACATCATTTTTAAAAAAATTCATAAATTTATCAAAAATATTTTTCAATCTTTCATTCATATTCTTCAAAAAAAACCAAAAACTGGTAGAGTTGCCAATAAGGAAATAAATGGTTGATAATAAATGGGTAGTGACAATCAAGTATAAATAAGATAATAAAATTCATCGATATAAAGTGAGATTAATGGCAAAAGGTTTCACCCAAATATATGGAATTGACTATAAAAAGATATCTGCTCCAATTGTAAAAATTAAATTTTGTTGTCTATTATTACAAACTTATAATAAGGATTACACCAACTAAATCATGGGGGATTGGGAATCAAGAGACCTAAACATTGGCCAATGGCCTTAATGGCCAAGCATTGCAGGCAATTTCTGACTAAAGAAAAGATCATATGGGTTGAATGGAAAAGAAGGGATTCTAATTTCTAGAAAATATTGTGTCAAGTGGATAATTTCAATATGGCAGAAACATTTCTTGCAAAGACGATGGTCAAGTGAGCAACATTCTTAATGATAAATGAATTCATGAGGTTCCAATCTACATTTGGCCCTCATTAATCAATAGGAGGATTTGGTATATTACTCGAACCAAATGGATGCTGGAACTGGAAGCAGCTTAACTGCTGCATTCGGACCTCAAATGGTAAGGAACATATGTAGAACTATAAGAGCACCAGCTGGGATACTCCTGTATGGAAGCACATAAAGAAGAAAAACCTGTAGAAAGTTCTATTTACCAGCTCTGCCTTTGCCTGGAACAGAATAATCACTGCTCGGTCGGCTGGATTTGGAAGATGCAGGTTCAACGAAGGATCAGAATGCTTGTCTGGAGAATTTGGTGTTCTGCAATACTGATAAGAAGTTGCGCCCATTGGGATGCCCAAAGGAAGAAACAATGAATCATATATTTTGAGACTATTCTATGGCTCAAACAATCTAGAATGCTATTCGTTACCAATTGCCTCTGCATTGCAACACGAATTTGCTGAATGAAATAAATTATATACAAGATCTTTTGGACTGAATGCATATCAATTACCAGAAACAAACTGTGAAGGAAGTGGTCAACTGTGCAGCTGCTGATGTATACCACTATGCAGAAACAGGAATAATAAAGTGCACGACAAGACGACGCTATCAACCAGTGTAATCATCACTTTGACATATGAGGCAGCTTTACATTCTTCTCGCAATCCTCTAAGGGACTGTTGCAACCACTTGAGCCCTACCGGGCAACATGTTGAACCTTCTTTCAAATGTTCTGCTTCCCCTTGGATGGATCAAGGTAAATTCTAATGTTGCAATGCATGGTGATGATTGGGCTGGTATCGGGAATCAACCAGTACAACTGTGTAGACGTTTTCTTATTCCAAGTAGAACCATCTTATGTTCAGAATTGTTAGCCATGGACAAGCTTGCCATACTTGAGCACATCAAGCTGGCTACCTAGAGATTTTCCCACACATTGGAAATTGGATCGAGTTTGACTCATACTTTGCTATCACGGATCTCTCGAGTGGATATAGACCATGCTGATGATTCAGACTTTTGGTAGAAGGCTGCATCTTTGCAACGTTTTGCTGCTCTTGGGACTTCTCATATTTACAACCAAGGTAATGCTGCTGCAGATTGAATTGCAAAACATGCCTTATACGATGAGTTTTTGTGTAAGTGGGGTATGCCCCTTCCCAAATCCTTAATATCTATTTTATTAGCTGATTATATGTATGAAACTTTTTAGGGAGTGTTATCTAGACCTCAGTCACAATTATTTATATATTTAAAAAAAAAAAAGTACATATGAGAACTTTATCAAAATTTGAAACTTAAAGAGCCCAAACTAAAGTATGTAAACTAAAACAGCCCATTTATGACTTCAAACAATTTCCAAGGGCATTGTTTACACAGGTTAGTAATATTACGAACAAATTGGACAAGTAAATGCAAACCAATCATAGTTTATTTGTGGAAATGAGAGTCTAAAAAATAATCAATTCTTATTATTTTTTACATGAGATTAGAGATTAAGAATCTTAAGAGAAAACTATTAACTAAATTCAATGGGAAAGACCTATGAGGTCTAAAATAGTTTTCAAGGATAAAAACTAGGAGGCCGAAAAGGAATATTCATTTTACAAAGAAAATCCACCTTAGATTTGCTCAAATGAACTGGTACACTTAAGTGTAAAATAACTAGTACGCTCTCAAAATGAAATTGAAAACAAAAAACAACAAAATTCTAAAGATCCACCAATGAATCGAGATAACTGCCAACATCTAGTAGACAACTAATATTTTAATCTAATAAGACCAAACATTGCTTTTAATATGAACAATGCTAGTCAATTTATGCATGTTATTAAAAAAAAATATAAGAATAAAAAATCTACTTTATATTGTACTTATATAATCCCAATATCATATCATATGTCAAGCCATGTGAAACATTTTCTATCATAAATTATACTAGCACAATCTTTGTATCATACCTTACTATCAAATCTATTTTTCCACTACTCAACTTGTTTGTCTGATCCAATTCATATATCTTATAAGATTATTGTACAACTTGATACACTATATTGTACTGTATGTTCCTAAATGCTCACCATTATTTTAATAGAAAAACATATTATATATTACAATACATATTTCGTATTATATGATTAACCCCTCTATGTTATAATAATAGTGCTCTTAGTATTAGATGATATAGAAAATCATTTAATATGATACCTTCACAGCTCTTCTACAACCTTTTGACCCAAGCTTTTCATACCAATACTAATACAAAATTTTTTTGTGGTTAACCTGACACCCTTCTTCTCTTTTTCAGTTACCCGACATCACATATCTCACTCTTGGCCATCTCAACATATTCTTCATCTCTCGTCATCTCCTCTCATTGAAATCCCAAGACATGCATAACATAGTTTAGTAAAAATCAAAACTAATTTGTACCTCTTAATTTGTCAAAGATATTAGAATATCATATTAGAATTCTTCCAACTTGGTAGAAGCACAACGACAACACATTTTTTAGTTCACATTGACTTTAATAGAGATAACACTTGGTTTGCTCACTCAAAAAACACCTATGCATGGAAAAGTAACTTGTATCTTATACTGTGATAGTCAATTATTAGATATTTATTTTATATATTTATTTTATTAAAAATGTCTAAAATATTCAAAAAGTTAACTACAAGTGCACGTACATTTAATTTGTGATAATTACTATCGAATAGCACCTTTTAAACTACTAGTGCATAGCCAAATGAACATTCCTTTCACAAAAAATTAATAGAGACTTAAATACTAAACTTAACATTTCACCCTCCCTTACAAATTTATCATTCATCAATTGGATTTAACATAAACCAAAATTCTCAAAATTATAAATCTATTATAAGTGATATTTTGATAATTATAATTATACTTATATCTTTAAAAATTTATAAAAAATTCTCTAGGTTTTCATAAATTACAAACTCAATGTCATTTAACATGTTTTGAAGAGTTCTTTGATTAATATGCTCAAATAATATTTTTTTATTATGTTTGAGTGTATGACATATTTTATAATTTATTATTATTATTTTGATATTTTTATGTATAAATAATATATTCTAAAGAATTGACTTGATTTATTTCAATCATACTTTTTTTTATAATTTTTTCTCTTGATTTTAGGATTTATCTTTTTGATCTGGGTTCAAAATTGAGAGATATTACAATCTTTTCTCAAATAAATTTTGTCCTAAATTTTATGATAGTTTGGTTTTAAAATCAAGATTGTTATAAAAATACTAGATTTTTTAAATGATTTGAGTCAATATTGAGCATATGTTCATGCCAAAGTAACCTATATGAGCAGAACTAATATAATCTTTCTTTTGTCATAGTTGGGTAGGGAAACTTAATACAAATCATAATTTTTTGAGATAACAACCTAAAAAACATTCCATGAGATACGACGGGAGCATGACCATACCTCTTCACATTACATGGCTAGGAGCATGAATAAGAAAGGGAAACTATAAGAAACGGAGTATAATGAACAAGCTCACTTAAATATGAGCTAAATATGCAAATATTTAAGCATGCAATCTAATGGATTATAAAAAGTTACCATTTGATCAAGAGTTTGGTGATGTGCAATGATGAAATATGTTGAATAAAAGTTAAGCTTTAATACATGTATTAAAGTATCACTTTATGATATAGGCTTGTAGAGCTTTTCTCGTTATCGCTCTAAGAAGGATATAACATGAAGTTTCATGCCTATTTTCCAAAATGCTTACTCAAATGGCATAACATTGAAACTAAGAGCTACAACAAACTCCAAAGGTTCTTAAATATGTTCTAATTATTTGCAAGCTTTCATTAATCTCTTATCAATTCCAATGCTTAGAGAGGTTTATATAGTATTTATGATATATAAGACTACAACAAGTGGTCACATATAGTTTTCTAATATCTAAAATCACTATTCATCCATGATTAAACTAGCCATTACTTGTTTCTACTTTTGCTCATAATGCATGATAAGTGGATTGTACTATATAAATCACTTATATTATTTTAACTTTACCATTAATTAATATATTATGCATTATATGAAATTTTTTTATTTTTTGAAACTATGATGTGCAAATCACCATGAAGCAAATGTATTGTATTATAGAAATTACCATCCTACATCAAAATCTCGGGATTATATAGATGCACTTCTTATTTTGAGCACTTTATTTATTATCTTCACTCTTTTCATATTTTTCATATTGTCTCATATATTGCTTCATACCATATGTGCATATTTTTATAGTCAAATATTATGAAAGTCTTTTGAAGATTTCCCTTAACGTGATCGTACTACATGATAAAAAAAACATTATGTCATGCAATACTTAGATTTTTTAATACGAGTTTACTCTGTAGTCCTCTCCCCTTACCTCCCATTTTGTATGATAGTCTAGTATGTTGGTTAGAGTTCTATGTTAGATAATTCATGTTCTCCTTCTTCCACTTAATTTATACTAATCGTAATGCAAATTTTGAGTAATCTACTACATAATTAAAACAAATTATACCAATTTTCGTGATTTTTCCTTAGCTAACTTGTGAATAATTTTCATGAATATTCTCATATAAGTTGCACATTTTTTTCGCAAAACCAATTAAATGCAACTCTAAAAACTCTATTTACATGTTTTTAAGGATTTGGTATTTAAGGTTTGTTCACTTAAATGAAATGCATATGTAGTATTGTGCTAGATATTAAAGTAGTTAGTAAACTTATTTTTAACCTTACATATGTTTTGGAAAGTGTAGAGTCTCTCTTGAAATATCTTAAACATGTGGTATCCATGATGAAGATGTTATTTCTTCTTAACTCTATTGTTGATTAGGCTTACTACTTTTAGAGTTTCTTTATTTGATACCATTGTATGAATCTTCTTTGTGTACCCATTTTTAAGATAACTTATAATATACCAAGTAAATATTTTAGATTATAAAATGAAATATTTAATAGGTTTGTTATCATTAAAATAATATATTATCTTTTTATGCTTATAATATTCAATATTTATTTTAACTTGGATTGAATTGTTAAATAAGCTTAAATTTTAAAGTAGTTCAATTTAGTCAAAATGATGGAAATTGGTCAAACCCAAGTCAAATATGGTCAAACATAAGTCACATCTTGGTTAGAGTTTTGAAAAAGAAATTAGATATTGAAGATAAGAGGTAATGATTTGGGGTAATAATGGCAAGAACTTGCTTTGTGGCTAGATACAAATAATTGGCAATAGTCTTCTTAACAACGAAAGAAAAAGATTGATAAGTATATGATTTATTCTCTTCTCCATAAAAGAACTACAAAAGCCATTTTACATTGATTTAGGGTGTCTAAAAAAGTTTGAATTGTCTTGTTTTAACTACCTTTAAGTCGATTGGCCATATTGCCATTTGTCTTATGTTGCTTGTAAGTTTTTTTGTCATGATGATATCACATAGGGAGATGGCATAGACTTGTGAGGTGTAAAGTGGCCAAAATGGATGGAAATGACATGATAAAAGATTCAAGGTCAACCATTAATGAAAGAAAAAAAAAGAGAAATGTGAGTTCCTTTTCTTTAAAAAAAAATTCATAAAAATTTAAAACAAATTCTAATCTTGTTAATACAACAAGCTTTTTGAGTTTTAAGACAAAATAAACTATGTTTTAACAAAATTATTAATATTGGATTTGTCTTGAAATATATTTTTTATTAAAAAACTTTGAGATATATATATATTTTAAATTATATTAAAATCCTTAAAAATATAAAAATATTTATTTTATATTATTAATTATAATAATATACATTTAAGTATAGTTGTTATAGAAAAACAGTTACCAAGAGACCACCCTCTGCATCTTAATTTAGACGGCTTGCGGTGCGTGGTAATCTTCACATATTTTGGAATTCAAAAGAAATATCACATTTCATGACCATTTATCTGACTTATTAATAAAAAAATATCAATTCATATTTTACATCTCATAAAAAGAGTGATGACAGGAAAAAATAGTAATATCGTGCCTTTTCTGATAGTTTTTATTTTATTTTATTTTATTTTTAATCAAAGGAAGGGAAAGTCGAAACTCGAAATTAGTGTCAATTGACTCTCGGCTCTCCAGAGAGCAGAGAGAAGAGGGAAGTAATCCGATAAAAGGACGGATCTTTTCCAGATCGCTGGAGGCGGAGTGGATTCCGGTTGGATTCGCCGGAATCTATCGTGATTTATTGGGATTGCCGCGGATTAATTCCCGGGTTATTGCTAGGGCGGTGGCAGTCTCGCCGGATCGATTCAACGTTTGAGGAAATGGGCGGCTCGCTGGTGGATCGCGCCACTAATGACGAGCTCATCGGTCCTGATTGGGCCATGAACATCGAGATCTGCGATATCATTAATCGAGACCCGGGGTATGTGCTTGGAATAAGTTGGCTTTTCCTGTTTCATCCGAGTTTTTTTTGGTTATTTTTCTTGTACATCTTTGATCTTTGCGTATGACTGTTGAATGTGAACATTCGGGTTGGTTTGTGGTTCAATTCTGTCATTTTTTTTCAAGGAGACCCGTGTTTGATGTTGTTATGAGTGACTCAGTAGATTGCTGTTATGGATGTCCATGTTTTAAGAGGATATTTTGCATTGAACAACTTGATGATACCTATTATACATCTATTTTTGGAACGGATAAATAGGGCAGGGCTTGGAACTTAACTAGGTTGAGTTGTATGCTTCAAAGAATGGTTTTTTATTTGATGAACCTGTTGGAATTTCATAATGAAGAGATATGTAGGTTATACTAGAATTCTTTTGTTCTTTGATTTTTTGCGATGGATTATTGAATGCCCACGCAGTGTTTATGTCCAAGATTGAGTATTCTATTAATTTGTTAACCTAGTAACCAATTGGATTATTAGCACGAATTTGAGGATGCTTTAGTGATTTGGATTTTACCTATCTGTTAGTGCTATAAAAATTGTAATTTGCAGCTGTGTTGGGCACGTGATTCATAATTGGTAATTTGTTTGGAGTTAGAGGGAAAAATGGCTGTCTCTTTCATTTCGTTTGAGTTTTGGCATAAAAACATTTCATTTCTATTTACTGCTACTCATGATTTCAACTCTTTCTAATTCATCTCTATTAACAACTTTCCCAAATTTAGTGCTATATTAACATCTTCTTATTCATATGCTTCTCACCTTTACTTTTGGTTTCCCAGTCATTTTTGATCTTCCTGTGGATGCCCAAAGCATCCAAGTCCTGTTTCTTTAACTTCTTCATTTTGTTGGTGTCACTGTCCACCCTCCAATTCGTGTATTTTTTTTTCATCCTTTTATGTTTACCAAATATTAACTACTGCATTTTCCTTTGTCACTATTAACTTAGTTGTTACTGAATTCTTTGGTGTCCATGCATGTAATCTACAATCCAGTCTATTGGCATTGCTGCCATGTGATACTTTTTCACAGTTATACTTCTGCTTACCACAGACAAATCATAGGAACTTGCTGCATTCTTATGCTAGCTGGATTGATTACACCATACTGAAACTAAATGGCAAATGACTTTTGATTGAGCAGCAAATGCCAAAACGGAAGAAAAGAAAATAAGTCTAGGAGGACATCAGTTGAATCTGAGGACATAGATGATGTAAATTTCATACATGTTTTACTTGGATTCAAGTTGAGATGCCATAATTCAAGGAGCTTATCCTATGGATGTCATCACCAAAGCATCAATTATTGTTCATCATCATTGTGATTACTATAAGGGGTCTTCAAAGTGTAAATAGCTTGAGTAATCATACCTCATACGTGAACTACCTTTAAAAAAGTAGTTCACTTTGATTGTATTGAAATTATGTTGAATTCAAAATAAATAAAATTTGGAGCCTTGACTCCTATGAAAGTTCCTCAGCTGAAAAGAACTCAAATCTTATTAGATGGCATGTTTGTATGCTTTTAATTTACACTAAAGGTGATTCTTTTAATAATTTCTTTTATCATGAATGATTGTTGTACGGTTGTGAACGGTTCAATGTTGGATTTAGCTCCTTCTAATCCATAATTTGGATAGAAAAGATTTAATATAATCTTGATTCAAGCGAAGCTTGATTTTTTGATGATTTGTTAGAGCTTGATTTAAACCAAACAAAATTCAACTTCTGCTTATTTTTTTATTTTTTTGGGTCAAGTTCTTACTTGTAACTAATTGTATACATTGATTCATTTTAGATGTAGGAAGATATGTCATCACACTTGTATAAATTCATTCGCTTGCATGTCTAAATAAGAGAACTATCTATCTATCTATCTATCTATCTCTCTCTCTCTCTCTCTCTCTCTCTCTATATATATATATATATATATATATATATATATATATATTGTATATATTGTATACATTGATTCATTTTAAATGTAGGAAGATATGTCATCACACTTGTATAAATTCATTCGCTTGCATGTCTAAATAAGAGAACTATCTATCTATCTATCTATCTCTCTCACAATATATACAATATATATATATATATATATATATATATTGTATATATTGTATACATTGATTCATTTTAAATGTAGGAAGATATGTCATCACACTTGTATAAATTCATTCGCTTGCATGTCTAAATAAGAGAACTATCTATCTATCTATCTATCTATATCTATATATATATATATATATATATATATATATATATATATATATATATATATATATATATATATATATATATATAGATATATATATGTATGTATGTATGTATTAATATCAAGTGATAAGATTTCAAGTTGATCAAATTATTTGTCACAATTCTCATATTATGATTTGAGCCAATTTTTTTTGGTTCAGGGCTGTATTTAGTCACTTCAATTAAAGATAAAATTAAACCCAAATTTAGAGCAATTTTCAATCTTTGGGCAAACCTCTCACTCTAGCATGCGAGCTAGAGACTTATTCAGGACATCTGGTAGCAGTTGATTTCTCTTGCTGATAATTTTTTCTGAACTTAAAGTGCATCTTATTTTTCACTGCAAGGAATTTTTGGCAAACTGCACTATTTCAGTTGACTTCAAATTCAGCTCAACCTTCAAGAGTTCACACTTTTTTTGTCTTGATCTTAATGTAATTTATATTGTTTGGGATTTAGATATGATTTGTTCTCTTATCGAAAGAAAAAGGAAAAACGTGGCAAGTGATAGGGTTGAAAGATCAAACTGATACTAGTTGTGGCCCATTCAAGAATTTTCTTACAGATATAGGTAGTTGATAAGATATTCCTTTTAGGGATATTTAGTTGACTTGCAAAAGCAGCTGTTAATTTAAAAAATTACTATTACACCAAGTATGACAGCAAGATGGTCATGATAATTAGGAGTTTGTGTAATGGGTTTCATTGTATTTTCTAGTATGTTACATAAAGAGATGAGCATGAAGAACAGTTATTATTTAAAGTCAAAACGAACTTGGTTTTCAGCAAGCTCTGCCCAAGCGAAGAATTAGCACTAGGCTACAATACTTTTCAAACTAAACAATTGTTTCAACAAATAGCATTGAGATGCAATATAGCATGTAGATGAAAGTTTGATAATATTGGAGTAAATTTCAAGAGTATCAAAAGTAGGTAAGGTCTTGCAAAGTGCATACTCATAATTTACCTTGGAGAGAAATTGTCTTTTATCATTCACTAAAATTTAATTATTTGGATATGATAAACTAAAGAGCTTTGTGACTAAGTTTAGAATTAAGGAATATAAGATTTTTTTTTGTTTATGAATGAAAAGCATCTCATGTAACTAGAAAACTTCAATATGTTTAGTGCATTGAAGAGATAAAAATTAGAAAGGTTAGAGGGACATAATACCTACCAAAGTAAGAGATGCTACTACGCACTTGTTGAAGACGACTCAAACTGGATTGTGTCTTTGACTTGGAATGACCATAGGAGGACCTCTTGAGCATGGTCGAAAGGCATTTGATCAATGATAACGTAAAGCTTCTTTCTCTTCTTTTTTTACAAAACACATTTAGGAGCCCTAATTCGTTCTGGCTTGCAATGGAGGGTGCCCGATGCCCTTCTTCTTACCTAGAAGCCAGAAACCTTTTCTTTTCTTCTTGTTCGAAGTCCTTCATATCTACCCAAAGGCTCCAAATGTGCCTCAACCTTTTTGCCACCCTTTCTTGCAATTGTTTTTTGCTGCCCAAGGCTTTGCTATTTCCCAAAGTCATCCTTTGCCGACACCTTAACTCTTCCTTTGCTTGAGCTAAACTGCTAGTTGCTCGAAGTTCCCATCTATCCTCACCTAAGGACTTTCTCCACCTAAGCCACACAGTGGGATGCCCAAAGTTCATCCTCTAGTCGAGTCTTCATTGGAGCTACCTGAGCCACACTGCGAGTTGCCTAAAGCTTCTCCCACTGCTTGAGCTCAACTATGAGTTGTTCAAGCATCTCGTGGGCTGCCTGAGCCTTATATGAGATGCTCGAGCCTCTTTTAAGTTGCCAAAAGCTCTTTTAATCTGCCTAAATACTTAGTAAGCTTCCCGCAAGCTCTCTTAAGATGCTCGAATGTTCCATAGGTTGTCCAAACACTATGTTAGATTCTTGCAAGCTCTTGCTTCTATAATAAGCTGCTAAAAACTTTCACATGTTACTTAAAGGTTTCTCTTACTCCAAAGATAAACTTTTTTCCTTATATTCTAACTGCTTACTACATCTCTAACAAAAAAGTAAGCTTTAATTTATTATTTTAAATCCCATTTTTTGCATAGACATTTTTGGCATCATTTGTGGGAACAAACAAGCAAGTTGAACTAGAGTATCAGGAGGGAGCCACATCCATTCATGAGGGAGAAGCACTTGGCAGCCATGGTTAGGAGGCAGCAGAGGCCTGTGCATGTTGCCTCAAAATTTGCAAAGCTCATAACCTTTTCCCTCATCTGCCAATAATTCTCTTTATTTATTTTAGGAATTGATGAAACATTTTATCAATTTCTCTTTACTCTTCTTACATTGATAAAGCAACAGATCCAATAGAGGTAATGCTTGACATTTCTCATTGTAACAAAGAGTCATTTGTAACTCTTCTCACAACACCCAAACCTCATTAAATTATCCCCAATTCAAAAAGAACTTATATTATATACTCTCTCACAACATTATCTCATTAATAACCTACTAATACCCCATGGTTTAAGATGCTTTATCTCTCACCTAATTAAAACTCTTTTCTATTGTCAAGATGATCTTGAGGTATTGTTATCATCTCCTTTCAATATCCTCAAAAACTCTTTTATTACTCCCATAATGAGCCTTATTTACTTTGAGCATATGGGTATGACTTGTACGTCGTTAGTGAGGTTTCTTTATTCATAGAAGAGATCACATTAGACACCTCTATCTCCAAAACTTTAGTTGTCCAACTCTACTATTTATTATGGAAATTCCAATCTTTATATTTTTTTTTGATAGAATTTGAGACAGTTGTCTCATTGGATGTCATAACTGGACACATAAGAAGTAAGATTTTCTCTATTTTTCTTAAAGATATTTTCTAGAGTAGTTCTAGAGGTTACCACATAGATCAATTTTTTCTTTTACTCAATTTAAAAGACTATTTATTTTATCCTTTATTAGCTGCAGCAAACTCGAGAGGTATCTAAATTTTTACCAAGCCAAGGTAACATCAATCTGAATCACTTTGAACTTTTCTCCAATGTTTTAAGAAATTTCTTAAAGAAGTGGATCAACAAGAGTCCCTACTTATTTGCACAGAACTTTTCTGATCTCAAGAAGTTTTAGAAATATCTTATTAGACGATGCTTCCATGATCTCTACAAGAATTTTTTAATAGAGTTATTTGCTTTATCAATGATGAGAATTCTCCTTAGCTCTGTCTAAAAAATCCTAAGGCTTGTTATCTTTGCTTCCAAGTCCCTTTGATTAAGGACAAAAAAAGACTGTGAGAGGACAAAGTTTACCCTTGAAGCAACCACCATTCTCAAGGTTAGGTAGCTCGACATTTCAATACTCTAATTGTGTTGCCTGAGTAAATATTGGCTGAAATAAAAAGAAACAGACTCTGAGGTGATTATTGAGGCATAATAGAGTTTTGCAAATATCATGAGGACCAAGACTACATAACTTCTGAGTGTACGCTCTTAAAACCTTAATCTAAAGATTATTAAATGAAGGCCGTCTTGAGGAATATTGGGTAAAGAGTTATGAACTTATCTTTTCCTTCAGTAAACTTGCAATGTCAAATATTGTAGTTTAGCCTTAATCCGAGAAGGGTGATCAAGCCCTTTGACTAACATTAAAATATAAAGGTTGGACCTCTATTGAAATTGTTTGTCACTACAAGATGGAGATAGTCTCAGTCTAGTAGCTCTACTTTGAAATCTAAAAGATAAAGGTTGGACCCCTAGCGAAATTGTTTATGTCACCACAAGACGGAGATAGTCTCACTCTAGGAGCTCTACTTTGAAATCTCTCAAGAGAACCTTTGACTCCAATCAATAAAGGTTTGGGGAGGGGGGGTTTAAAAAAATGAGTCATTAAACTTAACGCATTCGAGCTTGTCTGAATAGCTCACTCTTTCCTTAAATCTCAAGTTTTTGCTAATTTCCTGGTTGGGGAGTTCCTTTCAAAGTCAAGCTTTAACCTTCATTATCAAACACCTAGAAGTTATTTATAGATGGGGCATCGGGACAAGAGTTATGTAGTATTATTTTTGTTCTTTTAAGTTCAAAAGAGATTAAGCTAAAAGGAGGTATTACAAGTAACTTTCTAGTCATGAACAACCAATACTCATATGAAACTTTTGATAAATAGGAAAAGTTTACTTTGGGGTTACAAGTTAGACTTATATCAATTTTTAACGATTCTCAACTAATTTTAAGCCAAATTAATGGCTCGTTTGAGACCAAGGACTTAATCCTCAAGATATAAAATAATGGCTCAATTCTTCCTATAGAAGTTTGATTGACTCAACCTTACTCAAATCCCTTGTGAACAAAATCAGGTAGTAAACATGTTAGCCAAACAAGGGGACCATCAGGAGGATTTCCCTCCTCTCAAGAGGCCGTGCATCGAGACCATGGAGTTACCAATCCTCAACTTCGAAAGGTGCACTTATTAGATAAACCTCTTGAAAGCTTACCATGGAGTTACCAAGACAGGGGTTTGTCTTATCAAAAATCAAATACAAAAAGAATTAAGTGAAGTATCTAATGTTGTCTTGATCAAGAATCATCTATACCATAAATTCTATCTTAAGTATTTATTTAAATGTGTCCAATCATCTGAGGTTCAAAGCATCATAAAAGAAATATATTCAAGAAAATATAACAACAATGCCGCTAGTTGTAGTTTGGACATAAAGGCCATAACACAAGTATTTTTCTAGTTCACTGTGGAAAAGGATATAGTATTATTTGTTAGAAGTTGCAAAAGGTGTTAGTTTTGTACTCCTCTTTCTTAATAGACAACAACTCCAATGAAATCTATCAACATTTTTTGGTCTTTCTTTGTCTAGGACATGAATTTCTGTGGACCTTTCCTAATGGCTAGAGGTGGAAAAAAATTCGTTCTCGTCGCAGTCAACTATTTTTCAAAGTGCATAGGAGCTAAACCTCTCATCGACTAGATAACACTAGAAGTTTATGACTTCCTTTGGACATATATGTATATTTAGTCGATTCGAAGTTCATTTAATTGTATTTATTGATAATGCCACTATGGTCCAAGCTAAGACATTCTCAAACTTCTGCAAGAAATACAATTGTTATTTGAAATGTCTCTATAGCTTATCCTTGTACAAATTGTTAAGCTATTGTAGCAAACAAAAACTTGTTAAACCTTCTAAAGCCTACCCTTGAAAAAAGAGACTTGGTTTGATGTGCTTTTAAGCATGTTATAGGCATATTGAACCACTCCTACAACAAGAGAATTTTCATACTCTTTGGTCCATGGCTTTGAAGCCATACTTTTGGTTGAGATCAATAACTCTACTTTTTGGGTCTAGGCACTTTAGGGGTGCTAAGACATGGGTAAAGCTTAATAAGTGAATTAAGAAATTAGAAAACTTGAGCTAGACCTATTCAAAGAAAAGCACTTAATGACATTTAAGTTAGCTCAACTGTAAGCGAAATATGGAATGATACTTTGATAAGTTCACCAAAAACATCTTATTAAGGTTGGGAGTCTTGTTTTAAAAAACTGTAAGGCCTCAAAACGATAAGAACTTGCTAAGCTTGCTTTATATTGGGAGGGGTCATACCTCATCAAATAAATTATTGGATTGAGTGTTATAGCTTCAAATAGGAAATGGTGTCTCAAGCCCCCACAATCTTGAAGTGGAGATAACTTGAAAAAGTTATATCCTTGAAATGTGAACATCATCAAAGGTATGGTTTAACTTGGTCTAGTGCTCTTATGCATTATATAATTTATTAATTTATACATAGATCTCCTTCTAAATTGAAACTTTTGCTAGCTAAGCACTCAATCAATGCAATATCACTTGAGACCTTATCAATTTTTGAGCTATATCAATACAAATTTTTTTGCCAATTAACATTAACTTAAATCTTCTCTCAAAATTCATCAAAGAATTACAATATTTTTTAAAACTTGCACCTCTATGTAATAATTTAATCAATCATTTGGAAGCTTGACTGGCTTAGCCTCGACTTCATTGTTGTATTGATTTTGAAGGGTCTCAAGAGGAATTGTCTCAACCCCACTTCAATCGTAATTCTCTCGCACGAAGGATACAAGAGATAAGGTTTCAACTCCTCACCCTTTATCGTTGTTCAATCACATGAAGACTTCAAGAATCTCTTGGCATCTCTTTCCTTGTCACTACTATGTTTCATGAAAGTCTTGAGAAGTATGATCTTACCTTTCTCTCTCCCCTTTATGATTGTTTTTTGTTGCATGAAGGCTTCAAGAGAAATTGGTCTTCAATCCTAGTCTCTCCTCATCATCATTCTCTCATCACGTGAGGCTCACGTCAGGTCGAATGCTCTTCCTTTACCCCTTATTCCATCAAATAAGGCCTTCAAGAAGCTTGGTCGTTTTTACGGTAAATGACCTCCAGAAACACTTTGTTATTCTTGCATCTATTTAAGTCCTTAAAGTGCAAAGTTCCTATCTTGTCTCTTGTGTCCTCTCTATATTATTTGCACTCGGGGAACAAGGTATGGTGGTTTTTGTTTTAGTTTTGGACTTAAACATGTTCCTCCCCTTAATACTCTATCTTAAATTGTTGTCCTCAAAACTCAAGCAATTTCCTCAAACAAACCACTTATACCCTTGGTAATGAGTTAATTTTTTATTCATTAGGCTACAAAAAAAATTTTATAATGGTATCCAATAGAAAACTTTTTTGTACAACTATGAGTTATGGCTATTTTCGTGAAACATCTATGATATCATCCTCTCTCGTTTGGGATACTAATTTATTTCTAAATGACACATCTTGAAGGTAGCTTGTCTAATAATTTTAAAGACCAATAATATAAGTTGATTATATAATTAATTGAAAAGTGAAAATTACATATCACCTTTGTTTATTAACTTTCTAAAAGAGTTTGTTGTTAATTTTCAATTATAACATAAATGATAGTATGAATAGTTCAATTGAATGAAAAAACAAAAATAAGAAAGGAAAAGGATCATGATATTGACCAAAGCGAAAGATGTTGCTGCACACTTGATCATGTAGGAATAAAAAAGATGAAGAAAACTTCAATTGGATTTGATGCCTCTATCTTGGAATAGCTATAAGAGGACCTTCGGAGGTTAGTCAAAAGACATTCAATCCATAATAATGCAAAGTTTTCTTCTTTTGCACAAACTCAAGAGCTCTAATGTGTTGTACTCACAATGGAGGCTTCCCGAAGCCCTTTCCCATACCCAAAAGTCTCAAACGTCTTATTTTCTCCTTGCTTGAACTCCGTCTTCTCTACTAGAAAGCCCTAAACCTCTGTTTTCTACTTGTGCCTCAACCTTTTATTTCTTTTTGCAGCCTAAAGGCTTTGTTGTTGTCTGTAGTCCTCCTTACTTGCAACTCAACTCTTCCTTTACCTCCCCCATTGTTAGTTGCATGAAGGCTTACTCCAAGTTCTTATCTACCTGCACCTCAACAATTCCTTTGCTTAAGCCACCAGCCACATTGTGGGCTGCCCGAAGCTCATCTTTTGCTTGAGTCTCAACTGGAATTGCCTAAAGCTTCTCCCACATCTCGAGTCTAATTGTGAGCTTTCGGAGCCTCTTATGAGTTTCCTGAGCCTTGAATAAGCTGCCTAAGCCCCTTTTAAGCTACGTAAGGGCTCTATTGTAAACTCTTTTAAGTTGCTTGAATGCTCTATAAGCTATCCGAATGCTTTATAAGCTGTCTACAAGCTCTTACTTCAATAATTAGTTGAAAATTTTTATTAGATGCTTAAATGTTCCTCTTATGAGATCAACTTCTTCGCTTTGTATTCTAACTCTCTACTACATTAGAAGTAAGCTTTTGTTTAATCTCTTGAATTGCTTTTTTGTATGGTCAAACGTCATGAATGCTACAAGATGTAAATGACACATACTTGAAAAGAATCAATTGAAAGCCTTTGATGATCATGATAAATAAGAATCAATTTAAAGGATTGACTACTTTTTGGAGTGTGTAGCAGTGTGGTTTTGGGGGTTTAAGGGCACATTTGATTACTTTTTGGAGGTTTTCGTTTTTTTCTTTTTATCTGGAAAAGTTATTGCAGGAAAGTTGGCTAAATCACTTCAATTGTGTATCCTTCAATTTTGAATGCACCCTTTGTGCACTTGGTTGTCAATGTTCATAATTATTTTTCCCTCATAATTATTTGCATTTGTTTTATACTGTTTAAAGGCAAGCAAAGGATGTTGTGAAAGGCATAAAGAAGCGTCTAACAAGCAAGAATCCAAAGGTTCAACTTCTTGCACTTACGGTAATTAATTTTCCATCTATTTGCATTATTTCCAATTTGAAGACATTTATCGTCAAGTTGTTTGTTTGTTCAGATATGATATGAAAATTGCCTTAAATATGCATGACTTTTGTAAATGATGATGATTGGTCATGTATGAAATAGAAGATAAGATACAAGGTATTGCATGATGGTCATCAACATGTTTTTATTGAAATTACTTTAAGGCTATTCAAGTCGATATTTTTTGACAATAATCAATGCATTGTATCTAGGTCTATAACCTAGTCAAGTTTGAATAGGTTGGAGCTCAATGTGATATGCTCTTAAATACTATTGGAGCAGGTAAATTATTTGGATGTAGTTGTGATTGCTCCAAATCTATTGCATGAGAATGAAAGCAAATGATGATGAAGAGGGGAGAAACTATAAGGTATATATCTAGCTTTAATGATCAAACTATATTTATTTGGGCCAATGAATTGACAATGTATAAATTATCTATTCAATGCTTAATACTTGCAAGTAGAAAGCACATCAAAATAATACTAAATGAAATAAAAAACATGATTTTATGTTTGAAATTTGTCAACAAGAAACAAACATGCAATTTTGTGCTTTAATCATACCCCTCTCACCTTTAAATTGAGGTCGTTTCTCTTGTTCCTCTAATGTTATCTCCATAACTATTTGACGACGACGTTGGGATCTAGTTTTGTCATTAATTATATTGAAACTAACTTACAAAAGTTGCAGCTATTCACATCTAATGGGGCATCGCAACTCAATGATGACATAGACCTATGATAGGATTTTAAGGGCGGGCCTATCAAATTAAAATTTTGGACACTCATTATGTTGCATGAAATGAAAGTCCATAAAAATTCGTTTTGAACCAATCCATAAAGTTCACTTCAAATAACCATGGAAGTTGTGGCAAAAATTTTGCATAAATGTGTGGAACATCTAGAAATTTTATTTAAATTATAAAATGATATTAGTAGTTGATTATTTTACAAATTTAGTGTTAATACTTTGTTTTGTAAAAATATGTCTTAGTGGATATTAATAGGTGCTGGTAGTTATAGCAAAAAAACATGTATAAATAGTCTCAAAATCTGACATAAAAATATGTAATTTGATGTATTGAGCTATCCTCTTTATGTTCTTGTTTGGTGATTTTCTCTTCCTTTGTGTAACTATTTGGTGAGAATTTCAAGCTTATTTGATAAGTGTTATTTTTCCATCTTTTTTAACTCATTTTTCATTATTAGTAATTACTAATAAAATTACTCTTTCTTTCTTCCTACTTTTCCTAAATTATTTCTTTGTAACTTAGAACATGACGCTGTAGCAATTAGTTGGTATTATAACAATTGCATGCACACTTCTTGCACACCAGTCTGCCCACAAAGTATACATCTAGCGTCCAAGCAGTGTACATCCAGCATCCAGCATCCAGCAACAAGCATTTACAAAATGAATAGTATCCAAATAGTTTTTTTATCTTTGAGTTTGGATTCTTTTTATTTCACTCTCACATCATCTTGGAAGTAAAATATTTTTATTCCTCTCCCTCATTTGATATCAGAGATGAGAAAAAAAATCCTCAGAATTACTTTGAAATTTGGAGACAAGACTTCATAATTGGTATTTTTGCTCTTTATTAAATGTCAATTGAGATATAATCTTACCCTTCTTATGTTATTTCTTTTATTTGGTTATAATTCCAATCATATAAAAACAAGATTAGCATGTCTAGTTGCAATTCTATGAGCAAATGATTTGTTTCTAACATAGTCTAAACTCTATATTCTAAACTAAGTCATTTACCTTCAAACACACATTTACTCTATTGAATGTTTATTTGTAAGGGAGTGTTTTACTTTATTACCTCACCTATTGAATGCTAATTATTATTTGCAAACTTAAATTAAACAACTAAAGAGAACTATTCGATTATTGTTGAGGCTTGTTTTGTTTTCTATAAGTTGCTGGCTTTCTTTCAAAAAAATTAAATTAAAAAAAAAAAATTGGAACCATCTCGCAAACTATTTTACATTCTTAGATTGCATCTTTTATTGTATATGTTTGCTTTTTCATCATTGTTAATTACTTACATTAACATTACTAGATATGTCTCCCAAATTAGCAATTTTGGAACAATTAGAAAACATAGAATAAGCTACAAATGATGTTGAAAGAATTGTTTTTCAATACTACAGTTGTAAACAAGCCAAAACAACAAAACAAAAAATTGACAAATGCATATCTCTATTGGTTTTTTATTAATCTTGGGAAGATCTGTCTATAGATTTCATTTTGGGATTACTAGGAACATCTAGACATCATGATAACATTTTTGTAGTGGTAGACTATTTCTCCAAAATGACACATTTTATCTCATGCTTTAAGACAAATGATGCATCACACATTGTCGAAATTTTCTTTTACAAAATTGTTAGAATACATGGCTTACCATCTACAATTGTTTTTTATTGTGCTATTTAATTTATCTTATATTTTTGGAAAACACTTTAGAAACTCTTTGGAACAAAATTTAAATTTTCATTAGCTTTCCACTGACAAATTAACGGCCAAACAAAAGTTGCTTATCGGACCCTAGGAAACTTTTGAAATGTTTTGTAGAAAAGAACTTAGGTACGTGGGATTTGTATTTACCTATATTTGAGTTTACTTTAACACTATTTCAAAAACTATTGAGCAAACTTTTTTTAAAATTATATATTAGTTTAACCCAAACAACCTATTGATTTAATTGATATTTTCATGGATTTGTTCTTTCTATATTTGTTATTGCATATGAATTTTTAAACAAATATAATAAAGTCAGGAAACAAATAAAATTAAGCAATGCTAAATATACTAAGACTTTTAATTGAAATAGATCTTTGAGAGAATTAAATGAAAGTAATCATGTTTTAATTTGCATTGGCCCAAAACATTGCATCTCCACTAAATGCTAAAAATTATATGCACGAGCTTATGAACATTTCAAACTAATTAGTAAAATTGATGCAAACTTTTATGTTCTTAAATTGCCACATGATATGTTTATTAATCTAGTTTTTAATATTGAGGATATTCTATCATATAAAAGAAATTTGTAATATTGGGATTGCACAGTCTAACATTCATGGGTGAAAATGATGAACAATTAGTAATACCTCAATGTCTCAATTTTTAGAAGTTGAAAGAATTATCACTTTTGAGAAGACTTCTACTATCACCTTATCACATGGGTTTCTCATTCATTGGACAAGGCAACCACCTTCAGAGGATACTTGGATGGCTAAAGAAGATTTAGAAAAGATTGTTCCACAATTAATAGATGACTACCTTGATTTTAACTCTACAAAATAGAGTTCTTTTTGACTAGATGGAGATGATGCAGCACCAACCATTGACATCGCAATTTCAATGATTGCATAGACTTATGTCAATGTCTCAAGTGTAAGCTAATCAAATTGAAGTTTTGGGCTCTTATAATGAGCATGAAATAAGAGCCCACATAAACTAGTTTTGGATCAACTCATGAGATTCACTTCAACTAATTATGAAATTTATAACATGAATTTGGCACAAATTTGTCGGGCATCTAGATATTTGGATTACAAAATGATGTTGGTGATTAATTATTTTACTAAATAAGTATTAATAATTTTTTACTTCTATAAAATTATGTGTTAGTAGATATTAGGGAGTTATAATAGTTATAGTAAAGAAATATATATAACTAGTTACAAAATTTGAAATGAAAGTATGTAATTTGATGATTTGAGTTATCTTTCTCGTGCTCTTTTATGGTTGCTTGTGTGAGTGAAGTTTTGTGGTTTTTTCTTCTTTTGTGCAATTATTTAGTGAATGTTGCATCTTTATGCTCTTGCTTAGTAGCTTAATTGTGGGTGAGGCTTGGTGGTTTTTTGTTTCTTTGGTGAGCGTTGCAAACTTATTTGATGAGTATTATCTTTTCTTTCTTTATCTTTCTTAACTCATTTTTCATTATTGGTAATCACCAACATAACCATCCTTTGTTTCTCTCATTTTTTGTTAAATTAGTTTTTTGCAACTTAGAATTTAGTATTATAGCAATTACATAGCTAGTATTATAGTAATTGCATGCATGTTACTTGCACATTAATCTGCCCACAGAATGCACAGTTAGTGCCCAACAGTAGACATTTGCAAAATAAATGGCACCCGAATAGTGTATTTTTTTTTTTCGTTTTTGAGATTGAATTTCTTCTATTTTACTCTCATATCATTCTGGAAGCAAGGAATCTTCATTCCTTTTCATCACCTTTGCCTTTGATGCTGTTTATTGTTTCCCTTGGTATAGAGATGGCTGAGCTGTGGGGAAGTGGAGTGAAAAAGTCTTTTAAGGGAAAGGGTGAAATGTTTCCTTAACCAATTGATAGGTGGCCTTGGATTATTTGTTCAAAATACCATAAAAATTTAAACAACAATGATAAATAATGGCGAATTCTTTTCTTTTTAATTTATTAGGATTCCTTGTTCAAACTAGTTGGCCATGTAGGTGGTTCAACATTTCTACTGGTAGATGCATGTCCAATTCATTGGTAAAACCAACCTGGCCTTCATCCAGGTCACTAGCTGGCTGCATATAGTCTCTTTTGCAGGTTAGGAACCTCACGGTTGTACTGAATAGATTCTAATTATGGTCATGCGTCGGCTAAAGTCATCTTGGTTCATCTGGCCAGGTAGTAAAACTAATGAGGTTTTAATCCAGGTTACAAGCAGGTTTGTGGGTTAGAAACCTCATTGTGCACTGAATAGATTGTAATTGCTGTGGGGCTTCAGCTGATGTCAATGTTGGTTCATGGAACTCCATATATTCATTTGTAAAACTTGTTAAAAGATGAAAGCAACATTCTGACTTTTTTGTGCTCTCTCAAATTAATTAAGTGGAACTATATGTTGCATTGAGTTATTATTTCTATGCTTGGGTTTTGAGATCATTATTTTTACTGATTAACTCTATTGTCAATATTTCTATTGTACTTCAGCTATTAGAGACAGTTGTAAAAAATTGTGGGGATATAGTCCACATGCTAGTGGCTGAGAAAGATATCCTTCATGAAATGGTGAAGATTGTAAAGAAGAAGGTTTGATTATGCCTTTTAAATCTTCACTTGCTCATACATGTGATGTTGATGGTCGTAACCAGTTTTGACCTTTTCTACATGCAGAATCCTGATCTTCATGTCAAGGAAAAAATATTAACATTGATAGACACATGGCAGGAAGCTTTTGGTGGAGCAGGGGCTAGATATCCACAGTATTATATAGCATACCAGGAGCTGTTGGTATGATGTTTCATTTCTTTTCAATTAAGTATCATGAGTTTATCATTTGTTATTCAGCAATAACGTGACTGTTAATTACACGAGCCTCTAGTTTCACAGAAAGCTGCATTACATGTTGGAAATGTAGTTGAATCATGCATGTTTGATATCACAAACTGCATGCTTTGTTATTCTAACTTCTTTTGCAATGATGTTAACTTGAACTGTGGACATTGAAATCATTCACTTATGCTAGCTTCACCTGTTTTTCAGCGTCTTGGTGCAGTTTTTCCTCAAAGATCTGAACGAGCTGCGCCAATATTTACTCCTCCACAAACACAGCCATTATCTTCCTATCCTCAGAACTTGAGAACCACCAACCATGGGGAAGATTTGCCAGAGTCGTCTGCTGCACCAGATTTTCCTAACTTGAGGTGCATTTTGTTTTTCTTTTATAAGGATTCAATCTCAACAGATGGAGGTTCTTTTATTCACATGGTTTAATTTAAATGCATAACTCCATTTTTTTGCACGTACTTGATAGGTCTGATAGCTCTTAAGGTCGCATATTTTACTGGAGCAAAATTAGTTGGATGAGCAGGCACTACCAAATATGACTTGCTATGTCAATTTAAGTTCATAGCTTAAAAATTAATAATTGGAAGCAAGGAGATTCCTACAAGGATGGTGTGCCTGTGTTCAACACTTCAGGGCATTTTACACTCTAAGAACCCATATTGGACGTGCAACATGGTTTCCGTAACTTATATTTAATAACAGTAGATCAAATGCCTATGAACCACTCTTGGAAACAAGTACATTTCTAGGTATGGGTGTTCAATTCAAATGTTTTCAAGATAGTTATATCAAGTTTCATGCAACGATAGGGGATAATTAATAATTCATGGCTATTATTCTTCTTGAAATAATGTCATGATTAATTTTCTAACTCTAGGCAAAAAGGATGCTTTCTTTGATTTCAGTTAGGTTTATGTGCTGTGAACCAATAGTTGTGAATATGATCTATCATACAACCCATTATTTATGGTATCATCTCTCATTCATACAAATGAATATGAAATACAATTTTACATTTATGTATGTTAATTTTTATGTGGAGCATCTACTGATTCCTTTGAACAAGGTTTTAAAATCACATCATGTCATGTTGCATCTTGGTTCATTTCATTTTCATGTTTGATAGTTGAATGATTAGCTCATCAAAATATTGAGTATTAAGACCCCTATTTGGAAAGAAGAATTTTAAAACGGCATTGTAGGGTCCAGGGGCAAATGTTGAGGATTTTTCACTGATTATTAATGTTGATTGTTAATAATATTCCATGAAATGGTGCTACATGTAATAATTTGAGACTTGTTCCACTTATTGGTGGTATCCAACGGAATCCAAGCATTTTATGAATAAAGTTTCTATTATAACAAGGAGACAAATGACAAAAAGAGAAAATGCTCAGCACAATATTTGAACTTTAAAGAGTTGAAATTTGGAAATTGAGAAGGCTATAACAGGGGTGCATATAGAAAGCATGGGAAGACTTGAACATCGAGCTAACCTTGGAACCTTGAAAAAGGAACCTTGGACATTGCAGAGTTCTTTAGAAACATTTCATATATTCTACTTATTACCAGTGTCTATTTTTCTAGTATTATTCTAGTTTTGACAAGCTTTTAAGCTTTGTTCATAGTGATGTAATTTTCATGTTTGATAGTTGAGACAGTATGATGAGCCCAAAGGTAAATCATTGAGGATTTTTCATTGGCTATTGTTGTGAATTGCCTATAATATTCCATGAAATGATGCTATTTTGATGTAATCATTAGAAATATTTCTTGGAATGACATGAACTTGGTCCAATTATTGGAAGTATCCTTAAAATATCTTTTAAAAGAATAAAAAGGTGTTTATACTTTTTATGAGTAAAGGTTCTGTATAGCATGAAAATGACAACAATGAGAAATATTCAATGTGATATTTGGACTTCAAAGACGTAAAAATTTGAGAACTAAGAAGGCTATAACAGGGGGGCATATGGAATGCGTGGGATACTTGAACATGGGGCTAGCCTTGAAGATTAGAAGAAAACATTGAAATTTAAGAGTTTCTCAGAAACATTTCATATTTTTTGCCTGTTATGAATGTCTATCTAGCGGGTTTTATTGAAGTTTTGACTACCTTCTAAGCTTGTGTTCTGTTTGAAAGAAGGCGTGTAGCAGCCCCTTTGCATTTTTATTGTTGTTGATCTCTAGGTTCTCCTGTGCAGTTGCATTATGTACTAGTTCTACTGCATTTTTATTGATGATCAATCTTTTGGTCCTTTATGGAATTCTTTCTCTGTTGTCCTTGCAATCACTACTTTTTTCTTAAGAGACAAGCAAACAATTTACCAGTTCTATTACTACAGTTCTTTTTCTTTGTTTTGTGCCCTTGTTGATCTTGGCACTATATTTTGGTGCCTTGAAATGTGTTAAAATGCATGTAGTACTCAAAGTTTGGTGGTAGATCAAGGATTTATTCTTTTAAATTGTATATTCTGTCTAGGACCAATGTTTAATGGATGTTATTGTTGAATGAAAAAAAAAAAAAAACAGAAAAACACAGGAAGACGCAGTAGTCTTTCACAAAAGCCATTTTAAGGGGAAACCAATGTTGTAATCTATTTGAGAGATCAGGATCCAAGATCCAGTAGTAAGAAGAAAGATTGTGTAGAATAAACCTAGGGGCCTGTAGTGTCGTAAACTATAAGGAATTAGATATACATCTTTGCTAATTCAATATGGTAAACCACCCATTGACCCCTTCTCCTCTGTTATCTTTTCTAAGCACCATCGTTAGCTAACTTAATGTAGAGTTGTGTGCTTCAAATTTTATTGTCCACTTCATTTTACCTCACAACTCCATTTAAACCACTCGAGGATGATCTTAAAACTGGGAACTCCTTGAGTAGTCTTCTTTTGTCTTTGTTAAAAAAATTAGTTTTCTAGTGCAATACGTCTCCATGGAGGACAACTGAGACACGAACCTCACTTCTTAGTAGTGGCACTGTTCGATAATATATCCACTGGATATTTGTGTCAAGGATCTTCATCAAAGACAATATCCATTGTATGTTAGCTAATCACTCTTGTGATTCTTAGGCATAGTATGTTTTGGTCTTATTGAAAAATTGGATTCTTTGCAAGCAAGCAAGACACACTGTCATTGAATGTAAAGCTTCGGTACTGCTCCTTATTTCTTTCATAAAAACCTTCATCCACATTACCTCCTTTCGAACTTCAGATATAGCAACAGATAGTGCTTCTTTGATTGAGGGGAGCTTTTTAAAATCAATGCATACATTTGACTTCTAGCAGTGGAATCTGAATTTCTTTTCTTTTCATCACAATTACCTTTGAGATATACATCTGCAAAGTCTAATTCTTGTAAAATGACATTATTCCTGAAATTAAGTTTCATACTAAAGTATCTCTTAAGTATCTAAGCAAGCACTTCGCAAATTACCATTGCTTCGCTCTTGGATCTATCATGTACGTACTCATAATGTCCACAATATAAGCTAAGTTTGATTTTTTTATCATATCAAGGTATATTTCAAATTCTACTAATATTTTTAACATGAAACATGTTAACCCGGCATTTAAACTCGGAATTTGTCCTCAGTGATTAATCTTTTAAAATCTTGAAATGACATCATGAGGGAATGCTTTTGGGTTTTGCATTTTGAATACTGCATTTGCCAAATCAACTTGACAACGCACTTTTCTTGTGAATTCATTGTTCATTTTGATGCATCTCGTAGGATTCTCATCCCAATAATTTAATTTTCTGCTCTCAAATACTTTATTTCAAATCCTTACAACTGCCACTTTGGATTTTTCTTATGTAAGTTTTTCTTTCTCAAATGCTAACAAAATATTAACCATCATCAAATTTCTTATGGTAATGACAATGATCCATCTCTCATATGATGAACCCATGAGGAATAATGTATGTTTTACACCCAATTGCTCCAACTGCTGTTCCTCAAATACAGTGATACTCAACATCATCCTGAAAGTAGTCAAATTCACGAAATAGGAAAAGACTTTCAAGTCAATGACCTTCATTTCTAGAATTTTTATTTCCACTATTAATCACTCTTGTTACCTTCTATACCCCAAATGTTCTACGATGCCTTTTTACCATCTGGTAATTGAGCTAGCATCCAAGTTCTATTTTTCTCAAATGAATTCATCTCAGTTCACATTGTTAGCTTTCACCTGGCCAAATCTTTAACTAACGTATCTAAGAAATATTTGAATTACTTAACATTAATGGTGAACATATAGTATAGTGATAAGGAGCACTTGTTGATATGTTTAGAAGTTCTATTTAATTTTTTTTAAATGGGTTGCATAAAAATTACTTTGTTTCTGGTTCATTTTCATGGTTTTTGACTAAAAAATTTTAGAAATCCTTTTTCTACCCAATCTTTTCTAGTCTATTCTCCCTTCTTTTCTGCATTGGATTATCTCACAAGCTTGTCCTTGTAAACTGTTTTCATTAGATGTAATATCATTAGATTTAAATATTTTCTATTGGTATTATAATGATGTTCTGATACAAAAACGTTTCATAGCTTTTGCTTGAAATTTGTTTCTTATTTTTGAATTGATTTCATATTTGATACACAGCGAAATCTTTTAAATGCGAGAGATTCCATTCCTAATTTTGGAAATCACGGAACTCTTCTCTTGCTTTCCTTTTCTCGAGAACAAAGAATAAATACAATCACAGGGTCTTATCTGTTGGGTAGTTCCCTACATTTGGTAACTTTGGGGAGATTAAATGAATGGGAAAGTTGACAAGGGATGGAATCATTTGCTTCTAAATGGAATTAGATAGAGATTTGTTGATTTTCGAAGTACTTACATCTTAAAACTGAAACTTAGCTAAATGGTTGTTATGAATGCTTTATGATTCATGTTTTTATACTGCACCACAAGGTGGGTTATTGATGTCAATTATAGCTAGTTTGGATTTCAGATTTTCATAGGTATTTCAGAAAGTACTTTTGTCAAAAAAAGGCTGTAGTTTACAGATTAGTTAGTGTGTAATCAACTAAATGGTTTACCCGTAACCCTTTTTTGTTTATGATTTCTCAATCAAGGTCCATGTGTTTGGCCCTATCTTGATGGTGGCCCAGATTTTTGTGATGCTTACAGCTGCATTATTACCACCCAATTACTTTGCCTTGTTCTTAGCAATGAAAATCATTCACATTTCTTTTGTGAGACAGATTTAAACCTAATTTCTGTGTTACATCTAGTTGCTTGACAGCACATGGGTAACGGCATCAAATTTGAAAATTTTCCCTTCTTAATTCCACGAATAAAAATTCAGACAAAGGGTAATTTGTTGGGAAAATTGGCTTTTGTGATTCATTAAATTGGTTCTTTTTAGAGTTTTTTGACTGGTTAGGACAAGTGCTTTGATACCATGAAGGAATCTTGAAATTCTTTTTTGCTTGTTCTTTATCCAAGAATTAGAAAAAGAAATAAATAAAAGTATAAGATTTTATAGAAGTATAAGATTTTATTTATTAGACAGTTCTTTAAGATAACTAACAATGGATTTATTTAAGGTTCATGAAATGCTAGCATGGGAGAAAATTATTTCTCTGAAACAATTGTGTATAAACCAAGTACATTAAAAAATTATGAATTAGATAAAATGTTGATAATAATTTAGGATTTAGATGTCTACTCCAATCTTAAAATATTGATAATAATTTAGGATTTAGATGTCCACTTAACTCCAATCTTGAAATGTTTGTAATAATTTAGGGTTTAGATGTCCACTCTACTCCAATCTTAAAATGTTGATAATAATTTAGGATTTAGATGCCTATTCTATTCTAATCTTTTGAAGTGAAATTGAAGTGGCTTAGTTGATCAGATATATTGTTGTATATGTTACATTTACATTTATTGACTGAGGTATTTTTGCATATAATGTCATACTTTGTGTATGCTCATTATAAATTCTATTCATCCTCTTAACAATTCTATTTTGATGTGATCTATTGAAAACTATTATGGTCATCTTAGTCTCAATTTTAGCATAAAATGCGTTGATTATTTTGCTATCATATTCAACATTATTGTTAGAACCACAACATTTAAGTTATAGGCTAATTTGATTCTCTTGAGTTTGTCAACTTTTTAAGGAAGAAATGCATCATAATTTCTTTTATAGAGATTTAGTCCATGTACATGTTTTAGATCCATCATTGAAAGTGATTCCTTAGAATGCGAAGGATGTGCCCCAGAATTTTAATATGTGCAATCTGTATTTTTTTTGTTTTTAGTTCTCTGTTATTTGAAAAACGTTTATGTTTTTCTTGCAAAAGGTCATAATGTAGCCATTGTAGAGACAAACATGTACAGCTTTCATATTAGATTGTTTTCCCTTTTTTGCAGGCACCTTAATCGCATTTTCACTTATATTTTCAAACTTACGGTTCCATTGACTGAAATCAATTCCCTAATTAGCAAGAACTATTGCATCTTCGTTTCTCTTAATCATGTTCACTACTCCCATCTTTGTTCCTATGCTACACTCTTTTGCAATCTTCTAATAAAATTCTCAAATATTACTTGGATTTCTTTTTAGGTTGAAAATGTATCTAACATCATTTAGCTTTCAATGGAAATTTATTATCAGTTTTTATCTGAACATAATCCAAGAGTGTCTAGAATCCTTGTTGTCATTGCTGTGAAAGATCCATGGGACAACGAGGTTGTTTCTCTAATCATTAAAATCAGCCTCATCTGAAAGGCCTACTATTTAGATTTTGTGGGGAACACTACTCCTCTATCATTGTAGTGCTTGTTGTGAGCTTCATCCCCCCTTGGTACTTTAGATGTTTTGCCTCAATACAGGGAATTAGAATCATATTCTTTTCTCTGGTGCCAGTTACATTTTCTTCCCATCGGTGTTGTCTTCCCACCCCGCAGTGGATCTGGGTGAACTTTGATGGCTCTATCTGTGTTGATAGCTTTGTTGTATGTGGAGCTGTGTTGTGGAACCATTCTTAGCATCTTTTGGTTATTGTTGGCTGATGCCTAACCATTGTCTCGGTTGACAATGTTGAGCTTGTTATAGCTTCTCTTTTTGTAAACACTATTGTCTTGTATGTTGTTTGGAATTTTTTTGCATTATCATAGAGGGCAACTCTCCTTGGATCATGGATCGAAGGGTTGCTGCCTTTAATCTCATCATTTTTATAGGTCATTTTTTGCATCTTATTGATGTTTTGGCTTCTTTCTTTGATGCTCGTGTCTGTTTAGTGTGTCACTTTCCTAACCGCACCGCCATTTATGTGTCCCAAAGTGGTCGATATTTTGACCTTTTCTGGATGTGCATGTCTGTCCCACTCGATTTTTGTGTGATCTTAGACGACAATTGAAATTTTGCTACTTAGCCTTAGATATGTAATATTTGGGTGCATGTTGAATTTTGATAACATGGCTAGCATTAGAATTAGCCTATATTGAAGACTTTTTGGTTACTTCATGAAAATGCTTGGCTAGTTCATATTAGACAAAGTGACTAGTCCCTCTTTTCAGCTCCATTAGGGCCTTGGATCAGTAGCTATGTATTAAATTGTGGTATGCTATATAGCCTTTGTGTTACCCATGTATTTATTCTAAATTGAAAAGTTTATTGATCTTACTTTAAATTAAACTTTCTCATTTATTGATTTGTCATGATAGAGTTAGTGTTATATATTCGTCAAACTATTCTTAGATTAATTAATATTTATTTTTTTCATTACTAGAATAAAACTACTAACTAGATTGGATATCAAGTTTTCAACACTTTCTATCTTAACTGATTATCTAATAATTATTTTTTAATACTTTTGTTTTATTAGGTACTCAATTTATTTTTTATTAGAGGCTATGACGTATTTATAATTATGTGTGGATACTAATATGATACAGATATAAAAATATAACAAATATCAAAATAAGGTTTACAAATATTGCATGAGAATCAGACATGATAGGAAAAATGAAATGTGGACCTAAACAATTTTAACAATATACTATTTCTAAGAGATTCATAGCTCATTTAATAATGTGCACACTTTGTTTTTTGCTCACATTTCGATCAAGATTATGTTTTAATGATAGAAAAGTTATATAAGTTTATGATACTTAAAATCGAGTCACTCCCATCAAAACAACGGACAACTTGATGTTACAAACTCCCACATGTGTGTGGTTTGAGGAAGGGCCAAATCTGTTGATATATGAAACATTTTTTAATTTCAAGTCTAAACAAATATGAAAGAAAATTATCAACAAGAAATTCAAGATTCATGACAATCATCCAAAGTACAAAAAAATGTACATACAAAAAATAAATGTCTAAAAATTCATAGATCACAAATTAAATTACATCATCAATACACAAGACATCACATGACAAGTCACCAATCATCATCATCTACTTTTTAGATTGACATTACTTAAATTTTTTACACGATATGCCTCGATACAATCAGAGCGTACAATCAGTGCATATCTTTTTTTTTTTTTGTTTTTTAAGATATAGATGTGCATTAGGTGATATTGTTGTCTGATACAGATACTAAACCTTAGAAAAGTATCATTGCTTCATAAATTATAGGCTACATATATATCTTAACTACCTCTAAATTAATTGTGCTCTCACCCATAGTCTCACATTCCATTTCCGTTACTCTGTTTATGCTGAGAGCATGCTTCTCAATCAATGGCCTTTTGTTTCACAGTTCGGGGGTAATCAGGCATTTAGCAATGGTTTAAACAAAGCTGCAAAGCTTTGTTTAAGTGTTTAATTCTTATGGCAGAGTTAGAAATGTACCTTTGGTTGTTAAACATTTATTTTGTGTAAATTTGCTAAACCATTTTTTATACTAGAAGGGATTTCTTGTGCTTAATCATTTAGTTTTTTTTTCAGCATTGCAGAAATTCAGAATGCTCGAGGTATTTTGGATGTACTCTCTGAAATGCTGAATGCTTTAGATCCTGGAAACAGGGAGGTGATCAATGTGCATTTACTTACACTGCTTTCTAAAGATACTTGCTTTAGCCTTTAACTTAGATATGGTGGAATTATGAAACATTGCAGAAGCAGATTTCATTCTTCCATTACAATAACATTTTTGTGAAGCATCAAATTGCTTTTTATGTTATGTTTTAAATGTTCGTACCACTGATTTAACAATCTGATATTTCTAAAACTTGTCATTCTCAAACTGTAGGGCCTTAAACAGGAAGTCATTATCGATCTCGTTGCTCAATGCCGGTCTTACAAGCAAAGAGTGGTGCAGCTCGTTAATTCAACCTCGTAAGAGCTTTTAACCTTTTGACTTGTTCATTAGTAGGTCTTCTGAATAATGCATCCACAAGATTTAGAATGCTGTACTTCATGTAAAATGTTGGAATTTCATTTTTGGGACACTTGGGTAACTTCTGTTTCCTTGAAAGAGTATAACTTCTACTGATTTAAGTGATGTGATTTTAGCGATGAAGAGCTACTTGCCCAAGGTCTTGCACTGAATGATGACCTGCAGAGAGTTCTAGCAAAATATGATTCCATTGCAGCTGGAATTGCTGTTCGAACAGAAAAACCAAAGTCTCTTCAAGCGCTTGTTGATATTGAAGAATCTAAAATAACTACAAAGGATAGCAGCACACAGCCAAATCCAAGGTAGCACATTCCATTTCATCAAATTTTTTTTGTATAGTTCTATAATTTGCTGAACAATTTTGTGATTTGATCTCTTACATCTAAATAGTTAGAATCTAAATTGCTTGTTGTTTTAGAGTCGCTGCAATCATGGTTAGAACTAACTAAGCTATGTTTGGATACGGTTTCAATTGTGGAATTACATATCAACCATTAGCGATAGATATCACCAACTTAAAAAAACTTAAAAACTATTTTTCAATACTTACAATTGTTGCACTTTCATTTCATTTCTCTGAGACCTTAAAACTATTTTTCATTTCATTTCATTTCAATACTTACCTCGCCATGTTTTCTCATTACAATAGCCAAAACAAATGAGACCTTAATTACTCTTGTTTATAAAACTACATAACTGTGCTTATGCCTGAGTTATATGTCATCAGATCCTCTACAAGCACAGATTCCCCATCTCCTTTTGGGCAGTTAGCTTTACCTGCTCCTCAGGCAGCAAATGGTTCAGCAAAACTTGGTCCTCCCGTGGACCTCCTTAGTGGCGAGAACTTGGATCCACCTGCAACCTCAAATCAACTGGCTCTAGTCTCAGTCGGTGAACCAGCCCCAGCTCCTGCAGCTAATCAGAACATCCTTGCACTTGTGGACATGTTTCCTCAAAATAACAGTAACAATAGCAATTCAAGTCCATCTGCTCAATTTGGCTCCAGTAATACACATGCATTACCACAGACTCACCTTTCTTCTCCATCCCAGCTTCACCCACAACCCCAACAGCCTTCCATTTACTCTAATGGAGGTGTTCCAAATACAGCAGCACCTCCTTTTTTGCAGTCAAATTACTCCCCTGGAACACAAATGAATCATGCAGAACCCACCTGGAATGGCCAGCAACCGTCACCTGGCTTTGGTAAGCTCCCTTTCTTTGTTGAACTTCCATTCCTTGCACGTTGCAAAGCGATTTCTTTTCAATCTTCTTACACCAAAACTTCTGCTTTACACAAGCTGTGAAGCAAGCTTACAAGTCCTAGCATAATGGAGTTTGCTCGGGCATGAGATTCACCTGTGAATAGGGCCATGTCGATGCGAAAACTTAGTTTTTTTTTTTTTTTCAGCAGCAGAGGTTAGTAGTCAGACCGGGAGTTTGCCTCCTCCACCCTGGGAACCACAACCTGTGTTGGGTAATCAATTGGCTGGCCAACAGCAGAGTTATCTCCAGCCAATTCAATCGAGTCCGATGGGGGGTTTGAACGCCCCAATGGCTCCTCAAATTGGTGGAATGGTTCCTCCAACAATGCAGACCAACCAGTTTGGAGGTGTATATCTTCCCCTAATGCAGAGTAACCAAGTTGGAGGATTGAGTCCTCTTCCTATGCATGGAGGAACATTTGTTCCCCTCTCTCCACAACCTATCTATGGAATGCAGATGACAACTTTGATGCCTGGCCAACAGCCACAGCTTTACGATCCAATGAGACAAGCATACGCATACCCCAATTTTAGCGACCTTTCTCAACGAATGTATGGGTTGTCCATGCAAGATGGAGGCTACATGAACGCCAGCTCGGCTTATCAGATGCCTTCTTCCTCGTCTTACTCCACACTGGCAAACAAGCCACAGAAGCCAGAGGATAAGCTCTTTGGTGATCTGGTAAGCATGGCTAAATCAAAGACAAATAAAACCACAATGAGCAAAGTAGGGAGTGCGTAGAACTGCAATCCTTTGTGGTTTACTTTCTATAGATTCTGTGTTGCGTAGTTTCCAGTGGCTCTAAAGACAACTTCTCTGCCATTCTGCATCATTCTATTTGATTTACTTGTGATTTTTGTGATGTACATTTTCACTTAGAAAGGGAAATAACTAAGTATTTAGTGGTATCCTGTAATATATGTTGACTTGAGTTCATGTTCTTGACTTGAGAGGAATATGGGTTTTAAATTGCTTCTTTCATTGTTGAATTCTTTTGTTTGCTTGTTTAATTTGTGTACTGGAGTCTCATATTCAAGATGTTAACAGCATCATTGAAACCCATATTATTTACAGTGGCTAATCTGGAATGTTTAATATGTTCATATCATATGCTTTCTTTTACTAAAATTTCATCTTTGCAATCCTATTCTTTTAACTCAAATAACTAATGATTTCTAAATTTCACTTATTTTAATGGTTCTTGCAAGTTGTTGCAATACCTCGTTTTATAGAGTTTAATCACCTTTCTTCTTTTTTGGTTGTCACAACTAACATAAACATTATATCTTTGATTGTTGGCTGTTGGTTAAATTGCTTTCTTTGTCTTTGTTTTCTTCTATTAAATTGCTAAGAAGCATTATGTTACATGTATTATCTTTCCATTGAATGATATCCTATGATATAAAGATTAATAACTGTAGAGTATCAAATCTGAATATGTTTTATTGAACTGTTCTATAGATTGATTGTTAGTCTGCTGGTTGTTTGATTAGGTTATAAGTGGGACAAAAGTGCTACTTTTATTTTCAAAAATAAAATTTTGATATCCATTCTTAAATTGTTATTTCATTTTTTATTGGGAGAAAGATAAGCTTCTTTGTGTAACATTGTTTACGTAAATAACTTTGATGAAGATTTGCAAGTGATTTTTAAGAAAATATGAAAATGGTATTAAGAAAAAGAACACATTTGAGTACAGTCAAAAAATGGATTTCATTATAGAAGATTTTCTAATTGTAATATTATATTTAAGGGATAAGATTGAATATTATGATTAGAAGATAAAATTTTTTGTATGATTTCAAATTTATTGACATGCATCCTCAGTAATTATAGATAAAAAAAAATATTCCATAAATGTTATGTTGTATTGAGTTATTTGAGTCTATGCTATGGCTAATAAGGTGAATGCAATAATCCTAGGTTTGAGTTGTGACTTAGTGATGTTGATCAACATTCTCTCATGATCTTTTGGGTGTTTCATTGATGAGAATTTTATTAATCTTTGTGAAGCAATTTTAGTAAATAATATAATTTGTTTTTTTTTAATTTAGGATATTTCATATTATTCATGAGAAGACAGTGGAGTTATGATTATTTGTCAAAGATAAGTGGTGAAAGTGCAATCAAAAGAGCAAAGCAAGACATAAATATTAAACAACTAATATAAACTTTTGAAAATTTGAAGTAAATGCTGAGAAGATATTCATTTGCACTTTGTTTGCCAAAGGCAAGGCTTTTTCGCTCATCATGTTTGAGTTTTTCTATAGAGATGAACCCTTCTTGTTCACGTATTATGATTTGATGAAGTTGTTAGACATGTTAAAAAATTAAATTCTTATGATAGAATGATGGATCCATTTCCAAAAGTTGTTTGCCCATTGTATGGGTTGCTTAGCAGTGCTTCAAATCCTTCAAGCAAGATGTGATAAGCTAACAAGCTGAGTGGTGAAACCTTGTGCTCATTGGAAGAATACAAAAATGATTGCCAATGTCCTTTGTTAGACATATCATGGGGTGTATGTGCATTTCAAGTATATAATTTTTTATAATATAAGTTTGCAAGTACATCAACATAATTATCATGATTAATGAGTTACAAAAATACAAATAAACACACACACACACACACACACTTATATATATATAGTGCATATGTGTATGTATTTTATTCAACTTAATACTTCTAAAGAATGTCTTTATTAAATGTCATGCTAATACAATTACATAGGTTTTGTATTAGAGTACGATAAAATATTCAAAATGTATTTGAAAATAAATTCAAAATATATTTTTTAGATTAATTTATAACATATTTGGTCATTTATGAGAGTTATAATATTTTCATGCTACTTTAAACACTAGATGCCCCTTTTATTAGAATTTATCTTATTATTATTTTTTTGTTTTGTTATTTGTGCATTAATTTTTAAATTTTTGTGTATTTTATTATTATTTTTTTAATATTTATTACACGAAACCTATTTAATCATTTATTGGGATGAATGAAAGGAGGATCTTAGATTTCGTTGATTTCATAACACCTTTTAATGTTGAATCTATTGTATGCATGCATAAGAAAATTATCCTAAGAAAGCATGAGTAGGCCTTTCACTTTATCCCTAACAACTCCTCTACTCTCTCTCTCTCTCTCTCTCTCTCCTTATAGTAGTCAAACTTTTTCTCTCCTTGTGATGACCCTTTTTATCACAACTTGATTTTTTTTAATTTAAAACATGTCATTTCTTTAAAATCCTTATTTTTCTAAAATTTCAGATTTCAAATGGATATAACATCTTCTAGATTTTGATATTTTTTAATTTATAAATACATCAATATAACATATATATATAAACAAATATAACATATTATGTAGTTTATATATCATCTAAATATTAAAATTATTCATAATATTCTGACAACCACATTTCGTCATTCTATAGTTCTTTAAACTATTACATCTAGATTTTAGATACAAATAAAACATTGAATACGTCATATAATTAACAATTTCTTGAGTAACATTTGCATTTTTAGTTTTTTCTTGTAAATAGTTTTTATGAATAATCCTCTTTTCATTTTGATTCTAAAATACCTGAAAGATTAGTGCCAAAGAAAATACTGAGCCAACCATCATAGGCTTAGTAGTTTATATCTGACAATAAACAAATATATGAATACATTAATGATTTGGGATAGTCGCATATATGGTTTAAATCATATATATCAATTAAAAAAATAAATTAGTGTCTCATTCAAGATAAATGTAATAAGAAATTTGATATGCTTTAAAAGAAAGCATGTCACATACTCTTGAAAGAAATAATAAACACATGTAATTTCTTATTTATTTTTATTTATTTTTTAATATAATCTTATTTATTGGTACTTATTTTTACTTAACTAAGTAAACTTTATAATAACTATGTCATTGTTCTCTCTCTCAAGATAGTTAGTTGGTATCCTCTTTTCAACTTTCATAAAATAGAAATCTCAATTATTAATTATTCATATCATATTTTTATACTAATCATGCTCAATCTTTTAATGTTTTCAATTGTCATATCTTTCAACAATCTTAATCATATAACAAACTAGCAAGTAGCTAACTTCTAGTGACAAATTTTAATCATGTAGTTCACTAGCCATTGGTCATCTTATGAAAAAAAATCTCAAACATATGACACATCGGCTATTAGCCACCTTATAACGATAAATCCTAAAATTGTGATACAATTGTCACTAGCTGTAAATAACAACACATTTTATATCATAGAATTTAGTAATTACTAATTTCTTTTAGTCAAAATCCATTACAATATTTCTTATTTTACTTTGATGAAAGCTTTTCTCAATTTCACTTTATCTAACTAAATATATGTATTACAACATATGAATGTCATTCTTATATAGATATAACATGCTAAATAAATTCATACAATAATACATCATAATATACATGACATACATATAATTGCATGTATTAATTCTGACATAATTATATAATATAATATTATAGTAGTACATCAATATCACTTGCTTTATACAAAATTTATATACAGTGTCATATCTACAAAAAATTAACAACACATAGACATAAGCATATAATATTAATATTAGATTATCTATCTCAATAGTTTTTTTCTCATTTATCATGTCTGACTTTGTTTATAGTCAAATCTATTATTCCTTTAATTCTTATCATGTAATAACTTATCTTAACTCAACATAAAAAATAATACAATTATAATTTATCAAGATTGTAGTTTCTTTATTACACAACTTGCTTCTAATTGATAATTTTTTTTCCTCTTTTCTTCCTTCTCCTTGGTTTTCCTTTTTCTTGAAATCTTAGCTTGTTATTTTGTTAATATTTTCCTTCCCAATCATTCTAATAATGAAATGAAAGTTTAGTTAAGGTTACAAACTTTGATTTTTGTCACAAATTAAGAAGATTTTAAGCTAAATCATAAGAAATAAAAAAATCCATTTTCTTGGTTTTTCAAACTTACTAGGACTTCCCACCAACTAAGATCATGGTCCTCCTTGATTCCATTGAAAGCTTGGCGACATGTTGGTTCTTCATCGTTGACAAGTGAAATTTCAGTGATTTCAACTGGTTTGAAAGAGAGAGGAACAAAACATAGCCTACACTCTATTGGATTCAAGAATGCCTTAGGATAATCTTGATTGGGATTTATTTATCTTATATATTTATTAAATAATTTAAATTACCTTTTGAACTTAAAAAATTCATATGAACTCTTATTAAGACAAACTCATCTTGAAAAGCTCTATCTAATTTTGTATTTTTTTATTATTTTGAATATTTTATTTTTTAATAATTTGGCACATTTTATAAAATAGTTTAAGTCATGTTTGCTTTGAATATTTGAAGATATTATACTTTTTTACTTTTCCAATCCCTCAATATAAACCACCATTAATTTCTCTTTCAAGACCACCCCCTTAACTCTCTCTTACACCATTGCTTGTTGTCCTCTTTTCTTCTTTTAAGTATCATTGTCAATTTCTTTATATATGTGGCTTACCCTCTCCTCTTTCACATCACTATAATTAGTTTCTCTCTTGAGGACATCTCCATTATGTATTCTCTCAAAGTGGTATTGTCTCTCGCATTCCTCAACATTGGTTTCTCCCACTATAACCATCGGCCACTACTTTCTCTCTCTTCCTTTGACACTTATCTTTGTTTAAGGACATACATAACTAACATCATAGTATCAAAGTGAGGCTTCATTGTGCTCCATCCATTGTGATTTTTATGCTCAATCTTCTAACATTCTCTTACCTCATGATCCTAAGACTTAAACTCTTAATGCTAAAACCATTTTATATCATTTTCTTCAAATTCTAGATTTCAAATAAACGATGTCTCCCTTATAAAATGCTTGTTTTTTATATACATTCATATCAATCTATGTTACATTATCATATTTCCAAACATTGTAAGTAGTTATTTATAACATCCATGCAAATTTATAAAACAATCTACCAATTATAATATATAGAATTCACTTCTACAATTCAAAATTCAAAATCTTCAAAATCCATTTACTATTAGAAAAACTAAAACATCAAAGTTCTAAATCCATAAGTGGATGACATAAAATATTGTAGAAGTGAAACATATATTTACTTCACAATTAAAGGGGAATAAATCATTCTCAAAACAAAAATCCAAAAAATGAAAATCCTCAAAACCTGTTTGGTGCTAAGCAATTAAGGAATAAGAAATTATCTATGGTTAAGGTCCTTTGGAAAGATCAAGAGGAATGTGAAATGACATAGGAAGTTGAGATTAAAACATGTGGTCAAAATTGTTTTTCAAAATTTGAGGGTAAAATCAAAATTAAGTTAGGAAGAATGTTATACACATCATTTTTAGTTATACAAAATTATTTAATTGAGATATGCTTTATTTTATAATTTAAAATTTTAAAATTTAAAATCTGAATTTTGAATTATTGAATTTGAATTAGAAATATGGTGAATGATAATACATATGTTGCATCATGAGTCTTGATTTGGCTAAATGCTTAAAAATAAGTTGGTGATTTTATTTATATTATAATTTTTATTTCTTATCTTCATTATTATTAATTATGAATGCATGAAAAGATATGAAAAAAGATTCCTAAAAATCTGGTGTAATGGACAAGGATAAGGGGATTAAAAAAAGATAATATTTATGAAGCAATTAAGAATATTTAAGGATGTATAAATATAAGAAAAAGAGAAGAAAAAATTAATGAACATATATATTTTTTAGAAAGTATCTTAAATTCTTAGTTTTTAAGAATTTGATTTGGATAATCAAAAGGATATGGTTTAAGTGAGGTTGGGTTTAAATACTTGAGCTATAGATAACATAAACCTAAAACTAGTTTATTTAAGTTAAAACCTTGGTTTAGGGAGGTGTTATTATGGATATAGAAACCCTTATGATGTACTTTTAAGTGTTTTAGAAAATTATCCAAAAAGAGACCTTTGGAGAACTCAACCAAGAGCATACCACAAAAAGAAATCAAGGCAAATGTGAGAAAGACGAGGGCGAAGTGCTTAAGCTTGAAGTTAAGGAAGGATCAACTTGAGGAGAAGTCATTTGCATGATTTTTTCTATGTAGGATGACCTTTTATTTCATATATTAAATTAGCTATGGTCTAAGGTAAAATAAAAATCAATTACTTTGTTAAATGTATGTAAAATATTAGAAAAATTGGTAACTAGTCTTTTCTTTTCATAAATTTTTCTTAAGAATATAGGAATTCTTTTTTCTTGAGATTATGAAGTTGTTGGACAATCAACTATAGCCTTAATCTTGTTGGGGTCGACTGATACAGCATCTTTCGAGACCATGAAGCCTAGAAAGTTCACAAAATCAGTAATAATGACACATTTTTTAAGGTTGGTATAGAGGTTGTTCTCCCTAAGAATTGAGAAAATATTTTTAATATTTTCTAAGTGGTGTTCAAGAACAACTAAAGATTAAGTCTTATCTAAAAACTAACACAACATTTCTTAGGTAAAGTTGAAGTATTTCTATCATTATTATAAATATGTTGACTACATTAGATAAACAAAAGGGAATGACAAACCATTCATATAATCAATCTCTTATTTTAAAAACAATTTTTCACTTATCCCCTAGTCAAATCTTAGGTTGGTGGTCTTCATTTTTAAAATTATTTTTAAGAAAATAATAGTCCAACAAGTCATCCAAGCATGAGATAAGGAACCTATACTTTATAGTTATTTTATTGATAGCCCTACAATCGATACATATTCTCTATTAACCATATTTCTTAGGGACTAGAAGGGTAGGAATGGCACAAGGGCTAAAGGCTTTCCCATATGAAGCCTTTATCTAATAACTCTTGCACCTATCAATTGAGTTCTTGGTGTTCAAAATGGTTCTTCTTATAATATGATAAATTTGGTAAGTTAGCTAAGGGTATGAGGTTTAAATGTGTTAGATGTCATGAAAAGATAACAAACTTTGGGGTTCTTTAATAAAAACATCAGGGAAATAAGAAATAATGGATTCTATTAAGGAAGGTATTGTTATATCAAGTAATTAACTTTGCATCTCTATATCTACAAAGGCCTAGATGATTGTACCTTCAATAAATTCTTGATCTACTTCATCATGTAACATAAATTAGATTTTCTTATTTTGGGTGATGGATGACATTTTTTTAATGGGTTGGATGTGATTTTTTGGTGATGATAGATGCAACTTGAATTTTTAGCCTTGATATGTAAATGTGTAGGTGTTAGCTTTACTAGCAAGAAGGGCATCATGATCATACAATCAGAGTCACCTTAAGATGATACTACTTACATAAGAACAACATCACATAAAATATCTTTATAATATCGGTCAAATTTAAGTGGTATATTATATCATTTTTTAATAGGAATAGATGTTTCATTTATTTAAGAAATAATGTATGGGTTTGAATGGTGAGTGATAATAAGTCTAAGATGTGCTAAACTATTCGTAAGCATAGCATTGATACTACTACCACTATATATGATATCTTTACAAACCTTTTCTTCAAGTTTAATGAAAGTATGAAAAATAATGGTACATCTCAAATCTTTACAAGCCTTAGGTTGTGTGAAGGTACATCTCACAATTATAATTGTTTAAGTGTCCTTCATGGTGTTCTCTATTTTCACGTTGGAGTATTCATTAGTTAAGTTGTAATAAGAAGCATATTCTTCAGTCTCTCCCTCTTTTCTAGTGTTAAATTATTCACGTTTGTTTTCCAAGGTATAGCTTATTTGTCGTGTGCGCATTGGGTATCTATATTAGTAAGGAAATCAATTAAGATTGTTGATGCCTAGGAGCAAGAAAGACATGCATCAATATTTTAAGAATATTAAGCTATATATTATTCATATCTAGAGTCAAGATAAGGCTTAAAATTATACTCTAGGCTTATAATTAATGATTAAAATACAAAAAGAGAAAAAATGGCCCAATATGTCCTATTTCATCAGCTCTACCACCTATTGACCCTAACCTAACATGACTAACAAACCCAAACCACGTTCGATTGAAACAATTCAATAAATAGGTCTTCTAAGTTCAATTCAAATTATAGGTTCCTGAAACTGAGCTGCGTCAAACCATTGACAGAATTCATAATACACTTACTGGACTCTAACATGTGATGTCAAACTAACCCACAAACCCACTTTGTGACATGGCAACTCGGGACACTACTAACATTGGGACAACCCACCAACTCACTTTGTAACATTGTCCTATGATCGTTCGACACTGTGCCAACCCTCCAACTCAATCCTCAATACATTGCATCAGATCTGGCCTGTGACACTATTAATCTCGCACAGACCTGCCAACCAACTAACGTAGGAGTGCCTGATATTAGCTCATAAATACAAACTCACTGGCATCGCACTAGTTTCATAATTCTATGAGCTTCCAAAGGAGATGCTTAACAATTAGGCTCTCAAGGTTAAGGACTATTACCTCTATTCCCTTAACAGATGGTTTTTAAGAGAGAAAATCCTCCTTGAGGTTATTTTTCTCACAAAAAATTTGAGTGAAACAAATTTCATCAAACTTTTGTAAAAGGGTTTGTGTCAATGCCTTCTATGCTTTGAGGATTAGATCTCTAAAATTAAACGAGCCATGACTTGGCTAACAACCAGTTTTAAGTTATTAAAGATTTGTATATGTTTGACTCATAAACCTAAATAAAATTTTAGTATGGCTATTAAAGCTTCATATTTTGCTTAGTTATCTGATGAGGACATCATGTTCGAGAAGGACTTTCGACGTCCAAGGACCAGGTCTTGTAAAAAAAAAAAAAAAAAAAAAGAGGCCAAAATCACTATTCCTGCCACCGACTGCCGCCTCCGCCGTCGCCGCGCCGCAACCTCCGCCGCCACAGGGAACCGCCGCCGCCGTTTCGAACCGCTCGTGCCCGAACTGCTGTGCATGAGTCCAGCCAGGCGCCTACCCAAGCTACCCACCGGATGACCCGCGACCTGCGACCCGTGCCGACCCACGCCAGCCCGCACCGACCCGCGACCTGCGACCAGCGCCGACCCACGCCAGCCCGCGCCGACCCATGCCAGCCAGCACCGACCCGCGACCTGCGACCAGCGCCGACCCATGCCAGCCCGCACCGACCCGCACCGCCGCCGTCGCCGCGCCTCCAGCCATCCGAAATTTGGGTTAAATTAGGATAAATGAACTTAATTTTCATTATTTTTCTCAGATTTCTAGGAGTCTATTTGTAATTTTTAGGTGACTTTTAGTTTACCCATGTGTCCTTTAGTATTCTCATGTTATGAGTTAAAATGTCTTTTGTACCCTTATGGATTCCTATATAAGGGGGAGTTCTCTTCTGTTGTAAGGAGATTGAATAGTTAATGCAAGCTTTTGAGTGTTCTTTGCTTCCATTCTGAGTTCGTGAGTGCTTTGAGTGTCTTTGGCGTGCTGACTCGTCAAAGCTCTGATACTGGGAGGAGAGACGCGAGGTCCAAGTGGTGAGACGCCACTCCAGTCTATCATCTTCCTTCATCGTTCAACCACCTTCAAGTTGGAATTTTTGTTTTTTCTCGTCTTCCTTTTTACGAGTAGTTTCCATTCCTAGATTATTAATTTGTCTTCAATATATTTTCATTCTGCGAAGTGCAACTTTTACTACAAATTATATTTTAAGTTCAACTGGTACTTAACTAATCTAAGTACTCCCCATTTCTGCGTGTTTGAAAGTGTATAGCCGTAATCGATTTAGCGACTTCTTAGCCGCTATCGATCCTAAGTTTAGTTAGGATTCATTGGTTGGTGCCTTTTGCGTTCAACCCTCATCGTATCTAAGTGTGTGTCCCTTAGGGAGACGGCCCTGCTCTTTGTTGTGCATCAGTCACGAATTTTCTAACTAAGCAAATTTCGTCTAGTCCTACATCATTATCTATGACTAAGATGTTGATTTTATTCTCTCTTTTTAGTTTAATCTCTTCTAGGTTTAATAGAACAAAGTTGATCTCATATTAATCTTGTCCTAAGGGTTCATCCACAAATAGTTTTTAGATGAATAATGGTTCTTTAGTTTTTGAATTATTTAAAATAGTTGAATAAGATAGATAAGACATAAGCTCTTGAAATGCTTTTTGTAATCCTTTGTCCATATTAGTCTAGCTTTGTTTCATAAGAGTCTAAAGAATGGTTGGGCTTTTTTCTTTGACTTGAAGATAAAATGATAGGTTCTGTAATGCATCCAGTAAGGCATTAGATTTTTTATGGAGTCATTGATGAAGGCATATTTAAAAGATCTTTTACCTTGTCGGGGTTTGGTTGGATTCTCTCTTTTGATACTATGTAGACAAGAAACTTTTTTAAAGATATGCAAAAGTTTATTCTAAGGGGTTAGATTTAAGATTGAATTTTTAACAATTCTCAAAGGTCTCTCTTAGGATTGTAGATGCACCTCAAAGAAAGCTTTTTTAACTACGAGATCATCTATATAAGTTTTGAGATTTTTACAGATGGTATCGATCATTCCTTTAATAAGTCACATCGAAGTTCTTGAGTCTAAAAGGTATAACTTTATAAAACAATGTCCCAAAGTCAAAAATGAATGCAATTTTTTTCATCATCTTTATCAATCTCAATTAGGTGGTATCCTAAGAAATATCTAGAAAACTGAAACATATGAAGTTGATGACCAAATCTATAAGATCATCAATTTGAGGCAAAGGGTATGAGTCCTTTGGGTTGACACAATTAAGATTGGTGTAGTTCATGGACATAAGTCATTTGTACTACTTTTCTTTATGAGTACCATGTTTGTTAGCCATTCAGGGTAGCAGATTGGTCGAATAAAATGAGTTTTAATAAGCTTTAACACTTCTTCATTGATCGCCTTTTGCTTCTTGAAGTTAAATGCTTGTTTCTTTTATGAAGGGAGTGTTGGGATATTGAGTGGTCTATCCTTAACATATCTAAAGGTGCTAATAAAAAAATATTAAGATTTCAATAATTAACTTAATTATTATTTTACGATGTTCAAATCATATTTTCTTGATTTTAGAAAGTTCCCTTGCACTCTGACCAACTTTAATACAAATTTCAGACACAAGTATGTTGAGATGATCATCTTGAATGTGTTCATTACTGCTCTCTCAAGGATAGCATTGTAGACAAAAGGAGCCACAACAATAATGAAGTTGACTATGCACATGGCTAGCCAAAAGAAATTTTCATTATAAATGACAATATGATGGTTCCTTCTAGCTTCAAATACTTTGAAGAGAATCCTATGAGTGACCCTATATCTAGGAGGATAATGTCTCAACTAATACTAGTTTTATTAAGAACATCAAGAAAAAGGATATCAACCAAACTCTTAGTGTCAATGAGCATGTGACAAACTTCAACATTTGTAATTATTCTTGAGATTATTATAGTGCCATCATAGGTGACATGTATTCAGGCTTAAATGATATTGGAACCATTAGCTTGTCACATTGGTGACCATTATTCATCTAAGTGAGCTTAAGTGGAGCTTTTAGTGTGAAACTAATTTTTTGTGATGATGTAAATAATTCTAGGAGGGGCTTTACCTCTATGTTTTAGCCTTTGTTGAAGAGTTTGGTAATCCTTCTTAGTTAGATATCTATTAATGGCACTTGGCCCTATAAGTTTATTAGAGGTAGAATATATTTAAAGACATTTACCTATTACTACTAGAGGTAATCTCCCTTCAATAGTCTAATGATTAAGGCTTTTAGGATCTTACATTCAAACGTTATGTGGCCATGGTCTTTATGACATTTATAGAATCTTATTGTTCATGATTATTTCTTAAGAGTGGTGTTGGCATCTAATACAATCCATTTTTTTAATGAAAACCAAAATTTCTTTTAGGAATATACTTAAGGGGTATTAAGATGTTGAGCTTAGTATCCTTGAGAGTTATGGTCTTGAGGAGCCCTTTGAAGATAATCTTTATCATCTTGTGACCTCTTTCGTTCATGACCAAATGTCTTGGAGGTAATGATGCCTTCCATTTCAATCTATCAAACATAGCTAAATAAAACTCCTTATTAATGAAACAAACAACTCTATTGAAGATTTATTGTAGGGATATCGACAAATGTTTGACTAGATATTTTTGAAAATCTCTTAGCTAAAGAGACTTGATGCAGGCTACTCATGTATGTTGGGAATCCTCTTAATTAAACCCTTTAAGAACTTCTTTGAAGCATTTGAAGAATGATCAATATGGTTCTAATGATGCTACTTTAGACTGAGAAGAGACCTATAAATCTTTTAGGCCTAGTTAAAGTTGGTGAAAGATGATAGGAATAATCTATTGAGCTGATTAAATGAAGAAATTGATTTAAGAGGTAGTTTTTAAAACCACTTTAAGGCAACATCTTTAAAGTATGTGAAAAAATTTTGTATAAGATGGACTTAATCATAATGTATTAGATTGGTTATTAAAAAGGTTAGATTTGAGTCTTAATACTTAAATGTTAGAGCTTAATTTATGTAAAATCTTAAATTAGATTTGAATTTTAAAAATATTAAAGAGGTTAGAGCTTAACTTATACAAAAGTTTAATTGAGTAAGAACTTAATCACTTGAAAAATCTCGTCTCTTTACTTATTGCAATTACTTTCTTATTATTTTAATGCTTTAGTTAACATTATAACATTAATGTCATCATTAAGCTTTGAAAAAGAAGTTTGAAAAAGTTAACTTACTAAATTCACCTCCCTCTTATGAGTCTAGTAGATTTATAAAAAAGCTTCCATTCAAGTATTTTAAAACTCTCAACTTGTAATATATCTTTCTTAACAAAATCTCTCTTCTTTTAATATAAGATTATTCGTCCTTGTATCATTCATTTAAAATTATTTTATGAGCCATACTTTTTCATATAATTATTCTCTTTAGGATATCACCTAATAAGTATTCTTTTTTTAAGTCATAGAAGTTATAAATCCATTAGCTTTTACTTGATTTGTCCTCAAATCGTGTTATAATATAAAAAGTACTACTCTAATACAATAATGTTTTGATCAAACTTAAATATGTCATGATATTATCTTATTTAGTTATTGTATATAAACAAAAAATGTATTATCTTAAAATGCATGTTAACATCTTATGATTATTATTTTACATATATCCATAATTTTTCCTTCATTTGTTATATGAGACAAGCTATCTATATAATCCTCCACTTAGTTGTAGTAATATCCTTAATTTTTAACCTAAATCAAAAAGAAAAACTATAAAATCAAATCAAAAATATTATGATAAGATATAATTAAACTTGATTAAATCAATTTTTCAAAATATATTGATTAGATATAAAAATATTAATACAATGATAAAAAAAATTAAATAATGCATAAGAAATATAAATTTAATCAAAAATATTATTTGGGTATATCAATAGAGAGAATTCTTAAAGATAAATTCAATGATATTGAGTTTATAATACTTGAAGATAAGAAATTTTTTCTAAAATTTTAAAGATTTAAGTATAATTATAATTTTTAAAATGTCACTCAATGTATATTTAAAATCTTCAAAATTTTAGCTTAAGTCAAATCCGATTGATGGAGGATAGATTTGTAAATTATTAAAATATTAGATACATTATCATAGAGTTGCAATTTAAAAAAAAATTGGCTTAGGTTTAATATATTTTGTAGAGGATAGACTGATAAGTCGCAAAATTTCAAAGGGGCAAAATGTTAATTTTTGCTTAGGGTCTTCATTGACTTTACATGTGAAAGGAATGCATATTTGAGGGTGATGGTAGCATCTTAATAAAAGCTCTTTTCAATAGCAATTATTGGTTAATGCATTTATAAAAAAATGTGGTTAAGCATGCATGCACTTATAGTCAAATTTTGATATTTTTAGACATAAAAATAATAAATAAATATATAATAATCGTTTGGCATCTTATCCCAAAATCACCACTACTATATTATAAAATGTTTATTTCCTTTCTTCTGCATGAATTTGTTTTAGTGTGAGCATTTGATTGGTGGGGATGTTAAGTGAGGCAAAGTGTTGTGTGGAACATCACTTTACCATCAGAAACCCTAAAAAATTGTACAAGAATGATGAAGAGTGATACATTGTTTTCCACTACGATAAGTTATAATAAGTTATATAAGAGCTTCGATCAAGAGAGTATTCTAGCTCATGGGTCTATCCAACAACCAGTGAAGTATACTCCTTTATTTTCACCATTTTATTTTTTTGGTTACTATATAAGGTTTCCATCAAGCAACTGTAACAAAAGGAGAGGAAGAGAGAGGAAAATCTTGAGTAAAATGAGAGAGTAGAGAGAAGCCTCAGTTGTACGACAAAAAGATGATTTTATTTTGATTTTGTACATAAGGGAGATACACAACATCGAGTTTGCTAAAGAAAGACAAGGAGAGTGTTGTGTTCACCACAGAAAGAAGATGATGATTATCAGGAAAGTTTTATATTAGTATGATGATATACATCATATTATACAATATTTTTGGGATCATAAGGCCACTATGGAGTTATACAGTGATTTACTAAAGTATCATACAATACAATATACTAGATCGTACTAATATGATTAGTACTAAGTTACTATTAAATAGTATATTAATCACATAATGGTATTGTACTTGTACAATTTATTGAGATTAAGTAAGAATAACTTAGCTAAGTATGAGAGATTGGACTAGTCGATTATGGGGATCATACTTTACGAGTGAAAGCAAAAACTTATGGGTCAATTAAGGTAGAGTAGGATCATGCGATTATGGTCATGGCAATCAAATTATACGAACAGGTTAAGTCACATGAAACTGAAAGGTTCATATAGTGTGATAAGGGGATCATACTCATACAATTTGTGATAAAAAATAATTTATATGATACAATATAATACAAAATACTTATTTTGAATGTATAATCCAAAGTAGAAACCAAACAATATAGAAAGTAATTTATATGAGTAAAATTATTTTAAGAATATGTTATTTATAAGATATATATTAACTATTTCATATATATTTTATTACAAAAATTTTAAAAGAGGGGTGGATCAAATAAAATAATTGCTTTGTAAAACTAAGTAGATAAATTTGTAACATGTGATGTAATACAATATTATTTTTTTTATTTTTATATGTTTTCTTAAAAATTATAAACTCTTATGTTACTAAAAGCTTATATTTTTTATAGTACTTATTTCATGATTTTATTGATTACATGTCTCACATTTTAATGACCTTTTTATTATATGATAACATAAAAATATATAAAAAAATAATGGAATATAAATAATGCTTAAACTTAAAAAGAATATATATTGACTTTAAAAATAATATATAGATTGACATATCTACTTCATATATATATATATATATTAAAACAATTATTTAACATATGATAAATAAAAATAAAAATTAGATTCTTAAAGATATTATCTTCAATACTAGGCTTAACATGTTAGATCATAAGATATAGGTATCATACATCCTTAATAATATTAGACCCAATATGTTGGATCATAAAATATTAATCTTTGGATCATGTCTGCCTATTATTATATGGATAAATATCAATTAGAAATTACTTATTATTATGATTATTAGATATAGTGAAGATAATGATTACAAAAATTAGACCTGATAATTACAAAAAGTATTAAAAACTAAAATAAATAAAAAAACTAGTATTCATATTTCATCTAGCTTATTGATGTAAATAGAGAGGTGATTGGAATGTAAGGTAAAATAAAATAATTACTTAGGATAAATGAAATAAAAATTATGATAAAATAGGATAAATGAAAAGAAAATATGGTTGAAAAGATAAAAAATAAAGATTTATTTACCAAATTAAACTTAAGAGAAGGCTAGAAAGTTAACTCAAACACTCAAGTCACAAAGAAATATATTTTTTTGGTTATAATTAATTCACTATTCATCCATTCATGAGAAATCTTTTAAATAAGAGAATAAAACAATTATTTAATATAAAAGTAAACATTCTAACTAAAATACTTTCATACCCATATTTCGCTTTAATATAAAAACATGTTTCATACCTACTTCTTAAAGGTTTTTATTCAAATATTTGAATATTTTGGGCACTTTTATTAATATATCATCTAACATGTGTTATTTATCACGAGTCACTTATCATGATTCATAACTTTGATTTCATATATTTAGTTATCTAATTATTCTAAAAACTTTATTTTGGATATAATTTAAACCCAAATTATACTTGTTATTCATATACTTCATGATATTTATGTTTATAATTAATTGCTTATTCCTACCTTGCATTACCTAATTTTGGTATACATGACATCTGGTATGATTTTAGACTTATACTTATGATTTATCATAATAACTTATTACATAGCTTCTATTTTATTCATCATACTTGTTCATTTTAATATTCTCTTTATATTTGGTTACTTATTGGATTTATTTACTAAGATCTATAAATCTCATTATTATTTATATCAAAGATCATATATCTATTATATTAAGATTTAGGGACTTTAATATTACGAGAGAGGATCACACTCTTGAGATTTGAAAGTGGGCAATGCTTGGTGTAAATTGGGAAATTAAAAGTATAATACAACATTACTTTTAATTTTGTACATATTTTTATACAATATATATCTAAATTATATTATGTTAGTAATTTTTTTATTTCTATGATTTTATTTTGATTAATGTTAGGGTATTTGTCATACTATCAAATCTCTACTTAGGTTTTAATATCTTCACTTGATATGTTAACTGGGTATCACCTTTGATTTTCTATTTGATTGAAAAAATTATGAGATGGGGTCTTGACAATAACAACCTAGGTGCAACACTTTTTCAAAATTTTCTTTTATTTAAGACTTCATCTTACAATTATTGTTTTTTTACTTCAGTTTAAAGTGTCACACTTATCATATTATATGTTAAGCATGTATTCATAATATCAAATATGATGTACATAATTAAAAATTATGTAATGCAAAAGGAACAAAAATTTTAGACAACTTTTACATTCAAAGATTGAATAAAATGTGCCCTTATAATATTTTGATAGCTAAAATTGGAAGATCATTATCTTTACCACCACGTAATTTTGTTGTTGATGTTACTTATCATATTCATTATCATCCAAAGTTGGGTTTGTGCTTGTTTCATCAAAAGATCTTTAAAGATAACAAAATTATGCATATGAAAGAATAAGAAAAGTTGCATATAATTTTTCAAATACTAATCATATAAAATTATACGCAAGAAAAATACAATCCATATGTATTTTTTGTGATATGTTATGGTTCCAAAACCAATTTTGGATGATCAACATAATTCAAAGCCAAATACGAGATAACATAAGCACATTAAGCATGAAAAAATCGATGCAATAAATACCATAAATTTATTCATGAAATTCTTTTATGATTGGTTGCATTCAGTATCCAAAACCATAAAGTTCAATAGATGCATACCATTGTTTTTATATATGCCAACAATAACAAATATTATTTCCTTATATCAACTTAAAAAGATGTGCCATCTTTGATAAGTACAACTCTACACCACTATCCTTTAGTTGATGGCACGATTGCCAAGAGTAATAAATGAAATTGATTGTTCATCTACATAGGTTATAAATGATTAACAAATAACATAAATGCAAAATCGTGAGTTAATAGAGTAGATTTCAAAACAAGTCTTCTTAACCTCTTGAGATTACTTTTATGGCTTGGAATCTCATGCTTTCATATAATTAACTTTCGTGTTAAATATGCCTATATGCATTCCGTTATCTCCTTTGCTTTGATGTCCATCTAAGCATAGAATGTCAGCTTTACAAACATTGAAATAGGTTGGGCTATGCATTGTTGATAATCTTCTTATATCATAAGATTATTGCATATGTAATCAGTGTCAATGTTAAATATCTTCTATGATTTGACCTTATGCTTTTATTGACTCACAAAACTATCATTCAAAAATTTAACTAAAAAATTTATGCTTAATGGATTGAAGGTTAATTAGACTTGAATTAAGCATAGCTTCATGTATTGCTTGTGATTAAGAACTGATTAGGTAACAACTAGACATTAAATGTCTTATTTGAGTTAAACCTTATGCTCGAAATAAGCTATTATGGGATATTATATCCCATTGACTAGTGTTTATTGCTTAATGCACTTTCAAAATCTAGATCATCTTATTTATAAATGTTATGCTAAAACTTGACATATTGTAGTTTGTCAATCAATCAATTTTTATTCAATGATTATAAATCTATGGTTAATTTTAATAACTCTCCTCTATGATATTAATTGATGTTCTAATAATTCTCATAACACCACTTCTTAATCTAAAGACTCATGATTATTACATATATTCAACCAAATTTAACTATCTAACAACTAAATTATTTTTATCTGTCTAATTAATCTCTTTTAGATCCATTAGATGATATTCTTGTAAATATAGAAATAACTAACTATACATGATTATTATTGGTACATCAACAACGATGCATATTTGTGGAGAATATTATTGTTATTATTTTCTTGTCAAATGTTGTCATAGTGACAAAGCAATAAATTATTATAAAATATTAACTCAACTATTATCGTGATGTAATCCAAATGTCAAACCATTCATTACTTGTGTGATAATGATTATATTTGAAAGTTACATAAATTAATATCTCAAAAATCAAACAAGTCAAAGAAATATTTTAATATCTAACATACAATTGAATCACTTGCTTTTATAGAGGGATTGATGTTAAATTTATTTTGCAAGAAATTATGAACTTTAATATTATTTATATCAAATTTGAACCTAATGATTAAAGTAAAAAAAAAAAAACAATTCAATATTAATTTTGAACATTATAATACATGATATTAGTTAGGTATATATATTGAATTATTATATTAGTTACTAATGCAATCAAGAAATAATAAGACGTGGATTCATTTCAATTATTATCTTAAACATAAAATAAATATACATATCTTGAAACTTGGAAAATATAAATATTTTTAGATAATAGGTCTCCTTTATCTCAACATGTCATAAACTAATATTAAAATTGCAGCAGGACAGGAAGTTTATCATATTTTTATTGAATAATTGATTATTATATTAAAAAAATTAAATTTAAGAGTGAATATTTATTTTTTCAAATTTTAATTGAACTTGGTTCGTGGTTTCGTGAGGTTCAATTTGAAGTTTTTCTAATTATGGACGTTTTTATTGGAACATTTCCTTGAGGTGAGGCTGCTCCGCATTCAATGCTGCGTGCCCAAATTCGGTTGGAATATATTTTATTAATTTAAATAAAATGAGTTTATTTATCATGGCACAATTTGGCGTACCTAACTTTCTTCGGCCCATCGGTCCGTCCAATTCTAGATGAAACATCTGACGATGAGATGGGGCCCACTGGTTTAGTTTTTAGAGATTTAAATTATTTTAAAAAAGTGAAGCTTATGGTGCAGGCCTTGCATATAATAAGCTATCTGCTCCATTCCCTAGGTTCAATTCGAAAAGGAAGCGAAGGTGGTGGAGCTTCGGCGCCGGAGGGAAGAGGAAGACGAGCGGTAAGAAGTCTGATTCGAAGGAATGGGGATTGCTCAGGTGTTCATGGATGTCGGAAGCGATGGGGTGGCGGTTATCACGATGTCGAATCCTCCCGTCAATGCACTTGCTCCCTCGAGTATTCCTTTGACACACGTCTCTCATACGTTCTCAATTCAGCTGTGGCTTCTATTTTTATTTGGTTTTACGATCGTGTCTGAGTAGTCTTGAGGAGGCTGGCGGTTCTTGTTTGGTTGGTCTTACGAAGTAGATTTCTGTTGGATTGATTACTGTCAACTGATTTAGTTTTCGCCATTTTTCTTATTTGAAATTCAGTAATTTATGGTCTGAAGGAAAAGTACACGGAGGCGATGAACAGGAAGGATGTGAAGGCCATCGTGTTGACAGGTGAGCTCCGTTGCGCTGGATTGTTTTTTTTTTTTTTCTCGACTTTTCAATATCTGGCATACATTTGTGAAAATTTTGGAGCTAAGTTAAGATCCGTTTAGAAAGTTTTTTCCTTGTTTTTTACCGAATTATCTATTCAAAACATATTTAGTCTTAGTTTTATTTTATTTCGAATGGGTAATCGATATTCCTAATTAAAAATGCGTCCTCTTTTTAGATTCAATAACATGTTCAACGCCTTCGTTGAGCGAGCTTTCTAGCTTTGGGATTTTAATAGAAGTATTTTTTAGAAAATAAAGCTTGGGTTTGGTGCCAAATTTTGTGATTAAAAAAGAGTTTTTGAAATCATCTTTTGTAAAGGTTGTTTTGACAAAAAAATATTTTATTTTATGTGAATGAAGAACGAGTATTTATGAAAGTCGTTGTTTAGCTTTTGATGATTTTGAGATTTAAGGTGAAAAAAAAAAATGATCCCACCAAGCAAAGATGCTTAGACCATTATAGGTGCTTTATGATTTGTTAATAATAGTATTTTTCAAACAACAGCATCGATAGATTGTGGTTGAAAAAAAAAACTTTTGAACAGATGTTCTCAAAAATGTTTTTGAAAAGAAGTATTTTATTTGAGGAAAAATTATAAAAAATTGTTCAATGGGCATTGGGTGTTTTGAAATAAAAGAAACACTTTTGAATTGTTCCTACCAAACGATGGTTTGACATATGTTAATACTTGTGTTAAAACCACTGAATGTTCCAAACAGAGGTTTGACATTTCTATATACCATTGTGTTTATTGTACCATCTGAAGTAGACTAGCTTAAACAATGGATAAATTGCTTATTAGGTGCAGTACCTCTGCACTTTTTGATGTTACTGAGGGCTGTTATTAATTCCCTGCTTTCAATTACTTGTTTCAATACAAAAATTGTACGCATCAGTTTTCGGAAAGCAAAAATTGTATAAAATATTTGCCAAACAGAACCTTAATTGCTTGCATTCAGCCTTTTATTTGGTCATTTGTTGATGATTAGATTTTTCTTCTCACTTCTTTTACTTTTTTTGGCAATCTTTTGGTTTATCTTGGAGAATAATAATAATAATAATTTTGAATAATTTAGTAGAATATTGCTTTCTATTATGAGGCTTGAAGAAAGTTCTGCAATAATTGTTTTGAAAATAGCAGATAATTCAGAAAATTGGACATTAAGCACGAGTTTTTGACACATTACAAGATAGTATTGGGGCTTTCCTTGAAGGAGCAGTTGCAAATTCACGGCCTTTCTTTTGAGAAACTGTAGTCTAATCTAGTTAAGAAATATTGGTAGATAAGTTCCCTCTTGCTTGTACAAGGACTATCTTTTTCTTTTAGTAGACATAAAGGTGCAAAAATGGACCCAATCCATCAACTGGATCAAGAATTACTAGTTATGGATGCTACCTATTAGAATTTGTTTCATTTTATAGGTCGAGTCACTTGTGAATCAAAAAATATTAGTCTAATACAGATTGACTCTCTAATTATTTATGGATGATTATAAGACCTAGTTGTCTTGATTTGGATATTACTTTGCAAGTTGATAAATTTATGATCCATCAACTCATATAATGATCTAAACATAACTATTTAGAACTTTTTAACCTCAAAAGGTGCATTTTGAATTATTATAGTAATGCATAAGTTATGAAGGTTAGGTTTGGGTCCAAATCTGAGCCACTAAGTCGAATCAACACTCCCAAGTATACTTATGTTTGAGCATGCTATATAGTTGTTGTGCAATATGTATGAAACTATCAATTCTTTTACCTAAATTTAAAAACTATTCTATAATCATGTTTCAAGTCTCTTGAAGGTGTAGACAAAGTGCTCATCCAAAATTGAGCTTTTTTATATGTTTCATGTTCTAATATTCATCATGATTCATAATAATTTTAGATCCTTAACTTTTATAGCTAATTAAAAGATCTACTAAATTGAGCCCAAGCAAAACACCTTTCCTAAATGAAGATGGTTTATTATATATAAATCTTTTATTAGAGTTAGGATATGTTTGTCAAGACTAGGGTGTAAAATGAGGTGAACCATTTCTACATGATATAATGAAGTGTCTTAATACTAACTGCATGGTACAAACTGTAGTAAAGGTTAGGTAATATGGCTTTATATGATAATGGTGGAGACCATATGTAAAATTAAATAACAGTGCTAGATAAAAAAAAGTCTTTATTTATTCTAAACAACATATATCATAGAATAGAAATTGAAAATAGCACAATATTTATCACCAGAACAAGTCCAATAATTGTAACTAAAAGCTATAGTATTGTTGATGTTTCTATGACAATAATTCACCAATTTATTGATTTAGATTTGAAAAAGTATAGTACACAATATCCTTAATTTCCAAGTAAAATTAATCTAAAACTTGCACAAGCTTAAATAACTAGCTTTTGACATGTTTGCTTGTATGAAATGTTTTAAATTTGTAGACGACGAGATTGATACTAGTTTCTGTCACTTGCTTACAGTGAATTTCCTTAAAAATGGAATTATTTGTCTATTTGAATGTGAATGTCAGAGTTGCATCCTAATGCTCTAGTTATTGAATGTTTGACCAACCTATTTGGATGATGGCTTGTGAGCCATGTTTTGAGAAAATTGTTTTGACTGGATTCTATATCCTTTGCAAATCTAGTTTTAGAGTTTCATCAAATGAATCTAATCCAAGGAGTTTGGTGCTTTGACTACTATATTATAAAGAAGCTTGTTAGGGTTGTTAAACACAATTTTGATGATTTATGATAGCTTTTGGATGCCTCTAGTGGTGTGGTTTTATTGATCCTCTTATGTAACTCATTGCAGATTCCTGTCGTATGGCTATCTTTACTCTTTAATTTATTGTTTTCTCTAAGTTGAATTGACTTTTTGTATGCGATCTTTGTGTGCCTTTTAAAATGGATTCTTGATCGTTGCAGTTTCTTTCCATTAATTTGTACTTAGTTCAATGACTGAATAATTTGATTACATCTTTTCTTTATGGTTCTTTTCTTGCTGGAATTAATATAAGTCTCACTAATTTCTTCTGAATATTGGAGTTAATCTTCAAAAAATAAGCCCAAAAAGTTTATACCCTCAATAAAGAGAAGCCATGATATGGTTATTATTCATTCAGGAAATTTCCTAAGGTGTCTTGTAGAAGACCATGTGATAAATTGGAACTTTATTGATAGTATTGTCTGCCTTTGATAGCTCAATGAATAATTCCATAGCAATGAGTCCATTCAATTGATATGTGGTTTTAAGTGATGGAATACTATAGATCTCATCCTTTTATGCATGCATTCTCATTTACTTAGTTGAGTCATTTACAAGATACATTTGAAACTCACATTACAAAGATAAATAAACAACATCGAGTTAGCAACCAAGTCTTTAAAGTACAAGTTGATGCCCACGAGTTACGTGGATTTGCATAAACTAGAGTTTGGACCATTCTTGATATTAAAGAAGAATTGGATGAATGCTTATTTTCTTTATATACTTATTTTAGTGTGGCATATGTTCCACTTCCAATATGTTGAACTTAGTTGCATATAGAGAACTATTGCCATTACAAATGACCTTACAATTCGATTTCTTGAGAGCATTTGTCATGCTTGGTCACCTATAATACTTGAGAGGAAACCTATACATATTGAGAAAATATTGGATGTTCCTGTCGTGTGTGCACGACATCGGAATTATCAGGCATAACTTGGTCATATGGAAGGATCAATAATAGTTTAATGACTCCTGAGTCTTGAGAACTGAAAGGAAAAGCTACTATAGTATTGGTCTTCAAAGAAAAGGTCTTAAAAACTCTATTGAAGTGTCACCATAACTACATGACTTATTAGTATTAGCTGATTCTTAATTACAGCAAGATAGTTAATGAGAAAGCAATGCCACTGGATCTTGGAACATGATTTTCCTGGAGATTTAAATGGTTGTTGACAATGACTTTTTTTCTACTTGATTGAACCCATCATTGACAAGGTGCCATGCCTTGCAACGACTTTCTATAAGTTTCACCCTTTACTTCTTAACTACTTATGAACCATTCCCTTGATTGCTTCTTTGACATCTATTGCCACAAGTGCTTGTTCAACCACTTCCCTAGGTACATGTTCACCACAACCAGTTTATAACGTAAAGAAGTTTTATCACCAATTTTTGTGACAGTTTCTTCAACATCAATACAATTTGACTATGATAACGCCTTTATGAACTTGGTTGCTATGATTTCAATGACACCTCTTGGACTTAATTATGATCCCACCAATTTTCATTAACCAAGAGGACTTAATGCACACAACCAATTACTTATATTCTTTTTGAGATGCCAATTTTTCGTTGACAACCTACATACATATGCCATCATCTGCTAGTGTACTTTTCTAGTCTTATCCTGTTCTTGTAATTAGAAAATGTTGGGCATGTTTGAAACTTGTTTTTCATTCCATTAAGGGTTTGTCAAATTGTGTAGCTTGCATATAGACAAGCCTTTGGGATGTTTTAGGACTTTATTTTTTACTAAAATTGAATTGAAGTTTAATATTTTTTTCTTAGATGGACTCCCATGTAAGAGGAGGTGCATGGCCTCAAACACTATGAAGCTTTGTCAACCCCTCTGTTCGAGAAAGTTTCATTGGTGTAGAGGTGCAAAATCCAAAGAGTACACGGTTCTACTTGTCATCTCTAACTCTATGGACACCCTATTGCTACTGTTGGCATCCACTTTCCCTTCTGTGAAAGCTTTTTTTGCCACTTTTGTTACGGCAAACTGCTGTACTTCACTAGATTTTTTTTTTGTTACTTTTTTCATTCTACTTTCCCATCTTAAATAAGTGAATAGAGTAGAGATTACCCATTTTTCTCAAGTGTAGTAATATGTGAGTTTGAGTCTTGAAATTTGCCGATTATGGAGTGTTTCACTAACTAATTACTGGCTGACGTCCATCTTGAAAGGTCCATCTAACACAATTTGCAAAAGCTTAGGTTATATCATGAAAGCTTTAACTTCTGGTCTTTTATTGTAGTTGAAACTAAATTACATGCAATGCATACTTCTCTTGGTAAATTTGATTTTTTTTTGTATTTAATGCCCTTAGCTCTAACTTAGCACACATTTTGCAATGCTAAAGCTGTTTAGCACGCTTTCTTGCTTTTAAAAGTTTTATAGTCTTTAAATGCTGTTGGTTTCAATTGCTTTTTTATAGGTGGCAATGGAAAGTTCTCTGGTGGTTTTGATATCAATGTTTTTGCTGAAGTTCATAAGACTGGTATGCAAATTAAGTTGAGCGGAAAATAATCAATTCCCTTAATGGCTAATTCTACTAATTATTCTACCATCTTTGCAGGAGATTTGCTAGCTTTACCTGATGTATCTGTTGATCTAGTTGTAAATACTATTGAAGGTTCTAACTCTTTTGTATAATTGCTTTATCTTGCTTCCACATGAACTTGTAGCAAGTATTATTATACCCTTTCACTTATTGTTTTTTTTTATTTCCATTCCAGATGCCAAAAAACCTTCTGTTGCTGCCATTCAGGGACTTGCTTTAGGAGGTGGCTTGGAGTTGGCAATGGTTTGTAGAAAGTTGTAACACTTTCAGTGGCAAGTGTTTTGGCATTTTTGTTTTGAATAGCAGTATTTTCTTTTAGGGTTGTCATGCGCGAATATCTACTCCAGACGCTCAGCTTGGGCTGCCTGAGTTGACCCTTGGAGTAATTCCTGGTTTTGGAGGTAAGACTAGCAGTAAAAGCCAATGTACTCTCTCCATGATGTCACATACTTGTATTCCTTCTCCAAATAGGATCTCTAAATTCTTAAAATATGTGAAGGGACCCAACGTCTTCCAAGGCTAGTAGGGCTGTCAAAGGCCATTGACATGATGCTGGTGAGTATCAATTCCACGCATCAATGGATTGTAACAAGAATTTTAGTTAATGTTATCTAACATATAATGTTACAAAAATGAAAATTGATTCAATGTAAAAGACCATTTATTTGATGTTGGGAATATTCATTCTAAGCTTTGATAGTTTCAAGAATTTTTATTTGATGTTATATATAGCATATTTATGTCATGAAATATCCTGAACATTGTTTTAATGGAAAAGACTATTTACATGATATGTTAGCAAGTGAACTCAAAATGAATGAATTTTCTCAAACCTTGAACCATTTGTTTTGAGCTCTGTTTAAGCAGCTTCTTTTCCATTTGATATTCTATACCATGTTGTTTTGGTCTATAATCTGCAAGTCATGCTGCCTACTTTAGGATTTGTTTCTAGCAATTTATTTCAGAGAGTTTGTTCTTCATTAGGGCAAAACTTGATGTGAAGGATATCTGGAAAATGTGGAATATTGTCAATGCACTTATTCTTTGTATTTAATGTGGCAAACATGATGACATCTATATTTATCATGTTCCATATAATCATTGTTTATGCTTCAACATTAAATATCCAAATATGATTTGGTTTTTTTAGGGGGAGGGGTATAAGTTCACGAATAATTCCATTCTTGTTCTTGCTGTTCCAAGTGCTTAAAAGTATTATCAAGGAACCTGTTGAAATGGATATACATGCAATTGTGCAATGCATTATGTTGATGCAGATTTTGGATTTTAGAAAAAAATGGTAAAAATGTTATTGAGAGTTTTAAAGTGAATGGTTTATAAAGTAAAGAGAGAGCAAGTTTGAATCTTTGTAGGTTGAGAATGGCTAAGAAAGAAGAAGTTGAAAAGTAAGTTAGTATACTCCTTTAAAAAGAAGAAAGGAATTCGTTAGTGTAAGTTTGAGCTCTTGAGTTGGACTGAGATCTAGAAATTGATCTGCATCTCTTTTAAATTGGGCCCCTTGGAGAGGGGGTCTATTTAAAATTGATAGAGAAGATAATGTATATTGACATCATTTGGCAAATGGAAGGGTTACTGTTGTTATTTTGATAAATAATCATAATAGTCTGATTGCTTGAGATAGGTTTGCATCTTTTGCTAACATTGTCATGCCTTTTCAGCCAAACAATAAATAAACTCAATAATAAAAATACTAATTTACTTAGTAAATATAGAGTAAGGAGCAAAAGTCTTGGAGAGACCATTTAAAATCAGGTGAAGGTGATGAAAATGTTGCAAATCCATGCTTGCATCAAATATAACAATTGAATAGATAGTTATACGTGAAGTCTCAAAATTAACAGTAAAATAACAAAAGTTGTATTAGTATTTTAAGACATTAACTGTCATACAATTACAACATAAGTTTCTCTCATATGAAATGTTTTATAGAGCTCACTAATAAAAATGTTCTTTTTCACTCTAACTTCTATGCCATAAACCTCGAGGAACCTTTGCTTATACATATATGAGTCTTGTTCTGTAATGTAAATAGGTGTGAGTGTAATATACTCAGCAAATAAATTACTAGTTATAAATTGATAAAATAGTATGAAATCATAGTAAATAATATTTAGATAATAATGGAGTAGTAAATAGGGATACATGATACTAAGAAAGCATATAAATGTGCTGAATCTTTTGATGTAGATGCTCATATGTATTATGCCCGTATATGCATGTAATCATGTTGTGTTAATATCATATAATATTAATATTATCATTTTTTTCTTACATATATATATATTTTTTTCATCTTTTTTATTTCTTTATTAGAGTTCTGGTTTTCTTATATAATCACTATCCTCGCTCTATGAAATTCCATATTATATCATATCATATCTTTGTGACATCAATCTTATCTCAAGACCTTTATCGATAATTGGCTAAGCCATCGAAGTCTTCTCTCCTATCACCATATCAAAGAACTAATGGAAATAAGTTTCTACTTTTTGTTGCCTAGCACTAAAACATTCATAACAATAGGAATAAGATTCGATACCATCTTTATCACATAACCATAGTCTAACATTGTCTTGTACAAAGTACTAATGATAACAGATCTTTATCTATCATGGCCTCAATTAAGGTGCCAATGACAATATGGGTTGTCTCATCATATTAACTACTATGAGACAAGGTTATAAAGAAAATCTCATTATATTTGCATTTCATTTTTTATGATCTTATACATAAATAGGCTTATTCAATCAATTATTTTCTTTTATACTTTTCTTTTTATTTTATTCAGTCTTCTTCTTATCTTATAGATTGATACTCAAAACATATATATATATATATGTATATGTATGTATGTATGTATGTATGTATGTATGTATTTCATATTATCATGTTATATCATAGATCAGAACATATATAGATGAATCAATATCATCACATCACATCATATTTAATTTTATATTAATATCTCACGATAATTAATAAGTAACTTGCTTATTTTATAAGTATTAAATTTGTTTACCTAGTAGTTCTAAAAAGTTTCTTTTATATCATTTTTTTTCTCTTTTTTTCATTACTTATAAGAAGTTTATGACATTTATCAGAAAATACCTATTTTTTATGTGCAATATTTTTGTAAGTGTTCAAGACTTTCTTTTTTTCCTAAAATTTTCTACTTTTGCACGTTGTTTTTTAAGAAATAGGATACAAATATTTTATTCCTCAACTAATAGATTACAAGTGATTTCATACTTGATGCACTGATATTGTAATGCTACAATTTACGAAATAATTTAATATTTAGTAAGGAGCAGTAAAGTTTAACGCTTAGACATGCATGATTTTCTTTTTTTTGTTTGCACTTGTTTTTAAAAATGGGGGGTTATTTGACTACTTAAATTGAAGGTAGTCGTCAAAGAAATTCGACAAGACCAAAGCTTCATTAGAGTCAATCACTACATCACTAGATGTTGCAAAAGAGAATAATTTAACACAAAGTCTAAAGGCTAGTTATTTTTTAAAGTTCCTTATTTTGCATGCTTAACATAGTAGAAAGTTTTCTCAAACAAGTCTTACAAACCCTTAAAATTTTCGTTCAAATAGGACATTTTTCCTTAAGGTATTGTTTAGTCACCCTAATATATCGTATGTTATTCACAAAATTATCGTATGCACGCTCAGATGGACCATCTTCATCTTTGCTTTTTTCACATTCTTGAGCTTAATGTATTGTATGCTCGCCTTGGCATATGGTATGTTGTTTACAACAACCACACTCTAGTCTAGACGAACCATCTGCAACCTTACCTTCTTAACCTAAACGTATGGTATGTTAACCTTAATGTATGGAGGTGCGATATGTGAGTCTAGACAGATTGTTCCTTGCTCACTTTTTTTAAGTTAAATGTATGGTATATTAATTATTAATATATCATTTGTTTTCTTGGAAAAGTGGGGTTCAGTTTTCACTCTCCATCCATGATCTAAACGTACGGTACGTTAATGAATAACATATCGGTCATGAAAGTATCAATGCCAAGTTCTTTGTTTAGCTTATTGTTCATGGCTTTCAACAAACAATTTGTTTAGGCTTAATGTACGGTACATTTGGGCCTCATATGCAGTACGAGAGACATCGGTAAAAAATTGCAACTTAGTAACATCAACTCAATTCCCATCCTTTCTCGCTCTAACTCTTAATCAGCTTAGAATACAACTTACAATCATGTTATAGAATGAAAAGCCTTAAATAAAACACACCTTTTGCAATTCTTTTTCCATGGCTTTCAACAAACAATTTGTTTAAGGCTAATGTACGGTGCATTTGGCCCTCATATGCAGTATGAGGGACATCAGCGAAAAGTTGCAACTTAGTAACATCAACTCAATTCCCACCCTTTCTCACTCTAACTCTCAATTAGCTTAGAATACAACTTACAAGCATGCTATAGAAAAAAAAGCTTTAAATAAAACATGCCTTTTGCAATTCTTTTGGCATTAAACAAGATTTGAGGTCTTTCCCAAGCTTTTCTTCCACAGCTCGAAAACTCTTTGCCATAGTTGAAACTCCAGCAAATCTTGCTTTAAGGATTCCCCCTTTCTCTTTCTCCTTCAGATCTCTCAAACTTTAATCTTGAGCTTCTCATGATAGTTGCGAAGAGAAAAGTAGGATTATCTCTTTATGAGAATTTAAGAAATTAAATATTTAATATTTATTTATTTGTTGATAATTTCTAAAAATTTTAAATAATGTCCAAAAATTACAAATTGTATACCAATAAATTCCTTGTAGCGAACTCTTCTTAATGATATGCTTAAAGCATTATTCTAGTTAATGATCACATAACATGTATTTTGAAAGCAATCAAATCTCATTGCTTTCTCTAAATTAATTATGTATACAATAAATATTAGAATCAAATACATAAAATGCCTGAGTATTTTATAATTAAATATTTGTGCTATAATAAATGTGATAAGCTTGGTTATAATTATCAGGCGAGACTTGCATTTTAAAGTTGGGTTTGAACATCAGGTCTCAAAGATCTATCCTTGAACGAATAGTGTTGCTAATCTGCCCTTGAGTGGATTGTCCTCGAGCAGATTGGCACCTTTTAGAGATGCTTGCCACGTGGCCACACTTTAAATTAACTAAGATTTAACTTGCCTTCATTTGATTCCCAAGTTTTTTATACTCTTATTTTTGTAACATAGGGTTATAAAAAAATGTTTGTTTGAATATTAAGCAACATGTGGTAATATGCAATTTTTAAAATTTGAAAAACAATAACTTATTTGCTGTGATGGCTTACTTTCTCTTTAAATCGGGTTTGATTAGACCTTTAGTCCATAGTGACTTGCTTGATTTTCAATGCAAAAAGGATTGTTGTCATGTGCTAACTCAACACACTAGTGAGTGCTTTGGATGATATTTTAATAAAAATAGACAAATCTCTCAAAAGAAAGAGGAAGAATATATGGATTGAAGAGGTTCCTCAAAAATGATAGTGGAGGTTCCAAAACCATTGCTGAAGGTAGGATGGAAAATGTTGTTATCAGGTGTTCTTGTTGATCTTTTAAAGGATTTCTTGTCATGGTCTCAATGTATAGTACTTCTCCTTTATCGTTGAAGGCTCCCTTGCTACAGATTGAAGTTAACAAGGATTCGGAGAATACTCCTTCCATGCTGATCGTCACCATGAGAGTCATTGGAGGATCCCTAGATTTTTCTAGCATGTGGTTATCCTTTTCTTCTTTATTATTTGCATTGACATTGATGGTAAGTAGAGTAACCCTCTAAGTACTCTTAGGGATATAAGCACCCTTTTGAAGTTATAGTTATTGGAGCTTTGAAGGAGTTTGTGGAGAGGGAGAAGAAGAAAAGACAAATAAAACTTGATGTTTCCTAGAAGCCTAAGTTGGTGAGAATTCTATCTAAGATTGAGGACCTACGGATTGACTTGATAGATAGTTGGCTTTCGGTGGAAGAAGTTCGAGCTGCTCTTGATGTGCTAAGATGTCAAAGGGAGGAGCCAAATTTGATCTCGGATGAAGTTAGCTTTATTCCGAATATTTTGATTGCACCGATTGTGAACTTTGCTGAGTCTTCGATTGTTGTTTCAGATAACTTGAGAGATTCCCTAGAGCAAAGTTGCAAGGAAATTTAGGTGGTTTGGGATATGAAATTTGTAAGTGTAGGTTGACTTGTCTCCCACAAACTCTTAGATGACACATTCGCAAAAATAAAGGTCATGAGAGATCAATACGACGAGAATTCATCTTTGGGATCTTAAAGGTAACCTTAGAAAGTGAAATTATGTCTCATTGAGTGGGGATTGCTTAGCTTGAGGCTGAAGTAATGGCCGAGGGATCGATATGGCATCATCCTTTACAAGGTTGGAAGGAATCAATAAGATGGGGAGGTTTGCTTAAGAATTGAAGAAGATCATTGAAGAAGTGAGCAAATCTATTCTATCGATAGTTTTTTGCAGGTCTGTAGCATATCGAAGAGGCCTCAAAGATAGGATTTTATATTTAATAGAAAATATTCTTTTACCTTGAAATTGTCAAAACTCTCTGGCAATGGGATGCTTTTGGGGAATCTAACCTACAAAATATTGTGGACCGAGCCCACACCTTTTAGAGGAACTCTAGGGGTTTCCTTTAAGAGGATTTTTGTAAATCATTGTATTCATTTTCGTTATAATGTATTCTGGCAATGTTTATTGTTAATGAAAATGAAAATTCAAGTTAAAAATTTTTGCACCTTTTTTAGACACCTTGATTGCTATTTTCATTTTCAGAGATTCATCGTTGAGTTCTTGAATTTTTATTGTTGCACTTGTCTTAATAAGGTTAGGAATGGCTATTAGATTGAACCATCTTTTCAACTCGATCTAATGGCGAAGAATTGCCGAAATCTTTTAGATAAGCCCTTAAACCTTATATGAATTCCTTTACCACACAATCCTCAATTTTGCCTTATTCTTTGCTTCTTAATTTTTGAGTTTCGACAACTGGAAACCTTCGAGCCATGTTTGTAAAGATGAGTACTACGATGAGCAACATTGAGCCCAAGGTGAAAGTTTGGTCACCCAAAACTTTGATGACAACAAGGGTTTCAAATCATCAAAGTTGATGATGGAGGATATTTTCAACTTGCATGGCTTTTGGCTTTACCCAAAAATCACCCTTTCAATGTCTTCTTTAGAGGAGTGGCCATTCATCTATAGGTACGATGAGAGTTGTATATTCTCATATTTTTTTTCTTTATGGACTTTTTGTGCTTTTTCAATCCTTTTATGTAGAATTATTTGTCTAATTTGGCATCACTTCGGCTCAACTAGCACCAAATGTGATAGTTATTATTTATGCTTTTGACAAAGTTTTGGAGAAGAATGGCTTGAATTGATGAATAAGAAATTTTTTGTTTATATTTAAGATGGTGGCGAACACTACATACCTCAAATTTGTTTATTTCAAGAGGGTTATGAGGTGTTTATGACACCCTCCTATCTCGACTAGGGGTAGAGGTACATTTTTGTTGTAGAGTTCTAGCAAAGATTGATGTGGTTATTCGATTATTTGATGGATAAGTTGAATAATTTCTCGTATAAGTATTGGTAGCAGAGGGACTTTTATCCTTTTTTAAAGAGTTTGTACAACCTTCACCAACACAGAAGGCATTTGTGCAGTCCTCTTACATTTCTTTGCTAATAAGTGGAGCCTCTCTATTCCTATTATTGTCCCCACATCTTGTCACTCCTCCAAGGGCTGTCCTTAACCCTGAGAAGATTGCAAGGATAGTTGCTCCTTTATTTGATGGTGAGATAAGAAAGGCTATTTTCCCTTTAGGCATTAACAAAGCTCTAAGTTTTGATGATATTATTAGGTCTTTTATTTAAGGCTACTAGGATATTACCCAATCTAATATTTTGACTAAAGCTGTCCATGAGGGTTGACTAGTGGTCACATGCCAACTTGATGGCAAGACACCGTCATTGTCCTTATTCCCAATAAGCCTAGTGCTCCAACTAGTCTTTGTAATTCTATTTATAAATTTGTTGCTTAGATTTTGATTAGTTGTATGTAGGATGATGTCCTTCCTTAGCTCATTGCCTTTGAGCAAGGGGTCTTCATTTAAGGGGGTCTATCTCTCATAACATAATTATGAGTCAGGAACTTGCTCATCGTCTTCACTTCTTATCTAGGGAAAGATTGATGGCAGTTAAGCTTGACATGGAACAAGTCGTTGACCATGTCAGATGGGATTTTGCTGCTTATTCTTTGTCATTTTAGCTTTCTTGGCATCTGGTACTCTTGGATTTGACTTTGCAAAATTGCCCTTAGATACGGCATTCTTTGTAATGGTAAGTTACTCCGATGGATTTCTATTTCATGTGGCCATATGTAAGGGGGACCCTTATCCCACTACCTTTTCGTGATTTTATCGAAGCACCTCTCCCTTCTTATCCATTGTGAGGAGTCTATTCAGGCTTCTGTTAGCATGCGTCTTTACCTTAGTGATTCAAATATGTCATATTTGCTCTACTCTAATTCTGTACTACTCCATGGTGCCAGTCATCTCTTTAGTTGCCTTATTCAAGAAGATTCTCCAATCTCATGAGCCTGCCTCAAGTCAGGTTGTGAATTTCTGCAAATTTCAAGTTTTATTTAGTAAAGAACTGTCTAAAAAGCAAAGGAAAATGATTGCCAACAAACTTATGATGTGGTAGACATCAACTAGGTGTTCCTATATCTGGTAGGAAGTCTAAGGCCTCAGATTTTGTGCACCTTACTTAAGTTATTATTGATTGGGTTTCTTCTTGGGTGGTAAGGTCTCTCTCTCGCGCTAGTAGAAGTCTCCTTGCTAATGCTGTTCTCACCATTATCCTGCTTTATGGTTTGAGCCATATTCTTGTGCCATCTGGGACCATCACTAAGATCAAGAGGATTACAGAAGCACTTGCTCTATTATGTTGATTGGGCCATGGTCTCTTCGCTTAAAGACTACGACGGGCTTGGCATTCATCACCTTAAGGCATGGAAGACTTCATTATTGGCTTAGCATGTCCAACACTTGGCGTGTGAGAGTGTTGATTGGATTCATTGATGATGGTACCGAAATTGGATTGGCCTGGGGTTCATTCAGCACTAGCCAACATTTGTCCAAAATTTGTCGACATGGAAATTGAGCTGCCACTGAATGTATATTCTTTCATTGACGGGAACAGCACATGCTTAAACTATTCTTTGGGCTGGATCTTGCCCATTGCATAGTATGAGGCTTCCATGCTCTGGATGGCATTGGTAAAGTGAACTCTTTTGTTAATTAGGTTTGGAAATTTGATGAATAGTCTAGAGTGGCTTTCCTATGGCATGTTTGTCTCGGTGCAGTTCCTTCCAGGTTGTGGCTCACTACACGTTGGGCTTGAATTGGGTTGAATTGTCCATGTGGCTGGAGTGAGTTAGAATCTCTTCAGCAAGCTCTCTGGTCCTGCAACAAAATTATACCAGTTTGGAATTCTGTGCATCATCTTACTGATCAGCTACAATCCCTTGAAGATCTGCTGCTTTGGATGCAAACTGAATTCAGGAAGGATAATCATGCAGAAGCTATTTGATGTACTGCATATGCTCTCTACTATATTTGGTTGAACTGGAACTCTAAAAATCATTCTAAGCCAACCTTAAATCCTGCTGCATTGATTTGGCTCATTCAGCATTCTACCATTTATCATTCTGCATTTCAGCACATTTCTTCTTATTCATGGGACGATTTGGACTGCCTCCTGGGCTCATTTGGAAGATTGTTGTGCAACAATCGACGTTATCATTTGGAATCATCATGGCCACCCCCCTTGCTTATTTGCGGTTGGGGTGAATCCTCTTTAGAACCTTTTGCTAACTCCATGCTATCATTGTAGCTATCAGTTTAGTGGCCACTTGTTTCTAGTTTCATTACAGTATCTAGATCGAGAGCAACTTGGTGCTTGCAATCTCCACCTTCTCTCTACAGATTGCGAATATGGATAGTACTTTCCCCCACCTGCTTACAAGCTCATTGCACTACTCGACTGTTTGTTGATTTTTGGATTTCTCGCAACTATTGAGATGGCAATGCTGTGGCCAGTTGGGTCTCAAAATTTGCTATTATTTCTATCCTTTTGTGGGTTTGGAAAATTCCCCTTCCTCTAGAATTGCAAACTATTATTGTAACAAACTATATTTATAATCTGCCTTAATATAGGCTTCGGTCATGCTTCGAGATAAAGAGCTTGTAGAACCTAGGATTTATCGCTTAGAGAATAAATACTAGATGCAAAAGATTGCTCGAGAGGATGGCTCAAGTACTATGGTAAAGAGTAAGTTCATTGAGTTTTCCTCGTGGGCAAGTCTTGTATTAGAAGGCCACAAAGTTGTCAAGAGAAGGAAACTTGAGAAAGTTTGTCGCAAAGAAGAGAAAGTTAATTCTTTCTTCCTAGACTCTAGAGACCCCAGGGGAGGATGTCGATAGTTTGATTGCCTTCATCGAGAGATTAAACAAGACCACTCCTTTGAAGGAGGAAGACACAAAGTAGAAAGATAGCATCGAGCAGCTAATTGGTCCTCCCTCATCCTCTAGTTTTATGACGATGATGATAGATTGGATTTCCCTTTCGTTAGTCCACAACAAGAATCCTAGAGAAAAAATGTCTTTAGAGCACTACTTGTCGATGCCCTTGTCTGTGAATCTGGCGTCTCAAGACTCAACATGTAAAACATTGAGGAGCTTTGAGTTGATTGGAGGGGATACTTGGCATATGTTCAAGCCTTGATGGATGGTAATTTAGCCTTAAGCGATGTCATTGTTTACTTTAGAGGGAGGCCTCGAGGAAGAACTTGTGATGAAACCAAGTTTGTACATAGATGACATACCTGCAAGAGGAGGTAAGATAAATTTTCTTCTTATTAAAATTTCTTTATGATGTCTTGTCTTGTTAACATTTTACTTATCATTTTATAAAAATAATTTTATATAGACAAAAAGGATGTTTGAGCCCCTATGAAGGGTGAGGCATCAAACAAAGGTGTAAAACCCCAAGGACATGCCTCGAGGCCAAGGGAGGTAATACTTGAAGAGCTTATTCTAGAAAGATAAAGAAAATAAAGAGTGGTCATATTTTTGTGGACTATTACAAGGAATCAAAGAAGAAGAAGGGAGGTTGGGTCTCTGATCTGGATTGTTTTGGAGAATAAATCACCACATAGCTTACCTTGACTGTATTAGCCATTATGACAAAGAATGGCCAAAGAATGCTATACCTCTGGCACAAGTTTGCCAACTCTTAAGGGCTAATAAGTTAGTTATCCCTAGTCAACCTCCAAGCTTATTTACAAGGCAGACAATCAGTATGAAAATGTATGAATCAATAATTGATGCACTTAAACAATAAATATATTTGTTTAAAATGTTGATTGTCTTGGTGCAAACCATTGGCAATATCTTTCAACTCAATGCAAGGCTTTGAATGGTTGAACAAGATATGAATAATGTGAAATTTGAAATCAAGGAATTGAGAATTGTCGTTTCCAAGTCAAGACTATGAGTGATAATGGCTTACAGATTTAATGGAAAAGTGCAATTGCTCTTTTATGGAAAATGGCACTAGAGGATTAGCGCAAGACCATTTCTTCCTGTATTAAGGAAGAAGGGTTTCTAGACCAAAACTTGAGTGCACTGCATATTACGAGGCCTTCAAGGAAAAGGTTGAGAAGGTAAAACTTTCAAACTTAGTCAATTTTAATTTTTCTTCAACTATGTATACTCTTACACCCCATTGCAAGCCTCAAGTAATTTAATGCCAATCCTTTTTGCCAAATGGCAATTAACCCTAAACTAGGTTAGTTAATAAGTTGCCCATCTCAAACTTCTCCAGTGTTACGCTTCAAAATGAACCCAGTTAGACATTTCTCTCTTGCAGTGCCAATCTTGTGCATTTTTATTGGTTGACCTCTACTTGCTTCTTGGTCATCGTAGCTAGAGACAACTTTAGATATGGATCCTCCCGAGAGCACACTCTTGTTTTGATCGGTGCCTTAGGTAATTGTTGTTATTGCTGAAAGCTATGTGTGATTCGTTTTTCACAATTGTGTTGCTATAGAGATGCTCCCATTGGAGTCTGAGGAGGTTAGAATTTGGAAGGAATGCGCCATTGGTGACATTGTGATTATTGATCTAATGTCAATCTTTTGATTAATTAATGACATGAAAGGGAAGGAATACAAGTTGACATCCATTGGGGATGTTGGGCCAATGTTTAAGGCTGGAGGGATCTTTGCATACAAGTGGAAGACAGGCGTGATCTCTTCCATGGGTTCTTAAAATCCAAATACTAAATTATTTGTCTTTGAACCCTTTTTCATTTCTTTATCAAGCTTATTGTGTGCTCTCTATTTCTTTCTTCTTGACTTTAGTTATCACAAATAGGGATTCATCTTTGTTTGAGTGTAACTTGTTGCTTACATGGTGTTTGCATAGTTTTGCAAGGAAAATTAAGTGTTTGGTCATGTTGTAGTTCTTTTTTCATTTATATTTTTTTTGTGACAGAAATTGTGCCTTATATGCCAAAACAAGTCTAAGTGGGACCCTCATTTGGGAAGTTTAACCAACTTACTCCCACTTCTTTGTAATATTTAAATTATGAATATTATGTAGATAATATGTATATAGGTATTAATTTGTAATGTCTTATATTATGTGCATTTTACAAGAAAAATTATACTTAGTTCATTTCTATGGATTGGATCAATCGAGAGTGGAGAAATTAAGTTATTGGTATGGAATGAAGTTAGTTGAAAAAATCTAGTTTATCCTTAACCTAATATATATGTTAAACATAATTTTATTCTAACAATTTGTGATAATAATTGAACACAAAATCTCTCTAATCTAGTCAAATTTATTGTCAAACAGAATTTTATTCGCTAACTTCTCTAACATAAGAACAATTGGGTTAAACTAACAAATAGGGTTAATGGTCTTTAAGAAATAGTTGAGATTAAAAGAGACTATTAAGTATAAGTGCTTGCTTGAGAAAATAATCAAACCATTGAAGATCTCAAGGCCAAGATGAAGCAAATTATTCTAACTATGGAGCATTTAGATGGGTTTAAGAGATCTAATGTCTATGAAAAAATTGTTGATGATGTGCTTGTTAGAGGATTCCAAGACAATGGTTTGAAATTTTGGAACAATGATAGAGGAAGGGCTAGCTTTGTTATCCCCATGGGAAGGAGTTTTATTACCCTTAGAAGAGATAATAAAAGACTTAAAAGGTTTAAAATGTTAAAGAAAATCTTGAAAAATTTTTATTGATGATTGATCATGTATTTTATTTTTTTATTTTTGCAAGTGCTCTCGTATTTTTTTCCTTTATCAATAAATTGATTTGATTGTCTTTACATTATGAATTTACTTTGTACTTACTATTATCTCTTTTGTTTTTTGTTTATGAATTTTAAGAAAATGGGCTAAGGTTTCCATCCTTAAGTGTGAATGGCCAAGTTGAGGGAAATGAAGAAACTTGGCTTAGTTAGAAAAATTTTAACTTAGGTAGTCCAATTGATCAAAAAAGGCTTAGGAAAAATGTTAGACTTAACTTTGAAAGAAATCAATTTCTTTGAGGGAGAATTTAAAGACAAAACCTCTTAACACCTTCATATGATGGGTTAGTAATGAAGGTAAGCAAGAAAAAGAAGTCTTTCAAAACCTTCACATGATGGAATAGTGGTAAAGGAAAGAAAGAGAGGAAGGAAAGGCTATGCTTTTCAAAGCTTTCATGGTGATGAAAAGGAGAGGAAACAAAAGCTATGTCTTTAAGACCCTTTATGTGTTGGAATAGTGACGAAGATCTAAAAAGGTTGAGCACAAACTAGTCAAGTCTCAAACTAATGGTTAAATAAATCAAAGTTTGATCAAAGGATGTAGAAGAATATGGATTAAAATAGATAGTTCAAGTGATGAAAAAGTAGTTTACAATCTTACGTCTTAATCATTGCTCAACATACTCATGGGGCATAAAATTGGTTGAAGCTTATTCATGTCAAGAACTATAGCTTGACATGGTCTTTAAGGCATTTGACATATAAAATATGGCACTCTTAATAAACATGTCACAAGCAATTATTGGCCTGTTTGTATGAGATCTGACATATAGTTTCTTAATCTTTTCAAATCTTGTGTTATTGTAATCTACTTAAAGAATTGCCAAACCAGGTTTGGGCTTAATACTAGTGCAAGTCTGTGTTTTGAATAACATATGGATCTAACTAAAACGATTCATACGACAAGTTTAAGTCACATGCATGAATTTGACTTGTGTTTTCTTGATAGAGTTTTCACATCTTGAGGGATGACCTTTGTTCAACACTGCTAGGTTTGCAACTTTAGTAACATATGAACTTATCTTAATTTATTCATGTCTTGAGGTTAACAATTGATGTTAATATTGACTAATAAGGATGAAGCATACTTGTTTACGAACAAGATCCAATTTAGGTTAGTTTCAAAAAGCTGGCATGTTGAGGTCAATCAAGAATAGTTACATCAATTTCATCTAGAAGAGACAATATCTTGAATAATTTAGAATAAATTTTATCAATTGAATATCTCGAGAGAGAATTTCTCTTGGGAGATTTTTTTTCTCTTTCTTTTGGACTTCAGGCATTCATGTTGTTTGTATAGCATAATTTCTTGAGATATTTTGTATGTTTTATTTGAATCTAGGGGGATCTCTTCATTTAAATTAACAAAATCTTAAGAATGCAAACTATGAAATTTCATCGATAATCTTTTAACCAAGTTAAGACATGCTTTTGTTAAGTAGCACAAATGGAAAGGATAAAGCACTTTTCATGGATGGAATTTTTCAAGTGATCTCCACTCCTTAATTGGAGAAGTTTGACACATTTTTCTGTAATTATGGTTTTTTTTAGTTTAAGTAACTTATTGCGGCCTTTATGGTATGAAGAGACCTCACATTTCCTAAGAACTAAGTCTCCAACCTTAAAAGGAAATCTCTTGATATGGTTGTTATAGTATTTCTCTATACTTTGTTTTCTGTTGAGTTGATTCAAATGTGTTTTGAGATGCTTCCTGTAGAGTAAGTCCAATTTGAGTCTTCTAGCATCCTCATTAGAATGTTGGGCTTTTGATGTAGAGGTTTTATTGCAAAGCATTTGAACTCAAATGGTAGAAAGATAAAATTTCTATTGGGAGGATTGCTTTGAATTCATGGATCAGAGTAAAGGAGATTTTTCGTGTTTGCATAAGGTGTAGATATGCTCCCAGCACATTGGGTGTTCGTTTGCCCATGTGCCTTTCTTATTGTCAAAGTGAGTCTTTAGTTTTTCAAGAGGATTATATTTTCTATCTTGGTTTGGCCATTTGTTCAAGAATAATTAGTTGAGGCATACTTTAGATGAAAGTTGTACTTTGTGTGGAAACCTTGAAGTTTGTCCTCTTGGAATATTTTCATGTTATTAGTACTAATAGATAAAGGAAATCTAAATCTATTAAAGTTGTTTGTCATAGAAAGCTATGAGCCAACAAGATACTGGCTTTGACCAATTTTAAGAAATAGTTGATAATGGGAAGAGAAACTTCCGTTCACCTCTGATAGTTGGTAGTAAGTTGAATTAAGAAGGGTTAGGAAACATTTCCTGTTTTTACTTTTGCTACTAGTTGGTGAGGAAAAGAAGCATACATTTTATATCCCTTGTACCTCTTTATGAACTAACTAATATTATTTTACATAGTAAGCCAAAAGAATCTTTGGTGAATAGTCTTTGCAACCAAACTATGGCTTGTGGCATGATCACCACACTTGCCTAAATGATCAACCTAATACTGTCCTGAACCTTTGAAAAATGATTGCACTTGAGTAGGCTTTTGAGATAAGACTTTCGATAGAGTTGTCATTTGACAAATGTATCGTTGAGCTAGGCACTTGACCCTCTTACATTGGACTATAGAGGAGCTAAGACCCTGACTTGAGATAAGCTTCTAAAGGGTCTATTTAGCAAGGAGGACTTTTGAGTTGAGCCAAAAGATTTGAAGATTCAATACTTGGTTTCTCTAATCAAAAAAATTCTTTGCAAGGATCTCCATTCTTGGTTAGTAGATGAGGTTCTTGGTTTTCTCTTTTAGAATTTATGCTAGATCTAACTAGTTGAACGTTCTGAGAATAGACTATGCTAGTGCTTTGTAGGCTTTAAGAGTTGAATGCTTTGTCTTGATGAAGTCATTGATTAGATTGACAGCTAGCTAAGTGTTATTGAAGACTTTTAGAAGCTTAATTTGCAGTCTTAGAGCATACTTTGGACCAAAAATCAAGGTTTCATAATTAGCTTGATTGTTGGTGATAGGAAAAAACAATTTTATGCCTCTTTTAACTTGCTCTAATTGAGAACAACTAAACCAGTGTGGCAACATCTTTCCCCTAAGGTATTGTGTTCAAAGAGTTGCCAAAGGTTAAATGATCTTGGCTCTGACTCAAACAAATGTCCTTCCATCAGAAATCATTTAGAACTGGAACTTAAGAGATGAGCCTTTAACACATTGAGGTATATCACCCACTTTTGCAATTGGCCAGACGCAACTATCAAATGATGTGCTTCAAAGGTTTATTAGTAGCCATATTAATGGTGTGAGCTTGGAAGTATTGGCATAATCGACGAGCTCACATTAAGTAGAGTCAGGGTTTACTTTTCAAGAGGAGAATACATTAACTATTCATCTTTTAAAATGTGGGAGACATAGTAAATCGGTTGTTGAGATCAACTACCTTCTGTAATCAAAACAGAACTAACAACTGAGGTTGAAGAGATATGCAGATAAATAGAGGTTCCCTTGGGACTAATTGCTTAAGAAGGGAGACCAGGACAAGTAAGCTTTAAGCTCTTTAAAGGATTTCACACAATCATTAATCCACTAAAGCGAAACCTTGTTGTGGAGCAGCTTGAAGAGTTGTTGAGCTTTATCTTCAAACTTGGTGATAAAGCAACTAAGTCCATTAGTTCATCCAACTAGATGCTGAATGTCTTGGTGAATCTTTAGGGGAGGCATGGCTATCAAATTCTTAATTTTTTTTTGTGCTGGCTTGAATTCCTTCTTTCAAGACCACAAAGCCAAGAAGCTTTTTGGTGGAAGCATTGAAGGAGTGCACTTTACGGGGTTTAGCCTCATGATATAATTTGTATACGTCTCTAAGGTTTCTTGGAAATCTTGTAGATGAGCCTCAAAATATTTGTGTTTCACTTAAACATTGTCTACATGGGCCTCCATATTTTTGCCTTTCTGATTTTGGAAGATAATATTAATTATCCTTGATAAGTGACTCTAACATTTTTCAAACAAAAAGTTAAAATGGTGTAACAAAAGGTTTCAAAATCAGTGATAAAAGTTCTCTTTTCATCCTCAGTGATCTTATTTGATGGTAATTAAAGCAAGCATCTAAGAAAATGAATCAAATGAACCCAGCACTTGAGTCTGCCAAATCATCGATATAACAAAGTGGATGGGAGGATTAGCGCTATTAAGTTTCGTATAGTTTGCAAGCATGTGCCACGTGTAGCTGAGAAGGACGACAAGCGAACAAGATAAAACGTAGGTCGAATAAAGTTGCCTCCAATAACTTTTGAGATTTCTTCTTTAATTATAGATTGTTTTTGACATTAAAGACTTCCTTCATTTGATGGATTGTAGGATTTTTAGGACTAACATTGAGGAAATGTTGTGATATTGAACAATTTACCCTTGGCATATCCAAAGGTGTCCAAGCAAAGATATCAAAATATTTAACAAATAGATTTAAGATGGTTTACCTTTTATTTTCATTAAGATTAGTAGAGACATTTATAGTTTTTGAAAGTTTAAAAGAAGAGAGGGTATTTCAAGAAGAGATAGAGTTTATTAGTGCTATGTCTGGATGTTTAACAATCAAGGTCTTGGGCTCAAGAATTTTCTTCATTGTGTTTAGATGGTACCACTTTGACTACAGGAGATCTTGTTCTCGGACGGCACCTGTCGAAGAATTGAACTTGATGCATAAGTGGGGTGCTAAGACAATTATCTCAAACTTGTTTATTGTTGGTTGACCAAAAAAGTGTTTTAATAAGTGGAAGTAGTTACCATTAAGAATTCTGTCATATGCATCACTGAACCACAAGAGTTTCACAATGTCAACGACATGGTGATAGCTACTTCTAGTTTTGTAGTATCTCCCTAGAAGCTTACAAGAGAGCTAATGGTGGGTACAAGAAAGCTATAATTGAGGTCAATTTGGTCAAGGGAATGAAGGAATAGAAGATCAGTGAAGTTGCTTGTATTGACGAGCACTCGACAAACCTTGATGTTGCCTATCAACCTAGAGCTGACTAGTGTCATTGTAAGTGTTGCTAAGTGTAAGAAGATCTTCTTTCCCTAAGGAGATTGAAGTTTGATCTGTTCACCAAATGGTAGTGTGGCAAAAAAAGATTTCTCAAGGAACCTCAAAATTGATTTGTGAGAATGGGCTTGCTACCTTCTTGATATAATGTATATAATTTTAGTAGGCGTCTTTTTCATATTTTTGAACATCAATAGCAATGCTTGGTCATCACGAACAACTTGGGTTCGTGCAATGCGTTGTAATGTTTTATTTAAAGCAACAAAAGATTTTGGCTTCTTTGTTCGATACTATTGCAACAAACATCCTTTTAGTAGCCTTAAGGATTTTAAGCTTTTGCATTCAGAGGTGGTGTCACTATGATTATAATGAAATTTGTAGTCTTTGTTGTTTCCTGAGAGAGATATGGGCTTTTCATACAAACCTTCTTTTTCTATTATAACACCTCTTCATGAGAGGTGTTCAATAGCGTATTGAGACAAGGAGCTCAGAAACCTTAAGGGGGATGCCCTTGGTGAGTTTTGCATGAGAATTACTATCAAACTTTTGTTTTTGCAAGATTGGGTATTGCATAAGTTTGGTTTGCTTTGGGCATCTTTAAAGAACTGGAGAAAAGCGTGAAGAACTTTTGATTCAAATCATGTAGAGACTTTGAGACCTTCTTAGGTCTCATACAACTTGTAAAAGAGGAATTTGAGGAGTCTTTTGAATTGATCAAAGAAATTATGGGTTTGACATCCATATGTTGTATTTTTAGCTAATAATTTTATAATATAATAATTATGTGGTCAAGTATTTAAATATTGATGATGTCATAAAGTGATATTTTTTGTTATAATAAAATAATATTATAAGTTGAGAATCAATTTTAGGTAGCTTGGATTGCTCTAGAAGGAGAGAGAAGAATAGGATTTACACAAGCAATCCTATGACTAGTAGCAGTAGTTAAGCAAGGGCAAGAGTTTAATTTGACAAGGCAGCCTTAGGAAAAGCACAAGGAGCTTAAAAGATGAATTAAGTAGAATTGTGTTGAGTCGGGAAGGATCAAATGTTTCTCTTTCGTGTTGTATTGAAGGTTTAAGGAATTGCATGAGTTGGAGATTGAATTTGCATGTGACATTTTATTAAGCTTTGCATGTGTCAGGTTTAAAGATTTTGAATGACTTATTGAACTTAAAGGACCATGAAAATGCCTTTTCTTGTTTCCTTTAGGTTTTGATGAGTTTTAAGAAGAAAATGATTTTTAGTTCTATTTCAGAAATTTTGTTTTAGAGATTAATGTATAGTACGTTGGTATGCAACGTATGACATGTTAAGCTTGGGAGAGGTAGGAACCATTCTATCCAAGAAAAACGAATGGTATACCAATATTTGAAATATAATACATTTAGTTTAAAATCAAAGTGTGGCAGGTGAGGCGTATGACATGCTAATAAAAAAACAAATGATGCCAGACCTTTGCATAATGTATGCCACAGTTCAAAAAAATGCAACATAGTGAAAGAGCAATTCGTTGAGCCAAGTGTTAGATTCCTAAGCTTCGCACATGATATGTCATAGATCACATGTTGCTCATCAAGTGCCATGGGAGATCCACGAGTGGAACGAATGGTCTGTAGTATGGTGCAAAAGAAAAGAAAGTACAATATGTCATCTTGAATGTACCATATGTCAATAAGAAAACTCTTAAATGGCTAGTTCATGGAAAGGTCCCAAGTGCTCACATATAGTATGTCAGAAGAAACATATTATACATAAATATGGTAACAAGAGAAGAATAAATGACATTGTAGAATGCAATAATCATATAGAAAAATATAAAATAAATTGTTGTTGATTTAATTGTATCTGATTTATGATGTAGGGATCAAAAAGAAAGGAAAGAATAGCTCAAAGCACACCCTTGAGATTTTTTATAAATAATTCTCATATTCATGATATAAGTAGTAAAGAGTAACTCTCCATTAACATGAGCATTTGTATGGCATCATGATCTACTCATTTTGCATGTCAAGAAACATGTGATACTAAATAGTATTATTCAAAAAGAATCTATAGGTATATGTATAAGTATCTATATGTATACAAGTATACTTGTGTATATAAATGATATGAAATTTGTTAAATATAATTATGTGTGTGTTAATTGATAAACTAGAAAAGCTAGATGAGTTATTTGATTAGGATAAGCCATTAGAAGGTTTTATATATAGATACAAAAAGGGAAATAAAATTGGTAAAAGTACGAGGAAATAAATATTAAAACAGACTAAATAAACCGCTTTATATCTTATTAAAGTATATGATATAATGCAATAGAGGATAATAAATAGAGTATGGTTTCCCCATGTACACTATCTTGTAGTAGATGATGGAAAAAGAATAGATTATTGACATAAGATGCATGGTATGATGAGGCATTGGTTGTATACTGTCTACGAGTCAGTATTAGAGACATCCCTCTCATAGATCGCTAACACTTTGTGCAGGTTTTGATGTATAAAGATGATAAGATTATGATACTTAGGCATCACAATCTTTTTGTAGGAGCTGGATGTATTGTGACCCGTTATTACTAGTAGTCTTTGTAGAGCCTTGTTGTGCAGATGTGATATGGTGTGATATGATTGTTGACCAATTATGATGTGTTTATAGACAAAGGTCTAGATATAATGACATGATATCATATAGAAATATAAAATAATATTTAATTGGATCCTATGAAATAAGGATAATGGGACTAATGAGGAAAATAGAGGCCAAATAAAAATTAATGAATATAAATATGCACGCACCCACACACATATATAAGTATAACTTGATACATATATTGATATATATCCACATGAGTATATGCTAATGTGAGGTTATGTATTACTTATGAAATTTCTAGTATGTTGTTTTACGCTATAATAACAAAGTCTTTGGTAATAAATATATTTGTGAATATGTGAGATGGATTATTCTGGATATGCTAGTTGATAATGATGTTGTGATGCTTATTTATTCAATTTATTTTAGTTTTTCATATTGTTATTATTTAAATATTCAGTTTATTTCAGTTTTTTTATATTGTTATTATTTAATATTCATAATTATTATTTTAAGGATTTATCTTTTTAGTTTTATGTTTATTGTTTATTTTTGCTTACATTATAAGGCATGCAATTGACACACAGAGGGGTAAACCAGAGTGGTTTTAGGAATGAATTGAGCTCACAAAATAGCATTAGGGTGTTTTTTCTCTGTATAGTTTTGGATGTGTGATATATTTTAGTGGCTTATTGTAGAAATATAGCTATATGATCGGGTATTTATTTTATGTATTGATAAATCAATAGATGTGCCTAGTTTGAAAAAAAAGTGGTAGTATAATTTAATCTGTTATTCCTCACTTGATGGGTTATGTGCTCAATTTATGTTGTACTCTAATATCACCTGATGATACCTAATTTATCGAGTTTTTGAATTAGCTTTCAGGCAATGTGTGATAATGGGGGTAGCTTCTAGAACCATTTGGAGGTTAACGTTTTCTAAAGGGTGGAGAAAAGTTTGCTCTTGACATACATTCATAACATGTAAGCTAATTATAACCTCAAACTCCTTAAGAAAAAACATATTGTTCTAAGTTGTCATAAAAGAAAAAAGACAATGATAGTTGTAGCTTAGGGGAAAGCAAAATGAAAAGAATTTCTTTGAAAAGAGGTGGTCTCTTCTACAACTTGTGCCTTTAAGACCAAAGATAGTTAACCTCCTTGTTCGAGCAATAAAAAAAATCCTAACAAGGTAATGGAAGGTGGAATATAAGGTGGATAGACCAATGGATGTGAACTTGAAATTGGTGAACCTTCAAATTTAAGTAGGGGAAGGAATTAAGTGGTGGTTGAATTGGAACCAAAATACCTAGAGTTATAAGGTAGAGATGGAGTACAAATCAGATGGAGTTGAGAGTAGGTTTGTGGTGTAAGATCTTTGAAAGTGGAACTAAGCTGAAGCGGGTCAACTATAGTGGGAATGGCTTCCTAATCCTCTAATACAAAATTAAAAGGAGATGAGTTTAATGTGGGATCTTTAAGGGGAGTAGCCAACTCAATTTTTAATTGCTCTAAAATGCAAAGAAAAGAGATTTGAGAGGACTTTTGTCAATCAATCCATCTATTATTGAAATAGATGGAAGAGATGGCAAAAATAAGAATAAGAGGGATCAAAGACAATTGGTAACTATGAAAGAAGATTTGGGATTTTTATCTTCTCTTTATCATGGAGATCAATAGGTTCTCCTTCAAAAAACAAAGTTCTTTCTCCCTTGATTCTCCTTTTCATATTTCATGCTAAATTCTTACAAACAGTGCTAGAAAAATGTTGTTGCAAATGTTGGATCAAAGGAAAATGTAACACAAACTTGCTTAATTGTGAGTCTTAAAGAAGTTTTATAGAGTAAATAAAGAGAAAGCTTGGATCCTTGCAAATTGAAGATGGCCAACAAAGAAAGAAGTGAAAATTCCTTCTAGAAAAAGAAAGAAACTCATTTAGCAGACGTTTGAACTTTTGAGTTAGATTGAGATACGAAAAATTGATTCACATCTCTAGTCCCTTAGAGGGCCTATTTATAATTGGAGTGGATGATTTATACTTACATTATTTAGTATATAAGATAATTGTAATTGTTAATTTGATAAATGGTCATAATGACTTGGTCATTTTGTGGTATGTGTACATCTTTTGTTGATATAGAAGGATCAATTATAACCGCTAGGTGAGAGTCATATTGGAAAGTTGGGCTCGAACATTTGGCCTTGAAGATCTAGTCTAAAACAGATGATCTCAAAGGTTAGGCCTCGAGCAATTGTTTTCAACGGTTGGTCTTGATGATTGGTCTTTAGTGGCTGGTCTTAAGATTTTGATCTCAAGCAAATGATCTTGAGGTTTTGGATTTGAATGGCTATTCTCGAAAGTCTGGTCTTGAGCAGATTGTTCTTAATGGTTTTGCCTTGAACAAATTGGGCACTTAAAATCAATGTTTGCATGCTTTGTTCTATATTAATTAGTTGAGATTTAATCTAATGTAATTATATTTCATGTTTTAAGTGATGCATCAGTCTTGAAATGAATTTCCATTTGTCTGCATATTGTACTCTATTTATTGGTTATAATTATTGAAGACCTATTTGCTTGGGAGTTCATTAATGCAAAATAAATAACATGTAAGAAAAAATTTGATGTGATGGACAAATTGTGCAATATTAATATGCTCCCTTTTATATTCTTCTTATTGTCCTTTTCTTCTATATTATCTATTATGAACAATTATATCTCCAGAACATGTCGCAAGGAGGTTGTTTTTACTTCTGGTAAATGTACCAATGTTTGTTGTCTACCTCAATTGAAGTATTATTTTCTTTCATATGCGTGGTTGTTTATTAAACATTTTGATAGAATTAGGTCATACTTGCATATTTTCCTTTGCCTCCTTAGATCAACTTCAACCTATTTGTATGCTAAAATATTAGCAACAATTGACGACTTAAGTTGCTATTGTTTTGGTAAATTTTCATAAACACCCATATAACACACTTGCAAAAGAGTTATTCAAAATAATTATTTTGTTCTGGAAAATTTTTAGAAGATGAATGTGTTTTTTGAACTTCAAGAGCAAGTATTTTTAACTTTGTATTTTCATGAAGAATTCTGTTTTCCTTTATTATCTTTTGGATATGAAAATGAGATTTAATAAGCCTCATGATTTTTCAGCTTTTACTTTTATTGTCTTACAATTAATTCTTTAACAGGAGATGCATGTAATCACACTCGTTATTACGACTTAAAAGTCCTAGTTAAAATCTAGTCACATTGACTTCATTATTTACTATTCTAAATATCAAGAATCAAGTATGTACATGTTGAACTCTGGTCGTTGACTGGTATGTTTTTACTAAAATGTGTCACCTCACCGCAGTTGGTCCTTGCTCCCTTGTACTTAATTTACTTTGTTTCTTCAATATTGCAGCTATCCAAGTTCATACGAGCAAAAGAAGGGAAAACTTATGGCCTTGTTGATGCTATTGCTTCTCCTGAGAAGTTGTTGAAAGTTGCAAGGCACTGGGCACTAGAAATAGCTGAAAGGCGAAAACCATGGATTAGTTCTCTACAGCGGAGTGACAAACTTGGATCTCTTTCTGAAGCGCAGCAGGTTTTGCACGCTACTAGACAACAAGCTAAGAGGACCACTCCTCATATGCCTCAAAGTCAAGTGTGTCTTGATGCAATTGAAGAGGGCATTGTTTTTGGTGGTTATGCTGGTGTCATAAAGGTAAGTTTCTTTAAATTCAACTAACAATAATTTGGTGCCATGGAGAAATTATGTTCACGATAAAAAGCTAATTATCTAATTATAAAGTTCTCCCATGTTAAAGAATTTTTCATTTATCCATGATGTTCTGTTTGCTGCATCTTCTTTTAAACATTGTAACACAATGTACTTAATGAATTACCAAATTCAGGAGGCAAAGCTTTTCAAGGAGATAGTGTTGTCTCCAACAGCCAGAAGTCTAGTTCATGTATTTTTTGCACAACGCCTTACTTCAAAGGTAGGTTCTTTTTGATGTTGTGTAACTTCAATTGGTCACCCCTTCGCTTCATTTGTGTTTGAGATGGTTTTCTGGCAGCTTATGCAACTATTTTGTTTTTTAATTGTTGTTGATTGAACTTCTCTAATTTTGAATCCATTGAAAAGGTGGGAGATTTTCTTTTTTATAGCAGCAGTTAAAGAAAGAATTATTGATTGATGGAAGATCTTATCGGATTAGAAGAACTTATGAACTAAGACTAAGTTTTAACTTTTTCGTATATTATTTATGCTGAGGTGAAAATTCAATTTGATCTACATCATTTTTTATCATTAAACTCCATTTGACTACAAGGATTGCTGTTAAAATGATACGGTCCTAATGATACCTTTCAAGTGTAATGATGGTTCTTGCTGGAAGATATCAAATCCCTATTCCTTTGCTCAATTCTCTTCGAGCTAACCATTTGCAATGGCTTTTCTTCCGTGATGCACTTCTTACTGACATGATGATTAACCTTAGGCATACATTTTCTGAACATGAAACTGACTGATTAGATTTAGTATTTGCTTGGGTTTTTATGCACATGCAGATATGATACATAATGTATGTCAGAACTGTGTCAATTATTCACCACATTGGCATTTGATACCTTTGTATTGCTATATGCATTGGTGCATTTGGTATGAGCATGGAGGCATTTGTATTCCTAAATGCACAAATGTATACAAATAACGTAAAAGTATTTAGATGCTAATTGTCACGTTTTTTATATATATAATATATCATGGCCCTTAGACTAAAAGTTAACGTAAAGATGGAAGAATTAAATTGGATATGTTTTGTGTACTTATTACACATGATGTATGATGGTAGTAAATTAATAAAAACACATGAAATTTGAAAAGCTAGAGGAACAAATATAATATAATTTGTGTGGAACTAGAAAAATAAGATATACAATCAAATCCTTCTAGTAAGGAAATAACAAGAGAAGACACCATCACTCTCTTTGTGTTTCTTCGAAATCATTTGTTAGTCTACGTTCTACAATTACACTTCCAAAATGACGTCAAATCAAGGATGAATTGTTATTGCACACTTGCACATGAAGCATTTTTCTGAAATATCTTCCCATTTGATACTAACTTTGCATGCAATCCCAAAAGATGGCATAGACCAAATATCAATAGTAGCAATCAAGAAGAAATTTGACTTGTTGAACTTGAGAAGGTATCAATTTGATGAAGGTTGCTCAAGGCCATGTAATAAAGTTGTGAACATATGTAAGTAAATGGTTTATCAATTAGTGTTGCTCACTTACACATGAAGCATTCATCTATAATATCTTCTCACGCGATGCTAAGTTTGCACACAATCTCAAAGATGGTGCAGGAAAAAAAATCAGTAGTAACAATTAAAAAGAAATTGACTTGCAGGTATGAATTTGACTAAGTCGGCTATTTAGGCTACGTAAAAAAGCAATACAAATTTGTAACAAGTAATTATTTACACTAATATAGGAGGCCATAAATACAGAAAACCTGTATTTTCTTTAGTAAATGTATAAACATGTTTATTTTTTTGTTAAAAATGGCATGAATAAGCTTCCATGTATACTTAGAAGTCAATATAAGCTCTAACAGGTGGATGCACCTAGTTTCATCGTATTTTACTTTTTTTACTAATACTGTTAATAAGCACCTAAATGTTTGGATAAAGCTTCAGAGTTTTTTTCTTGTAAATGAATGAATTTGTTCAAATGTACACAAGAACTTGATCTCTACATAAAAATATATGGACAGAAGACATACATGTGTATATGTGGAATTATTTTATGTAGAGTATTTTTAACAACTACTCTAGATCCCTAAGGACTGGCGCTAATCTAAGTGCTATGCTCAATGTCAACAATTTGGAAGTTATGAGACAAATTTTCTGGACAAATACTAAAAATGGTTAAAAATTCTCTTTGCATAATGTATAATGTTTTGGAAAACAGTGAGGAAAGCACAGTTTGATGAAGAAAACGATGTGAAAACTATAGGAATGATACACAAGACTTATATAAAAGATATTAAAATGGCCTTGATCAATGCACTACTAGGATTATTCACAGAAAAGCCTTGGATATTTTGCAACATCATTATTTGGTCCATGAAGTTAGATTTTGAATCCTCTATAATAAGGTGGAGACTCTCTCGAATCAAAAAGATCAAGAACCGGAAGATAGGCTCAATCTCTATAATTTTCATTAACTAAATTATCCACAATTGTTTGTAGTAGTTGGCTCCTTCAAATGATCTGTAGCATATGCTAGAATCTCGGGAAGACAGACTGGCTTGCTATATGTTGAAGTCAATAGGTCATAATTTGTTGTATGTTTAGCATGTTTTCAAGCATTTGTTCGGCTTGATTTCATTTGTTGACTTGACAAATAATCAAGGTTACAACTATGACTTAGACAGCAGTTATAGACCTACTAATACCATAGAAACTAAAAAAGATACGAGTGGCTTCAAATGACTAATTAAATCGTCCCTCGACCCTAAAGCAGGACTTAGGTTGGCTTTCAATGGGATATACCATATTTTCAAGTCAAACACTTTAATATGCATCGAATATAGTTTCAAGCATTTGTCCATCGTGATCTTAATTGCCAACCTAATAAATAATCCTTACTATAACAACCATCACTGACCCAATAATACCTAAGCAATTAAAGAAAAATAAGACTAATTTTATGTGACATTAAATCATGCCTCGACCCCAAATCACAAGGACTTGGCATAGCTATTTACTACCAAAAGTGCCCAACTTTCTTTAATTTTTAGTTGTCATAGGCAGGGGGTATCCCCTAATGTAGTTATATTTCACATTGTAAGTGATGCATTAGTCCAGATGGGTTTTCACTTTAAACTAGACCCGTTCATTTGGCACCTTGGTCTGCTGTTCGCTTTTTCATATTGTACTCAAGATGTTTAAAATAAAACATAAATAAGAGATATCCATAGATGACATTAAGCTTTCTGTTTATTCGTTTCTTAATTGCATTTGCTGACTTTTCTATATGCCTCTTTTTGATGTTTTTGTTGATCTCAAAGGTGCCTAAGGTTACTGATTTGGGGCTCAAGCCCAGGCATATTGGACAAGTTGCTGTAATTGGTGGTGGCTTGATGGGTTCTGGAATAGCAACAGCTCTTATTCTTAGTGATATACGAGTTATCCTAAAGGAAGTTGATTCTAACTTACTTCAAAAAGGATTGAAATCAATAGAAGGTATACATTGCAACTAGATTTAAATCTATTCAACATTTTCTTCACTGATTGATACTTGTTGGAGCCATGCCTGTATAAAAGCGTTACATTTCTCTGATGCTCTTCTGCTTCTTGTTTGAGGAGTCTAATTGGATACAAGCTATTGTGTTTTGATGATTGAGGAATCCTACCATTGCATTAACTCATTTATTGCTCAGCAACTCATTATTATTCAACAATATTGCAATGTATTTTCTTTCAGTGAACCTTGAGGGACTTGTGAAGAAAGGATCTTTGGCACTGGATAAAAAGAAGAAGGCCCTCGCAATTCTTAAGGGTGTCCTAGATTACTCTGATTTTAGGAATGTGGATATGGTCATTGAGGTAGGCTTCTGATCTCTTTTGTAAGTAATTGATTTGGAAGACTCAATATTCCTTTGACTATTTTCTTGCTTGAAAACTGCATTCAAAACAAGTTTGAAGTGATTTCTTTATTACAGAATAAACTCTCTGAATCATTTGCATTTTTTAACTTGGGAATGCTGGCATGGTCTACTTCAGCTAGCTGGCATACTTGCTTTGTATTCATCTCTTCGCTACTCAATGGGAGTTTGTCTAAAAGCTTTATACTTTTTTTAGGCTGTTATTGAGAAGGCTCCACTCAAACAGTCCATATTTAGTGAGATTGAGAAAGTTTGTCCTCCACATTGCATTTTGGCATCCAACACATCCACTATTAATTTGAATGTTGTTGGAGAGAAGACTAATTCTCAAGATCGCATTGTGGGAGCGCATTTCTTCAGGTCAGTTTATTCTTTACCTGTAAACTGCTGGTGATAGCTAAACGGATTCACAATTATGCAGTGGTGATCAAAGTATTCAAAGCTAAAAATCACTTGATAATTTGTTAGAATTGAACTTGATTAGACGGCAATTTGAATCATTTTTAGGGCAATTTAAATCCGTCTCAGGTCAGTTTCAACCTTGGGACGGCTTACTTGTACTATTCAAGTACGTCTTAAAATGTTTTTGAAATATGCGCAAAAGATGGCATGGAGGGTTAAAGAATACAACCCAACTGTTTTGGTTGAGGTTTTTTCCCCTATTATAATGTTATTGCGGCCCAATTTTCAATATTGGCAAGGATTCCTTAAACTGGAATAAGTCTACCTGAACTCCATAAAATATAGATTCAAGTGTCTTAAACTAAAAATTATTTGGAGATAGTCAAGTTGGACTAGAAATTATTTTAGTTGGAGTTGAGTTGAAAGTTCTTAAAACTCGAAGTAGCATTAAAGGGGCTTGATTATTTTCAAGTTTGGCTTTTGTTAAACTTGCTCTAAATGGACTTGTTGGTAGCCAACCTATTAGATTAATATTATGCAAAGTATAATACTTGAACTCATTTTTAATTGTTATTGGTTAGAAAGATTATTAAAATCCATATGCATTATGCTGAATAATGGAAAGCAAATTCTGTTTCATTTCTACATGACTTGTTTGTATTGTTATATGATTTCTAGGCATGAAACATGGGTAGAATATGGGGATTCAGATGAGACACAATGTTGGTATATCAATACGACATGTTTCAAAAAGGTAAGATAAAGATATACTAGGATATGATAACTAAATATGAGAATAAATATAAACATAAAATTAATGGATTTACCATATTATTATGCATAAAAGAAATTGCCCATTTGATGCTTTTTTTTTGAAATCAAGTGGATGAGGTTAAAAATTTCACATTTCATTTTATTTGCAATCTAGTAACTTATAAATATAGAAGTCAAAATCCTTATAATCAAAGCATCATCATCAAATATGTAGTATATGTTTGTAAATATCAAAATTTTAAAAGCTGTACTAATCTAACTATTATATCATAACACAATAATTTTGTTAATTATCTCTTATTTAAGGGATATACAACACAATAAAGCAATGTTTTTTTTAGTCTTACATTGTATATAAGTCATATTCAATGTTAAAACTTGATTCGTCTTTTCTCTTTTTTTTATGCTTTAAACTGATTAGCTTTACTTTTCAACCATGTCATTCGGTTCATACATTAAATGAAGGTATGGTCCAACAATTACCGATAAATATCGAGAACTATCGATGCATTTGAATTTTTTTAATTCTAAGTGCCACTTAAATGAGTATTTGCAGTAGTATCACCTATTTTGTGAACTATATGCCGTATTCATAAAAATTAACTACATGTTCCACAACAATGTAATTCTATTCATGAAAATAAAGACTAGACAATGATATGTAAAAGATCATATCATAACACAGCTCTCACATATCAAAATAAAGTCTAATGTATTTTTTTATTGATGGAAGAATATTCATTTTTTCTAGCACTTTATAATAGTACTACTCAATCATAATGTCATTTTGTTTTACTATACTGTCATTGTCATTGTTTCTACTTTCAGGCATCTGCTGCTACTCTTAGGTAGTTTATCATGGTCAATAGCCTTTGCCTTCTCAACATTGGCTTGAATGACAATAGGATATATTTCCTTGTGTTTGATCTCCAATTAAGTCTCCCTTGAATGGTCATACAAAAGTTTTATCATTCTTCACTTTGCTTGCATTCTAATGGAATGCAATCCCTCACCTAGGTTTACGGTGTTTTTCCTTGAGTCCTTCATCCAAAAGAGAGTTCTCTTTGGAACTTGTTTCCCATTGTTTTCATCTCCACCTACTCATTTGGAATAAGAGATCCCTGAAGATATCCTCCAGATTTAACGGCTTCATAGGATGTCATCTTTGTCATCAAAGTGAACTCCACATTTTCATTGTTGTTTTGCAAATCTTCATTAGGATAATTTCTTCTCATGCTCTAAACAATGATTTCTTGGTTCAATTTATGCTCTAACACTAGTTGTTATATTCCTTTATTTCAACCATTTTCTTTTGCAGTTTGCTGTGATAGTTTATTGTAATAATGGCTTTGCTAACTCATCTCAACAATTCTCTTCCTAGTTCTCCTTTACTTTCCACAATATGAACCCCATCATACTGCTTGAATTAAGTCTACAGTATCATGGATTGAATCCTATATGAAAGACACCCCAAATCAAGTGTATGAGTTAATGAATCAAACGTTTACCATTAGGCTGCAGAATGAAAGGTGTGTTGACTGTAACACACAAAATCAGAAAGCAAATGATGCAATTGTAGTGATCTCCAAGTTAGTGAAGAACATAATTAAAATCTATTTTTAGCACAAGCCATGCAAACTATTACAGTTCCATAACCGACTCAGATATGATAGCAGTATAATTAAGCTAAACAAGGTTGAATCTGAAATCCAAGCATGTCCATATCGAGATCAAAACAGAAAATCTTAGTCAAAAGCAAACTGACATGCATGTTGCAAACTTGAATCAACCATGCACAAGTTTTGCAACTAAGGTCCATATAGATGGACAACTTAGAGAAGAAAATAGCATACTTTCAAGGATTTCTTGAATTAAGTATGTGGATAATGGGAGGATGAAAGCACAATAACAACACGTTCAATTTAAATTACTACATGAAATGGACCTATCAAAATCACTCAGCAAATTTAGTGGAACCATTCTTCATTTCCATTGTGAAAACGAGATTATAGAATCAAGTGTTCCATATGAGTTATAGAAGCCTGTTATGGTAAGTTGAGAGACGAAGTATTATCAATTGTTCATACCATAAGGTATGCTTCCTTTTACCACTATATGTTATGCTAAACTCTTGCATGGATTGAAATGTAAGCTATCTATACATAATACATTTATAATACAAATAGTCTTTGATATAGACTGTAACCACCAAAATACCAAATACATGCTAATGATGACATGTGTACAAAACATGCTTTAGAACTGGATGTGAAACTAGACACGTATCGATTAGGCTAATTGTGATGAAGTCTCTCGTGCCCACATCTGAACTATTTGCATTGGTGGCTCAACTAGCATGCACCACGTACTTCGTTTTAAAAGTCCATTATTGAGATGGATTTGAAGTTTTAACTATGGCAATAAGACGAGTTTCTAAACATTTTTAGCTATGGAACTTCATGCTAATTTAGCGCAAATTGTATGTTTCTTCCAACTTTTATAATTTGAGATAAACTTCATGAATTCTATTCCACAAAAAAAGGACATTGTTATTGTCTTCAATCTAAAAAATAAGGTTTTCTCAATTAAACAGGTTTTTCCTATTCCTATCTATTATGGTCATGAATGATTTATTCAAAGAGATTGAGCATCATCAAAACCTAACAAATTAGAAATAGATATTGAAGTTGTCAATTTTTTTTATTTTTTATGACTGAGAAAGTATTTTTGAGTTTCATGTAAATGTCAATCCCAACTTTTGTTTAATCCTCATCTTATCGAATGTACTCTTTTGTTTGCAAATAAGTTGTTGATTTTCCATATGTGAATCAAAAACATTGGAGAGATAAACTATGTTCACTGCTGGATGAATAAGATGGATGAAAATGGGCTTTTATGAACATATTACAAGAAGCATCATAAACAAAAGGTTTCAACTTTTGTTGCAAGGAATAAGTCTTAATCTCACTTTGTTGTCAATGTCTTGAATACTTTTTTGCCATTGACTCTACCCAAACAATATTTTAGAATGCACTGGGAATCAATGCATGAATCACAAAAATTATTTCAAATCTGAATTGTAACAATATCATTGGAAAGTCCTTCAGTAGAAAGGGTATATTTTCCATCTTTATGTTAAGGATCTCCTAAACTTTCTTGTTGCTATGCTATTCCAAGTTAAAAGAGTTTTCTCTAATTTATTACCATTTGTTAGTCTAACATGCTAGAATTTTCTATTATTACTAGTAACCATGGCATACTGAAGTTTCTGAAACAATGACTTTGCAGCCCTGCTCATGTGTTGCCTTTGCTGGAAATTGTCCGAACTGAAACAACATCTCCACTAGTGATACTGGATCTAATGAATCTTGGAAAGATTATAAAAAAAGTTCCTGTTGTGGTAGGGAACTGCACTGGCTTTGCTGTGAACCGAATTTTCTTCCCATATTCCCAAGCAGCAAAACTATTGGTGCATCTTGGTGTTGACCTTTACAGAATTGATGGCGTGATTAGCAGTTTTGGCATGCCCATGGGAGCTTTCCAGTAAGTTCATCAATGTATTTATTGCCAACGTTTTTCTATTGGTATTTGCTGAATATATACTGTAAATCTAAATTTTTTTGGCTTGAAGGCTGTCCCTTCTTGTTTTGACATTATTTGTGACTTGCAATCGTTCCATGTTCCTATAATTGTTTTTAGAAACACTGGGTGTCTTGACATTTGAATAATGATATTTCCAACACTTCATTTCAGCACCTTATGGTGCAGGTATGGAATAAATATTAATTGTTTGGACACCATAACACAACCAAACGGCACAGAACAAAAAAGGTTGGATATTGACATGATGGGATATGGGAAAATTAAAATAAATGTAAAAAATTATAAAGTGAAATCTTTGAATACTGAAGTTAAATATAGATAAGGAGTCAATGGACGAACTAACTTCATGAACGAATATATCACTGGGCTATAAACATTTTATTTTTCTTAAGAAGGCTAGGTGAAGTCATTCAATTGCTTATTTGGACTACTGGCTTAACTAAAACTTAACACATAGGCATGCTCTGCCTATGTTGGGCCATGCCCAATTGCTGCAATTTCAACACAAAGATATCACAAAATTCTAAACCTTTTATTTTAAAAGGAATGCCAAAGGAGTTTTTGAACTGCATGTTGGACTAGTGATAAACCTTATGTACAGACATGTTCGGCCTATGTTAGGCAGTTTTAGTTGTTTCCTGCAAATTTTCAAGATTATTTTATTAGGTCATTTTACACTGCATATGTACTGTGTTTAGCATGATTTTGAGTCATAGAAGTGTCCAATACTAAGTGCCAAAATTTATTTTTTATCTCACAAAAGGGATGTGAAATTATACAGAGCAGTGCCTTCTGCTTCGTTTGCTGATATGTAGTCTCTAGTATGTAAGATAAGGTTTGAATAGACAATTTTTTGTTCAGATGAATATGAGTCTTTTATATTGTGCCCTTGGTTTGTGGTTTTATTTTTTCATGATACATCATTCCATTGGGCACTAGCATTTACTAACTGCACTTTTTCAAACCTATATCGTGTCTTTGATTACATTCTTGCAAACAAAAAAATGTCTGGTAATCTTTCAAATTGATTATTAATCTTTGATGCTTTTTTAAGCCTTTCTTGTGACTTGAAGTTTGCTTGTAGGTATGGTTCCCATTTCCGTGAGCTTCCCATAAAATTGATGAGATGATTTTAGTTTTATTCATTGAATAATAGTTCTGTTTTCGTTATGTCTATGATGCATGGTTTTCAAAGATGGCTTCTTGTGAGGATTCATGTTTGATGCATGGGGGTGATACCATTGTTTGTGCTTGATTTTGTCTATGTTCAATGGATTCCAGTTTTGAGAAGAGTTAAGAGTGCAAAATAAGAATTAAAACAGTGAAGAAAAGAAGAAACTTGTAAGAAAATGAGAAAACAAAGTGATGAAAAAATAATATAAGATAGGTGGAGAAATGAGATCTTATCCTCGTTTTTTGCTCCAACAACAAAAACCACCACCTACCTGGGCAAAATTCACCAAATTTCAAAGCTCGATTCATTTTTTATCCAAGATTTACAACTAGTATCTCTTTAGTGGAGAGAATTGGTCTTAAAACATGAAGTGTTCACTAGAGGTCAGAAATTTTTTGTTTTACCTAAGTTCCTAATTGCTAACCATAAAAAGTAACTCATTGTTTTTCTAGTTGGGTCTCTCCATTTGTAAAAAAATTAACTTGACCTCATGTTGACAATGGGGAATTTTGTTGATCAACCTGCAAATTTGAACATTTGCAGGCCAATGAAAAATCTTTCTTCTTCAAAAACTCCTGAAAGGGTGGTGGATGGAAATCATCTTGGATCTAGCAGTAGATCAAATATTGAATGTCCAATTGGTAGTGGTGGTGAGAATACAGCTCTAAGTATATGAATAGTATTAGCACTCAATTTCAGGAGAGCAAACAACCAATTAAAATACAATCTAGTTGGATAGGGAAAACTAAAGGGTCAGCAGTGGGATCTAGAGTAGGCTTACTTGCATTGTATGTGGATCATGGAAAATTGGTTTTTCCATGCTTGAAGTATGGAGAGTTTTTGGTGAGTGGATTTGAAGTGGGTGTAGTCTCATCTGTATTTGAAGTCTGGTGTTGTCATGTTTAAACTCTACATACTTGGTCTCAAAAATCTTAATACCAATTAGGAGGTTGTCCCTAGGACTTTTAAATAAGTTTATAAAATCTAACAGTGATAGTCACTGCAATAGCCGAGGAAGTCTTCGGGAGTCAAAGTGAGGGATTCTGTTTACTTTCAAATAAAGCTTATTTTCATGTAGTCTCAGCATTAGAATAAGAAGGAAAAGGTCATCTATCCATACTCAACCTAAACAGTATGTGCATTCCGTATGGGAAAATTACATGTATGTAAAATCAGAGCAACTCCTGTGCCATTAGGGCACAAAACGGGTAGAAGCAAACGCTCACTCTAGTATTTGGTCAAGTGAACTTATATGGTTAAGGATGTGATTTAGGCTTTGACGGACTAAAGTAAACACAACAAGCAAGAGTCTTTTATCAATAATAGTTATATAAAGTTTTTGGTTTGTTCACAAACTTTTAATTGAAAGCTCACTCTTCAATAGACTTAAAATTAAATGACAAACGGATTCAGTGGTTTATAGCATTTACCATGAATGCTGAAGATGGATGAACAAAATAATTTCCTAAAAGATATTGTTTTCCTTGATAGGATAATTTTTGGCTATTCATGTGGAGGTAAAGGGTGGTGGTGTGGAATTTTAATATGCTATATATGAACTATGAACCAAATACTTACCATTTGAAGCAATTAGATATAAAATCCACCTCATGCAATTGTACGGTGTCTGAAACTTGAACTGTGGATATCCCCATTTATTGAGAGGTCAACTAGTTGGCGTGGCTAAAATGGGATGTCGTCAACTGGTGGAGTGCACAAGAGCGTTTGACATTTGTACAACCTACTGATTGAAATCAGCAGTATCATATGAATTTCTAGAAATAAGCTTCTGTACACAATAATAAACACCAACATGGCACACTCAAAAATGTTTCATAGCTTAGAATTGTAAGTGGGCCTTTCAGAGAACAGATAGGCATGTTATGAAATGCTGTTTGTTGATGCTGTGAGGCACAATGTACGCATGGAATAACTAATGACCTTTGAAACAGTGCAACGCACACCTGAGGTATTCCACAACTTTTTACTATTGGGCAATCATTTTGATGTGTTCGCAACAGGATGAGAGAACCTTTTTCTTTCTCTATCTATCATTCAGTTTTAGATATTTGAGTCTTTTCTCTTATCTTTCACTAGTCTTTTCCTTTGTTACTCTTGTAAAACCATTCATCCCTCAGAAAGCTTGGTATTCTTTATTAAACCCATGATCTTACCCCTTTATCCTTTTTAATCCTCATATTTGTTTTCAACTCCTCCTTCTGTAATCTCATCCAGCCATGCCTCTTGGTTCTTAAGGCCTTTTTCATTATGTATGGTCTCAAAAGTCCATATAGTTAGCTTATTTTGGCATGAGTATCTCACTCTGTTTATGAATTTTTGAAATTAATTACTTATATATCACCTAGTTGATTAGTTTGACTTTCTTTGGACAGCAATAGAGCATTACCCATGATGCACTAGTTCACGTATTCATGTGTGCTCCTTTTACATTGTTTGGATATGTATTTATTTTTTACAACCTTAAGTCAATCAGCTATATTAGCTGACCACATAACAAGGCAAACTGTAACACCCATAAATGAGCACTTCAACTCAAATTTGATGCACTGGAATAGGTCTGTATGTTGCCAAACTGAGTATTTTTTTTATTATTTCCTTATCTTTACGATGTGTATGTTTTTAATATCGTTATATTTATTTGACCTCATCATTATCGTGTTTTTCTTGCTTCTTGATCAGCTTAAATCTTAAATTTCTTCATATTCTTTATCATGTCTAAATATACTATCTAGATGGTGATGAAGATAATCAGTTCTGTATTAAAATTATTTCAGTTTTGTTGCTTGTGGAATGAAATATTGATGACCTACTGGTTTACTCAAATGTATGCATGGCATGTAATTAGTTTGTATTTGCTGACTTTGTTCCTTGGAAGTTATTTTAGATACTTCCAATTTAACAGTAATTTTCCTATGTTATTATATGATTTTATTTTTGTTTACATTCATGTACTGATTAAGCTTTGATGTTCTGATAGACTTGAAGACGTAGCTGGTTATGGTGTGTCTTTGGCTGTTAAGCCCATATTTGCTTCAGCCTTTAAGGGCCGAACTTTTGAGTCGAAACTTCTCGAGTTGATGGTGGATGCTGGAAGAAACGGTGAAGTTAAAATCATTGTTATTTTGCTATTTTATCTGTGACAATCTTTAGAGTAACTTTTGTGTTTTGCATTTGACAGGAAAGGCTAATGGAAAGGGTTACTACTTATATGAACCGGGGAGCAAACCCAAACCTGACCCGTCATTACAAGTTATCATTGCTGAATCGATAAAGCAAGCTAACCTTATGCACCATGGAAAGGTTGTTACCTTGCAACTCTGCATAAAACTCAAAACATAATGTGACAACACAATTGAAAGATGTTTGTCTGAATTTTACTTGATATTCTATATTCTGCTCTTTTATTGCTGTAACATGTTAAAAAAATGATGCTTTTTTAGCCCATTAATGTCACCGACCAAGATATTGTGGAGATGGTCTTCTTCCCGGTTGTCAACGAAGCATGCAGAGTAATTGATGAAGGAGTCGTAGTGCGAGCTTCTGATGTTGATATTGCATCTATCCTTGGAATGGGCTTCCCTAAGCATAGGTGAGATGCATATCCTTTAAATCTTATGGTGCTGTTTATATTCTCCTTAGTGCACCATTTAGTGATTTGTTGATGAGAAGAGGATAAATATTGTTCTCAAGAAATGCAATAAATTTCTTTGTTTGTCTATTTAGGAGTTGAATTCTGAATTGATCCAATCTTTATCAAAGTTATCTTTTCGTAAAGTAGTTAAATTTTCTGGGTTACCATGAAACACCTATTCCCTTTTTAACGCCTATAATTTGGGAAAACACTTAAGTTGAGCATAACAAACTATCTGAAATGGGGATCTTGCTGGAGATATGTTGTAGACTTACAAGGGTTAAGCATAAAAATCTACTGGAGAAGATGAGATAGAAGTATTTACCAAACATAAATTGATTTCACCTTATTATAAATTCGGCTATCTGTTAAACGTTTACATGCTGGCAATGTCATCAGCATCATTTAACTCTCTGTATTTTTCATGTAATAGATTTTTAATAATTAGCATCACAGTTTTTTTTTTTTTTTTCATATGAAGGGGCGGTCTGGTATTCTGGGCTGATACAATTGGGTCAAGTTATATTTATTCAAGGCTCAAAAGCTTGGAAGATGCTTATGGTGGGTTCTTCGCACCATCGCCATACCTCGAAGAAAGGGCTAAGAAAGGCCTTCCATTGGTACAATCCATTTTTCTTGATTCATTTCTCTTTCTTGGTTTAGAATAGTTTTCTGGACATCATACAAAGAAGACCTGTGCTGTGCTGTTGAAATTGCAAAATGAAAGTTTTCTGTGAGCAAACTTTGTTTTCATGGAAAATATCCATAAACTCTATTTCAATTTTGTTAATAGTCAGTGTGTGTTATATATTAGTAACTTGCATCATGTGGTGTCATCAATTATGCTTAGTATCAGATTTCGAGATGTCATCCAGTTGAACTTGTACATCGTTTGATTAAAATTTCATCTATGTTTATGCCTAATGTGTGACACTATTAATGATTTATATAAGAATGATTTATACTCCATTTTAACTTTTCATTTTGTTATTATTTTCTTATTGATATGTTTGTTGAACATTTCTACAGAGCTTGGAGAGTTCGTCTTCTTCAGACTCTATAAAATCACGCCTGTAGTGCCCGCCACAGGTGAATAATAACTGCTCTATTTGGCAAACATAAATGTTCTCTCTATTGAGTCAAAAATATGCTTGTTTTGGAAAGTACTACGATAAGACAAGTGACCGTTCATCAGAAGATTATTAGAAATTTTAAACTGTTTTGTCCCAATTTCTTAACTGTTGTCATGTAACTTCTAAATGCCTTGTCATCTTCCAATGTCATATTAGGTTTATTGCTTCCTAATTTGATATGATGATCTTCAACTGAATTGATTCAATCAACATAATGCAAATGACAAAATACCATAATCTTAGTGCATAAAAAACAATGTAGTTTTCATGTCAGTAAAAATGCAACAATCCAAAGTAAATTCCATTTCTCACAAATGTACAACACGAAAGCTAACAAAATTGTTGCAAATAGTCTTAGAAAAAACAGAAGCTTAGAAAGGTTCAAACAGAACGAAGCTAGGGTTTCACTAACCCACCAGTTAAATTACAGTCGACTCCATCAAGCACTGCGAATTCTATAACCCTAGGGTTTCACAAGAGCTAACTGTTTGAAATAAAAGGCTTTTAAAATCCATTCCCACCTAGAATATAATGTGGACTCCTTGCTCTCGGTTAACATCATCATGGCTATAGCCTCTCCCATGTCCTGCATCCATCAGCTCGGGGACTGCTCATATAAGACCCACCGTAGTGACGGTCGTCACGCTCCATGAAGGAATCGCCGTGCAATCTGTCGTCCATCGGCGATCTGCTTCGGTCCCTCCCGCCGTGAATCCAACCGTACCGGGGAGACAAAGACTGGCGGTCCAACGACCTACGGGCCATGGCAAATGCATCCCGACGACCACGAGGCTCGGGCTCGTTGTTGCCAAGCCAGTCTGATCTGCCTCTTTCCCTGAAGGTCGTCGTCGTCTCACGGAAGTCCACCCTACCCCTCCTAATGGTATCAACGAGCTTTCCACCTCGTCTCGGATGAGGCAAGCTCGTTCCGAGGTCCCTCGGGTCATCTGTGTTCCATGGAGATCTGTATCTGCTGAAATCCCTACGGGGAAGACGGTCACCAGAAGGAGCCTGAACCCGCGGCAAAAACCCACGGTGCGGTGGACTCACATAACCCCTGCGTGGAGGACTCTGTTCTGGAACATAGAACTCATCGTATCGATACTTGTTGCAGTTGTTGCAGTACGTTCTCCGGGCAAAATTTAGATTCCCACAGCTACAGGTGAGCAAAACCAAACACCCTTAGAGAAGAAGACCCAAACCAAAAAAACATATTGATAGATTATTGAGTTATTCAAACATTAGGGCTTACTTGGGGTTCTGGCAAATCCAATCTCCTTCTCTGGGTGACAAGTTTGGATCGTTTCGATGAACAAACTCTCGCTCTGATGGATCTATAGATTGTACTAATGGATTAAAGCCTCTCTCATGTGGTCTTCCCGACCTTCCAAGTCTGGTTGGTGAGACATGATGAAACCTGTTGCCTCTACCTCGCATTCCACGTCCCGATCGGGGGCCACTTGGGTGACTACGATATGATTCGTAATAGCCATCGTCCATCCTTGGGCGGCGTGGAGGTGAAATGGAACCTGCACGTTGCATATAACCTGGAAAAGGCGAGGAAAAGTGAGCATCTTTTTGTATTTTTTAAAGTTAACTACCAAACGTTTAACAGTTAGAGATGCCACTTGGTATGACAACTTCTCAAAACCTTTGGCTTCCACACTGAAGTTGAACAATTGAGCTACAAAATCTCAAGGTCTTAACCACCGAGTCCATTCTGCTGTGTTGCCTTCTTAGTTTGCATGCATGCCAGTTTACAGAATAACCAATTCTTCCAATGTTAAGTGTTCTCTTCTTAAACACTCCAACTCAAAAATCAACTAACGTTTAATTAGCACAATACAAGCAGGCCAGCAAATAACCAACCATCCTTACTATGCACCACAAACTCTTGCTTGTGTCTTATGTTTTTTTTTTTTTTTTTTTGGATGAGCTCGTCTCCATTATCAGTAATAATTAAGTTTATACCAATCTCTAAATATTAGCCTTAGCATATATCCAAAGCATTGTTAGTCTCTTGTCCAAACAAACACCACAAGCACAGTAGCCATAATATAACAAAAGATTTCCAGTACAAAATGTCCATTCCTTTGTAAACTGCAAAAGCTAATAGACCAAAGGTTGTCACTTTACCAATCAGTAAGCCCTCATTCAGCAAAAGTGACTTCAACAGAACTCTTGTGCATCATTTAGGCAACCCTTTGTTCAAATGAATGTTTATCCAAACTCTTGCTGCATTTCAAAGTTGCTACCACCAGACTATCATGCACAACAGATAATTGCCAATGGTGATGGCACAAGGACGTTCTATGGATTATGAGAAAACTCTTAATTGTTAACGTTCATCCAATAGCCAAAGAAAAAGAAACAGGTTTTTGTTTCTATTCAAGGAAAGTTCTCTACATTTATGAAGAAACTGTAGCAATAAAGGTTGCAGGAATCATATGAATCCAGCTCATAAACTAACATTTCCACCTAAAGGCCACTGCGAATATGGCAAGTTATTTCGAGTTAATAGCAGAACTTGATACCTCCAAAAAAGTATTGGTGGGCAGGTAAAATCAAACCAAGATTAATATTAACTTAAGAGGAACACCAAGCAAAAATTTATGAACTAGCGATCCTTCCATGTCTAGCAAACTCCAACTAACCAACACATCCCCTTCCAAGCAACCATGACAAGTCAATAAATCCATCATAATTCCAAAGTAGGCCATCCTTTAAAGACCAATTCATAACATGCAAGCTTACTTCTGAAAGAACTTTCTTCTTGGCTCCACTGTGGCCCCATTTGAATGGAAGAAACTGTATGTTAGAGTAAAGAAGATCCTATCAGGTAATATAAACCCGTCCAATCCCAGCCACTGAAACGAATCGCTTGGCCTATTTCAAAAATATCATAACATTTTATCAAATCAGTTCGTCAGCAAACAGTGCCTAATGAAATCTTCCCATCCTTAAATATCATTTTGCACCCAAGCCAGTTCAACTTGGCAGCTGTCACAGCATAGCAGTAAAACTTTACTCTCGATTTAACAAATTCTGCCACTTGTATGACTTAATAATTTGTTCGCATGAAAGGAAGTTCCTAAAGGCCAAATCATCATTCTTGCTTGTCAATAATACAAGTCAAAATGTAACATGCACATCAATAGCTAAAAGTCCTGAATAGAGGAGTTAAATGTTATCATCAAATAAAATATCACTAAGAAGCGTTGAAAGCTATTCAGGAAAATATTGTTGAAGTTTAGGATTCAAGGCAGGGAATGCATATAACATAAATTCTCAAGCACAAATAAGGAACATAATTTAAAGGTACATTTGACATCCAATTTTTTTTTTCAGTTCCCACCACCCACCCACCCAATTCAATGTGTTCAACTTTCCTTTTCGTCTACCCATGATTTTGTGTCTTTTAGTAAACCATTAACTGCAGGTGCACAAAGTGTTAGAATATATATCTTAACATCATCCTTTCTCATCATATGTTATTTAGATTATTGACTAAAAAAGATACTTTTATCACTGCATGGATTTACAGTCACCTGGCAACAAGCAAAATTTCCAAACATGTAACCCTAAGCCAAAGATTCCGAACACAATGGTGCAAAAGGGGTGGGGGCACTGAAGTTTTCAAGTATAGGCATCATGATTTCTATTTCCCAAAAAAAAACTATTTCTACATGAAAAATGTAACAATGTGCTAGCTCTCTCCAGCTACTTGCCAAGTATGAAATGAAACATTAATGTAAGCTTAAATAAAGTATGAGTACAAACATGATTACAATGCATGAAGAAAATGCCTAACAAAATCAACATCTTTTACTGCAAAACTGTATTTTGTCAGTGTAAAATTAAAATATGAGTTCAAGAGTACTGATATTGATCTAAAATTTGGCAAACATCCAATAGGATAAATGTGATCGGATCATAAAAGGGATAAAAAAAATACCAAATAAACTTTCTAATGAAAACATAAACATGTAAAAAAATGTATTTAGATTGCAAATCCATAACGAGTTTTTTGTTGTTTATTCTAAGACATTGTAGAGGTTGGAACTGCACATCATTACATCTAAATGATTCATGTATGACTTTGATTCCACTTACATTAATTACAATGTGAACTTATTTGAAAAAGATCTACACACTTTCCTTTGCTCAATACATATAAGAGCATATTGCTTCAAAACATATGCTGATATGACTACTATAAAATCATTTCCATCAGTGATATATTTCTTATTTTGTTTTATTAGCTATTTGTTTGATCCAATTGTTTATATAAAAGGTTTAATTTAAAAATAGTCATCTTATCCTATTATTTATCATAGAGTTCCAAACTTTTATTTGGAGTTGGCAGTTGATGTGCATTTTGAACATTGTATATTTGAATTTAGTTGCCAAATGAATAATAGAAAACCAAGAAAAGATGTAAATCCTAAGCCAAACAAAATGCAATAAGTTGCCAAAACTGAACCACAAAACATCATTCAAATAAGATTTAAATCCCAAGCCAAACAAAATGTAATAAGTTGCCAAAATTAAACTGAACCACAAAACATCATTCAAATTCCTTCAGATTTTCATTTTCAAAATCCAACACTGGTTTGATTTGTGGTTTTAGAGCTTAGCTAAATCTAGGTTTCACACATTGTTTTGTAGACATATCCATTTTTGAAGGTTATCTAGACATGAATTACAGTCAGAACATGCACAAGGAAGAAGCCAAAACATAGAAAAAGCTGTACCATTTGAGACTTTAGAAGAATTAACATATAGTAATGTCTAATAGATAGTACACAGATAATTCCTTCATTAATCAACAAGATGTCCATATGCTGCAATTAATTTAAAATCTATTTGTTGATTGATAGAAGATACAGCATTCTGCGTCTTTTTTATTCTTAAACTTCAACATCCAAAGAAGTGATAACAGGCAAGGGCAAGCATACATGGCTTAGGAAGTTAGAAACTATACAAAACCACAACTGTTTTTATGTGACTAAATTTTCAAATATTGATTGACAGGAAAAGTAGAGATGTAGGCATATTACATTCCAATAACAAAACAAACTAAGAAAATTGATTGGCAATAATATGAAGTTGATCAGCCATCAAGGAAATAAGGCTCTGCAATCATCACTCTATAGTATTAGCTTAGCATTCCAGAATTCCAAAAGATGCTAAACTTTGACAAAATTGTGCAGCAACATCCACCATAAAAATTTATTCACCTGTTAGTTGTAATAGACATTCCTCTGCACCACAACAGACACATACACATATAAGCTCTTTCTATGTATGTATGATACGTTCCACCAATACAGTGACTTCACGGGAAAAAAACAGCAATATGAATCTATAAAAACATAGGCCTCTTATTCAAAGTAGCATTCTTCTTTAACATCTCAAAGCAGTAACCGACCACAAGAATTCTGCATCATAATTCAACAACCTCACAGTAAGGTGAGAATAACAGCAGGAAACCGAGCCTCGTGTGGTCGGAAAACCTTCTATGCCATTTGTATTATTGGTGTCCGAAAAGGCATCAGATACGCCATCGCCAAAAGATACTAGCTCAAGCAATAAATCAACTTTTTGGACAGTGCATGTTTAACCTAGTAAATCTGATGGGTGACAAATGCCTAAATCCCAAGTGGTACAATAGCCGGACAAAAAATATCAAACAATTCAAAAATAGAACAGACCATAACTGGCATAAATTAAATATCACGCCACAAATAATGTAGGGTTTCTTGACAACAAAAAATGGATGCAGACCTGGATTATCGTGGAACCTCTGCGACCTTGGATGAAACACCGGTGAAGGACCACGGCAGTAGAAACCAATAGGAGAGCCTCGACGGCGGATACCAGGTTGAGGGACGCGGCGGCGAAAGGCATCAGGCGAGTCACGGCGATGCATCGGCGAGGATCCGACACGGCGACGGTCATACGAAGGAGACACACGGCGGTGCAGATCGTGCGGGGAACCGTGGCGGAGGAGCGGCAGAGGGGAGTCACGAAGGCGGGCATCGGCGGCATATCCGTTCTCGATATCGCTCCCTCCGCCACTGCTAGCCGAAGGCTTCACGACCATGCTACTTAGGTTTACGGCGATGCGCCGCGGCGGAGACAGCGACGGCGCCGCCGAATCAGATCCATTAGGAGATTTATCCATTTCACGGCCTCGCATCTCCGTATGACCTACGAAGGCCGTGACGAGCAAATGTTAAGGCGATTGCGTAAAACAGAACAGTCCACGGCTTTTAGTCGATTTGATCCCCAATCCTACCCAAGCGTTTTGCCATGTATAAATTAAAATAAATATTTTAAATAAATAATTTTTTTTTTTTTGTCACGATGAGTACCTGAATAAATTTTACGGATTAAAAAAAATCTCATTATAAAAATAAAAATATTTTAGATTAAAATAAAATGATCTAATAAAATAATATCTCAACATAATAAGATCAAAATATCACACACATTACATCTTACCCTTAATCACATGCCAACCCACCCGCATTATTGTTTATCGCCTAGTTGTTGGACTCCAATCCTATAATCGAACAACATATGCTTTATCTAATCAAGAATTTCGCCATTATTGAATTTGATTCTAAAAAAATGAATTGGGATCCTAATTCACAAATTGGTGCAAATTGGATTGATAAATACTTGGTTAAACCAAACCAATGCCAACTTGACAATTTTAGACGTCGACTGCGCATTGCAACCTGCCCAACTAGCCCAAGCCCACCTCGTCCCTTCAAGGCGTGAATTAGTCAGTTCAATTTACAATGGTTTATTAAATTGCTTTTTAAAGGATTTTTAACCAAATTTTTTTCAAACTAAAAAATTGAAGAGCCTAAACATTTAACATCAAAAAAAGATTTTATTAGCAAAAAAAACAATAAACGTGGGAACTCAAAAGTTTGTAAGTTTAGAGAACTTCTAGAGAGAGATGACCCATGAATAACTTGATTATTTTTCATTTCTAATTATTGATACAAAATATGTTATATCAAAGTGGATGATAATAAACTAATTTAGAAGATTTTATTTAGTTTTTTAATTTATTATATTTTTAAATCATATATGAGATCCTTAGAAATTTTTTGCACATTTATTATCTTACTATATTTTTTTATTAACAAGAGTATTTTGTTATTTTACTTTTAAGTTTATGTTTAATCTTATAATCTATTTAAAATTATGTTATTAAATGAAAAGAAAAATTTTGACTTTAAACTTTTTTCTTAAAAACTATGATTTTTGCTTATGATTTCTTAAGTTTTGATCTAAACATATAAATTGAGATTCAAATCCCTCATTATCATCCTTGCTATCATCTTCTTCCACCTTAGATCCCACTTCATGACTTACTCCTACCCATTTTTTTTTATCAAATTATTTATATCTAAGCTTGGTTAAGAAATAGTTTCAGGAGTTCCTCATGTCCATTCTTTGACATAATTAATATAATAGCCTCCTTCACAATGTTATAACCATTGTGATGATCCTCTACCACCATCAATTGGAAGCCTTCCTTAGTTTCACCATCTCCAATTATCGTGCACGATTTTTCTTTCCTTAATTTATGTGATTCCATTTTCTTTAATCTTTTTTATTTTCATCACTTTCACAATCATCAAGTTTCTTTAAAAAAATTAAAGAAAATTGCCTCAGTTTATATGCCACTAATCGTTACCACCATTTAACACTTGTTGTGGAAACCAAGCGCACACACCTATTGTTGCTTTCGATTCCACTTATGACTACCTACGCCATGTGTAGCATGCTAGCATATGCAAATCTCTATCAGCTGCACTTCCCTCTCAGGCTCATGTGCGCCACTTCATTGTTATGCAAAGTACTTATACCCTTATCACTCATAAAGGATCCATGACACTTTAGCCATGGTGCCATTTTTTTACTTTAGATGCAAAATAGAAAAATAAAAGGGAAAATGTAGCGTTGAATTAGTACCTTAAAAGAATTGCACCAATTCCCAACCTAAATTGGCACACATCTTGCATTTGCATGCTTGGTTAGTTGAACTAGTCATGCTTTTAACGATAATTGTTGACCAAGTTAGCATGTCCATTACATGTGCCAAACTAAGATCCTTTGACCAATCAAGTATTTATTATGTATCGTGTAAATACAAAATGAAGATTAGATAAGTATTAAGAGTTTAAGGCATTTTAATCGAGGTCGCTTGACTAATCACTTATAGGTGATCGTACTGTATTACTTGAAGTAAAAATTGAGAAATTGAACAATCTGTTAGGGAATAATTTTTTGAAGTACTTTATCACAAGTTCACATCATACATATACATTTGTCATGTTATACTTATATGACCTAATTTTCAATTCCACACTACACAGTATTTTGTACATTCATTGTTTTTGTAATATACAATATTGTATTTTTCGTATCGATTATTTATTCTTATGCATTAATCTCCTATTATGATGGTCTAGTCATCTTATATGATTCTTAGCCTACTTTTGTTTTTGTTTACACTTTTCCCAAGTTCATTTTCTCACTTAATCATTTTGTGTGATCTTTTATAGTTAAATTATATGATTAACCATTTTCTTAATCTACAAATTACACTGATCCAATGTAGCGACGCACTAACTACACTGTATTATATTGGTATATTATCATAATCATACTAGATGAAAAATCATATCTTATAAATCTATTCAATTGATTGATTCTCTCATTTGATCATATTATATGATTATATGATGACATATGATATAATATCTTAATATCTTGAAACATCTTTAAAAAATTAAAAAAAAAATAAAAAAAAAACATTAAACACAATCATAAAAATATACAACAAATATGTTTTTCTTTTTAAAATGTCTATATATAATCACCACCTGAGTTTTTATTTTTTTGACTTTTCATACCTTTGTCATAACATATCTTCCTTAACCTTTTTCACTAGTTTTGCACCTAATGTCGGTTGCAAAATGAGTGAGGCAAAAACGAACAAGAAAGGATGGGTGAATTGTGCATTTAAAAACTTTGATTCCAAAAATTAGAAAAAAATATTTCGAGCTTAAAGTATTTTTCTTTTATCGATGAAATAAAATTGCTCGACAATAAAGGCAATGCACACAAGATTTTTAGGTGATTTGGCTAAAACTCGTGCCTACATCCACCCCCAATCCTCGATTGGGCTTCCACTAACTATTCTTTTTTGTCGAAGCTAATAAGAGAAAACCAAATGTACACCGATGCTCCAATGAGATATTAAAATCAAAGAAATTCAAGCTATTAAAAAAAATTCAAAACTTTATAATTTTTTACTTATAAAAATCCCTACACCTTTAATTCTTTAAATAAGAGTAACACTACTAATGAATAAAATAGATGTTACCAGAAAATACAGAAATGATTATTAACAAAAGTAAATAATAGAGACCAACAAAAATCCGTAGCTCCCATAATCAAGCAGAAATTTGTTGCTCACAGTTTGAACTTCAGTTGAGCTTATATGAAAATTTTTAAACTTGATTAAATAATTTTTATGTTTGATAAATGATACTTATTTATAATTCTTCATTTTTATCTTTATCTTCATCTACAATCTATACTGTACTTTACGATCCATTTCTCCAAGCTTTAAAATATTTTCAAGTAATTCCAAAAAAGTTTAAAATTCTATAAAAAAAAAAATATAAATAATTCAAAATCATTATTGTTGTCTCATTTTGCAACTTCTCTCACCTTAGAACTATCAATAATTTTTGTACAATAAATTATGGATTTAAAATTCTTTAAAATTATTTACCCCACTTTTTCAATTTTATATTACCTTTAAAAAATGCGACAATCTTTTTGAATATTATGAAGCATGCATAATTTATTGACCTCACAAGATTATCATATAATTGTTAAAAAAATGATAGTTTGGTTTTAAGATTTTTATTGATTTCTTTAAGATAAAAACAATAAGACATTTATGCCAAGTTAATTTCATTAGCTATATATAATCATAAACTTGGAATGAAATGGACTAATTTATGTATTATTGTCTTTTAACTCCTTGGTGAAAATTTGAGAACAATTATAAAGTTGGGGTATTAATTTTGGACTTTCATATGATCAAAATTGTGTTACTTTTCAAAACAATCTAATACATTGAGCTATAAATTACTTTTTGAACAAATTGATAAGATTGGTATGATAGACGTGTTTAGGATCCTTCATAATTGAGATAAAACTGCCTTCAAATAAGCTCATTTTTTAATGATTTTTAACATAATATTTGTAATAATCTTATAAACAAATTGAATTTGTGATTAAATCATGATCAAGTAATAAAATTCTTATAAATTTAGGTCAATCTTCAATTTAATAAAAAATACTTATTTCAAGTACTGTCACGAAAAGAAAAGTGCATCCATCCATTTATCTTTACTTTGAAATGATTATTTATTATCAAATATTAAATTGAAAATGTATCATTCAACATTATGTATTAAATAGTTTAAAAAAATCAGCTAATTCATTAATCAGTTGTCGATATGTCCGAGTGGTTAAGGAGACAGACTCGAAATCTGTTGGGCTCCGCCTGCGCAGGTTCGAATCCTGCTGTCGACGTTGTTTTTTAAAATCAAAGTTTTTTTAGACAAAAAACGGTGATGCCATAATTTTGTTGTTCAATTTCTTGTAATTACAAAAAAAAAAAAAAAAACAACAAATATGGTTCTTTGTTCCTAGTCTTTTTAATTTATAAAAGGAATCTTTAATGAAAACACTTCTTTTTCACACTCTAAGCTCTTTTAAAAAATTAAAATTATTTTTATAAAAGCCTATATTTACAATTCTAATGAATCCATCAAATAAAACAATTATTTAATCATCCATGATTAAAAACAAAAAATGAGAGAACTTATGACAATATAGTTCTAACAGGCTCCGATGATAATACAATGATGCCGGTTATTAAATGTGTTTTTAATAAAGAATATTTAAAACATATTTCTCTTAAAAAATGATTTGTCAGAAGCATTAAAAATTCCTGTTAAATCATTCATCCAAAGCTTGTGATGGGTATTAATTTTTTTATCATATTTTAAATAATTTAATCTCCATAAAAACTCCTATCTGGATTTCTTCCATTTGTATAATTTAAATTTTTATAAAATTTAAATTACTATTTTCTCATTTGATTTTTTTTATTGTCGATTTTTTTTTTTAAAAAAAAGGGATCTAAGTAAATCTACTGGTAGCACGGCATGCTCAGCTGAACTAGCGGGCACTCTCTTCTCTGTTCTGCTTGCTCGAGAAGAGCAGATTCAACCCCATTAAAGTGATTATACTCGAGATTCCACGAATTTTTCGTGAGGTTTTTCTCAAATATCTCTAAGTACTTCTTACTTTTGAGGCTCCCATGTGTTGATTCATCGTGTAACCTTGAAGAAAATCGCCAGGTTTCGACATTGTAATCATGATTCTATATTTTACAAAACTCTATTTGTGGGTTTGAAGTGGATCGAAGGCCTGTTTGAAACCCTAACAGTTTCTCAGCATTTTTAGGCCTTATTTGTTTCAACGAACAAATTGGTGTCTTTCTTCTCCTCCTGTAGGTTATAGAACTTTCAGTGCTTCAGAGAGGTCAGTATGGAGGGTTTTTTTATCAGTTATCAAAGATTGGTCCGTAGCAGAAAGCTGCTTCCGGTGTTGACTTTGACGGTGACTGTCGTTTTACTTCTGAAGACCTTCACACTTCTCTCTAAAACAACGTTTTCTACTGAGTTTCCTTCTTCCAGAAGACCTGTAGCTAGTCAATGGAATTCAAATGGTAAATACCTTTCTTCTCAAACACAAAAGCTGTCTCTTTCAAGCGATTCACAGAAGTCGAATGATCCGCTTCTGCTTACCGAGAGATTGGATCTTGGCTTTGGCGTTGATCTGGTGGATGGCAACTTTGAGAATGATGATAACGTTGATGAACATATGGACATGGATGAGGTGGAAGATCCTGATATTGAATTCATTGGAGAACATGAAAATGGTGTTTTAGAACAGCGAGTTATGGATTCTGAAAATAAATTGAAGTCCTTATCAGATGGCATTAGAAAGGAAGGTTCTTCTTTTGCTGTTGGGCAATCGAGGAATTCTTTTTCCATTGTGGAGAGTATGCTAGGAACATTGAATGAAAATTCCGGCGAGGATGGCATGCATTCAATTCCAATTAGTTCTTTATCCAAAGATACCAAAGCTGGAATTTTTTCTTCCCTTGGAAATGAAACATTTTTGTCCTCTACAAATGTTCAAATCGAATTAGCTGCTAATGGTAGCACAGATATTACCTTAAGCAAGAAGAATAAGGTGTGGGTGATGCCTCCACTCTCCATGTCTGAAATGAATAGCCTGCTGCTCAAGAACCGTGCTTCACGTCGATCAATGGTGTTTGAGTTATACCTTTTGAGTTATACCATAGAACTGAAATTGGTCAGAAATATGTTTTATATATGGTTTGATTTTAGTTATCTTTTCCTTTTCTATTGCAGAGACCTCGGTGGTCATCACTATTAGATAAGCATATATTATCTGTCAGAAAAGAGATTGAGAATGCTCCAATCATCGAATGGGATAGGCAGCTCTTTGCTCCACTGTTTCGAAACATTTCAAAGTTTAAAAAGTAAGTTATATTCTTTCATGTAACTTTTTTTGCGATTAGGGACATTCACACGATGGAGGCAATATATGCTTGTTTTGATAGTTTGTTTTACCTGTTGCGATTTTGTCATACTACACCAGAAACATTACACTATAATGTAGAAAATAAGAGCTCAAACACAGACCATACTGACTACTTCAGCTAAGTGGGTGATGGCATTGCTCGTATTTATGGTATTGATGAAGTAATGGCTGTTTATCGCTGTATGATTATAATCTAGATGCATCATAGCATAGGTTTGGGCTGTGATCAATTGTGATTGAAGGGTGAGGGAATAGGAAATCTTCATTCCCTTTTTTGTGGAAGTCATCATTCACTTAAGATAATTTCTATTGTAGAGTAAGAGTGTTGAGATTTTGTCTTTATATTGATGTTTAATTATGTTTATTGATTGAGTTTCTTCAAGAACAACAAACTAATTTTTAGGGAATTTTGCAATACATGGGGCCAATTTGTGTTGAATATATACTTGTTTGGCCTCTTAATAATCTGAAAGTTTAAGTTTTTAAGCAGGAGTCACATTAGTTATATATTAAGGCATTAATATCATTCTTAATTTATAATGTTGGATTAAACTCATGTTAACTATATTGAAAAAATCCAACAATGTCTCATGTCAACTTTTTTAATGGTCCAATCTACAGGTTGACATTATTATGTCATATCAACAACAGTGTTTCATTAGCTCAGTCGAAACCATCACATCTGCTATGTTGCTCATTGGCTCTATTGTCGTTGTTGGCTTTATTACTCTTGCCAGTTCCATTGCACCATATTGTCATTGTGACCTCATCAGCTTTGTTGTGTCATTGGTTTTTTGTTCTAGTTGGCTTTGTCATCCCATGTTGACTTTATTGTCTCATAAGTTTTGTTATGATCATAATCATCGACTCTACTACTCTTATCGGCTTTGTTATAGCTAATACCTTCATTGTTCCTATCAACTTTGTTGTCTTGGTCAGTTTTGTTATTATTATTGGACTATATTACAAAATATTATGGACCCATGTCAGCTTTGTTGGAACCTTTATCATCAGTTTGTTGCCCATGTTGACTCTATCTTTCTTATCAACTTTACTACATTATATCGACTCTACCATCCCATCAGTTTAATTGGAATTACATCCATCTGCTTTACTACACTATCAGCTTTATTGTAACTTTCAATTTTGTTATATCATATCAACTCCCTCTCATTAGTTTTGTCAGAACCATCTTCATTAACTTTGTCACTTTTGTTGACTCTACAATACTATATTGAATCTACTATACTATACAGATTATACTAACCCATCAGTTTTATTGGAACCATCACCATCAACTTTGATACTCTTGTTGGTAAGATGGTATCATTTGAGAAACAAAGAATGCAATTGAGAATAAAAGGAGATGTATGTAATGAGGTTTAATATGGTTTTTATTTGCATGCTTGATGTTTTAATTCGTGGCCTTCGCTAACAAATAGAAGGTTTTTTGGTCGTTCTTCATGTCTACTGATTTCAAAGAAGAATTGTAGTTAACTGACTTATAGTAGAGACCTTCTCATTTGTTTGGTCTTGGTTATTTTAGTAAATCAGAGCATTCAAGTGATGAGGATTTTGATGTGTTTTGACACTTAGAAAATATATGCCAATTATGTTGCATAAAACTATCTTTTCGTTATTTTATTATAGATTGTTCTCTCCTCTCATGAATATAAGTTATTTCTTGGTTGAAGAAGATAGATCTTAATGTTTTTTTTTTGGGTGTACTTATTGTCTGATCATGTTATAATCCAGGTGAAGACCTTTCTTCACCTTATTTGAGGATGATAGCAGTATGCTTTTACCCTGTTTAATGTTTAGGAGTTATGAACTGATGGAAAGGACGTTAAAGGTTTATGTATATCAAGAAGGAAAGCAACCCATATTCCACAAACCACTTCTAAGTAGCATCTACGCATCAGAAGGTTGGTTCATGAAGCTAATGGAGAGCAACACTCGTTTCCTTACAAAAGACCCCAAACAAGCCCATCTCTTCTACATGCCATTCAGTTCCCGTTTCCTGCAACTATCCCTATATGCAACCAATTCCCACAACAGAACAAACCTGAGACAACATCTGAAGAACTATGTCGATCTCATCGCATCAAAATACCCATTCTGGAACAGAACCGGTGGCTCCGACCATTTCCTGGCCGCTTGCCATGACTGGGTAAGCTCCATCTCCAAATACCCACAAACTTGTTAAAGACTAAACATCCAATTCAACTTGCAACAGGCACCATACGAGACCAAAAAGGTCATGGAACGCTGCATTCGAGCTCTCTGCGTTGCTGACCTCCGCATCGGTTTCCAGCTCGGCAAAGATGTCTCCCTCCCTGAAACCAATGTTTATTCGCCGAAGAATCCTCTCAGGGATGTGGGTGGAAGGCCCTGGAACCAAAGGTCGATGTTGGCCTTCTTTGCGGGGAACCTTCATGGAGAGCTGCGCTCTGTTCTGCTGAAAATTTGGGAAGACAAAGATCCCGACATGAAGATATATGGCCCATCAACGTTCCGTGCCGCGAGGACCAAGATGAGCTATGCTCAGTACATGAAGAGAAGCAAGTACTGCATCTGCCCCAGGGGGTATGAAGCTAATAGCCCGAGACTGGTGGAGGCCATCTTCTTTGAGTGTGTTCCTGTGATCATAGCTGATGATTATGTGCCACCATTCTTTGAGTTGCTCAAATGGGAGAAGTTCTCAGTTGTTGTTATGGAGAAGGATGTTGCAAAGCTGAAAGAGATTCTGGAGTCGATAAGCGAGTCGGAGTACAGGGAGTTGCAGATGGGGGTGAAGATGGTGCAGCAGCATTTTCTGTGGCATCATAGGCCGGTGCAGTATGATTTGTTTCATATGATACTTCACTCCGTTTGGTTCAATAGGGTTTATAACTTAAAGCCCAGATGAGAATTGTTGGGTTATGCAGCGGAGTGTTTGAAGGGAAGAGGAATTGTGGTGCAGTTTTAACTCTTGTAAAGTTGATGCATTATGGTTAGTTTGGCATTGTTTTTCGTTTTTCCAAAATAAAAGTTTTAAAAACGTGGTTAATGTGTTTTTGAAATTGAGATTAATATCCACATTAAGGACCAAAATTGAATTTTTTTTCAGAAAAAACAGTTGCAGGATCGATCAATGGATGTTAAAAAATCTCAAACTGGTAAAAATGAGGAGAACTGAAGGACCTTTTTCGGTCAAAAGCAAAGAAATGTCTGACGAAATTGAAGGATGAAGAGTCACGAATGCAAATAATTAAGGGCCGGAGAAGAAACGCATCGCGGGTATTTAACTCACCGCCACAGTAACAAAGGATTTCTAGCCTTTGAACTCCCAAGAACTCTTTGCTCAACAGAAGCTAATCGAGAGGAGGGAGAAGAAGGCACTCTACCCTGGGAAAACCTTAATTCACCGTTAATCTTCTGTTCAACACTAAGAGGAAGAAGCATCACCTGTTGATTTACTGATTAGGCATCTCACTGAAGCAACTATTCCTGCTACGAAGGTGGAGTGAGATGAATACAATGCCTACTGCAGTCGTACCAAATTTTGGTTATCTTCTGCTATGGTAGAAAATTGAAGAGGCCCAAGTGAATGGAGCCCATGCGTCGCTTTTAAAGCAATTCGATGCCCTAAATCGCTGCTCTCGTCCTCAGAAAGTGCAGTTTTTTCGGCTACCAACGTTTGTACTGCGGGAAGTTTATAAAGACGTTTTCTTCTCTGTTCTTCTCCCCCTTCTGTTGCTTATTGGATGCCCATTGATACTTCTTCGATTGCTAATGTATTCACAGCGCTTAATTCATTTCCAGAGCTGCTGCGTCATGCAAAAGCTCAACATTTTGACGAGTGGTTTGTTTTTCTGCGAGGAATTCTTTGTTTGAGCTGCTTCAGTGTTTCATGAAATGGACGGTTATGTTACTCGGATTCAGATACCATTTCGATTTTGGGGTAGGAGGGTTTTGTTCTTGATGTGTATTATGGCTTCATTCGTTCTAGTCTTTCATACCTTCACACTGCCCTATAGAAACAATTTTCTTCCTCAGTACCCCAAGAAAGAAGATACTTTTCCAGGCCAAGGCACTTCGATTGAAGCCAAAATGTTGGGTATGCTTTCACTTTTAAATCAGGCTAAGAACTCTACCCCTCCATCAGCAAATCTGGAGCAACTAACACTAGCTGAAAAGAACAATATCAGTTCAAGGACTGAACAAGTGGTTTTTCCGGCCAACATTACTAACCTGGCAGAGGATATGGATACTAACCTGGAGAACTTGTTGGGGATGGAGGAGGATGGAAAGCTAATTGAGCTTGGGGAAATGATTATTCGCCAGAAGGATGATGCTTCTGCTGCTGTTGTGGTGAAAGAAGAAAATGATTTTGCCTTCACATCTCAGAATGCTACAAAAATATGGTCTGAGAACAGCAAGGCATTTCATGGAGAAGTAATTGATCCGCAAAAAACTTCACCTTCCAATAATAATGGGTCAATGGATGCAGCAGCAAACTCAAGCAGTAATGTTGCAATCCATTCAGCATTATTGATTTCATCATCAGAAGAGCATTCAGCAGATGCCAATTCTATAGGAACAACGCTAACAAATAGCACAATGGTACCATTCCCAAGCACTTCTTCCTCTTTAACTATAGGTTCACATGGCAATTTTCGCTCTAGAAGAAAGAAGGCAGGAAGGCTCCCGGCAACATTGTCAAAAATGAAAGACCTCATGCTAGCATACCATTCGTCCCATCGTGTGAAGGTTTGCCCAACATAGCTAAAGTTAATGGTGCATGCTGTTGGGGCTTCTTTGTTCTTTTGATCTTATCTATATAATTTGCACTTGATAGGAATCTCAGAAACGTTCGGCACGTGTTAGGCAGCTTTTAGCAGCAAAGGCTCTGTTAGAAAAAGCATCTGCTGTGGAAATTGATGAGAAACTTTATGCACCAGCTTTCTGGAATGTTTCCAATTTCCAAAGGCAAACTTATGATACCGTCCCTTTACATTTTATGCTTATGCTGGTTCACCTCTGCAGACAATTTGTTCTTTATGCACTTCCTGCAGTTTGACAAAAATTTATTTCTGCTACTCTAGAAGAAGATAAATAAAGAACTTGACAAGCACAAAGGAGTAAATATAGAGGCTTCTTATCTCACATGAGGGTGAGGAGTGATTTTCTAAAGGAGGATTCCTAAAACTATTACGAGTTGAACAGTTCCTCATTGAAATATATAGGAAGTTCTTGGACTGTAGGTTGAGAGACTGTCATGTGATCATTTAGGCACCATTTAAGAATATAATTTGATTGGTTTGGGCTAAGATAGGTAATATCTCAATTGTTTGGGTTTGATCATGACAAAATAATCCACAGTTATACCTCTTGAAGATTTGATTTTTACCTTGGCATTGTGAGGTACATGACAAGAAGCGTCACAGCAAGACAAAAGCAATTGTGTAGGAGCATGCTTCTCATAAACAACACATCTGTGTTGGAAGTTGTCGCTACTAGGGATTCATATGCAGTTTCCTAGCAAATGATGTCATTGATCCATGATTCCAACCGATCCTATTGGCTCTCATAAAGTTGACCCTTAACCATTGAGGGTGCATAGAGTTGAGCATGATCACAAGTTATTGCTTAGAAGGACTCACTCCATGGATCTAATAAGCTTCTAAGTGGAGGTTATAGAAATAAATAAATCTCAAATTTGAGATTCTCAAATCATATATAGAATTCACAGTCTTAACAAACTAAGCTAGTTAATGCCCACAATCGGCACTTACTTGTGTTGTGATGTTAAAATTTTTACTAGGGTTTACAATACAACACAATCAAAGGTAAGTGTGTATAGTCTATAGTAGTAATTCTACTCAATTGAATCAAAAAGCAAAAACACAAGGTAAATAATATACTATTGCAAGAGCTCTTGTTAACAACAATGGCTTTAAGAAGGTCACTTCAACACATCATCATGATATGATAGAGAATTTTGTTCTTTTTTTTTTTTTTAGAATTTTGTAGGATATGACACGGTCATCTTATGGATTCAAGCTAATCAAATCCAAGTCATAATGGATAACCAAAGTTTCCTGCTAAAGCTCGGCATGATCATTAAATAGAATGAGTAATAGCAGACCTTCATCTGACTAAACTAATTTGGCTAGGCTGTTTGGATTCTTGGACTTGAAATTTTGTACAAGATGATTATTCTAATTCAAAAGCTTCTTTAATGGCACTAATTCGTTAGTTAGGTAAAATTTGTGGAACTTCCTTGAACAATCAGCAAGTTCTTTAGAACAAAATGGAACATAAATAGAATTTGGAAACCTTTGGTGTAAGGCAGTGAGTGGCAACATAGACAATGGAATTTTATTTGCAGCCTTCTGGCTTAAAAATGTTTTGCAGTACTTTTGATGCTAGTGTTTCTGCCATAGCAAAGTTATGCACTTAGAAAGAAGGTGCATATGTTAAGGAGTTGATCTATTTTCTTCCCAAAGTTTGTATGAATTCTTCAATATTTTGCCCATGTTTGGCTAGATTTTGAAACCTACATGCAAAAGGGTTTTTTTTGGAATGATGAATTTCCAGTATTTTTTATGGTCGCATAGAGGTCAATATAATATTTTTCATAGGCAGTTTATATAATACAACTAGTTGCAAGCTTGCATTAAATAAAATGATATCTCAATTATAACCTAATAATGAAACATATGGTTAGATAAGAGATTTTTTTTTAAAATTGCCCATTATCTGACAGTGTGAAATGTGAATTTTTGTTATTCCAAAGTTGTATACAAATTATGACTATACTTTATAAAGGTTTGAATTTGCTTGTTTTTGTCACTCTTTCGTTGCTTGCAGAAGCTACGATTTGATGGAACAAATGCTAAAAATCTATGTCTACAAAGAAGGAAATAAACCAGTATTCCATCAGCCTCTTCTGAGAGGAATATATGCATCTGAGGGATGGCTAATGAAGTTACTACAGAATGACAGACATTTTGTTGTGAGAGACCACAGAAAAGCTCACCTATTCTATATGCCATTTAGTTCTCGGTTGCTTCAACTCTCATTGTATGTCCGTAATTCTCACAGCCACAGAAACTTGGCTCAACACTTGAAGAACTATGTTGATCTCATTGCAGCTAAATATTCCTACTGGAACAGAACAAGTGGAGCAGATCATTTTCTTGCTGCTTGCCATGACTGGGTTAGATTCTTACCGATTACTAAAGTTCTCTCAAGTTTATTTCTTTATTTTGGGTTTTTCCATAAAGAGATATTGTGATTGCCTTTCTAACAACAAGTCTAGTTTGGTTTCTTACAGAGATATTGCTCATGTGGTCAATCTTTTGATCGTAATATTTGAATTTCTAAGATCCATTACAATATTGAGTATGCTTTACTGATTAATGAGTTTATTTTTATATATGTTATGATAACCTTAATATGTGAAGTTATGCATTGAAGGTTGTTCTTTTAGTACTTGAATTTGAACATTTGCCATTTTGAACATTAATAAGTCATCCTAGTCCATATTTTTGGCGACATGAACTCCCCCCTAGCATCTTTGCATTTTATTCATTAACAGTTTTTTACTTCAAAGTTTCAAACACATCAAATCCTTCACTATGCTCTCTCATGTTTTGATCTTTATCTTTCTCTTTTTATATGAAAAGTTTCAATTATCGATCTCTTTAACATGACATTGTAAATTAAGAAACCATACAAGTCAGCTCTCCTAAGTTTACTCCAGAATTTTATCTTAAGAACTTATTTCTAGTCGTGTTCTTTCAAGAATGGACTAATCGTCAATTTTAACCTTCTCACTTCTATATAATTATTCTATTTATAAAACCTTATTTAACTTGTCATAATTTTGAGTTGGATATCATAGCTCACAAGAAGCATTCTTCTGTTTTTGTCTAATTTGATTGGATCTTGTGACATGCTTTCCATTTCTTTGTATTTTAAGTACAAACTCAATGCAATGAAATTTTTCATACTACAGTATTTTATTATCATAAATTATAATTGTTAGATCATTTGTGCTCTTGTCATTAATAAACTTGTATTCTGCATATTCATTTTTATACCTACTGAGATGAAAGCCTTTAGGTTCCAAGGTCTCCAATTTTGTTTAGCTCTTTATCTAGTCATATGAACAAGTACAATTGCATCAAGCATATATCAAAGCTCTTTATCTTGAACTTAGATCAGCAATGACATCAATGCCTAGCACATGAACAAGGGTTTAAAGAGAAATCTTGATAAAGTTCAAAAGCATTATGAAAATCAAGAATGTTCATAGCTCTAAATGCCTTAATTTTATATCCATTCTTCATTATTTAGGCGCTTGGGCTTACAATGTCAAAAAACTTTGTAGGAAGAGATAGTCACAACATTTAGAAAACATATGCTAGTTATCATTCAATGCCTTCTAATGGAATCATGCTAAAATTGGTTTCATATCAACTTAAACTCAGGTAATTGTGAGAAAACCATTAGAATCCAAAAGCAAATTAAGATTTCTTTAGTTGTCATTCCATCATCCATTCACCTAGAATTGTTAAACAATATCAAACAATTTAGTTGTCTCTTATGTCATTGTGTAAATGAATTAGTGGTGATAAGCTTTGGGTTCTTATAATATCTAAAAGCTTAACCAGAACTTATTGTATTCAGGAGAAAACCAATCCAATTGAACAATGCTTGAGATGGCATTGTAGTAGGAGATGAAGTGGGTGCACGTAGGGAAGAGGATGATCTTCCCCAAAGGACTATTTGTAAGAAGAAAAGGAGGGCAGAGCTAGGCTAGGCCTCGAATTATGGTCACCAAGGTAAGCCCTTTGTACAAGTTGTTATATAGGTTTAGGATGAGGACAATTGTTAACAAAGTATGGAGATTAAGAACGAAGATTCTTACCCACAAGATGAAGGCTAAGAATCCTTGAGTAATATGGACAACATGGTACAAGATCATGATGAAGTTTGTACCACAATATCTCCATCATGGGAAGACAAAGCAACAATTAGGATGACATGGACATACGTAGTTATATTAAGTTGTTGAAATGACAAATTAGTTACCAAATCTTAAATCGAAGGCATGTGACTTTATAAAGGACGAATGGAGAAATAGACTTTATGTATGTTGGAAAGTAGTGAGTCTTGATCATCAAGAAGATTTTATGAGGATCATGTCGGGCAAATCTTGGACTATATTGAACAATTATTATATACACACTATATAAATCGAACTTTGATCTAGATATTTTTTTTATGTTGGTGAGGATTTTATGTATTGTTCTTGAGGATTGTGTTAAGAAGATTTTTTGGGGAATTGGAAACTGATTTGTTGGAGTGGATGACAAAATGTTCTTGTTTGCATCATTTATGGAGTGGATGGCAAAATGTTCTTGTAATTTAAATAAGGATTTCAACATCCTTATTGAATTTAATGTAGGAAATTCCTTGATTGATCAAAGGAAGGGAGAAAAGATGTAAAGAAAGGAAGTTAAAAATGGTAAAAATCAAAAGCAATAAAATAAAATCTCTAAGCAAATAGAATATTGGAGTCGTCAAAGATCAATTAAACTTGGACAAAATAGTGGATGTTAAGTGGAGATTTGAATGAAAGCAATAAGATATAATCTCTAAGCAAACAGAATATTCAAGGAGTCATTAAAGGTTAATCAAACTTGGACAAAACAGTGAATGTTAAGTGGAGATTTGAATGAAAGTGTCAAACTTGAAAAGAAAGGGATCCCGAAAATTTTGCCCTCCATTTCATGTACTAATGTAACTTTTGAATATGAGGGGGTGTGGCAAAGTTTTGATCAGATGGTATGATATAGTTTTAAAAAATTAAACTACACATAGTTCTACAATAGACTAGATAGTTGTCTATGTAAAGTTAATCAGAGATCAAATTTCTCTAAAGTCGTCATCAAAGTGTTTCTAGATTTAAATTCATTTATTTATGAGGCATGAAGAAAATGGGAAGTAGACCATTTCTCTTTGAAATGATGAGGACCTCTCATAGGACCTTCATGCCCACCATTTTATCTATCAAGTGAGTTATTAAATAGGGTTTGGAGTTGGTTTGAAAATATGGACATGGGAAAGTTTTGTTAGAATTGCACCGTAGATCAATAGTCTATAAAATGATATATTGTCCAATAACAAAAGTGGTGAAAGTTATTCAAGGTCTTTTATCAAGTATTGGTCAATCAGGGTTCAACAAGTTTTCTCAAGAAAGCAAGTACAAGCAAGATGTGCAAGTGGTCAAGCAACAATATTTGAATATGATGATCTATGTAATTTCTCTTATGGAGGCGTCCCTAGATGGAGAAGGAACTAGTTTTCTATTGCTATAATTTGTAATCTCCATCCTCAATGTTCACTAAAAAAAGTCATTGATTTGCCTTTATATCTTATTGTATTGTGTTGTAAGAATTCTACACGATCAAGCCTTTAGTTATTGAAAATTGACAACTCAAATAATAACTATGTAATGTTAAAGTTGTAAAAATTCACCTCTTTAATTCTAATCATTGATTGCTATTCAATAGACTAAGACAAATAACATTCAAACATCTATTGTAGCAATTTACCATTCTTTCTAATCAAGAGCTGCCCTCGAGCATCATGTGGCACACAAGGTTACCTTCGCACTTCAATTGTGTGCTCAATGTTTGCTTAGTCTATAAAAAATTGTTTTATTGTCAGGTGATCTTTGTGCAATGATTCATGACAAAGTAGCTTCTCGAGTACCAGGGGTACTCGATGGGAAGTCAATATTCTTTAAACTATCTAGGTTATCAACCTTTTGCAATGATCATGCGACTTGCACGTAGAAGTTGAAGGATCATCATGGGAGATACGAGAATGGTGTTTCCATTTCAAAGTATGATTTATAATTGGGAGCTTACAACTGTTTTTTCCATGCTACGGAGAGTTTAAACTCCAATTCAATTGGTTATAACTTGGTTAAGTTACACCTAACCCTAGCACTTGAGAAAATGACATCATCAAATATGTCATAACTTATCTATAAAAGATTGTTTTATCGGTTTTTCTTTGGCCTTGAGGTCTTAAATTCTTAAGACCATAGCTTTCTTTCGTGTTTGTTAAGTTCTTTTTTGTTCCTCATCTTTAATTTGCTATATTATACCTGTGTGCTTCAATCAAGTGTTCTTTGTCCATATGAGATCATTTACTTCTCTGTACTGCACCTATGATTTGCGTCAACATATGAACCATAGATTTAACATGCTGGGATTTGAAAAAAAAAAAAATTGAAACAACAGGTTTTTTTTTTGGACGAAAACTGCTGATTGGGTATGAAGAAGAGATTGAAATGAAGAAATTTTTGCAAGCAGTGCAATACTTTATTTAACAGTAATCCATTTTGTACCAGGCTCCCCACATCACTGGGCAGGCCATGAACACCTCGATCCACGCCCTCTGCAACGCCGATCTCCGGAGAGGTTTCCAGCCGGGGAAAGACGTCTCCCTCCCCGAAATATACGTCCGCTCGGCCCGGGATCCCCTCCGGGACCTGGGCGGACATCCCCCCGACGATCGGCCGACACTCGCCTTCTACGCCGGTAACCTGCACGGTCGACTCCGACCGGTTCTCCTGCGGCATTGGGAGAACAAGGATCCCGACATGAGGATCCTGGGCCCGATGCCACCCGGAGTCGAGAGCAAGATGGCGTACATCCAACACATGAAGAGCAGTCGATACTGCATCTGCCCGAGGGGCTACGAGGTTAACAGTCCACGCGTGGTGGAGTCGATCTATTACGAGTGCGTACCTGTGCTCATATCCGATGACTACGTGCCTCCCTTCTTCGAGGTGCTGAACTGGGAGGCGTTCGCGGTTGTGGTGGCGGAGGAGGACGTGCCGAGGTTGAAGGAGATACTGGTTTCGATACCGGAGGAGAAGTACAGGTTGCTGCAGATGGGGGTGAGACGAGTGCAGCGGCATTTCTTGTGGCACGGCAAACCTGTGAAGTATGATTTGTTTCATATGGTACTGCATTCGATTTGGTTCAATCGACTAGGTCAGGTGGGCACCTGATGGAGTTTCGAAGCTGTGGTTGCAAGACGGTGAATTTTAATGCCCTAAAATTGTTTTTTTTTCTTTTTTTGTGTTGTTTTTATGAAATGAAAAGTTGCTTTCAAGAAAAAAACTATTCCCAAACCCTTCCTTTATATTCATCTCAACCACTGCTTGACCCCCGTGAGCAAAACCGCCGTCAATCACGTAGAAGGAGATGCTACGGAGCTTAGAGCAGGCGTCATCGTTGGCGTGGAGGATGGCCTTCTCCGCCGGACAAAAGCTTATTACGCCGGCGATGTTTACCGCTATCTCGCCCAGCATAACCAAACCCGATCTCGCCGGACTATGCAGCGATCAGGCGTTCTCACCCAGCGAGGGCGAAGAGGCTGATTTCTCTGAAGGCGATAGGGATTCAGAAGATATAGAGCTCGACGAGGAAGACATTTTCGACGATGAGGGGGACGACGATTTGGTAAGTGAAGAGGAAGAGAATGAATCCGATTGATTCGATCTGTAACCCACCATGGTCGTTTGGCTTGTTCGAGGTGTTGTGATGTTTGTGTTAACACTTTCGATGTCTTTGCCCGTGTGATGGCCGTGGAAAAAGTTGTTGCGGAAGCTATAACTAGATTTTCTTGGCAATGGATTGTTCGAAGAATGGGTTAAGGTAACTCAAAATTCTTCACGTTTATTCCTTCCTACTTCGATGAGCTTCCGGCAATTGTTTGTCGGAGAATAAAAGAGAAAATAGCTAGTTGCAGCAAAAGAGATGGTATCCATTTCCTGCATTGCAATCTTTTAAACAGTGATCAAAATTAGGATAAAATAGTTTGTTGTTTCAAGCCAATGATCCTAGATGCAACATGCATGTACTAAGCTATGGTCAAAAGGTAGATTTGCCGAATCATATGCAAACTCACTCGTTAATTCTTCAATCAATTACATAATTTGGAGCCACAGCAAGAATCCTGTTCTCACTTGAAGGTCTTCTTGCTTCGCCTACGCCAGTGGAAGCTGCTGCTGAGCTTGATCCATCATCTAACACTATAAGATGGCCCTCTCTCTGTATCAACCTCTGCATTTACAACATTTCCAAAACACAGCTTAATAGGGTTTTGTGCTGACTGGTTTCAATATAATAAGTTGCATAGAAGAGCCTCATTAAGATTAAGAACTTATATGATGTAATATGCAACTTCTTTCATCGTCCCATTAAAGTTAATTGTAACCATTATTTCACCTCAATGATGGCTTTGATGCACTTGACTTCTTCCCGCACTTCATCAGTAGAGCTGTAAGCTCCTTGAGCATTCTGCTGTTCCACATACCATACAATGAGATCTCCTTGCTTCATACCAACCAAGCCACTTCCTGCAAATCCGGAAAATAATCTGAGCTGATCGATTGAGTTTTGATCACTCAAAGAGTTAATAGTCAAGACATCAATGGAAAAGAAAAAGGGGCACCATTAGGGAACAAGAACAGTTAACATTCATGGGTTTTCTATACAAGGAAACAGTACATGCAGCTTAAAGGTGAGTTCATACTGTACATGGCTGCATATTAAATAAAGACCAAGCACACAATTGCATGATGAGGCAAGTAAAAAATGTAGAATAGCCTTCTAAATGATTTCATATCATATTATTTATGGTGAATGATAGGTACCATCTTGAGTTACTTGCTCTTCATGCTGTCTCAGGCGCAGCACAAGAGCTTGAGTTATTCTCTGGAAATGCTCCTCTGTTATGACCATCTTCTTTGGTCGGTTGTCGCTCCCTTGCTCGCCACCTTTGACATGTTATCAATATGAACAAAACATAACGGTGAAAAACAAACTAACATAAACTTAAATGGCTGTCACCTCCATTTTCTGACGTTGGACCAGCACCTGCAGGTCCTTCTCCAGCATCTGGACCAATGGCTTTATTTCCATCAGCATCATCGTTATCTTGGAAATCAGACAAATCAATCTCACTAGATTCAACACTGCATTGTGATAATAAACTTCAGAACAATGTAAAACTTCAAAAAGGAAAAATATTAATTCATATGTTTTGGTGATCTTCTTGCCTAATAATGGAGGTCTTAAGAAGCCTTACAGCCATGTGAACATGAGCAGGAAGAACCTGTTGAAAAAACCAAACAAATAAATTCTAAGGAACCCATAATTCAGAAGAGGAAAGTCTAACAAGTTGGAAGCAAATTGAATTCAGTAGTTCATCTATGAAAATTTGTTGTTTTTCTATAAGTTTCTTAAAAACTAAAACAAACATTATCAAAAAAATCTCACCAATGCATCCAAGTGGCTTCGGGCAATTGCCTCAGACAACCTGATCAAGGCTTCTAGTTGCCGCACAGTCATCCTATAAGCAACCCTGCTTCCTGGGGTGGCATCGCTTCTCCGAAGAGCAACATATGAGTCGACCAAAACTTTACGTGCTGCCGAGCTTAGCTGCATAAATTTGATTCAATTGAGCAATAATTTAGCAATCCAAAGTACTCTTTGTGCAATTCCATGCAAACCTGAGGCTTTAATGACTTAGCATATGCAATATATCGCTTCAGTTCTGCATTAGTGAACGCAGGAGTTAAAGCCTCTTCATGTTTCTGATGAACCCTCACAATGTGATGGGCAATATGATAGTCAATATTCTCATCTGGTTCATCAATCATGATGTACACTAGATCAAACCTTGACAGAATAGCTGGAGGTAAAGCCACATTGTACTGTTGGGAAAATATTGTGAGGAACATTACTATTTGTAAAGCATTAAGAAGAAAAGCTCTCATAGAAGTTAGTACATAAGTATATCAAAATTTGAAAAGCTTCCCATCAACAAACATTACGAATGCTAACCTTTAGTGGCTTTGACTTGTCATAACGACCACCACTAGGATTTGCTGCAGCAAGAATGGATGTTCTAGCATTTAATGTGGCCTGTATGCCAGCTTTTGTAATGCTTATCGTTTGCTGTTCCATTGCCTCATGTATAGCAACCTAAGTGTGAAATGATGTTACAAAAGAAGAGGATAAAAAACCAACAAAATAAAGATGCAAAACTGATAAAAATGAAGACAATTACCTGGTCCCTTATGTCCATTTTATCAAATTCATCAATACAACAGACACCATTATCAGCAAGCATGAGTGCACCAGCCTATTTTAGGAGGCAAAAGGGTTACAAATGCAATCAAATAGGTTGAATGCAGTTCGAATTCAGCGGATTAGATGTTCATTATTACTTTTTTTATTAGAAAAACGGGATCGATTTTGGAATTCTTTATTAAAAAGTGAAGTAGCAAACTACAAGTTGGGTTGAAAATTTCCCACAGCTTGAAGAAATGTTGGCTAGGAATACTGCTCTACTAGCAAGGACAATAACTAAAATGTTGTTGCATTATTACCTCAATACAGAACTCGCCAGTTTCGGGCTCTTTTGCTACAGTTGCTGTCAATCCTGCTGCAGATGAAGATTTTCCAGATGTATAAACTGATCGAGGAACAAGACCAGCAGTGTACCTATTAATCAGTTGCCAAATGCAAAGATGCATATTCAGTCGATTTAGGCTTGAAATGAACTAACCCAAGTCAAAAGAAAACAACCAACATAATTAGCTGGGGGAATAAGGGAAAAGCCTAAACATTCTAAGTGGAAGAGATGTCAAAATTCTGAGAGCCTCCAGTAGTTTAATAACTCTAAGCTTCTCCTCAAGTGAGCTATTGCATCACTCTGCTCTTATTATATTTTCTAGTACTATATTTTGCAGGTCACTTATGAGTCTTGACAACACTAGTACTCAATCCTTCTATGATAAATGTGAGAAAAATAAGAAAAGCATAAACAAATGGTATTGCAACACCATCATGATAATAAATAGCATAGTTTTGCATAATAAGTTGTGTAAAAATAATTACTTGAGGAACTGGGACTTAGCACAACTAGGATCCCCAACAATACAGACATTTATGTCTCCTCTAAGGTTGATCCCTTCATGGGTTAACTTGTGCACACCACCAAGTAGCATAAGCAATAAAGCCCGCTTTATGTCTTGATGACCAAAAACTGTAGGGCAGATGCTATCAACAATTTTGTTAAAGAAGTCAGGTGTGTTTCGCATTCTCATAACCTCTTCTTCTTCTTCTTGCTGTCATATAGCACACAAAGGGCATCAGAGATAATAGTAGATGCAACTAAAAAAATAAAAACGAAGGGTGCAAACACATTGGTCATATAAATTGTTTTACATTTAGTGAACATAATGCCAAGAATAATAGCACAATCCTAAATATTGGAAAGCCCAAAACTTTCATATAGCTTACTCCAGGTAAATTTGCAATGGAACTAGATAAATGATTAGCAAGCATTTTTACAATTAAAATAAAGCTAATCTGATAAATAAAACATTCAGATATGACCCAGTGAAAACAGTTGGTGTTGCTTAATGATTAATACAGCCGGAATAATTCAATTTACCATGGCTGAAAGGGCAACACAACTCTATCAGACCTTATTACAGAACGCAAGCATGATGCACTAAAAATTTCAACTCAAAATTTGAGAAGTATAACACATTGCAGAGATATCTTACTGTTTCAAAGACGAGAGTAAACAAAAATAAACTAAATCACAACAAACTACCGTGAATTCCTGCCGGTCACCATCATCTCCATCCATTCTTCTTTCTCTGATGTCACCTGTGCTTCTACCATCAGCCAGCTAAACATCAAAATTTCATAAGTTTAACAAAAAACCTTCCAAGAACAATTAAGGAGACATCATGATGCGAATTAACACAAACCTGCACTGAATTTGCAATGAAAGCAAGCCGGTAGGAGAGATCTCTCACTCCCAAGGCTCGAAGACCCCTAACACCCTCGTTAGCTCCAGAGGCATTTCTCCTCTGAGTTGCTTCTCTCCGGCATTCCGCTTTCTCACCCGGCGAAGTTAAGGCCATCACATCAGGCACAGCGACAACACTTCCTGTAAAAATTACCCTGTGCAACAAATAAAAGGGGGCTTAGATGGACATTTGGTAAACATAGATTAATCTATTTAGCATGCCAGCTCATCTTACGTGTCTCCAGCCCTGGCTTGCTCAACAATCTCGTGTCGAAGAATCACATCTAGGGATCTTGGCAGAGAACCAGCAGGAATCTCTTTCGAAGTCTCCTGCATCCTTACCCTTTGCCAATCTGTAAATTTGCTCTCTTGCCGCAGCAATGCCCACTTGTTACGGTTTTGGCAAGTGGCGTTGATGCATATTATGGGCTACACAACAATTCAAGTATTAGTCGGAGAAAATAAACATACCAAAGTTCCGTTGTTTGCAATGGGAAGGAAGGAAGAAAAAATACTTCGGTGTACTTATACTGTTGTTCTATATTCTTAATTATGCCTCCGCATTCCATACACTTAAAAGTTCCTTGAAGCAGCTCTGGGCGAACCTCGCTTGTCCTGGTAACCACCCCCATCACTGATGTCAATTTCCCGATCTCAGAAGTAGTCAGATCTCTCAATCTGCAATCATCGGCCAAATTAAATATAAAAGAGCAGTATATAGTTTACACAGAAGAGGTTTAAGTAAAGGAAGAACCTTTTCAACAATGGGATGTTGTAGAAAGCAACATTAATGTCTTTGTTCGGGTTATCATCAGAAATGATAGCTGCTCTATTCTCCCCGGACTTGTGTTCCATGACGAACCTCTTGCAAGCATTCCTCAAATAGGGCTCAAATCTGAGATATTCTTCGGAGATGGCCTTTTGGAGTATGTCGTTGAAGCGCATGACATGGGTAAAGTCCACGTACATGGTCATCGACTCCTTAGCCTTCATGGCCTCGATCTCCGACTCGTAGAAGGGGTCGACGGCATTCGGATCAAGCTTAAACCTTAGGTAGGAAAAGAACATTGACGATTAAGATGTAATGGACTAAAACATATGGAAAGGGGCGGAGAAGGTGAGCAAGGAAAGTACTTCTTGAGGAACTCCAGAAAGATGTTCTCCACGCGAACAGCTTTCTCGTCAAGGAAGAAGCCGCCGAAGGCGTCCATCTCTGTGATTTCTCCTCTAGGAACTCCAACCTTGTTCGAGTGCTGTTAACGTGCAGGCGGCTCTTCTTAGCGTTTTGGCGGGAAGAATGTGTCTTCCTGGCGCCAAAATGAGACGACGGGTCGAATGCTATTACACTTTTGACCCTCTTCCTTAAAATGTCCATGGCGTGCATCCATTCGCGCTCGTTATGTTTAAACGATAAATGTTTAATCAATTATTTAAAAAATAGTTTAAACTTAAGTCTTCATTTAGTTAAAAATTTTTATTTTTTATATCGTTGTTTTCTCAAGGAATTTTGTACCACGAAAAATTCCATATTGAAGAGTGCATTTTTCTTTTACATTTTATTAATTATATTCGTCCAAACACAGATTTTTTTTGCAATTACGATATTTTCAAAAATTATTTAGTAAATTTTTTATACTTTTGAGAAGCAATAGCTAAGCATAGCTTCAAAGTGCAATTAACTTTTTATCAAAGTTATTTTTTAAACGAACTTAATAAAAAATAAGAACATCTGTTAAAAAGTTTGTTTAGCTGGACCAAGTCAACTATCTTGTTCACCAATTGTCCGTGAAAAAGAAATCAAGAACAAACATTCAAAACAAATTAAAATAAATACTTTTTATTATAATAATACTCATTTAAAATCATATTAAAAAAATCAAATATTAATTACTTTAATAACATCTTTAAGTCTATTTTTCATCAATCAATTTAATATTTAATAACGATTACATGTAACTAAACACTCATTAAATGTATATTTACATAGCACTAAATGCCTCATTTTAGCTTGTCTGCATATTAGATTATTCTTATGGCACATACAAGGGTTGAAAAGAGCTATATTAAACAAAACGATTCAGGTGTGTACCAGTTCATTTAAACCTGCTGAAGCTTTGCAGCCTGGAATTCCATGGTCTTTGCAAACCTTCCTCGAACACGTGGCTGACTGTCAGCCAATGCTTTCCTGCACGCATACTAAATCTCGAAAAAAAATAAGCATATTCAATCTTGATTTATGTTCTCTCTAGCATCCAAGACTAAATAATCAAATGTTATTTAAATAGCATTGACCTATAAATGTTAATATTATCTAAAACTTTATTGAAATTTATTTGGTAACGAGTGGTTACCTTGATTTTCTTACAAAAATTCCTCTTTGATTTCTTCTTCTTGTATCTATTAATCTTCTCCATTCGCTCTTCCATCTTTCCCTCGATCTTTAAGTCAGGAAGTTTAAGGTGTTCAAAGGAAGAATGAAGAGCAACTTTTTCTTCAAAGTTTAAGCCACCATTTCCAAAAGACTATCAAAGAAAACATCAACCTTCTTTAGACCAAGCCCTAAAAGCAATACTAACGAAGACTTAGCTTTAAAGCAATCACTTCATCATGATGTTCGAGCATTTACGGCTACATCTAAAACATGAATACTTGACTGCACTATAGGAATATAAAGCAAATAGAGAATAATGTTTCCAAAATGTACTTTACAGGTGACTGGTTGATTCACACACCGATTTGTGCACCAGTTCTGAAGAAACATTTAATTATCTTTTCTAGCAACCAAATAAAGCTTTTTCCACTTGATTTTGGATGTGAACATTCCATGTTTTGACTTTTGATTAAGACTAGTTTACACAGTTAAGCATGGTAGTGTAACACAAAAACAAGAGTAATCACAAGACCATGGAATTCCCTAAATTCATTTTCTACACAAATTCTAGTATGAAATCAGTCTTGATGGCTTGTCTGGATGAATAAAGATCAAAGACACTACGGTTTCCTAACTAACAAATTTCAAACGAATTTGAGTTCATTGTTTGGATGAAATGCATTTGTTTTCATTCATGTGCATGAAAACAAAATCTTAAATTTGTGGCATTATTGAATTTGAAAATCATTTAAATATCAAATCATGTCTAAGCAAAGGTTTAATCTTGCAATTTTCATCACTTTGCAATGAAATAAAATGAGCCATCAGCATTCTCAAATAATATAGTGAGTTATAATGAAAACAGTATTGCAAAAAGAACACCTATAAGTTGTATCATCTAAGCGTTTTGCAACAAAGAATCCACCAGTAACAAATTCAGTGTGGAAGAAAAGAAAATACAAAGATGAATGTGAGACAATCATAGCAATAGTAAGATGTTAAAAGATGAATTAGATAAAGGGTTCAGCATAGTATTAATTAAAGATTAAGGCATCAGAAAGTAAATTGGAAGACAATTATATGGATGTGTGTAATAATTGGATTTAGCCTAGGGAAACAATTCAAATGTACTGCATTATAGAAGTTTTGTTATTCCAAAACAATCTCTGACTTTGACTGATAGCTTTAAGTTTGGTTTGGTTGTAGCATCTTGGCTTGATTTCTTTACTAAACAATCTGAATTCCAAACATTAACTTTATACGTTTCTAGAGAAACAATATTAGTTCCATGACCAAACAGGGACAATATTCTAGGGTTAGGTGAAGCTCTGACAAACTCATGTTTTGATAAAAGCAACTCCAACTTAGTTCGACAAACTCCTGTAATGGTTCAAACATGTTCTTGTGATAGTTTGGTAAAATCACACTTGTAGATAATCATAAACAATCTTATGGTCAATTAAATTATGGTTAAAAAACAGAGTAAAATTCTTCAAAATGGATGATTCCTCATACATTTGGATCCTCTTAGATGGTAAATAATCCAGCTGAACAACAGAATTGCTTGCCTCAAAGCAAAGACAGCCGGCAGTGGATACATGATGAAAGGAGTAGTAAAACTTTAGTAGAACTAAAGCTTAATTAACCAGAAATTACTGAAGATTTATGCAAACTGCATGATATGTGGCCCAAAACAAGTACGAATAGAATAGAGGGAATTAAGGATCACAGAGTTGACAAAAACCTCTGCAAAAAAACTGAAGGAAATAATTGCAAGAATTAATGTTGTTTTTTTGGGTAAAAATAGGCACTGTAAGGTTAAATGGATCTAGAAGATTCATAAATATTTTGAAATAAGATATTCTATTAGATTCACAAAGTAAATATAAAAAAATAGAAAAAACCTTGTAAAATTAAAAAAGAAGCCCCTTTTTCTTGATTTTATTTTCTTATGATAAAAGGAGCCCTGGTTGTGCCGTGCAAGTTGTCCTAATAGTGCCAACAAAAGTTTTACCGCACTCGTAATTTGGGCAAGTTTTAAGTGGCATGCTAGAAATATAAGTTTTTTTGGACTTTGAATGACTTGTAACATTATATAGAAATCAAAAACAAAATAATTTGGACAAGTGGTTTGATGTAATTTTTTTAAATTTTTTCCCTCAAAGATTAGTTCTATCCCCACAGCATTTTTTTTAAAAATAAACTTGATTTATAACATATAAACATATACACAAATATACACACCCTTGTGTGTGTGATTTTATATAAATATATGAGTATTATATGTGAATAATATATGTTTCTTAAAATGCATAATTATTTGCAAATATGTGTGTGTGTGTGTGTGTGTGTGTTTGTGTGTATGTGTATGCATATGTATATATATATGTGTGTGTGTGTGTGTATATATATGTGTGTGTGTGTGTGTGTGTGTGTGTGTATATATATATATATATATATATATAGTTTTTATTTTCATTATACAACACTTCAAGAATGAGAGCTTAAATAAGTATGAACACCAAACTAATTATCAAGCACATTTTCCTATGAATGAAAGACAATCTTTAATTGATTTTGTAAAACTTTTTTTATTTCTTTTCATTTTTTAAGAAGAAAAAGATGCAAATATGCATTATAAATTTCTTCCAAGTAAAGAAAATAGTTAGATTATGGACAAGTTACTCTCTTTTCTTTCGAGAGAATACTTGAATCATATTGTCCTTACCACTGCTTAAAAAAGAATAATAGTGTCCAACTCCATGGTACAGTAGGAAGTAATCATTATCAAAAGTCAAGATTCAACTAAAACCATGATTGCACATAACAATTCATCTTAACAAGACTTGGTTGGGCCTACCTCCATCCTTAGAGGAGTCATAGCAGACATAAGCACCATGTACAATTTTGAACACTAATCTTTCCTATAATGAAGCATAAGGATTGATATAATGATTTATCTACTTAAAGCCACCATCCAATTTTGTATGGCTAGAAATCCATATAATTCCAAACCACCTTGTGTCAACATTTGGGGGAAAGAAAGCCATGGTGGGGTAGCTTGAACTGACTTCTGCTCTTGTTGATTTATTTGTATTTATATACACAAACAAACATACATAAATACACACAAACACAAAAATATATATATATACATAAATGTGTGTGTCAGTATTCCAGCACATGTATGTGTTTAACACAAGTTTTTCCATACATGGCAGGCGTGCCCTTTGGAGGGAGAAACCTCACAAGGGTAACTCAAACTATTTGGTTAAGTTATTTTCCTTCTGATTTATATAAAAAATTATATAGAAGTTGCTCAAAAAATATCTCAAGTCTTAACAAGTCTGCACAATGTTTGGCCAAAAAGCCTATATAAAATTAGAGCTGTAACTTATGATGAGTTCACAGACACAAAAGATACTCCTTTTGCTAAATACAGCAAAGGGAACTATTGGTAATAAAAAAAAAAGAATAAATTTCTTTTAAAATTTGATTTCCTATTAATGAAATGATCATGAGAATAAATTATGCAAGGCAATTTTTTGCATATCAAGGATAGTGCAAGAACAAAGGGCATAGAAGATTTTAAAAATATTTATGGATGATATCATTCATTAAGATATTCTTAAAATTTATTAAAAATTTTATAATAGAGGAAGAAATATCTAAAAAAAGGTTTTAATACTATTCTATATAGTTATATATTCTAAATGAGTCTTAGGGATTTATTACCATTTGACATAATCAACAGTCCACTAAATTTATAGGAGATCATTTTGATCAAGAAAAAATTATTGGAATATTCTAGCTTCATCATATGTTAGATCATTCTTTGTTAAGGAGTATTTCTTTTTTCAGAAAGAGGTCTCCTTTGATTCTGACTGGCAACCTTTTAAAGCAATAAAATACATACTATTTATTCAAAAATATTGTCTTCTTCCCCTTCTCAGCACTCACCTTGCTTTTGAGAGCTTCAAAGCGGGTTGCCTTTCAAGGCTCTCCCCATTGCAGAGAATCTTTTCAATAGGTTAAAATACAACTAACAAATCACTACCCTATAACTTCCACTTGATTCTCTTCCTATAAATCCTTCAGTTAGAAAACTGATAACAGTTGAGTGAAGAAAATATCATTCTTTTTTGTAATAAGTAAACAAGGGATTCTAATCAACATGATGAAAATGGCAAAATCACAACGTGATACTACTCAAAATCCTGCCTTTCCACTTTAAGACGTGAGACATCACTACACTAGACATAAAATAATGATAAGTTGAATATAGAGAACTAAATTGCATGAAACTTTGTTTCCCATGATTTTGAAGCTATAGAGGAGGTGCAAGCCAAATAGCTTATGATTACATGTTTGTAGAACAAGCCAAAGAAATGGTATGGTCATTTATTGGATGCAAAGCTGATTAAAAGCTTTCCCAAACATGGCACAGGTCCTCCATAGATAGGCCAAGTAAATCCTAGTACCAATTTTCCTTGCCCATCAAAAAATTATAAAAATCTCTTGGTTTGACTTACACGTCTAATGGCCCCTAGAAGAGGGAAGAACATGTAGATTGTGGATTGGAAAGTTCAAGTAAAAAGAGGAAAATATAGGATTTTCTTTCAAATATTATCTTAAAGTTAGTTGGTTCAAAGTTTGCTGTTGGTAATACTTTAGACAGCTATATCCATTATATTATTTGTTAACCATTCAAGTCACTCAATATTTTGATAAAATGATAAGTAAGATTTTCATAATATTTCATCCAAAGTAAACTGTGACTCACAAATATCATTATTTGAAGTTCTCCAAGCAAGAGAAAATTTTCAACAAAAATGAGCTTAAGAGTGTATAACTGAATAATTGAAAATAAGGCAATCAAGCAGTCATAACTTCTCATTAATCAAGCAGAGTTTTAAGCTTCCTTTATCTTTTAAGTATACCAAATATTTTAACCAAGCACAATTTCCAATATTATGGAATGCGCTTTTAAAAAAGGATAAATTTGAGTCAATGCACATTATCAAAATGTCAGGAATATAAAGCTACTTTAGCGAGGTTATCTTGATCAAATATTGAAAACTTTAAACTTTCCAGAAATCAAATACAGATGAGAAATAAATACAATCAACAAAGCAGTTATCAATCTTACTTGGACATCACCGTCACTGTAAGTCCTGATCCCACATGAATCTTTGAGATTTATTTCTCTGAATCCATTATAATTTGGCTTCACCTGAGTCCATTCAATTGATTTCAGGCATCCAGAACTAACACTTCACTGCACTAGCCCCTCTGTAAGAAAACCTAACCTCTTCCATGCCGAGAGCTTGCACAACTTGAACAGCGGGCAACTTAGCATCCGGTGGCTCATCAAAAGATTCTTTAATGGCTGATTTCTCCAGTAGGTCCTTTTTGCAGTCATAGAAAACTTCACTCATCAGATGCTCGTTTTGAATAGATTCTAAATCTGCAAGCTTCATGGCCTCAACAGCACCAACATCTTCACCACTTGACATCAAGCATATTGCAGCAGTAATAGGATCTAATTCAAGCGAAGGCTCTTCAATGATAGGCTCTGGTGGATTGAAAAGATCTCCTACATCATATTCAGATAGAGTAAAGTTCATCACATTGACCTGTAGCAAAAAAACCAAATAACTAAGATAAATTTATAGTGGAACCAAACTCACATTTTCAGCAATCACAAATATGATAGACTCAGTCCTGCTCAATGTTCAGATCAATTAATGGATGACAGTCAAGACTCCTGATATTTGTTGAAAAAGCAATTTAGAAGTTTTCCTGGTACGATCTATTTTTGGGCTTCCATAATGCAGTTCTATTTCAAATAATGCTACAAATGCCCAAAATACAGAAATGATCATAGAAAGTAACAACATGGTAAAAGCTACTATGAGGACCACTATGTAAGAAGAATACATGTCTTGAGATGAAAAATAATTTTACAAATGTCAAAAAGCAACCGGATATTCCAACTATAAAATTACACTGAAAATTCTTCTGCAAACAACAAAAGTTAGTGCTTAACAGCCTTTAGATTAAAGGGTCATCTTTTGGTATACCACAGAATCCATTTATTCAAAAACTTGTTTTTATTTAATTTATACCACAAAAAAATTTAAAATCTACTGGCAACTCACTATGTTAATTCAACTATCATAATTTAAGTAAATCAATCTTAGTTGTTTATGCTCTTGCAAACAAATCCCTGATGCAACTACTATCTTTGGGTTCAATAGTGACAATTAAGAGGCACATTTGTGCCGATAAAAAGTCTAAGGTGCACAGAGCAAGAACAACTACACAATGACAAGGCCCATTTTGAATAGGATATCTTAGGTAATATAGTCTTTTATTACTTGCTCCATTTGGACAGTTATTAGTTTTCTTGTGATCTCACTTATTGACACATGTAAGGCTGAACATAATGAACAATTTTTGGTGCCCTAAGGCACCGTGGGGTCTTCTAGATTCATCTCATGTTTCTTTCCATTGTAGCCTTCGCTTCTAGCATTTTTCTACTTCCTGTTACTCCTTGCTACTAAACTTTTGCAGGGATAATGAGGATGGATTGCTGAGAAGTACAAATTTTTCACATGGTATTAGATGTTAACTAAACATGGCTCACTTATCTCCTGTTCTCCACTTCCCCACTCCTTACTGCTACTTCTTTTGTTTCCCATTTTCTTTAAGAATTCAAATCCCTTTCACATACCCACAGATCACGATCGCAACCCTTACCTCTGTTGGCTACCCTAATTTGAGGATGCCTTTCTTGCACATGATTTGCTAGATGTAATTTCTAAAGATTATAAAACTCAAACTTTACCGCCTTTCAAGAATCCTAATCCTGAGATCTCAACTTCAATTCGGCCACTATCATTAATATGCACCACCATTGTCAAAGCATGGCAATTGCTAGAAAGTCGTCTTCCCCCTTTTTTGAAGTAAATATTTGCTGTCTTCATAACGAATTTCTATCTCTTAAAATTTCAATGACAAATCCATCACCAACTCTTTTCAAGTCACAAGTAGTCCTTTTCTAACACAGATGTTATAGATTTAATCATTGATGGTTTCAATCCAAAGCATAAGTTCATTAGGTCAATGCACTTTAATTCCACTGTTTTGATGAGTTTATAATTTACTCATCCAAGAGAACAATCTCTTTAAATGAGTATTGACCATCACACTGCAGCCTAGCATTATATTAACTGTCATTTCACAAGACAATACAACCAAGAACCCCAACTTCAATAGCACCAATAGTTTCTATTATGCTTACAATCAACACAATCATGTTTGTGATCCAGACCTTAGAAGAGGAAGCTTGTCCTTCTTAGTTTTCCATGCCACTATACTTTCTCCTCCCTACTTAACCTTCAAAAATGACACCATTGTAGCGACTCCTCTCTCTAGTTCTCATTAGTTTGCTCATAAAACTTGCAATAGATTGGGACACAGTTTTTCTTAGCTACTCGCTTACCTGATAATTATCTTTTGTTAATTTAATTGATGTAACAGATGTTAATTGATGCTTGGATTCTAGAGCAACAAATCATAGGACCTCGTCCGTTGCCTCTTACTTCAACCCAACCTTATCAAGGCACTCATTTTATAATAGTTGGTAATGATTCATTTCTGCCGATTACAAATGTTGGATTTGCCACTCCATAATATGCTTCTAGTCCATAAAGCTTAAATGATATTTTATATGCATTAGAACTTGGGAAGAATTTATTATCCATTCAAAAATATTCTTTAATGAACATCATCACTATTTTTTTACTTGATTCTAATGGATTTGTTGTTAAGGACAAGCTTGTATGCAAAACTCTTCCATTAGGCCACAGTAAAAGTGGCATTTATTATGTTGGCAACAACATAACTCATCATCACTTAGGTCATCCCTCGTTGCTTCTTATATAAATGAACACTTTTTGGTGCCCTCAGACACCATGAGATCTCCTAGTTTCATCTTCTATTTATTACAACTTTGGTCCTTACCTTGAAATTTTTTCTACTTCCTGTTGTTGCTTCTTGCTATTGAACTTACGTGGGGTTAAGGATGGATTGCTGAGAAGATAAACTTCTTTACATATCTTCCCTTGCAATGCCATGGGTAAAGATTAGCTTATACTTAAGCTCATATTTGAAAAGAATGTCACTCTAAATTGAGCAACAAACCTTTTCGAGATAAGGGCATAATCCAATCTAGAAATTATGGTAATAAAGCATGATAAGTTGCTTAGCCATGATTTCACCAAGTCCCCTTCCCAACCTATTTGTGCACCTATGCTCTGGACACCTATCAAATTGCCTTTGCACTACTTTCCCCATGAGGTCTACTTAAATATTGAATTACTTAAAAGTGTTTGCACCATGTTGTTTTTTCTATTCCACAAGCAAACTATTTGTATGGTCTTTTAAAAGCAAGTTGCAAAATATGATCATAATGTGCAATGTCCATGACCATTTTAGTAGAAATTGACACAAAGAATGTTATCTCGTCCTTCCCTTCTTTGCATTCCACAAAACTTCAATTTCCTTCCTTATTCTTTTGAAGACACCAAAAAATCTTCACTTTCTATTGATGTAATAAGGATACAAATGACAATGACAAAAAAACAGTTCCCAAAAAATTATTTTATCCAAGCATTTTTGTCAGTGTGATGTAAGCCTCCTAAGAATGACAAGTACCTTCCATCAATGACATAAAATGCTTTAGCTACGACAAGCCATCATATTCCTCTACAAACCTCGTGCTTAACCAAGATAAACAAGTCTCATTAGCCTCATCCATTGCATAGCTGACAAGTCATCTTCCCTTACCAAGTAGTCCATGCCTCATCCTTCACCAAGCTAGGCGTCCATGCCTTGTCCCTTGTTGGGCCACCTAGGCCACATACCCCACTAGGTTACCCAAGCCACATCACTTGTCAACCACCCAAGTTGCATCCTTTGTCAGATTTTTCATACCACGTCCCTCCCTTAGTCTTCCAAGTCTTGTCTCTCAATAGGACAAGCAAGTCTTGTCCCTCAAAATGCCAAGTAAATCTCACCACTTGCAAGACCAACAAGATCAAAAGGCTAGTGAGTAGCCAAAGAGCTTCATGAGCAAGATCCAACACCTTAGAAGACATAATAAAACAAAACTCATCATTAGAAACCAAATCCTAGCATCCAAGCCATTGAGATCTTAGATTTTTTTTATATGATCTTCATGATGTAAACTCTCACATGAGAAAAGAACTTCATGCCTTGATAGACATGCATGATCTAGAAGATCAAGGAGATCCATTGCCAACCGCTTATGCAAGAATCAATACAGCGAAAGGAAAGGGTTACATCAATAATCTCTTCAAACTTGACACATGCGAACACTAATTAGTCATTGTTTTTCATTTGGGGTCATTAGAACTTTTGCCAATTTCTAGAGTTGAGATTTGGTTTGTGAGTTAATAGGTTTCCCCTTTTAACGAGAAAAATACTAGCATAACCACTTTAGCTGTTAGAGAGGTCAAGTATTTTCCCCATTCAATGGATTTTCATGTGAACAAGTCTTGGTTCATCTCTTACACTCTTTCACTTCCTTCTCTTCCCATGATTACAACATCCATCACTTTGTTCCCTTCCAATTAACGAAATCATCCTAATCTGACATCCAAGAATCTTGTTTTGGCATACATTGTAAGGACCACATTCCAACTTTAACAAAAACCTTTGCTATTAGGATTCAACTGTGATTTACCAAGTTGCAAAAACATAAGAACATATTGGCCAACATAATGAAAGAGCACAAGGATTCAATGTTTATTTCTCAAGCATAACATTATAAATTTCTTAATCAAACTAAACCTTATTTCTTATCCATTTTGATATATTGGACAAATTTCTTTGCAAAAAGGTCTTGATATACACGTCACCTAGTGGAATGATTTGCTTTGTAAAAGAGCTACAATAATGTGCTTATGTTTTTGAGAATATTAGGTGAACCATTTAAGATGCTACCATTATCATTTATTGCTTTGTTCTTTCTTCATTAGCCTAATCACATCTTGTTCAAACAACTCATTATCAACAAACATGCACAAACCTAGACAGAGACATCTATAGATGATGCAATATTCTAAGTGTTCAAAATATTATTTAGTCACGATAATACCAGTAATTGCAAAGAAATTTTGATGACAAATAGATAAAGTCAAATTTATGGTATTTTTTAATAGAATAATAACTTTGATGTGCAAATAGACAAAAATAAAGCAAGAAAAAAACAATGTTAAATTCTACATATATGTTACATGGAGAATAAATGATTTAGAACACAAGAAAAGAAAGATTTGCTGGAAAATTATAAAAGAGAATTTAAATTACTAATATAGTATATTGGTCTGAATACATAGAAGACACAAACAATCACATTTTTTATTTGTTAAGAATATAAGTGTTTTCAATACAAACGTTTGATTAAATTGGTCAAATGCTAAAACATCTATGAATCAGTCTTCAAAATTGAAATACAATGCAATACATTATCTCCAACACTTCACCCAAAGCATAGACATTATTTGTATGATGACATGCTTCATGTACTTCTCTTGCTAAATTAAGTTGAACAAAAAAACATAATCACCAAACTTTTCTTTTTTTGTAAAGATAGAAATATTACATTATTCAGATATGAACAAGATTACTTATGACCAATTTTCATGTAAATTTGTCAAAAAGACGTTCTTTTCAAAGTTTTCTAAATTTATTCCAGATAAACTACTCAAACAATGCAATGCTTCCTCAAAAAAATCATCGATAACTTCAATTTCCCATTTGCTAGCAAAAAACCTTGGTAATCAATAGACTAAAATAATTCTCTTTAAAAAAATGGTGATCTAACAAAAATGAATAGACTAAAATAATTCTCTTTAAAAACATAATAGAATAACATAAAAAAGTACAAAACCAATAGGCATGGAAAAACCAACAAGAACCATCATTGGGTCTAATAAATGACCTATTACAATCAAATAAATTTTTAAAACCTTTCAAACATTATTTAAAAATCTTATTTGAATACATTTGACTCTAAGTTGGATCAAGATAAGCATAAAAACTCTTCTTGTAATCATTCATATTATATAATCTGTTTTGCATCACATCCACTAGTGAAGTGCTTTCAATTGCATAATCATTATGCTTTTTCCATGATAAAATTTATCTAATTTCTTATAATTGTGATAGAAGGTGATCTACTAAGCTGTCAAACCAAAATACCTAAACAAAAAAATTGGGAAAAAAAAACAAAGCAATTTTAACACAAATAAAATTAAGGCCATCAATAACGTTATTACATTAGCCAAAAAGGACAAAATAAATTGAAAATAAATAAAAAACATCAAACAAACTTCGACGATCCCACTCCAAAAGGAGTCGATCCGAAGGCTCAAATGGGCATTTTGATGCAAGCAAAACGGGGGAAAAGTGGAAAGAGTAAATCGACGGATGCTTTAATCACACCACCACCACCAAATACCAACAACAAACAGAAACAAAGCCCCCTCGATCCTTCAATTTTTCATCCCATCAACAATGACAAAAAGAAGCGATGGGAATCGAGAAACAGAAACGGAGGAAGTACCATGAAAGGGAGGTCCCTGCTTTGATCACCGGATAAGCAATGGCGAAGCTCGCCATCCATAGTCCGGAAGATTTGCAGCGCCGCCAAGCCAGCATACATTCCTCTCTTCCTCCAGATTCCACTGACGCTCTCTTCTCGTTTGCTGATTAGAAGAAATAAACAGGAACAAAGAAAACACGGGAAGAGAGCTAGTAGAAGAACACTACCTCAAGCACTCGTCGTACCGCCAGGAACCGAAAAAAATCCTAGTAACGCAGGCTCTAAATCCAATGCATATATCGAATACCAAACAGCGCGCCAGTCCACCGATCATTCGAAAGCACGTGAAATTGTGGTGAAAACTTTATTTATACATAATGTCACATGAAAGCCCAAATTATTAACAATGTTATCGTTAAACCTAGACCTGTTAACGGTTTAATTTCTTTAGTTGCTTGAAAAAATTTTGAATGTTATAAATTTTAAATAAATATAAAAATTTAAATAATTAAATGTAGTTAAGTGCTTATGTGTTTAAAAAATAATCATGATAATATTTTCATTTAAAAATTTTGTATTTAATATTATGTTATCAAAAAAATTTATGTCAAAAAGTTGTGTAAATGAGTATAAAAAAGGCATATAATCTACTAAAATAGTACAAGAAAACAATAATAATAAATTTTTATATAAAAAATAAGTGAGTTATATAAAGACATTCAATGGAGTATAAGAAAAACACTTTTGATCATAGAAGATCCTATCAAGGAAAAACCTTGTTAAATGTTTCATTAAATTTCTACAACTTTTCTTTTATTGAATTTGATGATTTAAAATTATTAAAAAAATTATTATGTTTTGTAAAATTTGGTAATTTGTGTATATCTTTATTATGGTTTTACTAGTATTGTTCACATAAATTTCATACATTTTATTCTGAATTAATATAGATAATGTCGATTTTAGAATTATGTATAATTATATAAAATATATATCAAACACAACAAGTTGAATAAAAAAAATAATGGGAGCATTGATCATCATTGATTGTACTATCATAAATCAAATTGATTGAAACAAATTCAAATAATAAAGAATATAATAGGTATGTGTTATATTGTGAAATTTCATTAAATAGCTTAAATCCATATTGATGATCTGTGATGATAAATCTTTTTTGTTGTTAAGTACTAGCTCAAATTTGAGGTAAAAAAGGAAGTCAACTACATAAGATAGGAAACAAAAATGAAACAAATATCAAACTAACAAGGAATATGATTATAGATCCTAGATTCCTTTTCAATCACTCGTAATCATTTTAAATGGATAAAATAAGTTACTGAAAAATGTATTAATATAACTTAAACATGCAAAACTAATTAATGAGTTATTAATTATTCTTCAACATGTACAAAATCATATATTAACATACAAATATTTAATTACATTTATCCCTATTTATGACATTTTTTGATAAATAATTATTATTATATATGATAGTTTTCTTCTTGTCTTAGATTTGTTCCAATTTTTTACCCAAAAGATAAAATAAATAACTTAATATTTGTATACCAACCATATCTCAATTGTATTACAATTAATCATACCATAATTCTGACATATCAATAATGCATACATAACAATCACATTTTTTATTTAGAAATTCTATGTACCTCAAGAATTTATATTTTTATTATGTTATACGATGGCAAGTTTTCATATAATTCTTATTCTTGTAATTTTTGTTATATATAATTATAAGTTGTATAAATCTCTTATAGACATCATATTTATTATGTACACCTTAAGCATCATCATATGACTTGTCATTCATACGATATTTGATACATAAACTCTCATTGCTTGAGTCGTTTGCATGTTCATCATAAAATGTTCATGTATCTTAAGAAACATGATTTTGTGTGACTTCTTTCATATATATTATAACTAAAAACATATTTAATTAAACTTTTATAAGAAAAATATGATTATCAATAATTTGAAATATTAAATAAGATCAATATCAATTTTCTTAATTTGTGGGAATATGAAGCTGGGAATATGAAGCACACCAAGAGGGGGTAAATTAATGATAAAAATTTGTTAAATCATTTTTAAATTCTTTGAATAAGCTGATGCACTTAATAAAACTTTAAATTATTACAAAGAATAAGTCATATTTTTTTAAAGATTTTATAAGATAATATGTATATATTAGATTGGATTTATGTGTTATATAAAAACTATGACAACATAAAAAAACATGTAAAGGAGAAAAGAAATTTCTAGGTAAATCGACTTAAACTTGATCCTACATTGACCCCAAGCAACAAGCTTAAGAACCGCTAAAATAAATTATTTCTTTGTCACAACTAGTTAGAGAACCCCAAATATAACCCATGGTTTGCCAAGAATCAAGCACAACTTAACACTAGTCCACACTAAACAATTAAGATCTTAACCAAATAATTAATGTGAGAGCTTATGATATAATATGTTGAATAAAGTTTTACTTAAGATACTTTCTCATTTTTCCTCAACTTGAATGATATTACAATGAAGTATTTTCACCTCTAATAAGTTGCTTCCTTAGATATCACGCTAGTTGTTCTAGCTTATATCTCTCAAAGTTTACTTATCTCACTTTCATCATCTCCTTTCATATGATTAAAGAGTTTTATTTATAATTTATAATGCACAGGAAACTCTAAATTGTAACGACTTTTTCAATATTTAATTTATATTAAAAGTATGTTTGAACTAGCTATTACTTATCTTTAATTCTAATTATACTATACAATAAATGAATCATATTATATGATAAGTAGATCATACTATATGAAACTCATGTAATGAAGCTTTCTAATTTTTTAATATGTTGCATATAAGTATCCTTAATCAAATGTATTTTAAATTAGAAATTATCGTATCACATGAAGGTTTCATGATAGTGTAAAAGTAATGCATGACGTAAACATTACATGTATTTCATTAATCATATTATTTGATGTGTCAAAACATACAACCTCATATTATTTTATTAATTAACTAATTTAATGTGTTTTGTATATGTTTTTTTAATTAATCATACTTTGTGATAAATAATATTATATGATATAGACTTTTTATGATTTCTATGTTATATAGATCACACAATATTCATTTCTTCTCTGAATCATTAGATCATCTATATATAGCTTATGAGAAACATTGTATTATTTGATTATATAGTCATACCATCCAATTACATAAAGTGCCACTAATAACTTGAATCATTTTTTGGGTGCTAAATGAGGTATAATAAGTAATAAAGGGATTAATTTGCACATATTAAAAAACAAAAAAAAAACAATTTAAATACAAATACATGAAATTTGAAAAGGGCAACAAGCAAGAGTTACTTATCTAAGCTAAGATGGATAGTAAGCAATATAGAAGTCTCTTTATAAGCTAGGCTTACAACCTCTTGACAACACATAAAAAGGATACTTAAAAGAGGTTTAATAATATTGATCTCAAATAAAATAAATGGTGATATAAATGTTACATAAGCACATATTTAAAGGCACAAAATAATTTTACCATCTTAAAACAGAAAAAATTTAAAGTAACAATATAATTGCATGCAAAAAAAGACATTTTAAATACCAAAAAACTAAATCAATAGAAAGAAAAATAATGATAAAACTTAAGATTTGCAAACGAAAGAGTTACAAGTAAAGAAGACAATGACAAAGATTCTAGATACATATGCTAATGGTAGTGCAAGAACAAAAAAACGTTGAGTTCTATTAACGGTGTATGAGATTGTTGATGGTTGGGTTGATAATAGATTAGCATAGCATCTCACTGCTTTGGCCTCACACCCCTCTTCTTAATATCGAAGCCTTAATGAGTAGACATGTCAAAGTTTTTGAAGTAATCAAGCCTAAGATCTCAAAACATGCAAAGAAAAATAAAGGAATTCATGATGGGTCGGTGCTAGATGTAGGTTTTGACAACTTGGTCATGACGGTGGGAGACTTTGTGTAGAAGTAAGATGAAAGAACCTGCAAGTAGTCGTGAGTGACCTGCCTATGGATGTAGTTTGTGAGAACTTAAAAACGATTATGGGTGACCTATGCACAAAAGCAAGTTGCAAGTCCCCACAAGAAAATGCAAGTCATTAGTGGCAGGTTGAGGCAAGTTGGCAAAAAATAAGCCTGATGGGTTATAGGCATGTACTCATGGGGTAGAACACATTTGATTGGAATTGTGTGTTTTAAAAATCTTAAATGTAGCTTGTGTCCTCATCAATTCCTCAAGAGCAAAAAAAAACTCAACTCTCATGCATCAATTGTTCCAAGTCGACCATAGTAGGTATCCAATGCATTTGGGTTCAATATTTATTTTATCTATAATGTACTTATGAACTTTTCTTGTATGTTGTGCAAACTCTAGTTTAGACTCAGAAATATATGCTTTAATGGGTAATGGAATAAGATAAACTAAGCTATGAGGCTTGTACCTATTATAAGGTTCAAAGAGACTCATATTGTATATTAACTAAACTATTATATGCATGTTCTAGACATGGTAATAATTAATCCAAAGTTTTCATATTTTATCTTATCAAACACCATAATAAAATTCCTAAGCTTTGATTCACCACCTCGATTTGATCATTACCTTGGGAATGGTAGGCAAATGAGAATTTTAATTTCGTTCCATTAATATGTCAAAGGTTTTTTTTTTTAAAATATAAAGTGAAACAAAAATCTTTATATGTGATTATGATTTTAGGTAACTTGTGAATCTTAACAATTTCATCAATGAATAATTGAGCTATGTAAAGCATCAGAGGTTTTAAAACATGAGATGAATCTTGTCATTTTTGTAAATCAATATATTACCATAAAAGATGGAATCATATATTTGAAGGGTTAAGTGATCCAAAGACAAAATCTATAATAAAGTTCTCCCGTAGCCATGATCGTACTGGCAAAGAGATATAAAGTTTAATATTTTAGGCACATTGCTTGGTGATAACACGAGTCTTACATCTGACAACTATTCGAGTGACACGTCATTTTAGTCATGGCTAATAAAGTATATGTTCAACTGTTATAATCAATTTGTCTAATCCAATATAGCATGCACAACCTCCAATCCAATGTTAAGAAATCTCTAAGTGAAGTTTGAGATATGCATAGTCACTTGCCACGAAAAAGGTAACCCTCTTTGGTCGTATAGTCGTATATTTCTTTAGTTGGATCGACAGTTTTGTAACAGCCCTAGTTTTATCTTATATTTTTTATAGAAAGAGCTCTGTGAGACGAATCCAACGATGTTTAATTTGTAATTTTCGGAGCTCTAATGAATAAATTATGAATTTTTGAAGATTTGGGATAAATTTGTAACGTAGAGGATAGATCTGTAATTTTTAAATGTCGGCTTAGTTCAAATCCGATTGGCGGAGGATATATTTGCAAATATAAAATTTAGAAGGGGTTTTCTGCAAAAACGTGGTTCACGAACCAAGGCTTATCAGTTTTCGACCGCGTTTATAAAAGGCCGACCGAGGTGCGTTTGGAAAAGCGCTTCTGCGAAAAACGGCGGCGAAGAGTTACCGGAGTGCGACGGCGAGATTTCGGAGAAATATCTTAAAGAAGTTTCTGCACGCTACATTAACATCCAACGAGGATTCCGGGAGCATTGGACGCGACAATAACGGCCGGCGAGGATTTCCGGCGAGCGACAGTGACACCGGCGAAGGCTTCCGTAAGGTAAAAAAAATATTTTTTTTATTCGTCGTTAGGGTTATTTAATTTTCCGGTGAGCGGGGGAGACCGAGAGGAGGAAGCCGAGCCGGATTCGGTCGATTCAGCACATGAAACAGCCGATCCAGCGCCGGCGAAAGATTTCGGCTTCGCCGGACGCGAGAGAGAGGGGGGACTGCGTGAACCGGTCCAGGCTTTGGACCGGGTTACGCCGTTGAACCGGATGCGGAGGCGCGCGGTCCAGCACTTCGAGCGCGCGGTCCAGCGCCCAGCGCGTGCGGTCCAGCACGCCGAGCGCCCGGTCCAGCGCCCAGCGCGCCCGGTCCAGCGCCCAGCGCGCCCGGTCCAGCGCCCAGCGCGCCCGGTCCAGCGCGCCGAGCGCCCGGTCCAGTGTCGCGGGCGGTCCAGCGCCTGCGTAAGCCAGATTTATTTTTTTTGAAAATCCGTTTGGAAAAGCTTTTAGAAAGCTTTTTCTGCGCGGGCGGTCCAGCGCCGAACGTGCGCGCGGTCCAGCGGGCGGTTCAGTGCCGCGTAAGCCCATCTTTTGGGATTAGTTTGGGGTGTGTTTGGGAAAGCTTTTAGAAAGCAGAATTTTTAACTATTTGGGAATAATTTTTAGAAAAAGCAACTTTTGGCAAATAAACATATTTTAACTTGATTATGTTTGCACTATGGCCTTGTAGGACACCAAGAAAACCAATTAGAAGTTGACAAGAAAAATTTGGTACAACAAATCCAGGTAGAATAATTTTCTAACCCTGTGATGTAGCACGATATTATGTGTTTTTACATGCTTTTCTTACTGTTATAGAATTTTGATCGTTGCATATGTTTATGGTATAAAAAGAAAGGAATATTATGGTGTGGATTATTTATGCATTTGCATGAAAAACTGAAAAGAAAGAAATAACATAGAAAGAAAGAATATGATACAATATGCTAAAGAAAGAGATGAAACAATATGGCATGAAAGGACTTTTGATATGACATGGATTGATGTTTGGAAAATGACAAATAAAACAATGGGATTCCCAGAGAACATTATCCTCACCACTAGGCTCAGCGTGTGGGATCGCAGGGTATCGATCTTCAGATCAGATATCTGCCTAGTGTTATGTGCTATGACTCCATGATGATTACACCAGGCTCAGCGTGTTGGATCGCAGGGTATGGTACCATACCTGCCTGGTGGCACTAGGCTCAGCGTGCTGGATCGCAGGGTATCGATCTTCGGATCAGATATCTGCCTAGTGTTATGTGCTTGGTTGGATGCCGGCTAGAGGACAGTCATTGATGATTGGATCCAGAGGATAATGCGTCAAAGGGAATTGGGCCCGGTAATAAGCACAATATAAGGAACTTGCATTTCTTTATGACTTTCATTTGACATTATCTTATATGTATGTATGACATTCATCTTTACTGTTAATGGTATTTGTTATGCCTTTTATTTTCTTGGTTAAATATGTGGATTTATCTACTGAGATTTATAAAATCTCATTTAGTGCTTACATCACAGGACATGAAACCACTACACCGAGAACTGGGAATGATGCTGTTACAGGAGAGCCCTTTCAAAGAGATGTGTGAGAGGGAAAATTTTAGTGTGATTAAATGTTTGAAAACATGTCTTTATATATATACTTTGGATTTTGAATTAGTGTTTGTCTTACCGTCGGGTCCCCACCTTTGGTTTGTTTATTTGTCCTCACTTAAATGCTGTATTTGGCGACTCTGATGATAACTTTGTGACATAATGGTATTAGATGTCGGTGGGGGCTTGACAGGGTGGTATCAGAGCTTTGGTTTAGAAATAGGTGAGAAATGTGAGTGAGGACACCAACACAGCATATGCATTTGCATCTTTAGTGTTATTTCTCATAGAGATATTAGTTGTTAAATAACTTATATGGTTTTGTAGGATTGCAATATCCTTTACATTATGGAAAGATCTGAATCTGGAAATATGGAAAAGGAAAAAGAAAGAGAGCAACAAGGAGATACCCAGCAGGAATTAGCGCAAACTCTAGTCTCTTTGTTACGATCCATTGGAAGCACTAGTAGTCACAGAGAAGAGGCATCTATTGATTTAGTGGTTGACCAATTTCAGCGGATGCACCCTCCTTCTTTTGCTGGGGATGAGGATCCTATGGTTGCTGAAAACTGGCTAGAACAAATAAATATTATCTTTGAAGGAATATCTTGTTCAGATAATAGAAAAGTGGCTTTGGCAATTTTGGTACTCAAAGATGCTGCTAGATTGTGGTGGAGTTCTCGACATCGACTTCGATTTTCTAGCCGACCAATGAAAGATATTTCCTGGGAAGATTTTACAAAAGAATTTGAGCAATGGTATATGCCTCTGTCAATCAAAGCCAAAATGAGGGAAGAATTGAATAATCTCAGGCAAGAAAAACTATCAGTTACTGCATATGAAATCAAATTCTCCCACTTAGCTAAATATGTACCCCAGTTAGTAACACCTGAAGAACAACGATGCTACATGTTTCGACGAGGTTTACGGGATGAAATTCGGGCAGCTTTAGTAGCCGTTCGAACAACAAACTATGTGGAGTTACTGGAGCATGCCCGCACGGTTGAGCTCGAACTCAGTTTGTTGGCAACTAGCAAAGAGGAAGAGAAGAAAAGAATTGATCCTCTAAAGTCTAAATTCAGATTCACAGGAAAAAGAGGTAGTTCGAGTTTTTCAAGAGAAGAAACGTCCACTCATTCAAGATTTAGTAGGTTCAGACCATATGGACCGAGTACTAGCAGAACTAGTTGGCGTTCAGATGGGACGAGTAGATGCGTGAAATGTGGAAAATGGCATATGGGAGAATGCAGATCAGAGTTTATCCGACCAGTCAGATGTTACATATGCGAAGAACTAGGGCATTTTGCTCGAGATTGCCCAAAGTTATTTGAATTGAAAAATGTCAGTGCTTCAACCAGTGGAGGTAGAGAGGATGCAAGTCGAGGTAGAGGCCGCGGATCTACGACAACTTCAGGTGCTGTGGTTAGAGGTGGAGCAACAGGAAGGGGAGGTCAGGCACGTATTTATTCGATCACTCAGCAAGATGCTCCACACTCTACTGATGTTATTATAGGTATGCTCGTGTTATACAAATTTTTTTTTCATATACTCTTTGATTTTGGAGCCTCTTATTCTATTATATTCATTAATGCACTCTATTAATATCATTATATAGGTATGTTAGTGTTTCATAATTTACCTGTTTCTGTACTTTTTGATTGTGGAGCATCACATTCCTTTATATCCATCACTGCATCAAGACGAATAAATGTCATATTACACTCCATGAAAGATCTATTAATAGTGAAAATGCCGGATGGAAATAGTATCAGTGTAGAAAATTTTATTGAAGATGAGATAGACATCAGAGGAAAACAATTCTCAGTATTGCTACACATCTTACCTCTGACAGAATTTGACATAATCCTTGGCATGGATTGGCTGTTCGAGCATAAAGTAAAAATAGATTGTTATGAAAAGAGAATTGAAATCCCAATCCCTGGAGAAGATAAATTAATTTACTTCGGCCAAGGAAGGAAAATTCCTTTAATATCTATGCTCAAGGCACAAAAGCTACTTGGCAAAGGATGCGAAGGATGCTTGGTATCTATTGTGGATTTGGACATGAAATTTTGTAAACCCACAGAGGTACCAGTTGTTCAGGAATATCTAGACATTTTTCCAGAAGAGTTGCCTGGATTACCTCCTGATAGAGAAATAGAATTTGAAATTCAGTTGATTCCAGGCGCTGAGCCAATTTCCAAAGCTCCTTATCGTATGGCACCAGCCGAGCTTCAAGAATTAAAGGTGCAAATTCAGGAATTATTAGACAAGGGATTTATCAGACCCAGTGTATCCCCATGGGGTGCACCTATTTTGTTTGTGAAGAAGAAAGATGGTAGTCTTCGCATGTGTATTGACTACCGGGAAATCAACAAAATTACTATCAAAAATAAATATCCTTTGCCGCGGATTGATGATCTATTTGATCAGTTGCAAGGAGCAGCAATATTTTCAAAAATTGACCTGAGATCTGGATATCATCAACTGAAAATTAAGACAGAAGATGTTTCCAAAACAGCTTTCAGGACCAGGTATGGGCACTATGAATTTTTAGTGCTACCTTTTGGACTGACAAATGCACCAGCAGCTTTTATGGATTTGATGAATCGCGTGTTCAAGAAATATTTAGATCAGTTTATCATTATCTTCATTGATGATATATTGATATATTCTAAATCCCTAGAAGAACACGCTGCACATCTACATTTAACATTACAGACTTTGAAAGAAAATCAGCTATTTGCTAAATTCTCTAAATGCGAATTTTGGCTGTCCAAGGTCTTGTTTTTGGGGCATATAGTGAGTGCAGAAGGAATCTAAGTTGATCCTCAGAAGATTTCTGCCATTGTAGATTGGCCAAGGCCTACAACAGTAACAGAAGTTAGAAGTTTCTTGGGTTTGGCTGGGTATTACAGGAAGTTTGTGAAAGGCTTTTCCCAAATAGCCTCACCCTTAACAAATTTGACGCGAAAAGCAATAAAGTTTGAATGGGATGCAGCTTGTGAAGATAGCTTCCAAATATTGAAGAATAAATTGGTTTCAGCCCCAATTCTAACATTACCAGAAGGCACAGAAGGTTATCATATATACAGTGATGCATCTTTGCAAGGTCTTGGCTGTGTATTGATGCAAAATAAGAAAGTAATTGCTTATGCATCTAGACAGCTTAAGATACATGAAAAGAATTATCCTGTGCACGATTTGGAGTTAGCAGCTATAGTTTTTGCCTTAAAAATCTGGAGGCATTATTTGTATGGAGTTAAGTGTGTGGTTTTCACTGATCATCAGAGTTTAAAGTATATTTTTACTCAGAAGGAACTAAATCTCAGGCAACGAAGGTGGCTGGAGTTTATTAAAGATTATGATGTGGAAATCACTTACCATCCTGGGAAAGCGAATGTGGTCGCTGATGCTCTTAGCAGGAAAGCTAGTATTAGTAGCATTTTGACTATCACAGAAGAAAAACAATTAATTTTTGAGATGGATAAATTACAACTAGAAGTAGATATTCGAATAAATACGGCTTTGCTGGCACACTTATCAGTAAGACCAGATTGGTTGGCCTCTATTAAAGATGATCAGGGAGAAGATCTTGAATTGCAAAAGATAATACAGAGGGTTCAGGAAGGACAGGAATCTACTTTTCAATTAGACCAGGCTGGTTTACTTAGATTTCAAGGCAGGTTATGCATACCAGCACATCAACAACTTAGGGATTTGTTATTAAAGGAAGCTCATAACTCTCGATATTCAATACATCCAGGAGAGAATAAAATGTATCAAGAATTGAGACAACAATACTGGTGGCCAGGATTGAAGAAGGATGTTTCTAACTGGGTTCAAAAATGCTTAATTTGTCAGCAGGTGAAAGGAGAGCAACAAAAACCTGGGGGGTTGTTGCAGTCATTACCTATTCCAGAATGGAAATGGGAGGAAGTGGCAATGGATTTTGTGATCGGTTTGCCTAGGTCACCTGCAGGTCATGACTCAATCTGGATAATTGTTGATAGGCTAACAAAATCTGCTCACTTTTTAGCTGTTAAAACTACTTATTCTGCAGAGAAGTTAGCTCAGGTATATGTGAGTCAGATTATCAGATTGCATGGGATTCCAAAAGTCATTATATCTGACAGAGACCCTAAATTTACTTCTCACTTCTGGAAGAATGTGCATCAAGCTTTTGGTACGAGATTGCGTTTCAGCACAGCCTTTCATCCTCAAACAGATGGTCAGACAGAGAGAACTATCAAAACCTTGGAAGATTTGCTACGACTTTGCATCTTGGATTTTGGTGGAGATTGGGAAAGCCACTTACCTTTGGTGGAATTTGCTTATAATAATAGCCATCAGTCCAGCATTGAGATGGCACCCTATGAAGCGCTGTATGGGAGAAAATGTCAATCACCTTTGTGCTGGAATGAAGGGAAGGAAAGAAATTTGCTCGGTCCTAGATTTGTTGAAGAAGCAACAGAAAAGATCAGAATTATTCAAGACAGAATAAAAACAGCTCAGGACAGACAAAAGAAGTATTATGACGCAAAACATCGAATGGTTGAGTTCCACGAGGGGGAACATGTTTTTATCAAGGTGAGTCCAACAAAAGGTGTCATAAGATTTGGAAGAGCAGGAAAATTGAAGCCTAAATTCATTGGTCCTTTCCAAATCCTAAGAAGGGTTGGACAAGTGGCATACCAAATTGCTTTGCCTCCTCAATTGTCAGGTGTGCATAATGTGTTCCATGTCTCATCTTTGCGAAGATATGTTTCAGATCCCTCCCATGTTGTTAGTTATATGGACCCAGATATAGAAATTCAAATGGATTTGACATATCCCGAACTGCCTGTGAGAATACTTGATAGGCAGGAGAAAAAGCTCAGAAATAAAATCATTCCTATGGTTAAAGTCCTATGGAATGGTCAAACAGAAAGAGAAGCTACATGGGAAGTAGAGACAGATATGATCGGTCAGTATCCAGAACTGTTCTAAATTTCGGGACGAAATTTTTGTAAGAAGGGAAGATTGTAACAGCCCTAGTTTTATCTTATATTTTTTATAGAAAGAGCTCTGTGAGACGAATCCAACGATGTTTAATTTGTAATTTTCGGAGCTCTAATGAATAAATTATGAATTTTTGAAGATTTGGGATAAATTTGTAACGTAGAGGATAGATCTGTAATTTTTAAATGTCGGCTTAGTTCAAATCCGATTGGCGGAGGATATATTTGCAAATATAAAATTTAGAAGGGGTTTTCTGCAAAAACGTGGTTCACGAACCAAGGCTTATCAGTTTTCGACCGCGTTTATAAAAGGCCGACCGAGGTGCGTTTGGAAAAGCGCTTCTGCGAAAAACGGCGGCGAAGAGTTACCGGAGTGCGACGGCGAGATTTCGGAGAAATATCTTAAAGAAGTTTCTGCACGCTACATTAACATCCAACGAGGATTCCGGGAGCATTGGACGCGACAGTAACGGCCGGCGAGGATTTCCGGCGAGCGACAGTGACACCGGCGAAGGCTTCCGTAAGGTAAAAAAAATATTTTTTTTATTCGTCGTTAGGGTTATTTAATTTTCCGGTGAGCGGGGGAGACCGAGAGGAGGAAGCCGAGCCGGATTCGGTCGATTCAGCACATGAAACAGCCGATCCAGCGCCGGCGAAAGATTTCGGCTTCGCCGGACGCGAGAGAGAGGGGGGACTGCGTGAACCGGATGCGGAGGCGCGCGGTCCAGCACTTCGAGCGCGCGGTCCAGCGCCCAGCGCGTGCGGTCCAGCACGCCGAGCGCCCGGTCCAGCGCCCAGCGCGCCCGGTCCAGCGCCCAGCGCGCCCGGTCCAGCGCCCAGCGCGCCCGGTCCAGCGCGCCGAGCGCCCGGTCCAGTGTCGCGGGCGGTCCAGCGCCTGCGTAAGCCAGATTTATTTTTTTTGAAAATCCGTTTGGAAAAGCTTTTAGAAAGCTTTTTCTGCGCGGGCGGTCCAGCGCCGAACGTGCGCGCGGTCCAGCGGGCGGTTCAGTGCCGCGTAAGCCCATCTTTTGGGATTAGTTTGGGGTGTGTTTGGGAAAGCTTTTAGAAAGCAGAATTTTTAACTATTTGGGAATAATTTTTAGAAAAAGCAACTTTTGGCAAATAAACATATTTTAACTTGATTATGTTTGCACTATGGCCTTGTAGGACACCAAGAAAACCAATTAGAAGTTGACAAGAAAAATTTGGTACAACAAATCCAGGTAGAATAATTTTCTAACCCTGTGATGTAGCACGATATTATGTGTTTTTACATGCTTTTCTTACTGTTATAGAATTTTGATCGTTGCATATGTTTATGGTATAAAAAGAAAGGAATATTATGGTGTGGATTATTTATGCATTTGCATGAAAAACTGAAAAGAAAGAAATAACATAGAAAGAAAGAATATGATACAATATGCTAAAGAAAGAGATGAAACAATATGGCATGAAAGGACTTTTGATATGACATGGATTGATGTTTGGAAAATGACAAATAAAACAATGGGATTCCCAGAGAACATTATCCTCACCACTAGGCTCAGCGTGTGGGATCGCAGGGTATCGATCTTCAGATCAGATATCTGCCTAGTGTTATGTGCTATGACTCCATGATGATTACACCAGGCTCAGCGTGTTGGATCGCAGGGTATGGTACCATACCTGCCTGGTGGCACTAGGCTCAGCGTGCTGGATCGCAGGGTATCGATCTTCGGATCAGATATCTGCCTAGTGTTATGTGCTTGGTTGGATGCCGGCTAGAGGACAGTCATTGATGATTGGATCCAGAGGATAATGCGTCAAAGGGAATTGGGCCCGGTAATAAGCACAATATAAGGAACTTGCATTTCTTTATGACTTTCATTTGACATTATCTTATATGTATGTATGACATTCATCTTTACTGTTAATGGTATTTGTTATGCCTTTTATTTTCTTGGTTAAATATGTGGATTTATCTACTGAGATTTATAAAATCTCATTTAGTGCTTACATCACAGGACATGAAACCACTACACCGAGAACTGGGAATGATGCTGTTACAGGAGAGCCCTTTCAAAGAGATGTGTGAGAGGGAAAATTTTAGTGTGATTAAATGTTTGAAAACATGTCTTTATATATATACTTTGGATTTTGAATTAGTGTTTGTCTTACCGTCGGGTCCCCACCTTTGGTTTGTTTATTTGTCCTCACTTAAATGCTGTATTTGGCGACTCTGATGATAACTTTGTGACATAATGGTATTAGATGTCGGTGGGGGCTTGACAGGGTGGTATCAGAGCTTTGGTTTAGAAATAGGTGAGAAATGTGAGTGAGGACACCAACACAGCATATGCATTTGCATCTTTAGTGTTATTTCTCATAGAGATATTAGTTGTTAAATAACTTATATGGTTTTGTAGGATTGCAATATCCTTTACATTATGGAAAGATCTGAATCTGGAAATATGGAAAAGGAAAAAGAAAGAGAGCAACAAGGAGATACCCAGCAGGAATTAGCGCAAACTCTAGTCTCTTTGTTACGATCCATTGGAAGCACTAGTAGTCACAGAGAAGAGGCATCTATTGATTTAGTGGTTGACCAATTTCAGCGGATGCACCCTCCTTCTTTTGCTGGGGATGAGGATCCTATGGTTGCTGAAAACTGGCTAGAACAAATAAATATTATCTTTGAAGGAATATCTTGTTCAGATAATAGAAAAGTGGCTTTGGCAATTTTGGTACTCAAAGATGCTGCTAGATTGTGGTGGAGTTCTCGACATCGACTTCGATTTTCTAGCCGACCAATGAAAGATATTTCCTGGGAAGATTTTACAAAAGAATTTGAGCAATGGTATATGCCTCTGTCAATCAAAGCCAAAATGAGGGAAGAATTGAATAATCTCAGGCAAGAAAAACTATCAGTTACTGCATATGAAATCAAATTCTCCCACTTAGCTAAATATGTACCCCAGTTAGTAACACCTGAAGAACAACGATGCTACATGTTTCGACGAGGTTTACGGGATGAAATTCGGGCAGCTTTAGTAGCCGTTCGAACAACAAACTATGTGGAGTTACTGGAGCATGCCCGCACGGTTGAGCTCGAACTCAGTTTGTTGGCAACTAGCAAAGAGGAAGAGAAGAAAAGAATTGATCCTCTAAAGTCTAAATTCAGATTCACAGGAAAAAGAGGTAGTTCGAGTTTTTCAAGAGAAGAAACGTCCACTCATTCAAGATTTAGTAGGTTCAGACCATATGGACCGAGTACTAGCAGAACTAGTTGGCGTTCAGATGGGACGAGTAGATGCGTGAAATGTGGAAAATGGCATATGGGAGAATGCAGATCAGAGTTTATCCGACCAGTCAGATGTTACATATGCGAAGAACTAGGGCATTTTGCTCGAGATTGCCCAAAGTTATTTGAATTGAAAAATGTCAGTGCTTCAACCAGTGGAGGTAGAGAGGATGCAAGTCGAGGTAGAGGCCGCGGATCTACGACAACTTCAGGTGCTGTGGTTAGAGGTGGAGCAACAGGAAGGGGAGGTCAGGCACGTATTTATTCGATCACTCAGCAAGATGCTCCACACTCTACTGATGTTATTATAGGTATGCTCGTGTTATACAAATTTTTTTTTCATATACTCTTTGATTTTGGAGCCTCTTATTCTATTATATTCATTAATGCACTCTATTAATATCATTATATAGGTATGTTAGTGTTTCATAATTTACCTGTTTCTGTACTTTTTGATTGTGGAGCATCACATTCCTTTATATCCATCACTGCATCAAGACGAATAAATGTCATATTACACTCCATGAAAGATCTATTAATAGTGAAAATGCCGGATGGAAATAGTATCAGTGTAGAAAATTTTATTGAAGATGAGATAGACATCAGAGGAAAACAATTCTCAGTATTGCTACACATCTTACCTCTGACAGAATTTGACATAATCCTTGGCATGGATTGGCTGTTCGAGCATAAAGTAAAAATAGATTGTTATGAAAAGAGAATTGAAATCCCAATCCCTGGAGAAGATAAATTAATTTACTTCGGCCAAGGAAGGAAAATTCCTTTAATATCTATGCTCAAGGCACAAAAGCTACTTGGCAAAGGATGCGAAGGATGCTTGGTATCTATTGTGGATTTGGACATGAAATTTTGTAAACCCACAGAGGTACCAGTTGTTCAGGAATATCTAGACATTTTTCCAGAAGAGTTGCCTGGATTACCTCCTGATAGAGAAATAGAATTTGAAATTCAGTTGATTCCAGGCGCTGAGCCAATTTCCAAAGCTCCTTATCGTATGGCACCAGCCGAGCTTCAAGAATTAAAGGTGCAAATTCAGGAATTATTAGACAAGGGATTTATCAGACCCAGTGTATCCCCATGGGGTGCACCTATTTTGTTTGTGAAGAAGAAAGATGGTAGTCTTCGCATGTGTATTGACTACCGGGAAATCAACAAAATTACTATCAAAAATAAATATCCTTTGCCGCGGATTGATGATCTATTTGATCAGTTGCAAGGAGCAGCAATATTTTCAAAAATTGACCTGAGATCTGGATATCATCAACTGAAAATTAAGACAGAAGATGTTTCCAAAACAGCTTTCAGGACCAGGTATGGGCACTATGAATTTTTAGTGCTACCTTTTGGACTGACAAATGCACCAGCAGCTTTTATGGATTTGATGAATCGCGTGTTCAAGAAATATTTAGATCAGTTTATCATTATCTTCATTGATGATATATTGATATATTCTAAATCCCTAGAAGAACACGCTGCACATCTACATTTAACATTACAGACTTTGAAAGAAAATCAACTATTTGCTAAATTCTCTAAATGCGAATTTTGGCTGTCCAAGGTCTTGTTTTTGGGGCATATAGTGAGTGCAGAAGGAATCTAAGTTGATCCTCAGAAGATTTCTGTCATTGTAGATTGGCCAAGGCCTACAACAGTAACAGAAGTTAGAAGTTTCTTGGGTTTGGCTGGGTATTACAGGAAGTTTGTGAAAGGCTTTTCCCAAATAGCCTCACCCTTAACAAATTTGACGCGAAAAGCAATAAAGTTTGAATGGGATGCAGCTTGTGAAGATAGCTTCCAAATATTGAAGAATAAATTGGTTTCAGCCCCAATTCTAACATTACCAGAAGGCACAGAAGGTTATCATATATACAGTGATGCATCTTTGCAAGGTCTTGGCTGTGTATTGATGCAAAATAAGAAAGTAATTGCTTATGCATCTAGACAGCTTAAGATACATGAAAAGAATTATCCTGTGCACGATTTGGAGTTAGCAGCTATAGTTTTTGCCTTAAAAATCTGGAGGCATTATTTGTATGGAGTTAAGTGTGTGGTTTTCACTGATCATCAGAGTTTAAAGTATATTTTTACTCAGAAGGAACTAAATCTCAGGCAACGAAGGTGGCTGGAGTTTATTAAAGATTATGATGTGGAAATCACTTACCATCCTGGGAAAGCGAATGTGGTCGCTGATGCTCTTAGCAGGAAAGCTAGTATTAGTAGCATTTTGACTATCACAGAAGAAAAACAATTAATTTTTGAGATGGATAAATTACAACTAGAAGTAGATATTCGAATAAATACGGCTTTGCTGGCACACTTATCAGTAAGACCAGATTGGTTGGCCTCTATTAAAGATGATCAGGGAGAAGATCTTGAATTGCAAAAGATAATACAGAGGGTTCAGGAAGGACAGGAATCTACTTTTCAATTAGACCAGGCTGGTTTACTTAGATTTCAAGGCAGGTTATGCATACCAGCACATCAACAACTTAGGGATTTGTTATTAAAGGAAGCTCATAACTCTCGATATTCAATACATCCAGGAGAGAATAAAATGTATCAAGAATTGAGACAACAATACTGGTGGCCAGGATTGAAGAAGGATGTTTCTAACTGGGTTCAAAAATGCTTAATTTGTCAGCAGGTGAAAGGAGAGCAACAAAAACCTGGGGGGTTGTTGCAGTCATTACCTATTCCAGAATGGAAATGGGAGGAAGTGGCAATGGATTTTGTGATCGGTTTGCCTAGGTCACCTGCAGGTCATGACTCAATCTGGATAATTGTTGATAGGCTAACAAAATCTGCTCACTTTTTAGCTGTTAAAACTACTTATTCTGCAGAGAAGTTAGCTCAGGTATATGTGAGTCAGATTATCAGATTGCATGGGATTCCAAAAGTCATTATATCTGACAGAGACCCTAAATTTACTTCTCACTTCTGGAAGAATGTGCATCAAGCTTTTGGTACGAGATTGCGTTTCAGCACAGCCTTTCATCCTCAAACAGATGGTCAGACAGAGAGAACTATCAAAACCTTGGAAGATTTGCTACGACTTTGCATCTTGGATTTTGGTGGAGATTGGGAAAGCCACTTACCTTTGGTGGAATTTGCTTATAATAATAGCCATCAGTCCAGCATTGAGATGGCACCCTATGAAGCGCTGTATGGGAGAAAATGTCAATCACCTTTGTGCTGGAATGAAGGGAAGGAAAGAAATTTGCTCGGTCCTAGATTTGTTGAAGAAGCAACAGAAAAGATCAGAATTATTCAAGACAGAATAAAAACAGCTCAGGACAGACAAAAGAAGTATTATGACGCAAAACATCGAATGGTTGAGTTCCACGAGGGGGAACATGTTTTTATCAAGGTGAGTCCAACAAAAGGTGTCATAAGATTTGGAAGAGCAGGAAAATTGAAGCCTAAATTCATTGGTCCTTTCCAAATCCTAAGAAGGGTTGGACAAGTGGCATACCAAATTGCTTTGCCTCCTCAATTGTCAGGTGTGCATAATGTGTTCCATGTCTCATCTTTGCGAAGATATGTTTCAGATCCCTCCCATGTTGTTAGTTATATGGACCCAGATATAGAAATTCAAATGGATTTGACATATCCCGAACTGCCTGTGAGAATACTTGATAGGCAGGAGAAAAAGCTCAGAAATAAAATCATTCCTATGGTTAAAGTCCTATGGAATGGTCAAACAGAAAGAGAAGCTACATGGGAAGTAGAGACAGATATGATCGGTCAGTATCCAGAACTGTTCTAAATTTCGGGACGAAATTTTTGTAAGAAGGGAAGATTGTAACAGCCCTAGTTTTATCTTATATTTTTTATAGAAAGAGCTCTGTGAGACGAATCCAACGATGTTTAATTTGTAATTTTCGGAGCTCTAATGAATAAATTATGAATTTTTGAAGATTTGGGATAAATTTGTAACGTAGAGGATAGATCTGTAATTTTTAAATGTCGGCTTAGTTCAAATCCGATTGGCGGAGGATATATTTGCAAATATAAAATTTAGAAGGGGTTTTCTGCAAAAACGTGGTTCACGAACCAAGGCTTATCAGTTTTCGACCGCGTTTATAAAAGGCCGACCGAGGTGCGTTTGGAAAAGCGCTTCTGCGAAAAACGGCGGCGAAGAGTTACCGGAGTGCGACGGCGAGATTTCGGAGAAATATCTTAAAGAAGTTTCTGCACGCTACATTAACATCCAACGAGGATTCCGGGAGCATTGGACGCGACAGTAACGGCCGGCGAGGATTTCCGGCGAGCGACAGTGACACCGGCGAAGGCTTCCGTAAGGTAAAAAAAATATTTTTTTTATTCGTCGTTAGGGTTATTTAATTTTCCGGTGAGCGGGGGAGACCGAGAGGAGGAAGCCGAGCCGGATTCGGTCGATTCAGCACATGAAACAGCCGATCCAGCGCCGGCGAAAGATTTCGGCTTCGCCGGACGCGAGAGAGAGGGGGGACTGCGTGAACCGGATGCGGAGGCGCGCGGTCCAGCACTTCGAGCGCGCGGTCCAGCGCCCAGCGCGTGCGGTCCAGCACGCCGAGCGCCCGGTCCAGCGCCCAGCGCGCCCGGTCCAGCGCCCAGCGCGCCCGGTCCAGCGCCCAGCGCGCCCGGTCCAGCGCGCCGAGCGCCCGGTCCAGTGTCGCGGGCGGTCCAGCGCCTGCGTAAGCCAGATTTATTTTTTTTGAAAATCCGTTTGGAAAAGCTTTTAGAAAGCTTTTTCTGCGCGGGCGGTCCAGCGCCGAACGTGCGCGCGGTCCAGCGGGCGGTTCAGTGCCGCGTAAGCCCATCTTTTGGGATTAGTTTGGGGTGTGTTTGGGAAAGCTTTTAGAAAGCAGAATTTTTAACTATTTGGGAATAATTTTTAGAAAAAGCAACTTTTGGCAAATAAACATATTTTAACTTGATTATGTTTGCACTATGGCCTTGTAGGACACCAAGAAAACCAATTAGAAGTTGACAAGAAAAATTTGGTACAACAAATCCAGGTAGAATAATTTTCTAACCCTGTGATGTAGCACGATATTATGTGTTTTTACATGCTTTTCTTACTGTTATAGAATTTTGATTGTTGCATATGTTTATGGTATAAAAAGAAAGGAATATTATGGTGTGGATTATTTATGCATTTGCATGAAAAACTGAAAAGAAAGAAATAACATAGAAAGAAAGAATATGATACAATATGCTAAAGAAAGAGATGAAACAATATGGCATGAAAGGACTTTTGATATGACATGGATTGATGTTTGGAAAATGACAAATAAAACAATGGGATTCCCAGAGAACATTATCCTCACCACTAGGCTCAGCGTGTGGGATCGCAGGGTATCGATCTTCAGATCAGATATCTGCCTAGTGTTATGTGCTATGACTCCATGATGATTACACCAGGCTCAGCGTGTTGGATCGCAGGGTATGGTACCATACCTGCCTGGTGGCACTAGGCTCAGCGTGCTGGATCGCAGGGTATCGATCTTCGGATCAGATATCTGCCTAGTGTTATGTGCTTGGTTGGATGCCGGCTAGAGGACAGTCATTGATGATTGGATCCAGAGGATAATGCGTCAAAGGGAATTGGGCCCGGTAATAAGCACAATATAAGGAACTTGCATTTCTTTATGACTTTCATTTGACATTATCTTATATGTATGTATGACATTCATCTTTACTGTTAATGGTATTTGTTATGCCTTTTATTTTCTTGGTTAAATATGTGGATTTATCTACTGAGATTTATAAAATCTCATTTAGTGCTTACATCACAGGACATGAAACCACTACACCGAGAACTGGGAATGATGCTGTTACAGGAGAGCCCTTTCAAAGAGATGTGTGAGAGGGAAAATTTTAGTGTGATTAAATGTTTAAAAACATGTCTTTATATATATACTTTGGATTTTGAATTAGTGTTTGTCTTACCGTCGGGTCCCCACCTTTGGTTTGTTTATTTGTCCTCACTTAAATGCTGTATTTGGCGACTCTGATGATAACTTTGTGACATAATGGTATTAGATGTCGGTGGGGGCTTGACAACAGTTTGTTCTTTATAAATGGGTGCAAAATTAGTACAACTAGGGTACAAGTCAAGTAAAAATTTAAAGTCAGTAATTGAGACAGACAATGTGGTGAATATGTTCACACATCTACTAGAGGCATTGTCAATTTTATTCTTTATGCCAAGCTTATGTTTTAAGACAAAGGTGTAACTTTAAAGAAAATCTATCCTCTAAGCGTGTTGTTCAAATTTTTTTTATTTTAAATATATTGAAGTCTCATGGCTCGAATATAACATAATCTCTTAGTTTAATAGGAAATGCCTTTAATGATTGAGAGTTTTGACTATTACATAAAATTTTTTATCGTAGGCAAAGTATTTCCTACAAGAATTATTCAATTTTTCATTAAAATATGCAATTGGTCTTTCTTCATAACTAAGGAGTCCTATTATTCCTATGCTTAATGAGTCAAGGATAATTCAGAAATAATGAAAAAGTCTAAAAGTCGGAGTATAAGTGCTTTGACCACACTCTCTTTAACTTTAGCAAAAGCCCTCCAACTATCCATTCAAATTTACTTTTTTAATAAAATAAGTTATAAAGGCAATGTTGGTATTAAAATCCTTAATAAATATTTTATAAAAAATTGTTAAACTATAAAAAATCCTAACATCATGAATAGACTGAGATGTTGGTCATTTAACTATCGACTTAATTTTGTTAGAATCAACTAACACTCATTCATTTGAGGCTATAAAGTTTATAAAATTTACATGATTAATAGCAAAGGCATATTTTTTGAGGTTATCATAAAAATAATTTTTTAACAAATCTTCCTCAAATTCTATAAATAGTATTCAATGGTATGCTGAAGATGAAAATGCTATCAAAATAAACTATTATGAATTTTCTTAAATCAAATGAACTCTCAAGTCATAAGTGTATCATATATTCTATTTCTATCACTCTATGTTATCTAGTTTATATTACATACCAATTTTAATGCTTTTAAAAAATTGAGGTTTTCATAAAAATACATTTTCCAAAATTTTGTTGTAACAAAAATCATTTAATACAAAAAAATTTAAACTTTTTTTTACTAACAACATCAAAACACATCAACTTGGTTTCAAAAACCTCTAATTTTTAGCAAATATGTTTTTCAAAAAGTATATTTTTATTCACATAAAAATTTTATTAAAAATTTCATTTTAATAACTTTTTTTAAAAACCTTTCTTTAAATTCACAAATTGCTATGCAACAAAGTCAGAGTTTTCTACCCAATGAGAGTGGCAAATTTGCCTTTTCTTTCAGTAACCTTCATTTGCCGGAATCATTAAGTGTAATGCAAAAATAGACAGATGAACTAAAAGCATCTTGGAGTTGGTACATCTTATAGTGTATTCCAAGTTGAGGTGCTATGCCTTTGAGGAGGAGGATAAAAGACAAGACATTGTCCTTTTGATTCACCAAGATATTTCTGTAGTTGGCTATAGTTTCATCTCTTTATGCTTCGTGGTTAAGAACGATTAAGGATTTTACACCACAGAAATTTATATCATCACATCAACAATATATTCATCAAATACGTATATAAAAAGTCTGGCTATCAAAGAACTCGGGATAACAATAAATTTAGCCCAGTTGAGTCATGTGATGCTTTTTACAAAGTTTGACATGTACATATAACACGAAGAAAGCCCTCAAATCTTCTACAGATCAAAGATCCTTATAAGTAGCTGAAAAAGAATCTCAAGTTCAACCACCAAAGCTTGCACAATTAATAGAGAACACATACGATTCCCTATGTGACAATAAATTAGGCTGCTTCCCTTGTCACACAACAGGATTTATGCTCTTCGTTTCATCAGCCACATATATAGGCAAATGCCACCAATGAAGCAAGCAATAACCATAGGCTTGAAAGCTCAAAGAGACTCCTTTGATGTCATTGTCCTTCAATCTTTTCATACCTTATAGAAATAGAGATTACTCCAAGTTAAAGCATATGGCACAGTTATTGCTAGAATGTTTGGACATAAAAACCCAGTGCCATATAAGTTAGATTGGAAGGAATTAGATGTTCATTGGTAGTCGGAAGAGGTGTTCTTCACCGCTCGCTTCGTCAACCTTCCTCACCCAAGAGCTCTTGCTGCGAGATAGCCTAACTAAACTTTTAGTCTTCCTCTCCTCCCAAAAGTGGTCCGAATCGTCGATGCCGAATTCAACGCCTTTTCCTATCATCGTCACTTCCATACCCTTTCCAATTGGATGCTTTGCAGACCTAACAGCAGTTTTAACCTGCAGAGATTGCAAATCTTCTCCCAAGCCTGGTTTATCACCCACCAAATTATTGGCAACCACAACAGACTTTTTTGGGTTCATATCCAACAGCTTGAGCAATCCATTGTAGGACTCGGTTTTGCAGTCTACAACGGAGAAGTCGACATTCTCACACTCGGGCAGTAGCTTGTATGGGTCTCCTACCTTGAACTCTACAATGTCGGTGAGGCCAGAGTCCTCAATCACCTGCTTGGATTCATCAAGAGAATCTGACTGTGGGAGAATGCAGAGAAGTCGTCCTCCGGTTTGTCGAGCAGCCACAGCAAGTCCTACTGTTGATTCAGATGCTTGTGAGGACACTTCCACAATGTTTTGAGCACTCATTCCTGCAGCCAAAGCTGACAGAAACTGATTGCTTTCTGGTTCAATTGGACTAAAGGGTTCATGCCTCCTCTCATTCACATCTTTGCACTATCAAACAGGAGAAGAGATTAAATTAACAGTTAACAATGGCCTCCAGTAGTATAAGATCATCAGAATTAAGCAATAACATGAGCTTATAGGAATCCTACGTGCACAGAAGTACAAAACTCAAGGAAATGCTCAAGAAAAGTTGGTAAATGTCCTTGCATAGACATGGAAATAAACTAAGGTCCTAGTGTCTCAAATCGAAAAAATACAAAGAACACAAGTTCAGTTTTTTGAGAATTGAAGCTTTGATGTGTCAAGAACAATAAAGGATGATAAATTGGCATATTATATTTAATTTTTTATAAGGCTATATCTTTTCATCAATATATCTACAAATCTACTGATGCATTGTACAGGTTGACCTTTAATGTAATGAAAACCTTTAATGTTATGAAACTTACACCATAATTCACAAAATCTGAACAGTGAAAGCCAGTTTTCATACAATGCACTTGATGTCAGAAACCCCTTACCCAATAACATAACATTCAAATCTAAAATGCTCATACATTCACCAATAACAAACACAACAATGCAAAGCAAATGCATGGATTTGCATTCCCATAACTCGAGCATATAAGTTCAGTAATCCTGCGTTAATTCAGAACTAAAAGAAGAAGAAGAAGAACAATCAATAAGGGGTTAAAATGCAAGTACTGATTTTTAAGCAAAGAAATAGAAGAATAAAGATACCAGCTTGACCGTATCAAGATAGGCGTTGGCGGCGGATTTGGGAGACCAAACCATGATAACGACCAAGACCTGTCCTTTCTCAAGCTCTTCTCAAGGTTTCTGTCGTGGCTTGCTGAGGGGTTCCAAAACCGAAGAGGAAACGAGAATGCGAAAACGGGGGTGGCGTCGAGAGCGTGAGAAGATCGAAGAAGGAGGGGAAGGGATGGGTTTTGTGTCTATGCTTTCCAAATTTCTAGATACCTCCGTCGCCGCTAGGAAGTTATGAACAACATATCTAACGCGAGAAGCCGAGAGGAAGCTCATCGTTGCCTAAAATATCTCCGTCGATCGGTGGCACGCGCTTCTCGGAAGACGGCCACTTGCAGCCGAAAGCAGCCTATGCTTTTTGCCAGTGGACGGTAGGAATTTGCCTCGAAACAAATTTTTTTTTGGGTGGATGCCAACCGGGTCTGCTCGCCGGTTTACCGCCCGATTCGTCGAATAAGTGAATTGGTTGATTAAATCATAGTGATTTTGTGACAAATATGTCACAATATTGGAGCAATATAAGTTGCTTAAAATTAGAGAGGAAATAGGAATAGTGTCGAGATATAGTGAGGTTCCTTGGTAGATGCTACAAAGCTCAAGACACCAGAGTTTTTACTCCTAATGATGAAGGAGGACCATCAAACCATCTTGTGGTATTAAGGGGATTACTTCCTTATTTACGATTTTTTCTTGATTTATCTTTATGAACAAAGAGAAGATACATTTAATGCAAAAGAAGTTTATTGCAAGTTTGATGGAGTTTCCTCATGCTTTTCCATGAAGGTTTTCATGCATTAATAAAATTGGATATCCCTTAATCACTTGTCATCTCTTTATAGTTTGATCTCTATATTCAAAATAAATAAATATATAACTTACAAGTTGACCACATAGGATTCATTTCAAGGAATTCTTCTTTCTATTTTTTGAATTTTATATAATCTTTTGATTCAGGACATATGAGAATAGAGAATATTAGAAGTTGAATAGACTTGTTGGTGGTGACCATTCATCATCTATCCTATTTTAATCTATATTGAGATATATGGAACTTTTTACCTACTATTTTTGAGGAACAAGTTTAATAATTTAGAAACACTATATAAATTGATGAGTTTGGGATGTAACATTCATAAGAACAATTATTATTTTTTTTTAGAAACTTGCACATATTTTTTGACAACCTCTAAGCCAAATTCAAGTCGTTTTTTAGGCCAATTTTCAATTATCTCTCAACAGTAAAGTAGAAGTGTTTTTGTTTAACACGGAATGATACACTTGTAGTCTATTTACAAATAAGACTTTCCATTCTGAATCTTAGGCCTTACGATCATTGAAACTCTAGAGTCCTCAACTGTTATGTCAAATATCATTATCTTGGGCATCTATAAATTGCTCAAATGTCAGATCATTAAAGCTAATTTTTTTATTCTAACTTTTAAATGCTTGAGATCATCAAGCTTTTGCCTAAAAGAGATTGCTAGAGTCTTGAGAATATTGTGAGGTTGTCATATCTTGTATTTCTCCTACTATAATAGAACATTTTCTCTCTTTGTTAAGTTGATTAATAAAATTCAAAATTTAAAAAAATACTATTATTAAATATCATTAAAAAATTACATTTAATATATATTATTAATAAAGAGTTAATAAATTGATTGTTATTGTAGAAAGATTAAATCACCATTTGATTTTTTTTTAGTAAAAGAGTAAATTAAATTAGTTTTATATTATTTTTAAAAAAATAAAATGATCTTTTATTCTTATATTTTTTTTTAAAAAAAAAATTAAAGAAAAAAGGTATGCCTAGGCTGCCATTTACCTGGTCTCTCTCCTCACCTGGTTTGCGTTCTGGTTTGCTCCATTTGCATGTCGATCACCTACGAGAGTTTTACACGTGCCTTCACAATTACTCAGTCGACTTCACTTATTTCGCGCAATCCACGACGTGGCTCAAACTAGTTGCAGTCCAGATTCAAGCTTACCTCGTCAAATGCCATAGCGAAAACCCAGGCGCGCAGGCCAGAGTTGTTAACCCTCCGCCACATCTTTCCCTTCTCCCATGGCCTCCCTCACCTATAAATCCCTCCACTGCCCCCCTTCTCCTCCCCACTGCAAATCCGAAGATCAAGAAAGCAAGAAGAAAGAAGAAGCGGAAGCAAAACCCAAAATGGCAGACAATTCAAACATCTCTTACCAAGCTGGCCAGGCCGCCGGGCAAGCTCAGGCAATTGCTTCCCCGTCCTCTCTCATCCTCTCCTCCTCCTCCTCCTCCTCCCCCCATTTCTTTTAACCCACCAGGCGTTTGTCGAAATGCGTGCAGGTGAAGAAGGACGACATGGTCAACAAGGCGCAGCAGGGCGCTGAAAGAGCCGGCGGGTTCCTGCATCAGACGGGCGAGCAGGTGATGCACATGGCCCAGGGCGCCACCGACGCCGTGAAGAATGCGGTGGGGATGGGCGGCTCCGGCGGTCCGAACAAGCAGTAGCTTTAAGGATGTGCACACTCTTTGTTAGCTTTTGAAAGCAGTGTTTGATGTTGGTTATTTTTGTTTTGCAGTTGTTCAATTTTGAGTTCATGAGTGCTCTTAAACAATTTTGCTGTGTTAGTAATAATATTTGAAGCAATAAATTCATTTATTTTTACTTAAGATAGAAATTCTATTGTGGTTTATCATATCAATCAAAGTTTACCATGTGTTATTGGGTTTCTCATGGTTTGTTTATGGTAAATTTAATCTTTTTTTTTTTTTTGGCATTTCTTTTAATTGATGTTATTACATAATAGAACATGTTCTGTTTTCATAAATCAAAATTATTAATGGCTTACATTATTCTAACAATGCTGAAAAATTTCTTTGAACAAGTGTTACACAAGTAGAAAATGTTTTCACTGTGCTTTGGTTTAAAATATTTTTAAACTTCTTTATGAAAAGAAAGGATAAAATTAGTAAACACTTTGCAAGAAATGTCATAAATATCCACAGTGATGATTGATGAGTTCATTTGTTTTTCATTTGATCTATTTTAATTAAATTTTTGAAAAAAAATTATTTATTTTGGGTGTTAAGAGTTGTATGAGAATCTTTGAAGGTTAGGATTGTCACCTTTAAAAAAGTTCAATTTCATGAACCATGCATCATAATTTGGATAAAAAATAATTAATTTTGAAATTTCACTTTCTTAGGTTTTTGTTGAGATCAAGGCTATGAACCTTTTAAAACAAATCAAATATTTGAATTATAAATCAAATATTTGGATCAATTTAGATATTAAACTACCTTGGTATTCCTTTATGATTAGGATTATTTGGCCTTTTACCTAGCTTAGTTTTGTGATATATAACTTACAATTTTATTATAAAATTTTTTCAATCTAGGTGATAAACATCTATAGATTTTTCTCATTAATGAGAATTTGCAATCCTCAAAATATCAAAATTTCATGGGCTATAAATAATAATTTGTGGTAACATATGTAAGCTTGGATACTTGAACTTGATAAAGAACCCTCATGGTCAATACATGTGACATTTAAAATAGTTCAATTTAGTGTGTTACATATCATGGTTATGAAACAAAGTTCTTCACTTTTCTTATTAGAATTTTATGAGTTTTTCTCATCGTCAAGACAATGTAACCATAACAAAGCTTAATTTTATAAGACATACATCACTAGTTTTGAATAAAGATTCTTAGGTTAGTGTGTTGAGCTTCTATGGATTTCCTTAATAATTGATTTTTTTTTAACCTCCAATAAACCATGGTATATACATCACAAATTTGATGTAAAAAATTTATATTACTAGATATTAAGCTTTTATAAACTTTTCTTATGATTAGGACTATAGCACCTTCAAAATATATCAATTTTGTAAGTTATATATCACAATTTATGAATAAAAGTGCTCTCTTATTTGGGTTTTTGATAAAATCCTTTATTTTAATCACTCAAATTTTATGAAATTTTCCTATATTAACACAATGCAATCATAAAAAAGCAACTTTGTAACAAAAGATTTTAAAATTCTTAATCATGTTGGATCTTGTAACAATTATTTTATAAAATGTTATAGGTTTTATAAAATTAGTTATGTTATAATACAAATAAAATAAAGTACATACAAAGAGTTTCAAGTGCTTTGATTTAAACTAAGATCTATATCAACCATTGGCCAAATGATTAGATAATCTATAAAAGTGACCTAATTAAAACGTACAACACTAGCTTAATAAAAGTGTACAATATTGACTTCATAAAAGTAAATAATACTAACTTGATAAAACCTATAATTAGCTTAAAAAAACCAACAATGATTTAATAAAAGTATATAATCATTGCTTAATAAATGTTAAATAAAAAGAATAAGTAAAACTCCCAACAATGTGACAAGTAAACCAAAAAACAACTTAAATACAATAAGCTTATAACTAATTGAACAATTAAGCAAGTAGCACACTACTTAAATCAATATAAGATATGTGATGAAGTCTAATGTACTTATAAAAGTGAATATAATAATTATAACTTGAAATAACAATATGCAACATAACTCAAGGATGAAAGGAAAGCTATGATGAGTGTATTCAAGGTAAATGTCATGTCCTAGCACTTTTCTTTTCATATAATGATGAATCTAATCAAGGTTCTTCACAAAATATTTTCCAATAAAAAAAAAACTAATGCTTAATTGGAAAATCTTTTATAAAGAAGTTAATGTTTGTCCTCTTGTCAGTTATGATTTACACCAAAATGTCTCTATTAAGCTCTTGAGTTCATTTGATCAAACTCTCCACATGATTAACATATAATGCATCTAGTATAATACATTGCATGACACCCTAACAAACTTTATGCAATCTCTTTCACCCACTATTCTCTAAGTCATGTATCATAAGTTGAGGATGACATATGGTACATCTAGTTCAAAATATCATATGCTCACTTCAATAAACTATACACAAACCTTCTTCACCTACTTCTTACTCAAATAATGTATGATAAAGCTAACAAGTGTTATTTTTAGCTTAATACACCATTACTTGACTTCAATATAACAAACATAGACCTTCTGATGTAAAATGAAAGGAACCCTTGAAGATGATGGCAATGGATGGTGGGAAGCCTAACTCGAAAGTTATGGGAACAAGGGAGAAGGTGCTTTTATATTTAGAAATTCAACAAAAGAGTGGGAGTATGATAATAATTGTTGGAGTGCGACTAAGAAGAAAGAAAAGTAAGAAGACACTGAAGAGAAGATAAAGAATTGCACTCACTAAAGTGTAATAAGGAGTTGGCCACCATACCTTCCTAATTCTTACCACCAAGCAAAAGGATGAAAAATATACTCCAAAACTAATAAAATCATCCAATAATTCTTAGATTACCTTTATTTATAGAGGATTACAACTTTACATAAAAGTTTACTCTAATTAATGCAATTACTAACACCTAACTATCAACAACCAACTAGCAATTATAATTCATTAATATTGTATCTAGAAGCTACCTAAACAAAATAAAAATATTGAAAAATAAAGTTCTAAAATTACTTAAACTACTTAACCAAGTATTGACCCAAATTAGATCCATGGACTAGGGTACTTTGCCATGTTTTATGTAATGGGACTATGATAAATGTTTTATTTTGTGATTGAGATACATCATTCATATAATCTTCACCTTTAATGATATTTCTCAAAGAACTTGTTATATCCTCCATCACCTTCCCTCCTACACCACCTTTAGCTTGATATATTGTATGTTTTAGATAGCATATGATACATTATTTATAAATAGATGTAAAACATGGTAAAAATCCTTTTGATTTTCTCCAAAACTAATCCAAAAATTCTTAAAATGCCTAAGATAAGATTTGACTTTTTGAAAGATAAACCTAAATAAATTCCTAAAATATTAGTAGATTCATCCAAAATTTCTCTAAATCTTCTTTCTTACCTTTATTTTCTTTGATTTCTTAGCAAAAACTACAATTGTTCCCTAATTTCCTCTTCCACAACAACTACTCCTAAGATTCTTTCTTTCCTTCTTGCTTCCAATTAAATTCCAACTCCTTTCCTTACTTCTACTCTATATTAAGTAATCAACAAGGCCTCATTTCTCTTTTCTCATATGTTTTTTTTCTTCCCTCATTGTTTCCTTCTCAATTCAACAAATTACTATAATTTCTCTCTCTCTCTCTCTCTCTTATGTGATTATAAGTTTTAGTAATAAACAAAGTTACCAATTAACCCCTATTAATTCTTAAAATAATCATTGTCTTTTATTTTAAAAGTTTATAATAAAACATTTAGATATTTAAAAATTAAAAATGGAGCACTATTAAATTTCTCTCAAAGATATCTTTTTAATAACACACTTAATTTAAAATTTTGATAAATTAAAATTTGGTATGTTTTGAAATATATAATTAAATATTAAATCTTTAATAAATGACAATAAATTTTAATAATATTTCTTTATTTTATCAAATTACTCATATTTATATTCCTATCATATAAAACAAAACTTTGACATACTATACTTAGAATGAATAAGAATGTGTTAAACCGGAGGCTAATGTGTAGTACGTTAATATTAATATGCAATACATTAGACTTGGACCAATGGGGGTACGCAAGCTGAAATAAACCCAACATATAGTGCGATAATATTAAAATTTAGTAAATCAAGTTCAAACTAGATAAATAATACACAAATAGAATGAAAATTCAAGAAAACTATTTGATATATTACATTATGCATAGTGCATCAACTTCAAATCAACAATATGTACATGAGATGAAGTAACTTAAGGATAATATACAATATGTTTAAAATTAGTGTATCGTATGTCATCTTGCACATGTAATCTAGTCTCTCACTAAGACGGATTGTCCATTAAGCTTTATCAAGGGACAGAAGTAGATGTACAATGTAGCAATAATGTATAGTATATTAGTGGTCACATACAATATATCGAGGTGCTTAGATGATTTATAGGAAAGGTGTGAATCCACGGTACATGAAGGGGACTATATGGTACATCAATAAAAAAATATGAAAATAATTTGAAAAAAATTAATACTATGACATATGAGAAGATGTTGAAAAATATTCTATACTATTTTGGGAATATAATTCTCTTCCAAGGCATGGGCAACATGGAAGGGCCTATAAGAGTGCTTGTGGATAAGAGTAAGCCAAAATATTAGTAAATAACATCTTACTAGAAATATTGGGATATTACAAGCAATGCTTCCCATATGCATTAAGAATTTTTTCTAGAATGATCTTGTACCAAAGGTAGACGTTAGCTCAACAAAATGGGTGCAAAGGTTTTGAAGAATAGTTTTGTAAATATTATTCAAAGTGATTTCCATTTGCACAATCCTTGAGTGACACGGACTTAAACATCTGAGGCTTTAGGGTCTGACGTAAAACTCCTAAGTCTCAAGAGTTTTGACTTGAGCGACTTATAGTTGATGTTTGTCATGTAGCTACATTTCTTGTTGGTAGTCAAGATTAAGATTACAAATCTATGCATCTTTATCCAGGGTTAGCATTTCATTTAGAAAGTCTTGTATAAATACTAGATTGTCCCAAGCAAACAAAAAAGATAAGCCATAATTGAAGGTATAAATCATGCTATTTAGGTAAATTGTAACATAATTTCCGTTGACATTGACATGATCACATTGGATGATTATTGTTAAATACACCATGCAATCAAGCCAACTTTATGATGCACTTAACAATAATAGATTTTTTTGAGAATTTCCTCCTTATACATATCTAAAAGAAGATTCCAAAGGCCATGTATATGATGTAGCACATTTAGACTACCTTATTGTGACTACTATTTTGTCTATGTGTTTAATATTCTTGTTACTTTAAGGGTTTGATCATATATAAATGGGTATATAACATATTTGAGTCTAAGTTTATAATGCTTTCTGGCTCGCCAAAACCACGATATAGAACCATCTAATTGCACGAGTAGTTATCATCATCCACAACTAGATCCAAAAATCAAGACATTGCTTTGAACACTAGATAATACTTATCTTTAAGGGCAATCAAAAAACTACCCTAAAAATTAATTCAAAGGGTAAAACCAATGTTCCCTTTTCTCCACTTAGTTATGCTTAGGGATTCGATGAAAAATTGTCATCTTCACAAGGCTTCAAGTATCAAACAAAGAACCTTTTGCATGATGCTTAATTTTGTTGTTGGAGCTCATCAAGCTTTCAGCATGTTCTATACTCACAACTCACAAATAGAACACTTCATGAGTGAACCACTTGAACTGTTCAGAAAAAAGATTTGAAAAAAAATCTTGAGAAAAAAGTTTTAAAGAAAATCTTATATAAAATATAAACTTTTAATAACATAAAATATTTGTTAAATTTTTAAAAATTTTAAGTTTTAAAAGAAAATTCAAAAAAATAAAAATAAAAACTAATTTTCCAAACAGACTAATTACGAATGCAGTTTTTTTTTTTAAGTGCCCTTCCATTTTTTCAGATAACAAAAAAAATGAAAATTTCCACAACATTTTAACAAAATTATTGGAGATGATCCAAATTGCATGTTATGTTCAAAGATATACATACAGGATACAATGGTTGAAGTTTTCTTCATCAAGATGACTAAAGAAACACCTTCACATTCAAACTTGTTGACAACACCTGTAGAGAAAAACCATCTTCACCTTTGTGCTTAGGCTGAAAGGAAACAAGTACACAAAAAGCCTTGGCTCGAAGAAGAATACTAAATAGTATAGTAAGAAAGCAAGTGGAATGTTACAACTATAACAAATGGCCAAAACAAGTCATATGAAGTTTAAGATACGAATTCCTTACATTGAGAACAATTGACTCTTAGTCAGGAAGGCCCTGACTAACTTTGATTTGTGCAAGAGCAGCAAGAGCAACATTGAGAGGACCTCCAATCTTATCCTTCTTCTCCTGTTAAACACACTCGAAGTCGATCGTTTAAAATTACCACTATATACACAAAAAGCATAACATACCACTATATTAAAAAAAAAAAAAAAACATTTGATCATAAAAAAGATAATTTGCAATTTGTTTGATCAAATCATCTTAACACCTAAATTGTTGGCAAATGAGAAATTTAACATTGACTCTATAGTTAAACTAACAATAATGAGAGAGAAGTCATATGCATTTAAGAACCAGTAGTATCTATCAAAGAACAGATCATGAAATAAAAGATTAAATGATTGGGTAAATGGAGGACAACTAACATGCAAGTACACTAACTGATGAGGAAGTAATAGGAAGGAAAATGGATAGCTTAATACTTAAGTTGGTATCTCATACATCATTTAAGAACCAGTAGTATCTTCATATTGCCATGAATCTCCTATGCTTTCTTGCAATATATGATTTTGCCTTAGAATATCTCTCTTGCTCCAGAGATCAATACTCACTTGCTACCATAAGCACAATAGCAAAAAAGAAATAGAGAAAATAACAAGCAAACAGATGAAGGTAATTTGACAACATAACTTGTCAACAGTTTGCATAATTCTCACTTGATTTTAGAAAAAAGAAATCAATAGCACATCAAGAGAAAATATGCATGTATAATAGACCATGTACCTCCAAAGATGGTATCAGAGCATAAGCCTCCTCAGCAGTTTCTGGACCAGAATTTCCTATCATACATATCTATAACAAGAGCAAATAAACTTAATAAGCCTTAAAATATCATGCACAATAAGTTTAGACTCCAAACCTCCCCATCAGTAGCCCCATGCTCTTTTAGATTTCTACACTTATGGTCAAAGAATTAAAACCATAGTATGTTCACAATTTAAAACGACACATGCATTACACTATTGAGCAAATAAAATGAAATTACACACAAGCAGAATGAAGGATACTCTAAGGCCTGTCTAACAGATTTTATGTCTGTGTAATGAACAGCAATTTTTGTATATTTCAACGAATGGTTGAAGGACCTAAATAAGCAATAAAATGGAGAATAAAGAAACACTAATAATCGGTAGGCATCTTAACCTTTGAAGCAATGAAGCTATGTGAAGAGATAATTTCCATGATTTGAAGTCGTTACTCAGGTATTTTGATCTTTGGATCCTTTAGGTTCTCTAAATGCTCTTGAATCCCTAGCAAAATAGCTGCTGCTTCACAATCCATAACTATTTTAGCACCTGGTGGAAGTTCTGCAATGAAATAAGCAAGAAATACACAGGTAAGATAACAATGAAAGAAAGAACAAGAACTTGTGCATCACTTATATCCTACATTTCTTTTGAAAAAATGTAAGCAAATGAGTCTCAAACTGCAGCACAAAACCCTACCCATCCACAGCCATGGCCTGTCAAAATACAGGTCCACAGGGACAAGTTGTAGTATGCAAATGCTGTATTAGACAAAAGCACAAAAACCATGCACAACGCAAACTTTATCAATGGAAAATCCTAAAACACTCATCAACTTGGCCAAGTATTCAATCAAGAAATTATATAGGAATATGATTAAGACCAAATGGCCTTCACAACAGCTTTCATGAGCTTTAATGAAGTTGTAAAATGATGAACTATCTTAATCTTACATACTAAGGCTTCATGCCTAAATATTTCGCATACAAGTTAGTGATAATCCTTCTCCCAGGAATTTAAAGAACACATCTCTCTCTCTCCACAAGAATCCAAGCATAACGTTTTACTGCTTCACTTCACAAAATGCCTTTCATGTAAGCAATTATTTACCACTCTTCCATAAATTCATGAAATCAAATATGCCGACCCAACTTTCTCCATCGAACACCAATTATTTTCTTTTTCGGGAAGTAGCCCAGAAGAGAAGTATAGCTCATTTTATTTGAAGTGACTGATTTTAAAAAACAATGGACTGTAAATACTTGTAAAAATACTAGATGTAAAACATCATAGTATATAAGTTTTAAATGCCAAACCAAATATTCTTATAAATCAGATTATCAAATTCAACATATACAAGAGAAATAGATGATTGTTGATACGACAAAAGTGCCTTCCCACATAGATAGTTTTTAACATCGATTCCAGCACGCTTTTTGGCTGACTGCATTTGATTTGTTGTCTTATTGACTAGTTGAAGCATCAAACTTAGTGCAGTAAGAATTTTACTATCATTAAGGTCTTGCTGGAGCTTAATAAATATTGCTAAATTAAATCCTTTATAGTCTGGACATTTTATAGGACTTTGGCAGGAATCATATTTATCCAGAAATCGATTGAGAAATGATAGAGGCTCAATATGAATGTAGAGGGGAGAGTTCAAGGTCTGCTTGCTGAGATATATATACATATATATTACTAATATTTTTCTCAAAATGCATATATGCACTTAAGTGTTTTTAATGGCTTGAGTGTTTCATGATAATGCATGATACCTAACAATAATTTGCATACTTCCTTTCAAAAGTTACTAACATAATTGTCTGACAGCAGAGATCACAATTTTTCAGATAAGATAAATGACAAGATCAAACAAATATGTGAACGTCTTGCACTTCCTGCTAATCATAACGTCAGAGCATAGAATTAGTGGCTTATCTGCAAGGGCTTCGAGCTTCATTTGATATGGATTTAAGTAATGTGCTATGTTTTCAAAATAGAAACATTGTTATTACGAAATGGATAAATTACTCAACCTAGAGTTTCACATAGCTATGAACCATAAAGGGCATAAGAAATATCCAACTTCCTACCCTATGGCCTGCTCCTCACACAAAATATAAATTTAACATGTCAAGCTTTCAAAAAACACAGCCAATGCTGTCACAAAATGGCCACTTTTTGTTGAGATGCAAAGTACAAATAAATATATGGTTTCAAACAATAACAATATGAAAGATGACTTAAAAGCTACTCCACTACAATTCGATAGCATCTAATAGAAGATCCAAGCATGCAACAAAGGGTTCGCGCAATTGTGGCTTAAGTGATCGAATAGGTTTAAAAAATTGTATGAGAGCACTGTTAAAAAGTTATGCATTCAATATTTTGTTGTCATAAAAAGTAGTTGATAACTTGGCCAAACTATCTTGTAAAAAATAATGTAGAACAATAATAATTGTATTATGTAAGGATATAATAGGTTTTGGCTTTCTCAAAATAAAGCACAGAAATAATAATGATAGGTACCACTATTTAGGAAATAAATAGATTTTGTTAAACATTTTACATTATTCAATACAATATTAAGGCAAAAAAAAACCATAATCATTCATCCATGAGAGAACATTAGGAGAACAAAAAAACCAACATAAAGTCTTTCGTAAGCACAACCAATAACATAGAATAAGAATCTAACAGTTGTAATATGATTCAAATTAACTTAGGAAATAAATAGATTTTGTTAAACATTTTACATGATTTAATACAAATAATTTTACTAATGCCAAAAAAAAACCTTAATTATTCATCCATGAGAGAACATTAGGAGAACAAAAAACTGAGATAAAGCCTTTCATAAGCACAACCAATAACATAGAGTATGAATCTAACAGTTGTTATATGATTCAAATTAACTGAGACATCACAGCACAAGCAATAACTTTTTAACCAAGGAAGAAAGATAAAAGAAAAACTATGGAGAATCAAATGCATTGTGCAGCAGAGAAGACATGAAAGTGTATCTAAGTAGCTCAAACTCAAATATGGATGACTTGAATGGCCTTGGAACGTCATGTATTATTCATGCTCTCAAGAAAAGCAATCTTTTTTCTGCAACCAATGATGACGGGTTAAGGTAAAATATTCAAATTGCTTTCATAAAACCATCCCAATGTTGAACGTACAATGTGCTTAGCCAGGCATACAGTATATTGGGTTGTTAGGTTGTGGGGTAACATAACTTTGTTGAGAAGGGATGAACGCTATGTCCAACACAAAAGTAGGACCATGACAAAGGCCACCTTATGATCAGTAGGCCACTACAAGATATATGGCATATTACATCAGATATGGATGCCACAAAATACAAACTATCATATGCACAACAATCATTCATGGTGTAAAATGGAATGTAAAGATAACAGTACAATAGGTACATAGATCTAAATAAGATAAGGCAACCCATACTATGATGTCGGTGATAATTTAAGAATGATTTCCATATCAAAATATGAACAAAGGCTTCCCAATTCAAATGAAAACCCTATCCAATACAGCAATCAGAGGCTTAATTGTCAACCAGAAACATAGCAGACACATTGGATTTTCTCTATAGCAGTCAATCCATGAAATCTTGGTTAGCGTACTAATAAACACAATAACTCTTTTTGTTTATTTTTAGATAAGATAATTTCTTTTGATAGCAATATAACCCTTCAATTGTTGGAGATACCTTGGTCACAATGTGAAGCTTCAAGACTATGCTACCAAAATCAAAATATGACAAATCACCAAAAATCCATGCTTATTGATAACTCAAAATCCGGCATGGATACCAACCATGTTCAACTTAACCTAGTTAATTTAAGACAAAATGATAGCACTTGATACCCATCTAATCATTCAAAAAGTAAGTTCTTTTGTACCCATTTACCAACACTTCATCTGTAATGCGTACTCAAATATGTGACATTTCCATAGATATGTATACAATTGCTTATTATACAATGACCCACCATCCATGATGTTATAAGAGCCACACTAGCTATCCTTTTGAAGAGTTGAAAGCACCTGTAGGCATGCCATTGAGTTCTTCATACCTTGATTTAAGCCCTACATGATCATGAAGATTGTGTATTATGCCCAAAAGACCATCTTCATCGTTACCACATGATTGTGTTTGACTAAATACGAGCAAAAGCCCACTAGAATGAAGAATTTCCTTGCCATAAAGCTGCCCATAAAAGGAAATAATGGATAGAGAGAAAGAATCATCAAATGTTAATTAGTCAAGTCATCTTTAATAGTACTTACAAAGTGGAGAACATACTAAACCTCAATGTAACTATGCCCCTTTTTACTCATTTCCTTGATGTCTATCAAGCCCCAAATAATCCTTGCTTTAGGGCACTCAGGTAGCCACTCAAAATTTCTTGCTTGTACTCCATAGCCATCAGGGATTTACCCATTTATGATCGTGATTTTCACCTTACCAAGGAGAATTTCATATAAACTCTTTTATGTCACACTCTTCTTAAATTTTGTTCTCCTTCCCTTCAAGTAGGATTTTATTGTTATATAAGTTCAATTATGATGTCAACTCTAGAACAATCAAATCAATACAACACAACAACAACAACCTCAATCCAATATTGACATGAGCACACTCTGGTAGTTCAAGAGCAAAAGACGCAATCTAGTTAGTTAGTACTTCAAAAGATTCCCACACAACTACTACATGAAGATCCATTAGTCAATTAGATGAACAGTATGCTAGAATATCACCAACCACCAATGAATATAAGTGACGTGGATTGAACATTTTAAGCATCTAAGGAAATACAATTGGCTCAAGGTTCATTCATTAAGGCATCTAAGATGAGAAGTAATGTCCCATGATAATAATCTGGGACTCCCAACATTATTTTTTAGCTATAAATAGACCTTCACTGTTCATAGTAGGATCATCAAATAATCCTCTCACAATTCCTCATTCTAAAGTAACTCAACTCGTCCAAAGGCACACCATCCCACTAATAACCTTATGCCAATGACAAGGCCCTCATTAATAACAAATCCCACAATTCTTTCATAATGCTTGTAATATCTTCTCATCTTCTCTCGAGGCTTATTTCTCCTGTACATTGCATAAAAAGATCTATTTTGTACTCACAAGTAACTAATGAAATCCCTTTCCATGGCATGCGCCCACGGTTTTTCCTATATTCCTAGGGTTTTCCACATAAAAGTTCTATGTTCTCATCTTTTTTATATCTTTTACTTTCCTCACATTTCCTTCTCTCTCAATTCCCACACAATATAACCAAAGACTGCAAGAGTAGGTGTTGGTGGTTGCACCATTGACAAAGCAATTGAGGTAAACGTTCCTTGAGCTCAAACTAGTTGAGCCAATGGGAAGGAAGCTAGAGTAGTAGGTGTAAATCAACTCAAGTAAACCCCAATGATAAGGATAACTTAGGAAGAGATCCTAGACATCCTCAAAATAGAAAGCCAGTGTTAACCCCTAGGAGTCTAGAAGGCAAAATTAACCACAAACCCGACCACCACTACAATTATCATTAGTCCTCCAGAAATGATACAAAGGATGGCAATGCCTTTCATGCCCTTATTGAGACCTTAATAAAGAAGGGAAAAATCCTTAAACTTCATCAAGAACAATGCACTGAGGCCAAAAGACAACTTCTCAAGCATCAACAATAGCCACGAGAGGTTGTTCAACACCAATCTACTCTTGGTCTTCCTAAGCCACATACTGTAAATTCTAAAAAGGGAACCTAAGGAAAACAATGTTATTTATGTCATCTTAAAAAGAAATCAAGTAACCTCTCATAAATCCTCTTTTAATCAACTAGAGATAGCTATTTTTTGCCAAGTAAATCCTACCATACACATTATAACCCCATAACTTTTAAGTCCATAAATTTGCTAGCCATAAAAAAACTATACAACACTCTAGTGATCACAACTTGTTGGTTTTGTTCTCATGAAGAGAGGGGATTCTATGAATCAACATAAGGGATATTGTGAATACCTTCTTTGTAATATCTCAAAACTATAGCCAAACAATTTTAATAAATTCAAATTATAGGATATTAAAAATAAGAATATTAAAGAATAATTGATGATCTTATGAAAGAGCTATAAAACTGTGATTTTAATCTAAATATATTTTGAGAATCTTTATAAATTTTTTTTTAAATTTTTTAAGTATGTTTCAAGATTTTAAAATAGCATATAATACAACATCATAAGATCGTATTGTACGATCAAATAAAAGAATCACTCAGGTAAACAAATTTATAAAATAGGACTGCATCGAAACTGTCCAATAGATTAAGAGGTTGACTGTACAATATGATCATAGAATGTCGTAAGATACAATCAAGAAAGAGAAAACGAATTTAGAAGTGTGAACACACACAAAAGCAGGCTGAAAATCATACAAGACAACCAAGTCATCGTACAAGGCTATTAATGCATAAGAATGGATGATAAAATACAGACATCACACTATCGTACAATACAGAAACAATGAATGTACAAATCATACTGGTGGACAAATCTTACAATATAATAATCACTGACATATAAGCACAATCTAATGTATAATAAAATATAATACAAAAGAATTGTCAGATTTTGACTTAAGAAGGAAGGTGTATCATACAGTATAGTAACGTTAATCGTACAGTTTGATCAAGTGAAAGTTGGATGATTATTGTATAAGTTTATACCATCGTATAAGCATGATAAAGTCTAAAGCCCAAAACCCAATTATACAAGTACGATGGAAAAAACATGTTAGTACGACAAAAAATATTCAGTTCAAATCCGTAAAAATATTTAGTCATATAGTACGACAAAAATGTACTATATCGTATGATCATGCAAGAAAAATAAAGTGGGCTACAATGTGAAAGCATAAATTACAATGCAAAAGCAATAAAAAAGAAAGATATCTTAAACCGATCATACAACACGATAAAATTATCATATCAGTACAATCAAGACATGAGAGTATAAAGTACAAGCCCGTTGTCAATTATGATGTAAAGAGAGTGCTTGAAAAATCATTTGAAAGGTTTCATACAGTACGATGAGCATAAATTTATAATACAATAACATGAATACTAATATTTAGACTAACATCATAAATGAAATCGTCCATACGATGTACGATGACTGAGAATATCGTACTACTACGATAGTGATATCATAATAGTATAATAAGAAATTAAAGAAAATTTAGGCCAAGTTGAAAATCATGCAATATGATAAGAGTAATGGTACTTGTACGATTACTAGGAACTGAACAAATCTTAAAACCTGAAAAAGCAAACAATTGAGAAAACTAAAATAGGGGCGATTTTAATCAAAGGAAAACTATTGAAAATGAGAGAAAAGAAGGTGAAAAAGCATTCCCATAATGAGACAACTGTTATAGGAATTTGGAAGATCAGGAACATGGAAAATCACGAGAACAAGTATAAAAGAAGAACTGACCATGACTTAGAGAGTTTTCTTTTAGGGAATTTAAGAAATCCAACACTCAGCCTAGTTAGTAGAGAAAGAGGACAAGCAATGAAGGTGTTTTCAAAAAATTTGAAAAGAAATTGTGCAAGAGACAAAGGCAAGACCAAGGAAAGCTCTTGAGTACTATAGCAACTAAGACTTAGAACAAAAATCTAAGCTTGGTGAGACCACCACACAAATTTAACAGGTAGAAAAACTTATTCAATATGTATGCTTGCTGCAATTGATTGATCCATTTTCAATGTTCAACTACCACCTTTAATAACTTTCTTAGGCTCCACAAGATGTTCAATATAAAGTTCAAGTCAATTGTCATGCTTGTGTTTTGATGTCTCTCCAGTCATTTGTAAAAAATTGGGCCCTCAGAGGAATATGTTGGGTGTTATTTCTAAATTAGTTAAGCTATCAAGTCAACTCCAAGAAAATTGGTTCAGCATAACGTGATAGCAACCACTTTAACCACATATTGACATAAGTACACTCCACTAGTTCAAGCACAAAGAACATAATCCTACTAAATTTAAACAGCTTGAGCATCCCATGTAGTCGCTTAATGAAAACCAATTCTACCAATCAAATGAATTGCACGCCAACACATTACCAACTACTTGAAAATTTAGGTAACATAACTAAGGCATTTCAACATCTCAAGAAATGCCCTTCACTTGGGTTTTATTCAGCATGATTTCTATGTAAGATGAACAACACCTCACGATGATAATTGGAACTTCTCAACTATAAATAGAACTCCATCCATGATGGGATCATCAAATAATCCTCTCGTAATTCCTCCCCCTTAAGAAACTCAAATCCATCTCTCAAGTAACCTCATGCCACGGCTATAATATCTTCTCTTCTTCTCTCAAGGCTAATTTATTCTGTTAAGCCTCAGAGAATCTTTCACTCACAGCAAGTAGTGACATCTCTTTCCTTACCATCTTTTTATGGCATTTCCCTTTCTCAGGTTTTCCTTATAAAAGCTTTGTGTTTTCCTCTTCCTTGTATTTTGCTACTCTCACATTTCATTTTATCCCAAAAGTCCTCTGACCTCCAAAAGTACAAAGCATCTTTACCAACTCTCCCTAAGTCCAAAATAATATAAATTCCTGAAATGTATAAATTCATGCATCAACTCTAATGCAGCCCTTCTTTCCCTGAGATCAGTAAATTCATAGTCAACATGCCCCACGATAATAGATGCTTAGAAGATACTCAACACTTACTAAATAACCTACTCAATTTAAACTCCATGGATTCCTTGGTTTGTCAATCCAACTTGGCTTCAAAAAAAGTACATGCAGTAGAGAAAACAACAAAATTAACTATTCGAAAGATTGCACGATTAGAGAAGTTCCTTCTATTAGCAATTTGGTATGGGAAGAACAACAAATCAATCAGATTGAGAAATTAAGGATCATTAAACACAATAAAGCCCGTGAAGGACTATGTCTCTAGCAATACCATCTAGCTTATGCAACATTTAAGTGAGTGCATAGTGCAAAGAAACAGACATGTGACAAAAAGTTAAACTGTAAAGGCATATTTATGTGATATTTGAATGGAAGTTTATTATCAGGTAACATGTAAAGACTTCTTGCTATTTCTAAATTCTAGATCACCAATAATAATATTTTCCTTGCAAATTGATCTAAAAGAGTTCAGGCCAAATGTCAGTGCTATGTTAGCCACCAAAATATGTAGAGATGCAAAAAGAGCACGATTATAAAACCCTTACCAAGTTCCAGTTTCAACTCCTTGTCAGTAATAGATGTCTTAACAGCCTTTGTTTGAGGTACACCTCCCTTACCACCAGCCTTTCCAAAGGTAAAACCTTTTCCAGATTTGTCCCAGTCAACTGATAGAGTGGTAGAAAGTGAAATGGTGCCAACATCATAAGCATATGCTTTTCAGTAAAATAAACTATGCCAAAAACTAAACATATAGTTTTGGATAACAGAAACAAAACATCACCTGACGGTGACATGGATGAAGCTTTGTCACTTGCCTTGAGACCTGTGGATGTTTCTTTACCTGTTTTTGGATCAGAAATTACTTTTCTATTTCCCTTCTTAGGGCTGAGACTTTTGTCATCAAGAAAACCTATGAATATGAAACATCCTTTGTCAGTACCGCTAAACTGTAGAGAAACTCTCACAAAACTTGAGCCTAAAAATCAATCACAGCCTAAAAATGGAAATAAATTAATCACCAATCATGGTTCAATTTTGTCAAACTAATGTTTAAACAAATAAAACAAATATTTACAATAGACTCAAAGTATATAAACAATTTTTAATATAAAGCGAACCATAAACCACTCTGCTAAATGCAAGAAACCCATTGGTAAACTAGGAATCTATTTATCTAAAACCTTCATATTCAGAGTCCGAGGAATCTACATCAATTTGAGTTAGCTTAGTTGATGAAGAGTTGCCCCTTTTACTCTGGTTTCCTGAAAGTGAAAAGCAATTTAAATTAGATAGAAGGAAACTAATCAGAGTTCTAAAAGTAGGTTCACATGTGACAAGATTTATTGGAGAACCACAGATATCACCTGAATTAATCAAACTAAACAACCATAGCACCACATAATTTTATTGGCAAGAATTTTGGACTTCAAAATAATCACTAAACAAGAGAGAATATAGATTAAAAACCTTACAATATTCATGAAAGTATATCAGTTCAAGTAACAAACATTTGACAAGAGAATCATAACAAACACAATTGTAGAGATTTAAGAAAACTCACTCATTTTCTTATGATATACTAAAAGTTATCCACCAATAATAGTTCTTTGTAAGCAAACCAGCCATTAGCTAAACAAAGCTGCATAAACTTACCAAGTGAAGTAACAAAAAAAGAGAAAAAACATACCACACATTCTTTATAAGTAAAAGATCAGGTGAAATTTCAGACATAAAAATCAAACCAGATTTCAGAAACTAAAAACAGGCTTATTTTAAATTCTGTTAAACTCATCAAAAATTAAAACCAAAACAAACATCCAAACTTATGAAATTGAGGGTTAATTTGGGAAGGTTATGCGAAAGTTATTTCTCACCAACCATCCATTCCAACTGCAGCTTGCTATTTGGCAAGCTAAAGTTGTAACGCCTTCTTGACAGTCCCATGCAGGGCCTACCAGAAGTAAAAGTAGGGAGAATACCAAAAAGATAATGTTTCCTATCAACATATCTAAAAAAAAAGAGCATAATTGTCTTTGCACTAAAAAATACGCCAATAACACTTCTTTTAATGATACATCACCAAAAAAAATTCCTTTTAACATTCACTCTCAAAGCTTACTTTCAATTCCTTTTTAAACTGTAAGAGCCATCCCAAACGAACCCTGAAGCTCTATAGGCATATGTGAGAACAGAAAACAATGAGTCTCAAAAACACTAAAGAAATACTTTAGTGGTAGCTAGACTCCAATTAATGTATTAATAAACACGTGGAAGAGCATAAGTGCAACACATGTACATAATAATCAACAGGTAAGCTAAAAGGAAATAATTACTAATAAACTATTGAGCCAGATATCATGTTTGTGGGGTGATCTTTTGTTGATGTCTATGGTGTAATTGAATATTATTTAAGGAAGTTAGCTGTTATCTGAGGACAACTTTAAGAACATTTCAAAAATTATACCCAAGCCATAAAACCCTCACACCTAGAAGCATATTACATTGCATCCTATCAATTCCATATAAAAATTATCATCACTTTAAATGTAATAGACCAGATTATAGTATGTTCATGTATATATGTCATGCTAAACCAAAAAACTTCTAAATACATTAAAACTTCAAATATATATGACATATAACATCCAATTTTAATTACTAACCAAAAACCAAAAACAAAGAAACGGTTAAAAAAAGTTTAAATTAAAATTTCTATGCATTGAAAGCCACGTTAATACTCAAATATGACACACCAACGTAGAAGAAATTGAGAAACAAATGCAGATATGAACTGTCGTGCATAACCTCAATCATTAACTAGCGCAACAAAAAACATATTGAGGTAAATGGTTGATTATAGCTGAGATTGCCAAAAAGAAATCGACTATGGGCAACGTAATTCCTGTATTCTAATCTCTTCGGTTGACTTAGGCAATCCCTTTTTGAAAATCAAAGCATGTCACCAAAAAAAAGGCAGAACTATTATGCAATAATGATTCGAACAAAACTCCGAAATTACCTTTCTCAATATTATAATGTCAGTACAAACTCCAAAGACACCACTTTGGAATCAAAATCGCAAATTCAAAAGATGGGCAAATTAAGCCCTTGAGGACAACCGAGAAATGAACTCCCGATAAGGCTTGCCCTAACTTCTAAGCAGAAAAAAGTTCATATAATAAGACACAAAGCTCAGCTTAAAGCAACCCTTGAATGCAGCTGTCGTTGCGTAAGGCTTCTAACTGCATTCTGGATTTTCTCAGGACAATTAAGGTGAAACGAGGAGAGATAATGGTTGAAGTGACTTTACCTGGCTTCTTCGCCACCGACTTCTTGAGTGTTTTCCCTCTCTGTTGAGAAAGCCCTTTGCTTCCTTTATCCGTCATCTTCAACTCAAGTGTAAAGCCGGAAAGAAAGCCCTCCTTCCGGCTGCGCTCAGAAACTTCCTCAAAATTTTGTTTTTCCAAAGCTGTTACCAGAGAGGCCCTGCAAGAAGGAAGTTAAGCGACTGATTTCAATATTTTGCGAGTCTTTTTAATTAAAATAACCCAAAATCACTATTTGTAGTTTTAATATAATTTTATATTTTTTAAATTAAAAATAAATTATAATAAATATTTTTCTAATTATTTATTTTTTGTCGCATGAATAATTCTATTTATAATTTACTTTTATTTTATTTTTTAAAAAAACTATGCAAACAAAATCATAATATATAATTAATTATATACAAAACTTATCAATTAAATATTATCCATAAAATATCTTTAATATAAAATATTATAAAAATGGCATTATAATTAATTTTAATTCATTGAAAAAAAATATTCTATCGAGAGATAATGTTTAGTTTTAGTATTACACATAATATAATAATTATGTTAATAGGTATTCATCAAAGGTATTTGAAGGAGCATAAAAAAATAATTTACCAAAAGGGAAAGTATGTCAATGCTATTTGAAATATAATATCATAATATATAATTAATTATATGCATAAAGGCTTCAATGCTATTTGAAATCCTCTTTTCCTCGAGCCTCACTTGCTTGAACGATTTCCAAATTCCTCCTTTGCTCAAGCCTTAAAAAAAATTCTCCTTTGCCAAGCCTCCATGTCCACTTTATTTAACGTAAAAATTTATATAATTTAAAAAAGATAAAAATGTAAAAAAAATTGAAATAATAATTAAGTTTATAACTTGCTATATTAATTAAAATAATCTATTACATAAATATATTTTAAAATTATTAAAAATATAAATACTTTTATGGTAAACAATGAATGAATAATTTTAGTAATATATTACTATCAAACTCTTCTACCAATTTAATTCAAAATGAACAAAAAAGAATTTGACTTAAAAACATCAAAACCAAACATGTTTGAAATCAATCTCATACTATTTCATTAAAATAATAGTTTTAAAATATAAAAATGATAAATATTAAGTGCATTATTTCAAATCCCTCAACTCAACCCAATTAAGATTATACCACGTCCTTGGAACCATTATTAAAAAAAAAAAAAAAAACTTGTCAAATGTTAAAAATAAAAATGTTAAATGTTAAGAAATAAAAATTAAAAATACAGTGTTTGATTTCAAACCCAGAATTAAATAATGTAATGTAGCATATCATTTTCAATTAGTAAAATTATGTTAAATTCCGTTTAATTTTATTAAATTAATACTTGAGAGATTTTTTTAAACTAACTACTGTAAATCGTTCTAAAAAAGACGAACATTATCATGATGATGAAAATCTAGCTAAAAGTTCGATAGGAATGTAAGAAAAGGGCCGAACTGCAGACGGAAAAAGCCTAGATCTTGTCTATATCCTCGTCTTCGAATTCGATGTAGTCATCCCCAGCGCCATCATCCTCTTCGTCAAGGCCGCCGGCGATGCCCTCGTTGAGGCGAGTGCCCTCCGGAAGCTCTCCATAGGCTTTAAGTAGACGGGCCTCGTCGGGCATGTACTTGAGGATGACGTCGGCCTTGTCGTCCTGGTAGTCGCGAAGGCCGACGAGGACGATATCGCCGGCCGCAATCCATACCTTCTTGTGCATCTTTCCCCGGATGTGGCATAGACGCTTAGTGCCATCGATGCACATGGCCTCGCACCGTCCGTTGCCGAGCATGCGGAGGACCTGGGCGTATTCCTGTCCGTCCTCCTTGAATACGAGCTCGCGCTTGTCGTCGTCGGTCTCGTTCTTTCCCCTCTTCCGGTTCTTACCACCCTTCCCCTTATTCTTCGGCATGGCGGAGTCCGAAAACCCTAACCCTAAATCAGGTCGCGTTAGAACTACGAGTAGTTTACCCAAAGAGCATCGTTTTTGGATATTTTATTTTATCACCGACTTAAGTGATTAAGATGTATTGCATGACAAAAAAAAAAGCGATTAAATTTTAATATATTTAAAATTAAATGAATAGAATAATTATAATAAAAATTAATCAGAAAATGAACCACGGTATTGTATTCGTTTTAAGGAAATCTCTCAATAACTGAAAAGTTTTGAACTAATTTAAATAAATAATTTGAAAATCACAAGATAATAAGAAGATTTTCAATGCATGGTTCTTTTTAAAATAAAAGTTTTAAAATCTTTCAAAAAAAAGGAATGATTTTTATATAAAAATTTGTGCAATTTTTATAATGTATTTTTATGTAAGGTTATCTTTTTTATTTTCATTATTATTAATTTTAAGTTTTTTGTCATATAAGTTATAAAATAATTAAACAGTACTTAACATTCTTAGATTAGATGTGGAATTTGATCTTGAAAGATAGAAAGTATTTGATGTCTTGCATTCTATGAAGTTTATTATCATATTTTTTTTTCAAAATAGGAGATATTGTCCTAAAGTTGAATGGATTATTCGTAGTAATATTCAGTTCAAAAAATTGGTGTCAAATAAAAAAAATTGGTGCGAGTTTGCATCCATGCAAATAACACTCATAGATCTTATTAGTAGCATATTTGCTATATTTTTAAAGAGATAACAATAAACATAAGAAATTTTTACCATAAACAACTCCTTTATATTGTAATAATCTGATAATCAAAGAGTATGTTCTGAATATTTATACAAGTTTGTAACCTAATTTATCATCTCAACCATAAATACATATGGACATGTGTCCCAGAGACATCAGTTATATAAAGGCAATGATTTTTACAACAAAGTTATAAAAGCTAAGTTTGACAAATAAGAAGAGTCTTACTAATATTTACAAGTTTTGTAAGACTTGGGGTGCCAAAATCATAAAAGGAAAGAATAGAGTGATATGCAGCTTTGGAAGTGAGGATCAAAAGACGAAGGAAAGGTTTCAACTATGAGCTAATATTGTAGGAGGTGTCAGTTGCACTAAAAAATTAGTAAGGATAAAAAAATAGATATAAATAAAAGAATAAAATTCTCTACAATCAAATAAGATGGGAACTAATAACTCTTCAAAATATAAAGTACATGCAGTTACATCTGTAGATTGGAGAGGTTCGCCATCCATAGTTGGCCAAACTCTACTTGAAAGTTGACCTGGAACATGTTCAACCTTAAAAAAATGAAGAATGGGTCTTTTAGGTCCATTATGAATCATAGGTTCGTGCAACCCAGGAATGCATCTGGATCAGTTGCGTCGAAATTAATCTAATAATAGCATGGTTTGCGCGACAAGTGAATGCACCCAAATCTATCGAGACCACATCAACCCATTTACTCGATCCACAACACACCAAACCGTATCTGGCCCTCAACATCGCCGAGTAGCTTCAATGCATCGATCCATTTTGTTAGAGGTTGACCTAAATCAAACCTACAACAATTAACGATTCTTCATAAATCAATGCTCAAACAAATGAGTGTACCACCAGAATCACCCTTATGTTATTATATCAAATAAGGGATTGGATCTACTACCACTAACTCTTAGGCACACTAAGAAGTGGGGTTATAGTAGAATAAATCATAAAATAAAACTTTGAAAATTCCTTTTACAAAGTCCTTGCAATGTTCAAAACCAAGTTAGTTTCAAAAATGTATAAAAATAGGAATTTAGCGGGTGATGTCATTGAAATTTAGAGCACATTTTTGTTTGAAACTGACATTTCAATGTTCCACTAATAGAAAAAGAACAAAAGAAAAGAAACAAAAGGCCCCCATTAAACAAATATTCGATACTTATGTATTTATTTAATCCACACTAAATAACATTAAAAGCATCATAAAAATATACTAAACAATATTTAAAACTCTTAAATTCTTATTCATATTTTTTTTCAAAAATATTTTCTAAAATATAAATCTTCTTTTCAATTGACTATATCATATCTTCATTTGTAATAAAGATCTAAACAGAGTTTGTTGACTTGTTTGCAAAGTTAACATTTTCTTGAAGATAAGTGTTCTCAACAATGAATACTTTAACAAAAGTCTTCTAAAAATGATGACCTTAAAGAAAAGCTTGCTCATAAGCTTGATGGGTTTACTCCCAACATGCCTATAGTCACCATCAAGCAAAATTTATTCCAAACAATTATTACTCCAAATCTAAAAGCCCTAAAGATATCCACATCCCATGAGTAGGTTAATTGTCACTTCATAGGAGAAAATTTTACTTCATGTTGTTGAATAAAGATTCTAAATATATATTTAATCAATAAATTACGATGCTCTTATACATGGTCCCATTATCTTTTAGAGGTCAAAGTGAGAAATAAAGATGATACAAGTTTTCATATTAGACAATAGAATACCAATGACACTGCTTCGAGACCACGATCTCACCGTCAGTTGTCGGCAAAACTCCTCTCACAGCAACTTCAAAAAGAGAAGTACTATTGTCCTCGTATTTATAGTAAAACAAATCTTAATTAAAAAATTACACAATTTATTAATCATGATCCCCAAAACATCCTCATTTAATCACAATTCCAAACAAAACTTCAATTCTATTGGATTAAATATTTCTAAATTTAGTTTTAAAAAAATTTTAAAATCAAATCAAATATTTATTTGATCATATTTTGAAATATAAATTTTTCATTATAAAAGACAAACAATAATATAAAAAAACAAAAAAATATCTTTCTAAAATTATATTTAAAAAACTTCATTTCACTCTAATTTAATCATTTTATAATTCATTCATTTTATTAAACATTTATTAAAAATATATTTAATAAATAAAACTTTTTAATATTACTTAATAATAATATTTTTTAAAAATTATTTTTATTAACTTAATATATAATAACACTTATACTAAATATAACTAAGTAAATAGCAGAGGCCCCCCATGAAACAAAATCATTTCAACTTGCTGCATAACTTTTATATAATACCCTCTTGGAAATTGGCGCCAGAACAACATGACTTGCGGATATAAGACTATAATGTTATGAGATAATTCATGGCAGCTCAATGAAATGAAGACTTTCTGATGATATTATTGGCAATTTGACAAACTAAACATAATTCACTTTCTTCTTCCATTTTTTAAATGCAGATTTACCCCTATCCATTAAAGAGCAACAATAACATAAAAATATCTTGGAAAGTTAGGTGATGTTGTTATTCCTAGTAAACAATTCAATTTAAAGCCATAGTTATTCAACAAATAACATTTATAAACCAACAATAAATAATCCCTCTTAAGTATTACCAAATTTGATCTTCAATGCCTTGTTCTTAAGGCTCAAATATCTAGTCTCTAATACTTAGTTGAAGAAATTAATCTAGAAATTAACCTACAGAGATGACTTACCACCTTCCACCAGTGTTAAGACTTCTCTTCCTAACCCTGTCCTGGAGCGGCACTCTCAAAAGACTTGGTTAATCCCTTAAATGCATCAACTTTGAAAATTGAACACTAAGAAGAAACTTAAGACTGAGCTTGCATCAACCATCCATATCAGCCAAACCTAAACCACAACCCGTGGACTCTTCTTATAACACATTTGGAACCCAAGAGCTGCATCAAAATCTATTTGCAGGCAGCCATAGGCATGTCTGAGCTCCCATGTGCGGCCTGCCGCCTCCTCCATCGTCGTTGCAGTGCAGAATGCATTCTGGCACCTTACTTTCCCGCAGAAAACCCCCACAAGTTTGTTGTCGTGCACAAGGTTTTTGGTGCAAGCCATGTGGTCAAGATGCTTCAGGTAAGTTACCTTTCCCTCTGACATAAAGACGTCTTGTTACGAAGCTCTCGTGATGCTTAGTTTAAATTGTGTGTTGAAATCATCATGGCCAAAACAAAATATTTAGAGGGTGGAGGAAACCTGGAGAGAGGACGCAGTGAAGAGCCTGGTCTATGAAGCATATGCTAGGGTTAGAGATCCAGTGCATGGATGCACCATTGCAATCTTCTACTTGCAGAGGTGCGTTGAGGAGCTTCAACAGCAATTAAACGAAGCACGCAAGTGTTTACTGGAGTCACAGGAACAGAGGAAGCAGCTGCTCTGTGTTCTAAACCGGCAGTCCATCTCAGTAGAAGAAGAGATGTGCTGCAGCTTCGGTACTGGGTTGTTAGATCACAGTTTCTTTATGAACCAACCCAGCCCTTGAAGCTTGTTAAATAAAAAAGAAATCTGTGATGTGACATTCAAAGTGATATGAACCCTAAATCTAAATATAAGCATCGCCTGTAAGCTTGTTAAACATGTCCTACTTACGTTATATATTTGACTACTTCATGAGGATTCTATTCTGGATACTCAGTAAAATCAAGTGGCTAAAGTTTTAAGGGAAATGAATTAAGAATTACCACCAAGTTTGGTTAAATGTCGTAGGAATCTATTAATGAAAAGACTTACATGCGAACATGCAATTGCTGTCCTAATTTTACTTGGCAAACCGAGTTAATTTGTATAGTTCAACTTAGTTAATTATTTGTTCGTGTAAAGTATGGATTTAGATTGTTTCTTTTAAGTAATTTAATATTCTTCTATTGCAGATACAAAAAAAAGGTCCAAAAGTTTCATAAGCAGAAGAAGTAATCTAAGTTAGATTTTAGAATTCTAAATCCTAATACTTGCCACAATCCCTCTTCCCTTCTCTCCTCTACTCTCCTCCCATTTGGAATCCCTAGCCAAAGTCCCCCATCACTTCTACAGTTAGTCTTTCAGCCGCATCACCTTTGTTCCCTACTTCGTTGGTCTCAGCCCAACAAGCTGAACAATTGTATTGGGTTATATAATGGAGTGTTGCAAGTTGCAGATGCACAAGCCTAAAGACAACCTAAAATAGAATTTTACAATTTAATATATATATATTTTAATTTTATGTAAAACTTAAAATTCGTTTGAATGGTTTGTGCTTATGTATAAGCAATTATTGGACATGTGAAATGTCATTAGAATACAAAAGAACGTCTAACACAAAATTTTGTCCACCAATTTAGTTTGAAATCATTTTGAAACAGAACTTCTACACAAATATTATAAGCATTTTCTATAAAAAGGAATGCTAAATATAAGGAGAAATAAAATTTTAAATGTTGCATTTTTACAATTGAAACCAACAAACATGAAAATAATCATGGAAAACAGGTATCAAACACACAATTAGATATTATAAAATGCACCATCCGATCATCCTTAATAACAAAGAATGGTCATAGAGATTGGAGACTACAGCGAAAATAATAGCAGAAAAACCAAAGGTAAGACTTCCTATTTAAACAGTCAATTTATAATGTGTACATTATCAACTTACATTACATCTAATTGGAAAAGCTTTTGTTTACAGAATTGAACTGTTTTAAGGAGACTAACAGCCGTTTGTGAAGCAACTGGACATTAAAATATCATATCCCACAAACTATCCATAAGCATTTACGCTTACAAGCTCACAACCTTACAAGGATGAGGGTTTATAAAGAAAAGAATTTGAGCATTTCTCAAAGAAGCAAAATAGAAGATAGAAGCAACAACCTGGAGCTCTTCAGAAGATAATTATGGACACACCCATTGCAAAGCATCCCAGGGCCACCCAAGGACTCAGCCGCTCACCTGAAATTGTTGAAAGAAAAATGTTAAGCAACAGACGCCTGATACCCTGTATCAATTAGCAAGGCCAAAAGGTTTTTAACATATAGCTAACCAATCACAACTAAATTCAGTAGCATTGTAATAAATTTGAGCAGGGGAAAAATTAATGATTGCAAGAGCAAAATTCAGCTCGGCTTGGTAATGTGCTTTGGGAGGAAGATCAACGAGAAAGAGGTTTCCACTAGAAAATTCTACTTTAGATCTTAAGAAAATAACAGCATTATCAGTGAATATGCATAAAGATCACAAGGACATTACGACAGAATTATTACATTTACACTAATATGTTTGGAAGCTGAGACTCCATAACTAAAAGTGACGAAACCAACAAGTTGAAAAGGTAACATGTATCTAGTTTACTTGTAGCTTTGCAGTTTGAAGGTAGTCAAAGATGAGTCTGGCACTTAAGAGGCAGGGGCTCAAGACGAACATAATCAATACCTTGACTCTTTGAGATGAGTTGTGACAGAACGGTATCACAACAATACTTGTACCATAACAATGTGGTTCCAAAGTACATAAAAGCTAGTGGTCTTACAATGCCTACCACATTTGAGGATGAATGGCAATTGCCAATAATTGACTAGTAGGGGATTCAATGGACAAACCAAGCTTCCAGGTGGCGACAGTGATGAATTGTTTAGAAAAGGAAGGAAAATTTGGGAATAAGATTATAGTATTTATCATGGTTGAAGAATTTTTGTGGACAAAACTATAAGACTGACTTGAAAAAATACGAAATCTTGACTGATTGATTAATTGTGAAATAAAAGTGTCGCCAATCAAACTTCTATTTGTACAATGTTGTTTAAGAATGAACCAACCAAACCTTGCTAGCTACAAGAGTAGTAATCAAGAGATCGACTAGAGGAGGATTCATCGAACAATGAGTGGATCTTAGAATGCTTCCAGGTAAATGGTCATAAGATGCATTTTCTTGTGGATTGAAAAAGCATTCAGGATTATTGATATTGGATTCAATTTAAAAAAAATAGGACGCTTATTGGTTTCTTAAAGAATGACAATAGCCTATGTATATATATGTTTGTGATATATATATATATATATAAAGAGAGAGAGAGAGAGAGAGAGAGGCAATACCAGAGAGTTCCAAACAACCATCGACATGTGGAAAACAAAATGAGCCGGACTGCATAACCCTCAACACAAAAGAAAACCTTATGAAACAATGCTATTGAACAAGTTTGCCAACTAATTTAGTTAGCTAATGAGACTACCTCTCAACCTAGGTTTTTGGTTGAAGATTACTATGAACATAGGAGGTTACACAAATTACAATGAGAAAAAAAATATCATCAGAGTTGAGGACCTTGATAAGAGAATACAATCATGAAATCAATAACAATAAAAGATGGATCCATTATTAAACCCTTAAAAAAAATCTATAAAGAGAATAGAAGTGCTAACTCAGTGCTTGGCGAGACAAAATATTGCAAAACATATGTTTCAAGTTCTTTCACATAAGTTGGATCCTCATCTCACTCAGAGACATGCTCCATGAGGATAGGTAACTTCTATACACATCATTATCATAGTATATGCTCCAAGTCTCAAAAAACTCTTTAGTTTACAACCCAAACGAGCATTGAAAATTCTCCCCTTGGCAAGAAGATTGCACTCTTTTTGACTAGTAATTTGATCAGTATTATAATCACACTGGCCCAACATATCAAACTCCACCAAGATTGCCTCCATTGATGAATCCTGATTAAGCATCACAACCAAATATTGTCTTAACAAGTCACCCAATCTTGCATCCTATTGATCCTCTGCCTGTTACAGATTATCATAGATTTTTGCAAAATAAGTAGTATTATTTGCATCACTTCTAATGTAGTTCAAGGCCCATAAGAATAACCCTTAACCCACCAAAAATAATAAATCAAATCTCCAAATAAAATTAAAACTTCAATGATGGTTTTTAAGATAAAACATTTAAAGAAAATATAATTTTTTTAAAATAAGTAAATACCATTTGCACTACTACACACTCTAAATTAAATTAAAACTTCAATAATATTTATCAAGTTATTATTTTTAAAAAAAATATAACTTTTACAAAATAAGTAATACAATTCACATCACTCCTAACTAAAAATTGGCATCCCGATGCACATAAACATAATCAAAGTCTAAACAACGAACATGATTTTAAAAACTAATCTCAAAATTATGCAAAATGAAAAACAGTGTATATACAATGATACCACGATCCTGCAAGTGAAGATCATAGCGGTGTCTATTTGGTAGTTGATCAAGATATTTTGCATCAGTTCCCCTCTTGTAACTTAGCACCCACAATAAGAGTAAGTTGTGTTATTAGTCATAAAACCAATATCCTTGCACTTCAACCATCCCCATGTCCTAGTAGCATTTATAGATTGCACCATAGCCTTTGTTAAATGCATTGTAGCCATCGTAGGCTAACCACCTAGAATTCATTATTATTTTTGCTATGGAAATGATATCTTTTGCACAACTCAATATAGTCCCAATAGTGCCCATGAATGGAATACCCTACTATGCCACGCCTAATAATTGTTTTCCTTATGTCCTAAAGTCATCTTACAAACTAATCCACTCATCTTGAAAGTACTAGACTAAGAGAAAGGTTGCCCACCCAATTATAAGAAAAACAAACCACTATCAAACATTGATACTCAAACCCTCACAAAAAGTTTGCCATATAGATTATTTACCCAACTCCCACCCTTAAAAGGCTTGCTCAGATCAACCAAGACACAAACTCTATCAAATGCATCTACTTTTGCCTATATTGTGACCATATAAATATAGAAAAGGATAATAGTCTAAGACTTTATAATAGACAAATTGGAAGGATCTTAATAATAAAGAGGAAGGCTCAAGAGTATAATTCACACTAGGATAGTCATGATTGTCAACAATAAAGGTTTAAACTCAACCGTCCCATCTAGCAACCATCAAAGGGCCATCACTCTAAATTGGTTGTTTACACATCTGGTGCCAGCTTGTTTGCTATTCACTCTTGGAAAAACTAACAACAAATAAGAAAACCAATCCTCAAATACCCCACCTTAAAACTATCAAAATTTTCCCATCTTCTAAACAAATCCATTGAAAGTCAATAGCAATGAGTCTTTCAATACAATTGGCCCATAAACTCTTGCAATATCATGCAACATTTAACAACACCACACCATCAACCTTGAAGAAATTGCACTTAAACGAGGAAGGTATAGGGTTCCACCACCTTCCAAGAGGTCTGAGTTCTCACAAGTTAAGCAATCCAACGACCCTCCTCTCTATAGGAATGCCCCTTTCTCCTTTTTTGGCCCCTTGTTGCTAACCCACCTTCAGTTTCCTCCATTGAAGATCACTTAAACAGCCCCTTTTGCAATTTTCCTCCATCTTGCAAGAATAGAAGCATGTGTCTCTGTAGTGAATTGTCCAAAATGTGATGTGCAGGGCTAAGAAGAAATAAGAGAGCTTCCATAATCAGCACCATTCCACCCAAAAACATTGATAGCTCTACCAACTCAAGAGATACCTCCATTGCCTCACTCCCTTGCTATGACCAACCAATCGGTCCCTCACAAACTTTGAAATATAGTCTTGTCTCTTGCCTAAAATCCTTATTCATTTTGTCTTCCTCCACTACTCCATCAGCTGTGCTTACACTTTCATGAACAAGAATTGCACCAACACAAGCTCCCTGGGTCTGTCAAAAAGCATCTTTTGCTTGGCCACATCTCTTGGAACATCAGTAGCCACAACACCTTAGGACTTTGACTACACCAACCAGCCACTCAACCTTACTATCACTAACAGCAAAAGGAATAGTGCCCTAGGATCCAACAATGCTAATCTTCCATCTAGCCTCACTATCAGAAAAAGGAACAATAGATGCTTATCCCTATGCATCTTCAATGGCAAAACCTGCCTCCCAGAACATGGTTGTGCCAACTTGCAGCAGCAAAAAGAAAAATATACTCTAGTCCCTCACAACCTGCAGCCATCAAAACCTTCCTTTCCTCATACTAGAGCTAACTGCTACAAGAAAACCTTGACCTTTGCTCTTTTGAGACAGTACACAATCACCCCATGTTGTTGCAACTCCTTTCCCCCAACCATCAAAAGCCTATATGATCAGAACTAGTTGCATCAAACAAATGATTACAAAAGAAGTTTTCTAAACATGATTCAGAATTAAGTTGGAGTCAAATAAGAGCTAAATGCATAAAAAAATGCCTCCAAATAATGTTTGAAAAGTTACAAAATCAGTATTGAATTATGATGGGGTTATTTATCGGACCCAAGGTTGCTTCTTATTTTGTTTATTTGAACCTATTTGTTTTCATTTTTTATTATTTTATTAGACTTTTATAGTGAGGGATAATTTGATCGTTTCATTTCTGTTAAGATTTTCTTCTTGTACTCTATTTAAACATTGTGATGAAATGAATAAAAAAAAAAGATGGTTTGCCATCATTTTGACTCAGAAGGCTTTTTGAGGTGTATATGCATGCACAGAAGTTTTTATTAATAAAGATGTAGGTTGGCCTTTCTCTAACTTTGTTGTTATCCCAATTTATTTTGCGCTGCCAACCATCACTCAAGTCCTTTAGATCTATCTCCTCCCTTTCCAACCACCGCTATCACCTAATCATCATCAATCCTTCCTATTTCTACTATCACCAGCAATCACTGATGCCAATCACTCATAAGAACCTGTTTCTCGCCTTCTAGTTGCTCATCTTCACTTCTACCACCAATTGCCTCTTATTCCTTTCGATCAACACATCTTGTTCTTCATTGCTAAATAAATCCAGCTGAGATTCATAGTGCGAAGCTAGCATCATCATTCTAACGACCGGTCTGCATTGGTTACACTCACATGTTGCCACTCCCAATCACGATGCTCCTAATCGCTATTCAAACTTCACCCTAGATCCCTTCATGGGTCATGTGTCTTCGTCCATATCACAACTGGTATGTTATAGTCGCCAACCCAAGAAGGCATCCTCTCCCTTGCAGCTATGGAGCTCCACTCACCAATACAAATCTCTAACTACAAATAGCAAGCAACTCTATTTTACAAACTCTGCTAAAGCACCTCCCAAGCCTCCTCACTTGATTGGCATTTCCTGTGCATTCCAATCACCGACATCTATCACCAGCCACCCTTCTGCACGGTTAACACAAGCCACCAAAAACTTTCTATTTCTATACCACTCCATCAATGTTTACCATCAAAGCCAACTTTTCAGTGTCCCAACTAAAGTGACTATTAAGAGAATTCTAACGTAAATGTTACTTTCAAGATCCCCTTAGCATTAGAAAAGGATGTTTGCAAATGTTTGTAAAAGATATAAATAATAATTGACTTTATCTGATTTTGTAACATGCAGTTAATTAAATGTTATTATTTCATTAGTTTGATATTGTGGGCATGAGATGTATGTTAAATAGTCGATGTAAATGATATTCATATATCTCGTAATACGTGTCTTATAAAAAGTATTTCAAAATTTAATAATAAAATATTTTTTAATAGAGTTTTTTTAGACAAATTTAATAACATTTGTCTCATGTCAATCGGAGTATACTTAAATTGATAATAATATTTAAAATTATTATATAATTAACTAATATATTATAATTAATATTTAAATATAAATACATATAAACCGACATAATAATTAAATAATATTATAATTAAACATAAATCTAACCTGAGAGGTGGAATTTAGCAAAAAAATCCCGAAACCCTTTCCTTTCCGTCGCCAATAACCGCAAACCCAAAATCTCCGTCGATTTTGCATAGGAAGCTTAGGAAAATTTAAGAAATCGATAATTGGAGGAAGGAGAAGCATTCCTCTTCGATCAATTTCTCCATTCCAACCCTCGCCGAGGGAGATTTTGCTGTTTGGACAGAAACCACGTCATTCATTTTGAAACTTATGATACTTCCTTACAAATAATGGATCTTCTAAACGCAATCAAAAGGTACTTTACCCAAAAAGTTTTGAAGTGCATTTCAAATGCAATAAATACCAAACGTATGTCGACTTGGTTTCTATTTCTAATGTGTATAATAACAAAAATACTAGAGATCTTAATAAACAATCACAATGTATAAACCACAAATCAGTACCTATTCTAGCAGCTTTCCAGAAGAACCCACGAAACCTGCAAAAGGGTTCAGAAGACATGTCCAAATTCATCATTCAGTTGGTGTATAGTTCACAGAAAATTGAATTTACATAACAAAAATCAGTAATGTATTGTATATTTATTAGAACTACAATGCTAGCTTTGCAAACTAGAAATAAGATATAAAAGCACCATAACTGAATTGCCATCAGATAAGAAGTTTAACAGGAAAAATTTCTGCCAGATTTCAAGTAACTAAATTTCAGGATTCACAGAGCAACCATCACCAACGTTAATCATTCAAAAAACTTAATAAGAAGCATAAAAACTAACTACTCCATGAATATACCAATAAGCATGTTAAACTACCAATGACAACTGATTCGTGAAGTGGTAGGTTGAGTTGGCATAAAAGATCATGTGAAAAATTGCCAATAACAATAAAAAGCATTAGTCCTAATATGTTGGATAAGCTACATGAATGACCAGCACCAGTATAGTATTGTACAACCCCTTCACAGTTTTGGGAGTTCTTGGGAAGGGGGCGGAGTCCCAAATGTGGGTGTCAGCCCAGAACATATATCAAATCTTCAATGAAATCTATGCAAGAAAGATCCTTTTATGTAACTCAACCCATTTTTCAGAGTAATACAAAATATAAGTAACAAGCCGTACTGTCCCCAAAATTAATTCAAATATCTCCTTAAAAATTCTCCCTCACATGTATATTTCTTTGAAAAAAAACAATTCTATCTTAGCTTTTAAATTTCTCTTCATACTGCTTTAAAAATGGAGTCCCAAATTTTCTTTTATCTTTCATAAGCTACTATCGTATGTACTTTACTGCCTAAGCATCCAAAATCTACCATATAAATTGAAAACATTTGTGGAACATACCATGATGACAAATTACATAGCAATATTTTGGTCTCACTACATTTGCTATAAATTTCAACACAACATGTATTCAAAAATAACTTTTATACCTTCGCAATTAAATATCATTACCCTTATTTTGACACGACATATTTTTTTAGGCAAAATTATCAATCTAAGTAATTTACTAAGCCAATTTTACACATCTTCCCCAAGGTCAGAGTGAGCAATGATGTTGAACCCTTGGTTTCAGACACAATAATAATTGTAATTGATCTTAAGGTAAATTTAATTGTCAATTATTAGGCCTTGGCATATTTATACTTAGACAAACCAAGATAATTCCATGTGCATCCTAAACCATATTACCATGTTCAACAATAAAATGTTTAACACTCTATACCAAAGATAGATAATTGGGATGATGTAAAGAGCATCCTTTCTCCCCTAGTAAGTTACTTTTACTCATCAACAATAAAGCTTCCTTGCTCAATTAACAAGGAGAGGTGTGTAGTTAGTATGACTTGTGTGAGTGCAATGAGAAACATAACGTATGCAATCACATAAACTCCTCGTTTTATATGATATCAGTATTATCGATATATACATCAATTAATGTTTATAACATTGCTCATTAAAAAAAAGGTGGTATTGGTTTGTCTTAGTTAGGATATACTAGCGATTTGGACAACAAGAAATTATAAATAAGATATACACTCTAGCAGGATACCTCATTAGTTTGAAGGCTTTTCAATAGCCCACAATGGCTCTATATACAACAAAGGCTGAGTACATAACACCTATTGAGGCATTTAAGCCATTAGGTTGATACTTTGGGCTATACCAAATACGATGACGTTAGGTATAACTTTTAAGCACTAATTGAAAGACTTCTCAATAGCCTACAATCAACAGAAGTAGAATACATAATGTTGATTGAGACATTTAAGTTATTAGGAATAGAATTTGGACTACCAAAATAACCAAATTATCTATTGTGAAAGTTAGAATGCCTTGTATTTTTTCTTGAATCCAAATATATCATGAAAGACTCAAAAAGGTGAAAAAACTAAGAACCACATAGCACGTAACCCTGCTCACATACTTACTAAAACTATATAGTTGAAAGCTCAAGCTATAATTTGATATGGTAAGAGTTTGTGATTACTTGTGCCCTTTCATGTTTTGGGTGATGAAGAAAGTCTTTGAATGTTACTGTACATTAGAAGGGGATAAATTAGTGTTTTATTATATATTAAATTAATATCTTCATATATCACAAATTCCATTTGAATCACTTCATATGCCCACATTTTTAGAAAGTTTAATTTCTACAATAAAAGCATAAAAAGTAAGCCAAATGACTTTAATAGAAATTTCATTTGATTTCTCAAAAACACTGTTTGAGAAATCCATTTGTAATGGACTCCTATTAACCCTTCCCAGATATACTTGTTAGAAGAAAAGGAATTTCATTATTACATACAAAAAGAATAGCTGCAGCCCCTTTATCTGTGATGTTACAAAAATGTCCCATTTAAAAGTTTGGAACAATAATGATGTCTTTGGGTGGTGAAAATTAAAGCACTTCTATTTGGATGCTATTTAGAGATTTTTTATCTCATTTTTTTACTTCTTTATTAGAATTTTGGAGGGATACAAGAAAAAAATGAAGAGGAATTTGACTATGAGATCAAATCACTATCTTTAATGAGGTTTTCATTCTTTCTCTTTTTAGTATTAGTAAAGGGGTTTGATTCATTTTTGATGATTTGGTACTTGAACTTGATCTTGATTGGCTGTTCCACGAAAATTTAATGCCATCCTATATTTTGCTTTTTATTGTTATAATTGACTCGTTTGCTTGGTGATCTCTTAGAATAATATGCTAAGAATGCTCCCCTTCTTCACATAAAAAGAGAGCATTGTTATGAAACTTTCTAGGAAATCTAACTCAATTAACTTTGATTTCTGAAGATTTTGGAACTCAATCCCGAACATGAAAATGTTGCACTCTATAATTCAGAACTTTAGCTCCTGGAACAGTTAACAAGTTGAATCTTCGTCCTTGAACTTGTGCTATTAAAAGCTATCTAACATTTCGAAGTCCCGTATGATTGGCACTCTTTTCATATCAATTTTCTATAATATAGCCATGTCTCTAAAAACCAAATAGCTTCGTAAGCTATTCACTAATAATATTTGAGGAGACAAAAGTTTTAACTGCAGAAGTATAGAAGTGGCAACTAAAGAATTAAAACTTACCCAGTTCTCTGCTCAAGTATTGCCGGAAACTGCATCTTGATATAGGTACAAGTGCAGATCACAAGTAGCACCACCGTCAGGAAGGAGTGGAAATTAAAAAGAGCCGACTGGAATATTCAAAATAGATTCTCAATTAGCTCTCAGATAATCGTCGAAAACGGTAATTTTGCTCCACAAAGATGAAAACATTTGAACTTCTTCATGTACCATCCCATTACCATGAGGCAATTCCAATTGCAGCTAGGTTTTGGCCTCCAATCTCGAAATCGGATCTATCAAGAGTAAAAACGTTCTCGAATCCCGACTACTGAGAAAGCTGAAATCCCTAAATGCCTTGAGAGGTTCTTAGGGTTACCGGGTTTGGAGAGATGGTTCTGATTTTTCGTACGTTTGTTTGACCAACTTGTTGCTTAAATCGCAAGAAGAATATAACAACAAATTTATACAAATATCTTAATTCTATACTATAATGTTCATGTGCTCATAGATTTAAACAATTTCTTATGAAATAACTTTGTGAAAGCATTTTTGAAAAAATATTTTTTATAAACAAAGATATAATTTTAAAAATATTTTTTGATTTGATATTTTATTGAACCATCCATTACTTTAATAAATAAACATGATCCAAAATCTAGATCATCTATTTTCTAAGAATTAAATCTAAAATTTCAAATCATGTAATATAGGCATAAATCCAAAAAGAAGGTCTTTACGATCTTAAGATAATGAAATGCTATCTATTGACATTGTCTAAGCTCATCATTAACAAACATCAATAAAGTTTTCTAAGAAACCTAATTTGTTATATTATTTTACTATAAATAGAATTGGTAGATGTAATTTACGACTTAACTAAATTAAGAATATAATAAAAATCATTTTTAAATGATTATGCTAAGAAAGAAAATATGCAAAGATTTGTGCAAACAACTTTTAGTTTTTTAAGACTTTGGTTATATGACATTTAAGTTTTTTGAATTCAATTTTGTTATATTCTACTTTCTCCTTATTAGTAAGGTTCCAATGCCATTAGCAATAAGGTATACTCGTAAGGTCACATAAATTCAACATCATTATTTATGCATGGATGTACTAAAATTTCTTTTTTTTACGTATTAAATTTAATAATATAATAAAGTAAATATTCGCACTTTCATCATTAGAGCAAATAAATAAATAATAAAAATAAGTGTATTAGCAAATTTTAGAGGATTACACATGGTGTTAGTCTACCACATGGTTCTACAAAATCATTATAACGTTATTTTATTGCAACACTTTGGCTTTCTCAATTACATTATGTTCACTAACATCAATTATAACAACTTAAAATTTTACTTTGTGCAAGGAGTTGTAAAAGAAAAAATTATGTGCTTGAACTTATAAATATTTGTATTTGAAATAATAAAGTAGATATTTGAAAATTATTATGATAAAATAAAATAGTAATATTTTAGGTATGCTTCAAAAACCATGCCAAATTGTAAAGTGTCTTAAAATTTAAAATATGACTGAATAGAACTCAATATAAAGAATCAAAAGGAACTTGTATAATTTTTAATGTTCTAATTTATTGGGAAATTTTCAAAGTTAAGGGATAAAGTTTTTGTTAAAATTAATTATCTATGGTATTCTTTAGGGTTGAAATCTATATATGATATAAATTAGATGGAATAAGATAATTATCATTTAGAAAATTTGAACTCTTGTATATTAAAATTGTGATAAGAATGAGAAATGATGAAAGAAGAATAGACAAAGGACAATGATAAGAATAAATATGTTAGCAATTTGGAAAGCATGATATGGTTATTTACACATAGTATAAGATAACATATGATATTCCTTTATCCATTTGAGATATGCTTATATATTGCTTTTTATAGATGCCATAATTTTAATAATATAGTTATTTATCATTTTATATTGAGCTATTATTTGTATATAGGAATTCACCTGTTAAGTTTTATAAAACTCTTTTTCTTATTCACATTATAAGTTATGTCACAAACATATAGAGAGATTATTATCAAGATAGCATGTGAGCTAACTCTTGTACATTTTAGAGGCATAATTTGAGGAGCTTGATACAATTGTATATTTTGATGCTATATTTAAGATATTTTTACTTATATGATATAGTGGATATGCATGCACTTTAATTATTACTACTATTTACATTATGGGACATCTTTTTATGGTAAATGATTTTGAAAAGAGTTTTATAGTAAATTTTGTTATCATTATCACCTCAATAGATGGTTTGTATTCTTTAGCATGTTAGTGTATTTTTATTTATCCCAAATTTATGTTATTATTATATTATTTGGAAAGAAGAATGAGTAGTTCTTTATAAGGTGGTATCAAAAACCAAAGTCAATGAATGATAGGTTTCATAAATGAGGACACATTCATGGCTTGCACTTGACATAGTTGCATATCATTATAAGTTATTTTTATTAAAATTTGTGAATATGTGTGCGTGTATGAAAATATTTTAACAAAGAAACAATAAGATAAATCTAAATCTAAATGTGAATAAAAAAAGGATAGAATAAGAATTTCATAATAGGAATATTTTAGGAAAATTTGGCATCAACCTCTCCTATTCTATGGGAGATCAAGAGAAAGTTTTGTGATAGATAAAGTGATAAATTAGTACCACATTATGCATCCTTCTTATTTTACTAAATGCTTTATGAATGAGAACACTTTCACAGTATGCACATGATATAGCTGAATATCACTATACATTGTTTATTAACTTTTTTTAATATATACATGAAAATATCAAAGTAAAGAGAGAATCAAATAAAACTAAATCTAGAAATATGAATAAAATAAAAACTATAATAAGAATAACATAATAAAGTATTTGATACAATTGACATCAACTTTTTCTTTATCTATTGGAGATTAGGAAAAACATATTAAGATAAATCAATTGATTGATCAATACTATCTTATGAATCCTTTTTATTTTGTTAGAGGATCATATTCACTAGTAATAGAAGGATGGTTAAAACAAATAAATAAAATTATTTTGGGTATAGCCTGTCTTAAGGATAAGAGAGTTCCCTTATCAATAGTGGTACTAAATGATGATAATGATTTTTTTTGTAAGAATCATACCATTGGATTCATTTTAAAAGAATTTTTAAAGAAATATCTTGGAAGAAATTTGTAGATGATTTTGAAATATGTTAACACTATTTTTATAAGAGAGAAAATGAGAGATGATTTGACTAGCTTGTTTAGGGAGATTTGACAAAGTATGGGCAAAGATTTACTGCATTATTTGAGTAGGCATCATATATTATTAGCATTAAAGGGTAATGATATTTAATGTTTTGTTAAGACAAAAGACATACAAGTAAAGTTTGCTCTAGTCACTCTAAAAATTTCAAATTATATGGAATTGGTAAAAAGTGCTAGACTAATTAAATAACATTTGTTGGCATTCAAATCTCATAAATTATATGAGAAAAATATAAAAGAATTAGTGATAGTCAATTGATTTTATGTTTATTTTAATTATTAGAGCTTTCACACACATATACACACATTTGCATTCTCACATATCATATATAGGATTTGATCATATGGTAAATTACATAGAATATGATTAGGTAAATCCAATTGATAACATTCATGCAAATCATGAGAAGTACGTGGAACTCATTAATTATCCTTTTAATTAATGACTTAATATTATGATCAAATTGATATTGAGAAGCAAGAGAGAAAAAGTTTGATTGCAAAATTCTACAAACCCTAAAATGAATTATAGACTTAACTTTACCTAACTGTATCATTCAGAAGATTCATCTTAATTCTTTAAAATGCATCAAATTTATGAGCATTTCAAAGTTATATAAGTGCTTAGAATGCATCATTTTAAATCTTAAAAAAAAATAAAAAAACAATGTTACATGCTACACTTCATTACACAGCACGACTTGCGTACATCCCACTGAATGTATAGCGCAATCATTGCATTACATCGCAACTCACTACATTGTCTACACATGCGATGCACTTGGTATCAACCCATGTTACCCTATTGCACATGCAAAGTTAATACACACACTACGTGTAATTATTAGTTTGGTTGAAAATGTAATTTAGACATAGCAATTAAGAGAACAATTAGAGGTGCTTTAGGAGATGTCTTGAGATCCTTTACTTATAAATAGTCTTTTAAACATTGAGAATAAGTTGTTACCTTTACTGTAACAGCCCTAGTTTTCTCTTATTTGTATTTTTATATTTTTTATAGAAAGAGCTCTGTGAGACGAGTCCAACGGTGGTAAGTTTGTAATTTTTGGAATTTTGGATAATTAGTTATGAATTTTTAAAGTTTTGGATATATTTGTAATTTCAGGATTTCAGATCTGGGATATATCTGCAATTTAGGATTTCCGATTTAGTTTAAAATCGGATGGCGGAAGGTAAATTTGTAAATATGGAATTGTCGGCCAGGCCAGGGTAGATTTGTAATTTGGAAAAGTTCAGGGGGTGTTCTGCAAAAAAATCACGAACGTGTCGGTACAAGGCAAAATTAACACATACGTGTCCACCCGGGCGAGGATATCAGCCCGGGTGAGTTAATCCTCTTAAGCACAGAAGCTGTTTGGAAAAAAAAAATTTTGAGCGATTGCGAAAAGTTGCCGGAAATTTAACGGAAGCTGGGAAGCTCGCCGGAGAAACTGCGGCAAGGTAAGATGGTTCGTTTTATTTTGCTGTGTTGGGGTTCTGTTGAGTGGGGGGAGAGTAAGAGAGGCCGGCCGAATGTTTATTTTCGGCCGGAGACGTATTGGGTTGCCGAAGGAGTGGCCGGAGTTGTCGGCCGCGAGATGCGGAATGTTTTTCCGGCAAACTGGTCGTCGAGGAGTGCGAAAGAAGTCGAGAGGAGCTTGGTATTTCCCGGAGAGGGATTCGGGGAAACGAGAAATTACCGTGGAAGCGGCTAGAAGCCGCCGGACGCGAGCGGCGGCGAGGAGAGAGGGAAGCAGCGTCGGGTGAGAAACAGGGATGATCCTGTTTGAACCGGTTCGGGTTAACCGAACCGGAAGGCGCCCGGTTCGGGCTGAGGCGGAGGAGAGAGAGACCGGGTTCGGGCTGAGGCGGAGGAGAGAGAGAGGGAGAGAGGGGCGCGGTTCAGTCGGCTGAACCGCGGAGCTGAACCGCAGGCCGGTTCAGCGGAGCGCGCGGTCCAGCGCGCTGGGAGCGGGCGGTCCAGCACCGCGAAAAGAAATTTTGGGAAAAATGCTGTTTGGAAAAGCTTTTAGAAAGCGCCGAGCGTGCGCGGGCGGTTCAGTGCCGCGTAAGCCCATTTTTGGGATTATTTTGGGGTGTGTTTGGGAAAGCTTTTAGAAAGCAGTTTTTGTGACTTAAAACCTTTTTATTTATTTTAATTATTTTGCACATATGACCTTGTAGGGACTCCAGAAATTGAGAATAGAGGTCCTGCAATAATAGATCCAGGTAGATAAATTCGTAACCTGTGATATAGCACAATAGTATTTATTTATATTTCGATACATGGTTTCTTACGGGCTGCATTACAGTTTTTCTTTACATGATTTTTATCTCATGGCTTGATATATGTTTTATGGTGTTATTTTCCGATTGAACTGAAAGCATAAAAGATGACAAAAAGGAAATTGAAACAAAAAGCATAATATGAGATAAAATATAATTGGTTGGACATATTGATATGGTTTTGGCATATTTATCACATGTGTGACATGATTGGAAAATAAAAATTGAAAATTGGATTCCTGGAGACATTATCCTCACCACTAGGCCTAGCGGATGAGATCGCAGGGTATCGATCTTCAGATCAGATATCTGCCTAGTGTGTATGTGTACCATGACCTTCGTATATATTGATGACACCAGGCCTAGCGGATGTGATCGCAGGGTATCAGTACTATACCTGCCTGGTGGCACTAGGCCTAGCGGATGAGATCGCAGGGTATCGGTCTTCGGATCAGATATCTGCCTAGTGTTATGTACTGGATGGATGCCGGCTGAAGGTCATTTGATATGATGATTGGATCCAGAGGATAATGATTCAAAAGGGAATCGGGCCCAGTAAGTATATAACATATAAAATAATGGAAATGGAAATTGATATACATGTTTATCTGGTTTACTTTTGATACTGCATGACATTTGATAAGAAGGTATTCATATGGTTTATTTTTCACCGCTTATGAGATGGATTTTGTTTTATCATGTTTCACGACTTGTCTTTTATATCTGGAGATTTATTTTACTTGGTTACATAATGGATTTATCTGCTGAGATATATATGTCTCATTAGTGCTTCATCACAGGTCATGAAATCACTGCACCGAGAACTGGGAATGATGCTGTTACAGGAGAGCCCTTTCCAAGAGATGTGTGAGAGGGAAAATTTTAGTGTGATTAAATGTTTAAAAACATGTCTTTATATATATACTTTGGATTTTGAGTTAGTGTTTGTCTTACCGTCGGGTCCCCACCTATGGTTTGTTTATTTGTCCTCACTTAGATATTGTATCTCGTGACTCTGATGTTCATTTTGTGATCTAATGGTATTGATGTCGGTGGGGTGCCTGACATTTACCAAGTCATTTCTGTCTTTTGAGAACCTCCTTACTTCATATTGCATATTTAAAGAGGTGATTGAGTGAATTACAAATTAAAATGATTTTGAGAACATACAAGTGCATGTAAGAAGTTTACAAGGCACTTCACACTTTCATTTTATCATCAAGGTGTTTCAACATTTTCTATGCCATTTATATAACATTTGATAAGCTCTTGGTTATTTTGGTAACATTCTTACTTAATCTTTTTTATGAGCTATATTTGTATATCAATCCATTATACTTAGATTTTTCTTTGTATTATTTATAAGCTTGTGTGATTTGTTATTTGGCCCTTCTCCAGGTTGTTTAATATAAAGGGATTTAGCACATCTTTGGTTTGCTTAATATGGAGTTGTAGTTTGCTTAATTCATGAAAAAGCTTACTTATATTGAATTTTTTCACTCGATTATAGAGAAGAAGTATTTTTAGTAGTGCTCAAGCTTGTTGGCTTGAGGGTTGACTTAGGTTCTTAAATTGAGCTGAATCATCTAAAAATTTATCTTTTTGTCTCATTTACTTTGTTTTGCATGCATTCTTATTTACAACATTGAATAACCCTAAATATTTGTAAAAGAACTTGAGCTTTCTTTGAATTTTTTTTATAAAAACTGCATAACTAGTTTTTTTTTTTGACATTCTCTATTTGAGATTATTAAGAGAAGTATGAACTAAATATTGTTAAAAAAATGATTCTTAAACTTTTTGAGAATTTGTTATAGTAAAAGCATAGCAATTATAAGGGCTGAAGATAATTTAGAATTTTTGTTTTATTTTGTTAAATAGAGTAATAGTCCATATGTGAGCACTAATACTTATAATTGGTTGCAACCAATAGTAGAAAGTAAGCTTCAATCAAATCAAGAGAATATTTTGAAATAAATCATTAATCAAATCTAGCTCATAATTAAGGCATTAGCTTTACAATACATCATGTCAAAAGTCACTCACACTTTTAATTAGAGCACATAGACATGTTTATGCAGATTTTTTTTTATAATAAATCACTTTGGGATAAAATGTTTCTACTTCTATGCCCCCTTCTTGATCTATTCTACATATTATAATATCTAATAAGAAAACTCAAAAGAAAGAAATTAACCAAATTTGAAACTATGATTGATTTAAGATAAAAAAAATTAATGCAAAGTCATAAGAATAATTCAATCACTAAATGAGGCACTGATAATTAAAAGACATATGATGTGTTAGACATATTGTCTTCTTTTGATGTATGATTATGAATGACTATCAATGATTTGTTTATGATTTTTTACCCACATAACCTTGCCACTCTTGACATATATGCTCAAACAAGAAGAAAGCACCCCATGCCAAACTAAATGCCCTCATTCTCTTCGAGAAGGATGTTTTGAAAATAAAAAACAAAATTCTAAGAATTTGTTTTAAAAAAATTGAATTAGGAAGCAAATAGATGGTTGTTATTGTTGCATGATTTATGAGAGATATATCTATGTCCTAATGAAGATGAGTCTTGACAATAATAATGATAGTTTTCAAATGATTAGTAGGTTTTGGGTTTGAGTTGTGAAAATGTCTTACGAAATCTGGGATATGATAAGAGACAATAAACTCTTTGTGTGCATTTGTTCCTATACCTTATGCATGTAAGAGACTTTCATAGCTCCAAGATATCCTCTATTATGTTAGACTTGGTACAATTTTATGCTTTGACATCAGTATATAAAACAAAAAAAAAAGCAATTTATCAATGTAAAAAGCAAAAGATGCATAAGCCAAGAAAATTTAAAAGCACAAGAGCAAATGATCTCTTAAGCTTTGTTTGCCAGAAACATTCAAGTAAGTTTTATATTTTGGGATATAACGTAATGCTAAATATTTCTATATAATTGTTTTATTTTGTAGAAAAAAAATGTTCTTCCAAAAACACCTCATCCAAGTAGAAACCATGCCTTCTCCTCCATCATCCATTCAAAGAACTCACCCTTGAGGTGACTATACAACTCATGTTGAGTTTCTCTCCATGAAGCAATATGCTAAAAAGAAGCTAAGGAGTTTGCTTTAGCCTTAAATCTACTGTATGAAGCCCATTGAACAATTTTCTTCTCAAATTGCATCTTCAAATTGAAATCAGTTTTCTTTTAGTGATGGCAACCAGAGATCCTACATGATTACAGGTTTTCCATGGATATAATGTTACTTGTCACTGATGCAAAAATAATTCATTTATTTATATGTCCAGTTGGGTGTGATAAAACAAATGCATTTGTAGAATACCAATTGCTGCCGGCCAAGTCATGGGCTACTTATGAAGCAAAAGATGGGTAACTTAACTTTATATGCAGCCAATAGACAAGTTGAGTGTATACTATTCCTAAAATTAAGTGAAAACCTTAGCAAAGGTGATCCAATGGTATTATCTTGTCATCTACTAAAGTGAGCAATTATTAGACAGTATTTTACAAGCAAATTCAATAAAATATTTATGTTTAACCATACTCACACAATGTTTTAAGCTCTTTTTGAATTGAAATTAGGGAAAAAAAAAAATCAAGGTGGGATTCCTATGGACTTGTTAGCCTAAAGTTAAAAAATTCTCAATTTTTTGTATAACATATGGTTTGAACTCAAACAATTATGAATCAATTTTCTTTTATAATGAGTAAATACAGACGTGTAAATAAAGGTATGGGATTATAAAAGTTTAGGGTGTGAAACAAATGTTTAGGGTTTATCAAAAGAAAATTTTGATAGGATATAAGATTTACGTTTTGTTGAGTTTTGACTAAGACACCATAATTTAAGCCAATGTTAGTACTAAGTTTCAAAAGAATGTATTGTTAGACACTTAGAGTTGATTCTTTCTAGCTCTGAAGATCATATATATTGACATTTTTTTAGAAGGTTTTTGTGTATTTGCCCTAATTTGAATTCATTCACCTCATCTTCTTAGTTTAGAATTAAAGAATGGAGGTTTAAGACAAAGAAGAGATAAGTCAATCATTCTAAAGCAAGCAAAGCTATCCTTACACTTTGCGTGCCATTTTAAATTATAAAATCATTTTAATAATTTAGTTTTAGTTTTTGTAATTGTAAAAATTGCCAATTTCGACATATGATCAAATCTAGAGATGTATTCTTTTCTAAATAGATATTGTCATCAATAGAATAAGCCAGAAAAATAATCAAACCTAAGTATGAATCTTGAGATATCTCGAACTAGGTAAATCTTTTCTTTTTTTTTTTTCTTCATGTTTCATTGGGTTCTTAGAAGCAATATATTTAATTAAAGAAAAAACGCTTTTTAAAAATTTCCTCCAAACTGAACCTTACTAAGAGCAAAATGTATGCATCAATTCACTCCTCAAAGCAACCTTTCCACACCAAATTCACTTTTTTGAATTTCTTCCCCACGTCCTTGTCTTTTGGCACCAAAAGCCATAACCTTGACATGGATATCCAATGGAAATTGCTTCAAGAGTTCACGTTTGACTAATAGAACACCATGGAATTTCCAGTAAGCTTTACATCTAAGAAAATGTGAAGAATCAGATTTGGAGACATTTAACGGATCACTCATAAAAAAACAAATCTTTCGCACGTTGAGAATCGAAGAAGAATCAGCCTTGAATGAAATCGCCTTTCAAACATCATCTATAGAAAGTTCCTTCTTTCTAAACTTGAAAACATCAAAAGCTTAATGTCCATTTATATAAATCTTCTATAAAAAATTTCTTTTTTTATTATACTCTAAAAATTTTATTTCAAAGTCCTTTTGAAACGACCCTTTTAGACTCCCAATCCAGCAAAAATGGCCATCCAAACTTTGTATGGCGTAAAATTATAAATGGATACATTATAGGTTCAAACAAAGAGACCACAGTAAAGTAACATTTATGAAAAACAACTAAAATAGATATGTTTCATCCGAAGCTTGAAGATAATAGTGTTGATGAATGCACAGTATGTTGAACGCAGAGTACAGTAGATGATGAATAATAAAACATCACTCTTGCATTCATTTCTAGCAGTCATATTACTTACAAGGTAGAGGTAAGAACAAAAGAAGATACATCGCATGTAATGTCGAAAACCTGGAAGATATTCACAACCCAAACCACTTTTAGACGCTATTAAATTCTAAAACATTAAAAAAAAAAAATCAAAATCTGCAATTTTGGAAAGCTTATTAACGGCAACCACAAAACAAAAAATGACCTGGTCATTCAAAACTAAATTTTTCCACTGCTCTAGAAAAATTTGAGCTTCATAAGCATTAATGGTTGGAGCTTCCTGTAGAATTCCTGCCCAGTTAGAAGAACGATAGAAAGATGCACTAAGGACAAACATTTTTGTTTCCCTTCTAGCATCTTTCAAGTTCATATCCTTTAGGCAAGAGCAGCAGGAGCAGTCCCACTCTTTCCTCCCAACGTACAGGCAAATGTACGAACAGTATTCACTCCTATTGCTTCATCTTCTTCACCTCCTTGCTTGGGTAGATGTAAATCTTTCTCACCATATCACAAAATTCCCTGACGAAGTTGAAAACACAGCTGAGAAAGAACGTAAAGCTATCAACCAAAGTTATTAGTTTTTTTGGGTACATACAGCCATGGGTCATCACCAACAAGCATTGTGTCGCCCTCATCATCTTTGTATACCACCTCCCATTTGTCTCTTTGGTTAAGCTCCCCTTCGATCTCAAACATCTTTTCCAGCTCTGCTATCAGCTCGTCATAGCCTCTCATATTCATAAGGTCCACAGCTCGACCAACAGCAACTCCATGCATTTGTACCTTCAAAATAGTATTAGCCAATGTCAGTATAGCCTTCAATATAGTATTAGCCAATGTCAGTATAGAAGAACCAAGGAGGTACAGTTATGGCAAAGAATCAGAGATTTGCCTTTATTCGACTTCTTGCAGAACTGCTCTGCCTGCTCTGGATTTCCTTTGGAGATATCTGCTTGGAATTTTTCAAATTATTTGAAGTTTTAGGTGGTTCAAGTTGCTTGTCTGAGGATTCCAATGAAGGAGCTATCTGTACACAAAGTTCTTGCGTGATCTCACTCCCTAGTCTCTTATCAGCAGTTGGGCTAACTAATGGGTTGATAAGATCGATGCCAAAAAGGCGGTATGTACTACATGTCTCGGGCTTCTTCCATTCATCCTTAGCTTTACCAAGCTTTAGGTCCTGATCCTCAACCACATAACCAAGGATTGCTTGCCTTTTTGGGGTAGCAACCATAGTCTCTCGACTTGGAGCACCTGTGATCAAAGACTTTGAATTCATGAATGAAGAGTCATAATCTGAGAAACCATCAAGGACTCCTCTACCCTGAGAGGTTGGGACACTGTTAGAATTATTTCCGCTCTCACCCTTTGCCTTTGGAGGCCACATAACTTGGTTGGTATCACAACTCTGGGCATCAGCACTATACAATGGATATAAATTTTGACCATGCAATGGTCCAGAGTACCACAAAGAAGAAGTTTCTGCAAACCAAATAAAAGAAAAGCAAAAAAGTTATGCTTAATTAAACGAAAGTAATATAGTCATATGAATCAATACCTAAAGTTGCAGGATCTGAGAGGTTCACCAGTGGCCTAGGCCTTTTCGTATTGGCTAACAAAGGTTGAGGAACATTTGATGTAGAAGCAGAAGGAACATAAGGTTCAACATCCCATGGCGAGACCCTATCTGGCCGTTGAAAATTTGTTGGTTCATCCCATTGAACCTGCAGGAATAATCATATGCATAAGTTGGGAGGAAATGAAGAACCAAAGTAGAAAGGTGATTATTTCAACCTTTAATTGTCTCCACTTCGAATCTTCCCACTGAGAAGATAAATCTCCAACACCAACTATAGTACCGGTGTACCTAAAATATGAAAATAATATTATCAATGAAAGAACTTTAAAATATCTATAGAACACAAATATATTGAGCAAGAAGAAAATATGAAAAAATATCAAAAATAAAACATGATGCATAAGTAGATTACTTCTTCTCAGGGACATCATCCCCCTCAAATCTCATCTTGAAGCGCATGCCAACGGTAAAACCACTGTTTACAGCAACCAGATACTTGTTCACACTAAGAATGAATTGGCTTGTCCTGTTTAAACGATGCAAAATGAACAACATATAATTAACAGAAAGATCACAACATAAAATCTCCTTTACCAAAATTAGAGAAGGATGCTGTTCCAACCTTGGCTTATAACAGACAGTGAAAAAGGCTTGGGATGTCACAGCATGAGATGCTGTAGCGAGCACACCAAGATGCATGCTCCTACTTGAGATCACTGACGATGGAATAGTACTCTTCTGCTGAACGTGACGCTTAACACCAACTCGCAATTCACCATCCTCTCCTCTACAGAAAATAGCGCAAGCAATTCAGAGTTCATCTACAATAAACTTAAATTCACTTAAATGATCACATAGGGATTTTTTTTTTTAACAAGAAACATGAGAAAGAACCACAGAACTCCCCAACAGTTAACTTTGAATAATAACAAAAAGAATTACCTCAAAAAAACAAAAGCATCTCCAGCCACCAATCTCTTTGAGGTAACAAAGGTACTCCATCCTGTTGTCAGGAGATGCCTACGGGGTTGTCCTGTGATTAATAAATGATAAGACACAGGTGAAAAAAAATTCTTTACTTTAGAGCAAAATTTATTGTTAGCATAAACATAACATGATCTTTCCACGCATACCTCTATATATGTGCTTGAATCGCCATTCAAAACCATGGAGATCCTTGGCAGACAGCTCCTGGGTTGGGGTTGTTTGCGACATATCCTGATAAAAAAAATACAGAAATAATATAGTAAATAATATGAGCAAATTTCTTTCAGAAATAACGTGAAGAACTGCACAATTCAGGTGTTAGAAGTGTGAATGGAGTGAAAAAAGAACCAACCAGTTGTGGAAGACAATCATTAGCATGGCGACGAAGAACTGAGAATCCTCCATGAGTGCTCGTGTCTGAGGCAGTCAAAATCTTGCAGAAAGAGTGTACCACCGGCCTCTTTTGCTCCGGGAGACAGGGGACAGGCGTTTTAATCTCACTTTGCTATCAAAGCCAGGAAAAAAAAATCACCTTTACAGTCCTATATACAACCCAAAACAGGAAAGTGCAAATATAGAAGAAAAAACATCAGTCTTGCTTACATCCGCCTCTGGAAGTAAAGTCATCTGAGCGTAAACCTCATCCGTTTCAGCCTCCGCCTATTGAAAAAGAAAAGATAAAAATAACACAGCATGTAAAAAGAACCCAGTAAATAGTAGCTGTTGAAAGCAAGAAAACGAAAGGGAGAGAACGAACGTTACCCTGAGTTCTACGTGGAGAACAAGACATAGAATCTTGGAAGGAAGATTGAAGTGGGGAATCTGTTGATCCAGCTCCTGATTCGTCGATGCCTCTAGCTACAACCCAGAGACGCAAAAGGCCTCCCTCGTCAGAAATCGAAGAGGGCAAGAAAGACGGGAGGGAAATATGAACATTACACACCTGCTCCATATGGCCTTGGGGGAAATAGTAGACCTTCTCTCCAGAACGAGGAATCTCCACCAACGGCCCAGCGCACGCCCTCCATAGCTCGTCATACAGAACATCTTCACCCATTCTGGACTCGTCTGAACCCCAAACAAGCAGCAAAGCACCAAGAACAACAGATCAGAACCAAACACAACTTTGTCCAAGCAATCTCCTTCTTTCGCAACCTATGCAAACTGCTGCCTTTCTCCTCTTATCTCCCCTCGGGCCGTTGCTCTCGCTCTCCTCTCTCCTATTTACCACCCACCGTTAAATTCCCACTGCGAAACAGCCGAAGTGTCTTCTTCTCTTCCTTGCTTTTCAGTTTCACCCTTCCGCACAAACGGAATCACCGTTGTCTAATCCCTAAAAAGGAGCAACTTCGAGCATCGAAAGCTTGTAACATTGTCTAGCGTAACAGAGGTCACATTAGATTAAGCTCACAACGAGTGAGCATAACATCCCGCCGGCGCATGGCCCGCGTGACTGTCGCTGCCGTTTCCTTAAACGGCTGTAACGGTGGGGTGCGTTCATTAATCGTTTCGGCGGCGCACTGGGCCCACTCTGTTGGCAGGTGCCGTCAATTTTGCCAGACGGCGATTGACGTCGTTTGGGAGCCGTGTCTGCCCTCGGCCGGCAGGCGAGATGGCTCGCTTCTGTATTCCCCGGCAAATAAAAAAGAAATAAAAAAACAAAACAAATAAAAAAATAGCATTTTTTTGAAAATAGTTTTATTTTTAATAGCCCTGATATTTCTCAATTATTTCAAGGGTACATCGTTCAGTCTTAATGAACAGATGCTATCCACGTGGCAAAGTTTGGAATCAGAATTCATCCCGAAATATATAATTTTCGATAGACCCTAAGATAAAATTATTTTACGGAACCGACAAACTATTTTGATATAAACATGTTTTCCATAAGGTTCGAAGTAGATTTCTTTTCGTAACAATTTGTTTCGGTTTCTATTTTTGTTAGTTATTTTTTAAAGTTTTAAAAAGTATTAAAACTTAAGATTATAAATTAATAAGTAAATACTAGTTAAATCATTATATTATATAAATTAAATCAAAAGCATAAAATTAAAAATCTAAACACAATTTAACAGTTTATGACATTAAATTAATAACCTAAATGATTATACAAAATGTGATTAATTCAAAAAATAAGCAAAAACAGGTCACAAGAGTCTTATGTGGGGTAGTTGGACTTGGAAGAGGTTAAAACGATCATAATCGTCTTGGTTTAGGCTAGTTATTAAAACTTAGTTAAAATTATCAAAAGCATGTATAATTTGGTTTTGGCATCAAATTTGGATTAATTTTGACAAAAATCAATCTCAAATTGAAAATTAAATTAGTTTCAAAACAAATTTTAAAAAATCTTAATTTCCACATAAATATGGTTCATTTAATAACAATTTTTTATTTGCATTTTTTTTGCCAATATTCAGCTTTTCTATTTCGATGAGAACACATGGCAAAGATACCAAATTAAACACACATAGGGAATGATTCTTAAAAGAGTTGTTTGTTTTTAAATATCAAAAATCTAAAAAAAATATTGATAATTCTAACAAATTCTTTTTTTTACATAAAATACTTGTATAAAAAGCATCTTTTAAACTTTCTTTCTAAAACTCATTTTCAATTACAAAATTGTTATCACTCAAAACTTATGTGCACTATTTAACACTCCATTCATTTCAAGCTTACAATAATAATTTATAATTGTATTCTATAAATTTTAAATTGAGAACATAAAATGACTTAAATATGAGAATAATTAAACTTTATTAATTTAAATTATAGATATAACACTCTTATTATCTTTTAATATATCTATTTGAATTTGAATTATATTAAGGAATAATTAAAGAAGATAGAATATAAAGGTATATGTGACAATAAGATATATAAGAAAAAGAAAAGAGAAAAAAATATATTTTAGACATAAAGATTTGGGATAACATAGTAAAGTTAATTATTCTTTTTCATAAGATAAGTCATAAGGTAAAACCTAAACAAATAAAGACATATCATAATAGAGTCCATATCTTTTACTATCAGAGAAGTCATAAGATGAAACCCAAGCAAACAAAAACATCAAATGAGGTTACTAAAACAAGGTATTGACTATTTTTCCAATAATGAGAGGAGAAGCTGGAGTAATTATAGATCTAGTTTGAAGTTGTTATAGATTGATAAATCCTTTATCGATGAATTTTAATTGGCTATATGCACAATAACTAATCAAATCTTCCTCAATTTGAGTAAGTTAGTTAAATAGTTTTCTTGACTTAGGGATTCTAACTTAACTAGGCTAGGTAGCTTCAAAAATAAGGTGCTCCCAAGAGAATTTAATTTGGACGCTTGTTGAAAGAGTAATATCTAGAGTATAAAGCCATGACAAGATGTGGTATGGGATAGGAATTAACTTTGGTTAAAAAGAGAGGCCATATGTAACACCTACTAGTTGCTTGAGAAAGATGAAAGGATTAAGAGAATATTTGAAGTGTAGAAACTATAGTTGTTCAAGAATAATAAAAATATAAAAAAAAATATAAAGTACAGAGATTAAGAGGGTGAATAAGTTTAACATCAATTATAGGAAACAAATCTTAAATCATATAAGTAAACTCATAATCCTTAAAATGATGAGACATTTTTTACAAGTAACCTATGCATGGAAATCATAAGAATTATATTGTTAAACATAATAAAGTTAGAGATTTTTGAGATAAATGACTAAGCAAAAAAAACCTTTTAAAGTAGGATACAGTCTAATTAATTAGTGATAATATCTCATTAATGGAGGCTAAGATATTACAATATGACATCAAAATCAACCTCCTCTAGTTTGATGTAGTTTGAGGACAAATCAAATGAAAGTTAGAAAGCATACAACAAGCACTATCTATCTAAGAAAGATGGAAAGAATAAGAAAATATCAAAAATATAGGGTTAAGATTGCCTAAGAAGGATAGAAAAACTAGAAGAACATCTAAAATGTGTAAATTAGGAGAGTGAATAAGTTTTACATTAACTATAGTAGAAAAGATATCGAGAAATATAAGTAAAGTCATAAATCTTAAAATAGTGAAATACCTTTCGGAGGCAACCTAGGCTTAGATTCTATGAGAACTTTGTGATTAAGTATACTAGAGTTAAAAAAATTTTGAGATGAGTGACCAAAAAAGAAAGAATCTCTTAGAGAATGATAAAATCTGACTAGTTTAGAATAATTCTTCACTAATAAAGATTGAGATGTTACACTATTCTAATATGACATAATCTTTACAAGTTCCTAAAAGTAGGGAATTAATTAAATAAATATTTTTTAAAATTTAATTATTTTACATATAATATAAAAAATTATAATGATCATCAGATAGATTGAATTTCATAAAGGAGAAAACTTATAATATTCTCAAAAGTAAGAGAATATGTATAATTAGTTCATTTGAGTGAGTATGAATAAGAGATGGGATTATCCAATTAGGTATTATATCGATTGCTCTAAAGTCCATAAAATATGATGGCATTTGTCATGCACAAAATCAGTTCAATTAAGCATAAATTTGTTTATTGAATGGTGTATTTAGTGAAATAACCTAATAAGTTCCAATGTATGATTATATTTAATGTAAATTATGATCAATATAAAATAAGTTAAAAAACTCAAGTGTTAATTTAATCATGAAATCTCAAGAATTTTGTATGATACGATCCTTATTATCGTGCAATATGATTAGCCATTAGAGATATATTTTTCATGTGAGAGTCAACCTTAGAATTTCATACAAAAGATATATTATTATCATATAGTATAAATAATTCATTTCATGGGAAACATATAAGATGATAATTGAATCAAATGATATAGTAAATGCAATCTATATGAGTAAATACTAGTTTAACTAAATTTTAAAAAAATTAAATTAGTTATGGGAGAATTATTAAGGGAGAATAAAGTTATTAAAAGTCTTGCAAAATCTCTATAAGTCACTTTCAAATATTGAGAAATAACTAATAAATAATTACATATCATATAAAAGAATTTATATTTAAATATCATTATTAAATGGCAAAGAAAAGGGTGAGGCTATACCATTTGAGCATAGTTCTCATTCTTACTCAAAATTTACTTTAATCTATCTTATTGAGCTAAATTACAAATTTATTTTACATTACTTTAACTTCAATTTAGTATGTCTTTTAATATTATTATTAGATTATAAGGCTTTGTATTTTTTAGCTTATATATTATTTATTTGTCCCATTATTTAGACTTTTATTTGGTTCTATTGTTAGTGTTTTAGCTATAAGATTTGATTAGTGTAGAAAATTAAAACAAGATATATTAGACCCTTCCAAATAATTGAAAGAAATGATGAAATTACATATAAGGTAGTCATACGTGTGAATCTAGTTAGAAAATATAATGTATTTCATATTTTCTTAAGAAAATATGTGATGGATGCTACCCTGAGTAGAATGTGATTCGAGTATCATAGAAGTATACTTAGATTTAAGATATGTAAAAAGATCAATAAGGGTTGTAGAAAAGAATAAAAAATAATTACTAAGAAAAATATCATTATAGTTTATTTTTGGGAACAAAATTCTAATGAGGAAGGAAATTGTAACTTTCTAAAGGTATGATAATTAACTAAATAATTATTTTTTAATTTAATTTACTTACGATATAATATGTAAAAAATTATAATGATATAAGGTAGGTTAAATTCTAGCATGTAAGAAAATTGCAACATCCTTAGGAATAAGAGAATATATTTAATTTGTAATTTTAAATTTTATGTTATTTCTAATAAATTATTTTATTTATAAAATTGATTATATTGTCAAACTAGGGATCACTCCTTAAAGAAAGGGAAAAACTTCAAAAAAAAGAAAAAATTAGTAGAAACTCAATAATACTAATTTTACAAGAAGATGTGGTTCATACATAAAATATGAGGCTAAATCTAAATAGAATAATAATAATAATTCAATTAAATATTTAGAAGAAATTAGTAAAAATATCAAATGTATATAAAACAAATTATGAAATTAATATGAAATGTATGACATCAAATGATAAGGGTTTTAATACTGTAGAAGAGAACCTTACTTTTGAGATGTAATAGTAGATAATATTCTACTTGGTGTTAAGTTATGTAGTTTATTGGTACTTTAATTTTATACTTACTTATGTACTAATTACATTATGGATTGCTATATAATTTTTGTAATTGTGATCTTTTATTTATTTTGGAGTTTTATTTAGTTTATATTTTTTTGTTATATTTGAGATTTTTTTATCTTTAGATCCCTACTTAAAGTTATGTATCCTCACATATCTAATAGTTTTTATATTTAATCCTATTATTACCAATAAATGTGATTTTTTATGAGGGATATTGATAATATATGTGTTATATCATTAATATTATAAGTCTAAATGATCTTAAACACAAATAAATATCGAATTAAAATTTAATGTATGACAAATAAGATTTTTTTAGGTCTTTGTAAAGTTAGTTTGACACAACAATTGTTAAGTAAATTAATTAATAAAAATAAGGATTGAAATTATTGCTATTAAGTGATAACGAAAACTTTATAAATTTGATAATCTATTACTAAGAATTTCTTAGTTTAAAAAATATGATCAAACTTTTTTTAAAATAAAAATAATTATTATTTGTTCATGATAAAAATATCTTTTAAAATTATTAAAATGACATAATATAAAGAATATGATAAGCCCATTATTAACTTGCTTGTTAATAATTAGAATAAACCTTTTCGTGACAACAAAAAAATAAGTATTTTTAGCCGACCAATACAGCCTATGGTGATTGAATAAAGCTATTAATATTACAATCTTAAGTCAGGTTTGTTTGCCAACAACGTTTTAAAAGCACTTTCTATATTTTAATCTCAAAGGCACAGTAATTGAATCCCACTTCTATTTTAAAACGAACTTTAAGTAGTCTTTTAGGCAGGAGTTATCTAGTCAAATAAACATATTTATATATTTATTTAATGACCTTTTTAATTAGCTAATAAAAAAAAGTTGCCGTGGGCTTTGCAAAGGAGGAGCTAAGCCTTGTGTTTAATAAACCGTGGACTGTACCATAGCAATTTATGCTTGTCCTGCTCAAGAGGAGGGAGGCCAACGCAAGCAGCTTGTCTTCTTGTGGACTCTTTTTGGATGGGCCCTGCACGTGGCAAATGGCAACACGTGTGAAGCTTTATTGTAATTAACGATGAATTTTTTTATTTGATTTAAGTTTGACCGATTCGGGAATTATTATTTCCATTGAGCAGTGAAAGCTCTGTGTTGTTTTGTCCTGATTCATTTGGATTTGAGTTGTGATCCCATTCCTTATCAGCACTGGAGAGCTGATCTGTTGTATTGATTCCCAATTCGAACAGGGATTTTTGATGAGGAAAACAAAGTTAACATTAATTAATTGGACAAATGTATATTTCTGGGATATGTGACTTAGTAATTACTCTTTTTAATTTATTAATCAATTTCTCACTTCTAATATTCATCTGTATAGTCATTTTATTGTTGATTAGCTGTGAGATTGATTTGCTAAATTAGTTCAAAAAATATTATTGTTGAAGCATTACTGAAAAATTATATATTTGATAAATTATTGTCAGAAAATGTTTTACAAAATAATTATTATTATGTGATTACTAAAGAAAGTTTTAGCTTTTTGATGAAATTAAATATAACTTTTGAACACCTTATATTTTATTATTATTATTTTTTTTTCATAAAACCTCTGTTTCAAAGCCTAATTATCGAAATGCTTGATCATGTTTCATAACATAGATTTTCAATAATTAAGTTTTGAGAATGTGTGATACTATAAAAAATTCCTAATTGTGATTCATAGATTACGATATGATTAGTACTGTTACAGGGGCTTGATTAGTCAATTTGTGTGATATTGGTGATTCCATTGGTTAGCTTACCTAAAAAAAGTACGCTATACAATGGTTGAATTTTAAATAGTTATAAATGGTGCTTAATACAAATGTTCAATTAAGAATCATTAAAAAAGATAATTTATATACAATAATTATTAATAAAATTGTTGTATAAAACCTTCTTCAATATATGTTAATAAAGGACTTTATACAATTATTTTAATTATTAATTATTGTACATGAATTATTTTTTATAGTATCTTTTTAGCCTTATATAATCCTACAAATTCTATATAGTAGCATTATATATTATCTCTCTGATTTACTTTTTTATAACAATTTTGTTTCTTTAGTTTAGGGTCATGATTTTCAAAATCCATACCAAATCTTATTTTTGAATGTTAACGAGAGGTTATTCTCTATATTTATTCTAATAATTCTCTTTATAAAAGAATCCATCAACATTAGATCACCCCTCAAATAAAAGTATATTTTAAACATCAAAAAATTGTATTATCAACTCTATCACATTATTACTCTTGACTTTTCTTGTACCGTTGCAAACCAACTTCATTGTATCAAATCATCGATCTGTCCTAGTTGATTTTGTTAGACCATCATCTTTTACATTGCCTCCTTATTAGTTCTACCACACGACTAGATCTCCATTCAAATCACACCTATTTTAGATACTAATTATTAGGAGAGTAATATCTATCAACTCAAAATATTAAACTATTAGGTTGAGACTATCACCATATCAATATCATTTATTATTGAACATTCAACATGAAATCTATTTCAATAATTACTAAAGAGTTTTGTAGTTTACATGGTTTTGGGTATATAATTTAACTCACATGAATTTTGAAGTTTTATTCTCTCACAAGTTAATTATAATCATGCCCATTTAGTAAGCAACACGACACTCTTCTTTGGGAAGGGTTCAAGTTTGGCATTTGTGTACGCCAAGTTAATTTTGACTCCTACACTCGATCATAAACATTCAAAATTAATTTTTGATGATAATGATTTTTATTACTAATGTAAAGTTAATTTCAAAAGCATTGAAAGTTATCAAATAACTTTCATAAATACTCTTTTTTAGACACAAAATACTTTTTAAAAATGAGATTTTTTTTAAAACATTCCTTTAAAGACTCTTTTTCAACATTACTTGTTACTATCAAATAGAGTTTACGTGTCATAGTGTTGGTAAAGCTGGTGTTTGTCGTGAGAGCTCTTTCAAGGACTACCATGATAGAACCCACTGTCTCTTACCTCTTTTTTTGCTTTGGGAACCTCTCAATTCTTTTTTTTTTTATATTTTTCTTTTCAATTTTAAGCTTTTTTAATATTCTTTTTGTTGTTGAAAAATATTTCTACTAAACTTTTATATTAGAAAAATAAAAAAAGTTGTTATTACTTTGGTTGTTTTATTGTTACTATACAATAATACCAATAAGATGCTTTTGAATGTGAATTTTACTCACTACTTGTTTAATAAATCGATGAAGAAAAGAAAAGTCTATGATGGATAACAAGCTTATTTGCATCATTATTAGCTGGCTTTTATTTGTTTTTAATGGAGTGTGCAATAAAAATATTTATATGGAGATGAAACAAGTAAATATCAATCCCAGTAGCATTCTTTACAGCAAGCAGTTCTTTAATCTTGTTTATACATCAACCCAAAGCATAGTTTACATCAAGGATGAACACTAAAGAAAGAAAAAGGTGGGCAGTTATTTTTAGACAATGACCCTTTGTATTCAACTGGAGGACATATTTGATGATAAAAGCATTTGAGCAAGTCAGAGATTTAGAGGTTTATGAAACTAAAACATCATTCAGGACTTAGTAAATCAACAGATGACAATTGGTAAGCTTTTACAAATTGGCAAGTTTCTCCAAACTTCTAATTGTCACCAATTTGATATATTTCAATGCATATATATATCATTAGTCTTTGATGCATGTGTGAAACACACACACACACACACACATACACTATTGTGTAGATCAAATTACATAAAAAATATTTATAAACTCCTAAGAGAAAATCAATATTAATACTAAAAGCTTATTCATTTTTGCATTTTCTTCAGTATATTGACACACACAGTTTATTTTTATAAGATATCCATTTTTCTCCGGTATCTCTGCTCAACTGGTTTCAGATTTGTCAATCTCCTTGTGATATTAAAACCCAAATTGCAGAATGTGTGTCCATATGGATTAACCTGCTTTCTTCTCATGATTTTCTATTAAGAACATTGAAGATAGATACACATTTATCACTAACGCTTTCATACATGATGAGTTAAAAAAATGAATTCAAGTACAAGTGACAACCTGGTGGCCAAGCAATGCCTTAATATAAAATCTGACATAGTTATTTACGAAGTCTTGGTTTGAACTGTACTCCAGAAATACATTTATTACTGCTTCAACATATTTCCATGGCAACAAACATTTGCAAATTAGATTCTATATATTAGCAGTAGTTATGATTTTAATTGAAGATTCAGATATGGACTAGAGAGTTATAGACTAAATCTATAGTCTCCAAACTCTCTTTGAAGATCAAAGATGTCTAAGGTAACAAAAGATTTTAAGTTTATGGCATAGTTCATGCACCCTGTTTTTAATTCTACCAAGTATGAATATATTCTTTCTTTATTAGAAATGATATATGCTTAAAGAAATTGAAGCATTTTAGCTTTTCAATTTGTTGTAATCTGTGAGAAACATTGTTGATCAAGTTATTCACAGAAATAATGCTTAGGAAAGAAAGCTATACTAATCCTTAAGTACAAACAATAAAGATATGTGGTGATTGGGTTGAAGAGGACGTAGAGAAATAGAAATTTTTCTGATAAAAGAGAAAAGTATAATGGCTGAATTATAGTATTCTGACAATCTCACATGAGAACATGAAGTACTATAACATCCCAAAATAGAAGAAATTATTAAAATAATTATATTGAGAATTTTAAATTATTGTATATTTAAATTATCAAAAAAAAAATATAGATTTATGGTTGATTAGAGATCTTATATCTCAAATAAAATAAAAATTGAGATTTATAATTATTTTAAATCATTTAAAATTTTTTTGGAACCTTTAAGAATTATTAGGATATATTTTATAATTTTTTTGAAAAAGTGTACCTTACAAAAATGAGATATGACAACTTTAATATGGAATATGAATTGAGAAGAAAAGTGTACAATTTATTTTAAAAACAAAAAAAATATTATGTTAGTAAAAATTAGAATTTTTATATATTGAAATGGATTATCCATAGTTAAAAGGGGATTTGTTTAAAAGCTTAGAAAAGTCTAAAAAAATACTAAAAAAATATTAAATAAACAAAAAAAAGCTTTTTAAAAAAAATATTAAATAATAATTTTTTAAAATTTAAAATTTGAAATTTTTTTAAAAATAATAGAAGTGATCACAAAATTGTAAAATTTGACTTATGGATCATGCTTATTAAGAAGATTTAAATAAAATTAATTGATAAATTTTGGGAGATCAAACAATTCAAAAATATAAAAAATAATAGAATCTTGTAAGTTTTAATTAGATTAAGAATTTGATTATTTCCTAAACATCCCTAATTCCTGACCTAAAGTATCATCAAAGGTTTCCAAGGAATGACGAGCTTAATCATTGAGGAACTGTTTACAATCAAAAGATAGGAAAGTAAGTAGTTGTCCATATGAAGGATGTTATTGTTCGAAGATAAATGAAGCATAGAGAAGAGAGAATGGCATAAGATTTGTATAAAAAGTAAAGCACAATCAATTAGAGGATTTTGTAACTTTGGGAGGAGACCTTGCTTGAGAACTCAAAGATAACAGGTGAGGTAGAATGTGATGCCAAGATGCTGAAGAAAATTTGTAAGAAACTAAGCAAGAATCAAGAGAAATTTGGAAAAGAAGTACTATAGTGCCAAAGAAGAAGGAAAAAGGGAATAGAAGAAAGACATAGATTTCAAGATTCGTTCCAAGGCAAGCACACTACAATCAAAACTTAAAGTAGGTAGGCTCATTTATATGTCTATGCTTCATGTAATGCTATCTATTGCTTAGTGACCCCAATAAGAAAACATATTGAAATTATCAATTTCGAAGATATTTGTGATACATACATCAATTGCTATGTTTGCTAATGTTTAATTCAGCATGATTTGTTTATTATTTTAATATGATATTAGGTATAACATATTGTAGTAAAATTTGATAAAACAATAAGTTATTGAAAAAAAAAAAAGAAATGGTTACTCTTAATACAATTGAAAAAAAAAAGAAAAGTAAAAAGGTAAAAACAAAAGTTGATAAAGCATTAAGATGTTTTTAAAAGTGTAAATATTGGTTGTCTAAAATAGTGAATATTATTTCATAATAATTTGATTTGGAGATGAGCCAAACAAAACCATCATTTAAGTCTAATAAATTCATATTGATTATCCAAAATAATGACTGTCATTTTAGAATAACATATTTGAAGCTAAACCAAATGAACCATTATTTGGGACCGTTTTTATTTACAGTAGGTCCAATCTCATATTAAGAGAATAGTTTCAATTAAGAGACAACATCAAGTAAACAATCCTCATATTCACCTTTTTTTCTTTCTATAACAATATTTTAAATAAATTATAATGCTAAATATAGACAAATATAAAATGATAAAAAATCATTCCTAATAAAAAAATTAAAAATATAAAAGAATATAAGCAAAAATAACTAAAAACTTCTAAGAGCTTCATATATGATTCATTATAACCATGAACTAAAAAAACTTAAAAAAAAAGAAAAGAATTATATGACTCATGAGATCAACTTATTTACTTAATGTAACATGTCCTATATCAACTATTGTATAATGTGTTAATTTTATATAATAATTGTCATGCTTAACCCAACATCAATCACCAAAACTTGATAAAATTCATTCATATCACAAATGTATTGACTTAAATCAGTGCTCATAGCATAAAAAGGATGACACATGATAATAAAATTAGTGAGTGAAATAAAGTTAACAATAATCTCAAAACATTCAACAAAATGGCAACACAAAAAACAAATAATTGTCATACTACATTGAAGTTTGAAACTGGTACTAATATCAAAATTTAAACTAAAATATAAATATATTAATATGTATATAATATCTTTCACGCTTATCAAATACATCAGTTTCTCAACCCTTGGGTCTTAAAATATCTTCTTCTAAGGACCATCAGCTTGGCGAGCATCAGTAACATATCATGTAATATAAGTAAAAAATAAGCATAATACAAAAAAAATCTCTAGCTACATATATTAAAGCAATATAAATGAGAAATAAAATAGAATAACATATAAAATAAAATATGATAAACTATATAAAAAACACTATAACAATATGTATATAGCTATATATATATATATATATATATATATATATATATATATATATATATATATATATATATATATATATAGAATATAACACTTGTTTTTTTATATTCATTTTTTTTCATTCTTTTTCTTTTCATATGTTTATTTTTCTTCTTAGCTCAAATGTTTTCATGACCCTTATCTTGGCACCTAAGAATCCTGTATCATATTTTATTATCATAAGCCCAATGCATTAAAATGTCATAACACCGTCTTTGACTACCATGACCCCAAAGAGTGAAAATATCATCTCTATGTCTCACCCCCTAATGTTTCCAACATCCTATGCTAATGAGAAACAAGATACTCAGAATATTAAAGTCTTGTTTCTAAATATCCAAAACACTTAGGAGTGAAGTATCTTATCATCATTAAATTTTGACCCTTAATACCAACGTTATTTATTAATGAGATATAAGATATTCAAAATATCAAAATCCAATCTTTGAATACCCATGATACCTAAGAGTGAAATATCTAATCAATACTAAGTTGAGACATCTATATGTCATGGCCTTATCTCTAAGCATCACGACACTAAAGGTGACGTATATCATATCAATCAGGTCATGTCCCAAAAAGCAATGTTTTTTCTTAGGATATATTAACTCTTTTCTTTCTTTTTATTCTTTTTATTTTATTTTCTTTTATCTTATCATATATATTGATTTATAACATTGTATAACTCACACAACCGTACATGTATAGCTATATATATAAATATATACCAATAAATATATAATATTATAATGATATTAGAGAATATGTAAGAGAATACTATATAATATAATATTCACATCATCAGACATTTCACAATAATAATAATAAATATGTAATAACCCATTTATATTATAATTAATTGATTTATTTACGTGAAGGTTTTAAGATGTCTTTTTTATTACTTTTCATTTGCCTTAATCAATTCTTCTTATTCTCTATAATAATTCACATGAATATTTATTAATAATTATTCAACTTTTATTATGAAAACACTTTCTAAAAGATATATTTAACAAACTATTCTCTTTTTTATTATTGTCATCATATCATACTATATAATTAAAGCTTTACAATAGTTAGATCACTGTGTTACTATAATCGTACTAATCTAATACCATTATCATATTAGTAAGACCTAAGACAATTAATGAGTTTTTTAGAGATCACACAGACAATTTATAATAAACATGTCCATTAAATAATTATACAAGTATGATCCTTATTTTGTATTGTACGATATTTCTTGTTGTATTTTTTTATTTCAAATCGTAAGGTATGATATCTGATATCATGCTGTACGATTCATGCCTGATGCTAATAAGATAATGAATCATACAATTGATCTCTATTAAGCCATAAAAAAACACATCATATAATATCAATAAATGTTTTATAATTGTCTAATCCATTATCCAATGCACATTGTTATACTCACTTATCATATTAGTTCATTCTTTATTGCATACTTTTATGATATGTAATATATTTGTATAGTAAAATAACTCCAATCATAATCATCTAATAACATAATTATATCACTATGATTCAGGATCTAGCAACAACATACTTGTCTGATACATGCATGTTTAACTAGTATACATATACAAACGGTCACAAGTTATGTTTCTCTTTCCATCATATTGTACAATACAAGTGTCGTACTAGTACGATCCATCTATTTGAACATTTTAACTATTAATAAAACAAACAATCTTGGATAATAATATCTACCAATTGTATTGTTTGATATGTTGGTTATACCAGAACGACCACTACATTGACAAAAGTCATTTGACAAAAAGGCTCTTGCTGGCTCCCATTACATGCTTATACTAGATGATCTAAATGATCATTTGGTATGATCTGTATAATAGGAATGATGATTGTCTCCATCCCCTACAATGATAACCAAATCTTGCAAAATCTATTTCTTTACTTATCCAAATGATCAATATGTGTTTCAAGGAGAAAAATCTCTGTGAGACTTATCTTGAAATGTTATTTTCACAAATTAGAATTAAAGCTTATTCTTTTCTCGAAGCCTCTCTTTTTTTCCAATCTCACTGACATAGTGTAAGAACTTGAGATTTAAAAGCTAAAGAATTTCCCCTCACCCTTTGAGTTCGTCCTTACTCTCTTACTTTCTCACTTGATTTCCAAAAATTATAATGTCCTTTTGAGAAAGGGTGAGAGCTTATCCTCTCATAATTGAAGGATAAATTAGTCACTTCAATTTTTATATATATTTTTTAAATTTGCTAAAAGTTCAAATAATCTTTGAAAAATATAAATCTCATATCTACAAATTTATTGCAATGAAATCTTCATTATTACATACTCAAATTTGATATTTGACTAATATCATCTTAACATGTTTTTTTAGATGTCACATAAACTATATTTTCAAGTTTTGAATTTAAAATACACATATACAATGTATAAAATATAAAGTTTAAAAAATATAATTAAAATACATTTATCAAATTATTATAATATTTTTTTCATCAAAATCTATATGAAATCCTAAATAAAATTTTAACTAAGAATTTATATAACATGCTTTACAAGAATGAGTTGTATTGTATTTATTTCATTGGTCATTAGCATAAAAGGAATAAAAACACGGTACTATAGGAACTGTAAAATGTCCTTTGAGAGCCAAATCTTTTGAGTTGGGTCTTAGAAATTGGCACATTCATTCCAACCTACTTTGTGACCAAGTCTCAAGAGAATACCTTGAGCCCTTACATCAATGAGACCAAATCTACCACTAGGTATGCATGGGAAACATTCAGTATAACATCACTGAAGCTTTACAACTAATTGTGTATGGCACATTGTTTGTTTAACCATTCTACATGAAGCAAAGGATAACAAGAATGTGCTTCGGAGGTCAGAAAAAGAATGAATAAAACCTTGTGAAGTCTTCAAAACCATCCATGGCAATGTCCTGAAGAATCACTGCATCAGAAAGAAGTTGAATAAGGCTATCTAATTGTCAAATTCAATAAGGCTCTATACAATGCCTTGGTCTAGGTTAGCTTTCTTTGAGACTAATTCACAAAGGGGCTGCCTCAACATCAAAAGAGACCAGAGTATTGGGTGAACCTTGGGAATGGGCTCGAAAAATGTTCGAGCAAACAAAATTCACCTAATCACTGTTGTGTCTTGAGCAGTCACAAGTTGATCTTTTCTATCTGCTGCAGACTTCGCTGAAGCTATCAAAGAAACTCAACTAATATCTCTCAAATATAATAATATCCAAAAGGGGCTGAATAAAGATAGTGCATAAATGTCCTTTCATAGTCTCACGAGTAAAATATTTATAGATTTTTGAGATAATTAAAGTTCTAATATCTAGCATAACCATCAAAATTCCCACAGCTTCGATAGATAAAAGGGCCCAGTAGCCTTGTTGAATAGGATGCCAATGTAGCCATCTCAAGTGTTGAATTTTGGAATTGGAGCCTATTAAAGAACAGTCAAAGAGATCTTCAGAAAATTTAACTTAAAGCAATGCTATTATATGAAACTTAGTCTAGAGATTATAAAAAAATTGGCCTAAAAGCTCTCAAAAAATAGAGCCTCGTGGCAATTGGAAAGTTAAATACTCTATCGAGGATATCGAGTATATCTTGTCTGATAATACAAATACTTGTCCATCAAAAATCTCATGTCAACCATTAGGGAGCTCAGGGAAATAACTGATGAGGATCGGGGCACATAAAAAATATCATTTTCAAGTAATTTAATACTAACATTCCATGCTCAAAACGTGAATAATAATATCTCAAATTAAACCCATTTAATTAACTTCAAAATCACAACTTTACAATACTTGTCGTTAAAAGAGAAGTACGAATGTTAAACCTTGATTTGTAGTATAATTTCTGTTCTTGCATTTGCATTCTGCATCACACAATGCCACTGTTTAGGAAATGTTAATGCCGGCTTTTTATTCCACAAAAGCAAACATTTCTATTTTTAACACAGAATCATCTTGTATCACACGCTTAAGTACTCCAATGTTCTCCTCACAGACACAAGAAGCTGATCACTTAAGATTCAAAGTGCACTCCAAACACCCTTAGAAGTAGTTCTTACTTTTCTTAGTTACTTTTCTAATCAACAATGACAAGCTTGTTTATACAACTACCAAGTCTATGAGTAGGTTCAATTACATTAAAAAACATCCTAAATTTTCCATTATAGACTAATCTAACAACTCAAGGGGAGTGTTGGAGAATATTCTATAGTTACATCTTTGCTTGACCATTATTTAAATCTTTTTCTATCACAACACCAACTTGATGCAAATAAGACATGCTTGGGCTTACACAGCCATAATCGGCTGCAGGATAATTGGGTTGGATTTCCACTTATGCTCTACTGTAGTACAACAACCTCAAATGAACAATTGATATAATCATTTTTTTAATTTTTTACTGATGTTTCCTGAATGATGAGATTTTAAATTAAAAACTATCCATTTGGCTTAGTTTGGAGAAAATAATATTATTATTTGTTCTTGTTTTACTTGCTGTTGAAAGGCTGCTGAATCCGAAAACAATACTAATTTAGAATCACATTGCTATCCACATGTTTAAAATTTATTGAAATCCAACAGTTGTGTTCAGGTCAAACCATTTGATTTGAAGTAAGCAACATAGTTGAAATAGGAATTTTCTCTTACTTCTTCTTTTATTACATACACTTTCTCCTCTTAACTCTTCTTGACAAAATGAACAGCACCAAGAGTTTCAATAGTTGTCGTGTTTATGCAAAAACAACCACTCTTGCAGGTCAACCTCGTAATCCTACCCTCTCATGTGTTGACCTAATCTTGAGCCCACATATTGGATAGGACAGATTTGAATTGGAAGATCAACTACTATATTTTTTTAGGTGATCGAGTCTCAATGTTTTTTTATGTTTTCTTTTCAACCCCAGAAACATCACTGAATAGATATAAAGGGGGAACAAGTAATATAAATCTCTACAGTATGTAAAAGTAAACTACACAAAAGAGATTTCTGTAATCATGTGAAGAAGGTTCAAGCGTTTATTGGCATGGCTATCAAAATTTCCAATTTGATTTCTGTTACATGATATTTAAACCCTTACCCTACTTGAAATAAATAATCTCAAACAAAAGGGTTGAAGGGCCACAACATAAATAAGCTTCAGCTCTTAGTATTGATTGCTTTTCAAACCATAATTCAATCAGTGACAAACTTGCGCTATCAAGGACCGTATGAAAACAAACGGAATCTGAATTGATATGGCCCACCAAATAAATGTTCACCAATTTTTCTTCTTAATAAGATCTTAAATCCATACTAAGGTTTATTGTTCTAAGAAAATTTACCCAAAATCTTAAAGCCCCTAACTGATGATTCATACAACATAAATCCCTAACTTGTCCATAATTCAGCTTCAATCATACAAAAAAAAAATGTTCTGTTAAAAGTTAAAATTTGAAACAAGAAAAAACTAAGGCAAAATGTTGGTTACCTTTCCAACACCATGCTCTCCAACAAATCTGCCGATATCACCTCAGGAGTTCAAAGAAAAGGATAACGGCACCAGGGAGGAAGCATCGTAGCGAATAGCGACTACATTCCACTGGGGCCCTCGAACTATTTTTTATTGCAAAGTGGCTCCAAGTAATTAAAATTACAAAACCCGGCCGGCAACCTTGGCCTGTAGTGTGCATGCGTCACAAAGCAGGAACAATTCCAGCCCTCATCTCATTTCTGCCGTTTGAAAAGTACATTTTGTCCGTTATTATGTCGATTTAAGGGACTTTCTGGGAACTGAGAGACTATCGAATCATCCTGCAAAAATAGTAGTTTATTTTCTGCATGAATTCACTTCTAAAAACATAAAATAAAATCACAAGACGATTAATACATACACTCAAAACAGTCAATCTTCCACCTCTATGCTTCTTCCGCCACACAGATAAAGAACAATTCAAGCACAATGCCCAGAAATCAAAAAAGCCTAAATTATACTATAATATAATATATGAGAAATATTGTTGTAAGAACTATAGAGATCAAGCCATGAAATAGTTTCCAAGTAATTTATCACATGGAAGAGGGGTGGGAGGAAATCTTAGACTAACTAATTCAAAGATTTGCTTTCAGAAGTCATGTCTACAGTTGCGAAGAATTGAAAGGTTAAGTAAAAAACCACTTGAGTTCAACGGACAGCCTGGCGAGGAGTTCAAATCGGCAGGCAAAGTGAAGGAAACATAGAAGTTCACGGAAACAACGACATTTGAATATTAGAGAGGCAAAGATAAGAAATATGGAAGTTAGTTGAAGACAACAGGCCAATGGTTGAATGTGTGACAAAAAGCATTTTAGGAGAAAGTACGAACAAAAAACAAATTGGATCTATCAAGTTTTTAACAAATGTAAAGGTCATCGGTAAAAATGAGAGAAAAATAAGCTTTCCCCCAACCAACACTTATGCCTAAGGTCACCAAACCCTGATCCTTTAATTTAATTGGTATCTTCCAAGTAATTTTTGGAGTAGAAAGTTAGTAATTGATACAGATTTTGCTTGAATAACCATAAAATTAAGATGAATCATCACACATGCAGGGAAAATTATAGATTCTGCAGAAAAAAAAAATGTAGTGCATTTGTTTGTACTTAGATTGGGTAAATGAAGGATCAATTGAGTGCCATAAGGAAAAGTAAAGGAAATATGATAACAATTTCCATGTCAATAAAAATGCAACTCTAAAACAGAATCTGAATGGTTGTATAACATCGTTAAATTGCTAAAATATTAAAATCATCTTAACATTTTAAGATGAAACGATGACTATATGAAATGCCTTATACAATGATAAAAAAATTAATTGAAAAATAAAGTATTTTAAAATATAAAAACTGATAGAGCTCATCGATATGAGTCTAATAACGTCTATTTTGTCTTATTTAAGGTTTGTTTATAATTATTATATATTGTTAAAATTTAATGGTTAAATAATAAATAAAAACATATAATATATCTTAAGCATTGCATTTGACCATTATTCCACTTGTTCATTTCGAAATTTCCTCTCTTGCAAATTGCCAAGCCGAAGGAATAAGGTGATGAGGGTGAAACCAAGGCGGAAGCCAACAGGACAAATTTCAGGAGGAGACGTTGGCAATAGCAGCAACAAAGAGGTTTCCACAAATTCTCAAAACTCTATAATCAGATTTTTGCACTTGTGCTCTCAATTTCCCTATTTTTGACAAGGATTGGTAATTATTGATCCCTAACTGTGCCTTCACCTTCCTATTAGGTTGATTGGAAGGGAACAATTGATGCTTTTCAAAGGTTGTTCTCAAGAATAGTATTTGAGTAGAGAGAAATAGAAAGAAATGAGAGAAAAGAAAAGAAAGAAAGAGAGAGAGAGAGAGAAACAAAAAAAAAGAGAAAGAAAGGAAAAGATGTGAGAGAAAAAAAGGAGAGAGAAAGTAAGCAAAAACTGATATCTTCACTAACTAACTAGTTCTGTGAGTTTCTGAAAAAATTTAATTTTATTGTGCTTTGCTTTATTGATCCAATTGCATAACTGATTGATTGTCTTATAAAAATAAAGCATGTCGCTTCCTAATAGGTTAACTTTAAGGAAGAAGTCAACAATGAGTATCAAAAACTAGACAAAAAAACCAGGAGAGAGAGAGAATGACATGATAACTTTGATGTAGACATGTAGTACATTTTTACCTACATATGCTTGATATATTGATGAACGACAAACATGGCCTAGTGTAGATTTTTCTGTTCTATTATTCGTGCACATGCTATGATGCATTAGTGTCATACTCAAAAAAATTAGACTATGCAATTATTAGTTACATGACCAATGCAAAATATTGAATAATTGATAAGCAGCATAGTTGTTATACATATATTGTGTTGATTGATATAATGCATATGTAAAATAACGTCATATTTAAGAAAAATGAATAATACACTAAATGATGCGATGCATAAGTCACATTTAACAACGATTATTAAGTACATGAGCATAATAATATTATATTTAAGAATGTATAACATTATTATTTTATTGCTTACAAGAGATTTGATTTTATGTTATGGTTTAACATTAGAAGTAATTATATATTAATACAACTAATGTATACTTGTATATTGAAAAGAAAAGAAAAAATATGCAATAATTTGTGAGTTGTAAGATTACAAGATTGAAAATATTAATAAAAATAAATATAATAACTAATAGATTATGTGAACAAAAATGCTAAAAATACTAAACATGTCAAATTAAATAACTAAGTCAATATAGTATCCCTTGGTTCATGTAATTGAAATTTCAAAATATGTTATGATAAATAATCGTCTAAATGTAACAATAAAATAAATTAGTAGGTGCATGATAAATGAGAATATAACAAAAATAAACGAGGTTTTCATTGTAACAAAATAAATAAATAAATAAAAGATAATGACTATCTATAAAAATAGAAAGTAATAGAAAAATGATCATTATAAAGTTTACTTAGTTAAAATAAAACTAGCTAATAAATAATAATACATTAAAAAAATGATAACTATGAGATTGCAAGTATATGTTTATCTTTTTTGTGACTATAATATATATATATATATATATATATATATATATATATATATATATATATAACATGATATTATTTAATTGCTATGATAAAGACCTTGATTGCTTATTTTTATTACTTTAATTATGTAATAAAATATTGCATGTTGTATCACCCTAAAATTTATATTGTTTTGAATATGATCATTGTGTTAGATTTGGCTTCTTGAGCTTATAATGATGGCTTAACCTACTTGTTGGCTCTAACATTTTAGATATATTAGGATCATAGTGTAATGATGAATGAGTATAAGAATGAAATATTGAGTTTCATTGTTATATATATATATATATATATAACTTTAAATAATAATTAAAAATTATACTTGTGATTTGGTTTGTATATTATAAATATTATAACTAAATGGATGTATAATTAATATATGCATAAATGTATAATGAATATCTACATGGATGTTATAAATAACTATATGGGATGCACATATTGTAAATGTTTGTGAATTAATGTATATGCATATAGAACAATGAAAGAAATATAGGAGAGGCTCTCTTTGCTTGAAATATGGATGAAAAAAATAGATTTAAATAATTGTAGGATCGAGAATTTATGTTCTAAGTTCATAATGGGAAGATAAGATCATTACAGCATCCAAACTAATTACTTGAAGCAAATCAGGTCCAATCTTGAATTGGCTAAACGAATTAGAAAAACCAATTAGCCATATTTAAGAATTGGACCTCAAATCGAATCAAGTCAAGGTTTGAACATTTTACAAAACTGTGGGCATGGGAATGAATTCCACAAATGTGTATAGGTACATGACACATCAAAACTACAAACTACAAATAAGTAGGGAGAAAAGTAGCAAACAATAAATAAAACAACATCGGGTAATGTGAAAAAACCTGTATAGGTCAAAAATCACGACCATAAGTTAACAAAACATTCCATTATCTCCAATGACTACAAGAAAAACTTCATTATTACAATATCATGAAAGCCACAAAAAAGGTAAAAAATCATACCAAGTTCCCACAAACTCTACTTATTGAAATTGCAATAAACAAAGCAAGAAAGCCTAACAAAAAGAAGGTGCATGTTATGAAGCAGATCAAAATAGCATCTAAGAGCATGGATCCAAGTTTTTTCCCATTGGCATGAAATCAGTTTTGATAAAGACAGAACAATGATGGGCTTGGATCAACAAGTACTGATTTAGGATAACCCGGGAAATGGCAACTCTACCATGTAGAGAGAAATTTGTAACATTAAACAAATATTTAATGCTTATGATTCTAAGAAGATATGAATAAAAAACAATCAAGGGTTACATACAGACAAACTACGCTCTTTGACAAGGTTGAAATGAAAGCCATCTTGCTATAAGGGTAATCATTTCACTAGAGAGTGGCTAATAGGCCTTGGTTTGGCCTCCAAGTTGGACAAAGAGACAAGAGCAAAGAGAGCACTACCTAGATAAATGTGGGGAGCCTAGTCAAATTAACCAACAAGGCAAACTTGGAAAAGAAAGCTTGGGCAAAATGGCTTAGACAGAAGACTAGAGAATAGTGCAACCAAGCAGATTGACATTGCCTTAGAGAACTTGCGTCAACAGCCACGTCGGAGATAGATAAAGAGGCAAAGACCAATGGATAGCATGTAACACCGGCCAAAGAAGAGTGAATAATTGGGTTAACAAAAGTTTCCCATTTCGATGAACCCACATATTTATGGGTTCACCAAAATGCAACAAATATCAATTATTGTCCTCCAAAAGGGCTTAGATAAAGGGACAAGAAATGCACTAACTTAATTGGGAGGGTTAGTTGCAAAAGAGTTTATCGACCTTAGCAATGGATTTTAACCTAATGGGTAAGGTGAATGTTGAGAAGCATCTAGCCAAAAAGAAAGAATTCCTACGATGCAAGCAAAGCACTAGTAGTCAAAGCAAAGGGCAACCATATTTGGAGAGATGCCCACCATCGTCAACAACACAAGAAGCGAAATGGGATGGGTGGATAGAGAAGCAGCTAATAGCATAACAATCATAGGAAGTGTGAGATCTTATTCTTATTATGTTCTTCGTAAAGAGCCTTTTTTCTCAGTCACCCATGCCAATACTAATCTAACTATAACATACTATGAAGTTTTCATAGAATCCAAATATGTTTTGCTCTCCAAATATATCTCAATATCTTAAAATCATGATATTTTATACAAAAATTAAGAGATCTCCCTCAGTAGCTAATATGGGATAATTCATCCCTATACTATTAAACTTCTTATATAAGAGTCATGCGTTATCTAATAATTCTTTCATTGGAATATCACCCGCAATAACCCTCAGCCCTCTTTGAGTATTATAAGAGGCACCACCACCATTAAAGAGTGCTCATCCCAAAGCCAACCTGTCAAGAGTAGAGAGGAAATTAAAAAACAAGTAGCCTTGGAATCAATGACCTCCAAATAAACCTTAGGTAGAAAGGTAACTCCTAGTGAAAATCTCCTGGCTGAGATTTGTGACCAAGAAAAAGGAATAAAGGTCTTATATTTAGTGGCCCTACACATGCCATGTACAACAAAGGCAAGGATCCTTAATTAGCAGTTAAGAAAAGGAAAGTAGAGGAATAAGGATATGCATTGAGGTCTATTCATAAGGTGGGAAGAACTAAATGTTAACCTCATACTATTGTGTGGTGATTTGATGATCACAAAATCATACTCTTGTATTTAATAATATATATTATAAGAATATGATACTTAGGCTTAAGCAAGCAATTATTGATGGACAAGGGGTTGGTGACTCAACTTTCACATAAAGAAACCAAGCGATCATTGCTCTTGATAGGTTGACATCCATCTTGAGCTTATCTTTACCTTATTTAAGTAGATTGTCAAAACCTATACTAAATATCTTATGAAACTTAGGTTCATGCATACATTACTCTTTCACACTTCTTATGCCCTTTACTCACACATATCAACCTTGTTTCACATTCTTTTCATGAGCTTACATAAGTTACTAAGTAGATTTAACTTGTATTTCAACTAAAATACATTTGGAATATTATGATTCATGTAGCAATTAAGTCTAGATTAAAATGAAAATAAAACAAAATGTTGAAATATAAAAAATATACTAATCATAAAATATGATAATATTATCATATAATATGACTAATTATTTTAACAAAATAAAGTAAAAACAACATCCAAGCCCTACACAATAGTATTAAACTGTTTGTATAACATGATATTTATTATTATATAGTACAATGTGCCTATAAGGCTATTCACAATGAGTAAAAAGTATGATAAAAAATATTCATGTAGTACGATGCAAGCTATCATACTTGTAAGATACTTAGTTATCGTACAATACAACTGTTGTACGGCTGTTTAGAGATATCAACAGACTAAGGGGGCAAAGAATAGAAATGCTTCATATAGCATGATAGTACTCAACGTACAAACACGATTACAATCCCACCAGAGAGTCTAAGTATTCAAACATAAGTGAAAAGATAATCAATGGCTTTGCATAGTATGATGGTGCTCATAATAAGGTGTGATTCTTATTCCAACAGAGAGCAATGAAATCAAACTTTGGTAAAGAACTTGCAATGTTTGCACTATACGAGATCCCTTATTGTATAAGTATGATCAGTTTAAGAGTTGAGTGAATCAAATAGAAAATATAGTATAATACAATGTATTGTTATCGTACAGTACAATCCTTTATAAGAATGATTAAAGAGTAAGTCAGACAATTTGATTGATTTAACAACCAATATATTTAGTGGTATCATATAATACAATCATCCAATATAAACAAAAGTCAAACTCAACCAACAGCTAGATAATCACCATTTGAAATAAAAAATTAGTTGTAGATAACCATTGTAATTTCCTTAAGAGTTTTATTAATCATTGTCTCACTATGAAGAGGAATTAAAAATCACTTCAAACAAACTAATGTCATTTTTCATACATTAACGAGTGAGGTGTTGTGCATCAGCTATGTTCTACTTGTGACCTCAAACCTTGAGTATTCCAATAATCTAAGGAAAATTTTCAAAACTATTTTTAAGCACCTTCATTCTTCCATACTTCACATATTTGGTAACAATATTTCGTAATTAATTTTATTTAGTTTGTGCCACTTGACACCTTAGCAAAATTACAAAAATATTGTAAGATTCTTATAAAAATGCTTATACTTGCTTCTAACCATATTTGTAATAGACTAAATTGAATCTTATTTGTTTGTGGCTCTTTTGGGCTCTTTATTGTTCTCTTTGTAGATCATATTTTGTAAGAGTTTTTATTTATCAATCTTTTGAATAAACATATACTTAGTAGAGTAAGCCTGGTAATCAGATTAAAGATAGACATAGATCTAAATTTGAATCAAACTAATTAAAAATCTTATTGTAATTTACTTTACAATATTTATTTATTTATTTACTTTACATAATGGTTTTGAATAAGAATTTTTCTAAAAGGCATAATTCACCTCCATCTGTTGTTCATAAGTTCCTACATTGTAATTACCCAAATTTTTAAATCGTAAATAATTGAAATATTATAGAATAAATACATATATTTAAGTATGTGATATCAGTTTCGATTTATACAAAATTATTTTGAAAATTATTTACTTTTGAGTGTGTTGCAAAGTACATGATAATTCACAAAGAATCTCAAAATTTTGATTTGAGCATGCATTTAGAAAGAATTCTTCATGACGAATTTTTTGGTATATAGTTTGTAGTTTTTTGAAATCATTTGAAATGGTTGTGAATCTTTAAAAATTGAAGTTATTGTTAGATCTCTTATATCAATATATTATTTCATATTATTAAAAGATAAGGATTTTTGGAAAACTTTCTAGAACCTTCGAGACCCTTACTAGATGTTTAGAGCAAAAGGAAAGCTTGGGGAGTAGAGGGAGAGAGAGAAAGAGAGAAATCAATAGAGAAAATTTGGAAGAAGTTCAAAGATATTGTTGCAGCAAGTGAAAACCAAGGATTTGAGAAGTTGCAACAAGGAGTTCTTGGAAATCTAGTGAACAAATAAGGATTGAAGCCTCAAATCGGTTCCAGCATGAAAAGAATTTGTATAGCATGAATTTGATTCTGTTTTTCTCTTGGACTGTTTATGGGTTATGCTTTGTGTTGCTCAAATCATTTTGTGACTGATGTAGCTTCCAGTTAGTAACTCTTGTACTCTACAAGAAGATCGACATAATGTATGTAATGTCACACATACCATACGTCGGGGGCCAATGGATGGAGCATGCAGTGTTATATGAGAAGCAACTATAATGCACCCTCTATCCAAGAGTTCAAAACAACACACTTTCGATGGACAAGGTTAAACAGCATTTTTTTTCCGAGCAGCAATGGTAGTTAGAATCATGCTCCCTCATGTACGTATTCACAAAGGTAATTATAAGTGCTAAAAATGGTCACAAATTTCACAATGCTTTATTGATGTACCCATTGGTGATGGCAAAGTGAATTTGGACCAGTCCCTCTATCTTGAATTTTGCATTTTCTTGGATCTACATTAAGGCATATATAAGTTGGGATATGGTGTTGTCTCCCAAAGCATTACTACAACACTTGCTACTACAAAGTTACCACGACAACATTTTTTGCAGATTACATTGATGATCTCGTGCTTTAATTGGATGTATAGTTGAATGGTTCTCTCCGGTCAGCTTCACCAAACACCTCACATTTCCCCAATGACAATGTCGCCAGAAAAGGACATACAAAATTTGATATTATTTGCATCATAAATTAGACCCCGTTTAGATAGTAAAGCCTCTTGCACTTCACATTTTCTTAAGAAATCTCGTTCTTCTTCCTCATTCATAGTCTAACTCTTTGTTACAAAATTTTCCACTACTTGGGGTGGAGTTTCAATAGTGTTCAAGTCAGGCATGCAAATCTCTTATCGAAATTTTCAAGTTCAACCTTGAATTCTGTAGATTTGATGAGCCGAGCTAACTCAAGTTAAAGTTTGACCGAGTTCAAGCCAACCTAAATTTATTTTGAATTGCCTAGAAATTAGTAGATAAGAGTTTGAATCAATTCAAAGCTAGCTGGAACTAGAGTCAATTCACCTCAAATTCAACGTGATATGAATTAAATTCATATAAGAGATGTTAACATGATATCTAAGCACATAAAATTAGCACAAAATCTCAGCTATATCATCCTTTACATGTAATTGTAATTTACAATTACACTTTCTAACTACTATTATAAACCAACCGTACAACAGCACCAATTCCCACAAAGCTTAAGATCACCATAGCTGTCTAGTTCTGTAATAGTATGAAAATAATGAAAACAAATGAGTACCATTAGTCCATTTCCAATGAGTATTTATTTAAATAATTAACCAAACAACTAAAACTGAATCTAAGTGAAAGGAAAAAAGAAAAATAATAATATCGTTCCTTATAGCCTTAAAAATAATAAATAATAAAAAGTAAGAAAAACATTCTTAAAGCAAGCACAATGCAATCTTCACGGCAAACTACAAATAGAGTGATAACAGTTCTCATAAGCTCCAAAGAAAAAACATCATATAAAACAGAACGAGATGAACAGAATAATCTTGAAAACAAAAAACAAATTTAAACAGTATGAAAGAATAAGATGTTCCCAAAATAGCATTTGTTCTTGTCAGCAATTGATTCAGCTTCAAATGACCAAAGCTAAGGAAAGCAAAAACAGAAGGAAATAGAAGACAGCAAAATAGAAAACCCAAATAGTTTATATTCTTAGAAGCACAATTAGAAGTAAAAATATGGTAAAAAAAAAACAAAAGCAAACTACTCGTCATTGAATAAATATATCAAAAAATACAGCAATTTAAAGATCAACATGCAGACTAGATCTATGTAGATTTGAGATAACAGACTAATACAGGAAGAGGAGGAAGGAACAACGTCACTATGAGCAACATTTGTAGAGTAAAAGGCGAATCACCTATGCATCGTGCTAGAGTTGAACAAGCAGACCGAAGCGACAAGGCTTCTGAATTTTAATGAGATAAAGTGGCTGTTCACAACCATGTAGGCCACAGAGACAGAGACTGTACAGAGAAAAGCACTTAAGGCAGCCATGAGAGAGAGAAAGGCAAAGGATTCAGAGGGGAAATGAAGGTTTTCTGGTCAGATGGCTGAAAAAAAAAACAAACCAAATATATGAGTGAGGAATCAAACTCAGTTAGCCAACAAAAACCAGCATCTCAACGCTCTACAAAGCTTAAGATTTTGTAATAAGGCTACAGATAATTACTTACATCTTGTTGAGCTGGCTTGAATTAAAAATCAAGTAAGCCAAATAAGGTTCAAAATTGACTAGACTACACGAGCAAGATACCAGCTCAACTTATGTCCTGATAAGAAATCAAGCAAGTTGAACTTGATTTGAGCCAATTTTCAATTGATTAACAAATGATTACAGAGTTTAGAACAAAATTGCCATTATAAAACCACTTAGTTGAAAAATACAAAACTAAGAAAGAAACATACATCTAATGCCAACTGATTTGTCATTATACCTCAGAACCTTGCAGATATAAACTCCTTGTTGCAAAACAGAGAGAAGTTGAGTTTGAAAAAGAGAAATTTTGGTGGAAAAATAGGATAAAAACACCAAATTCCACAAACAAAACAAAACACGTTCTCATAAAAAACATAGACTAAGCTCTCTCCTTGAGGTAACAATGTCTACTCCTTTGGTTAAACCTCTTTAAAAGCATTGTAGAAATTCTTTTCTTCTCTAAAACAGATCCTGTCTATTGCCCAAGGAGGATCTTGAAAGAAAATACTAAATGTAAGAAAATGGAAACATCAGCTAGTCAATTGCTTACTTATCTAACAACTTAACCTTAGGTTCTCGAGGCCATAGTGCCCACAATCTTGGTTGACCTTGAAAGAATTATGAAAATTCTTTTCTCCTCTAAAATAGACTTTCTTTAATCCCCAAAGAGGATTTTGACAAAAAAAAACTACAAGTGGAAGAAAACAAAAGTATCAACTAATCATTTGTTAACTTGTGTAGCTAGTCTGACCTGATTCTTCTTGCACCTTCTTTCATTGGTCTTTTGATGCACCGTGGTTATTGTTATTGTTGCCTAAAAAGTGATGTTACACAGTGTTAAAGTGAAGTGAGTTATGTTATGCTGTAAATAATGAGCTTAAAGATTAAATTATATTAAACTGTAAAGGGGTTAATGAAAAACAGCAAGCTTATGAAAGGCTAGAGTAAAATGAAAAAAATGGTAGTGGGTTAGCTAAGTGGTTTGGATGCAGGAAGCGTTTATGTAATGTTAAGCCTACTACATAGATAATAACACAAAAATAGTGAAATTTTGTAAAATAGACTACTCCTAGATGCAATTACACCAAGCATATGAGTTATGCCAAGTAGAAACATGGAAGTTGCTTTCTACTAGCTATTATTTAGCACAAATCCATGCCTCCTCACAAATGAAGCTTATCATTTTAACTCCAGTTAGGTAACTCAATAAAACAATAACATGAAGCAAAACCACATAGATTAAAGGTTCAAATCATAAGCTCAGCAAGCTAGAAATGAATGATTATCATTTGCATACCCAAACCAAATATTATAATAAGAGAACTCAGAAAAAAGAGTAGAGTCACACAACAAGATAGAGCTTGGTACAACAAGATAGAGCTCACCAAGGAGTGGAGATGAAGCAATGAAGATATCGTGGCAACAAATTTTCAAATTGGTCACAACGACAACAAAACCTAGAGAAAATCACACCCTTTCTAACAATTTCTGCATTTTCCTAGAAACAAGACATTATCTTCTTCTTAAGCATCAAAAGAACATTTGCATACATCCATGAGACTGTTATCTAAAAGCTAAATGAGGAGCAACCTTGGATGTGCAAGAAAAAAACAAAATTCTATTCATACTGCTCCTAGACAATTAGCTAATCATCATGATGCAATTTTGATCATTTAACAATTATAATCTAGGAGATAATTGCAGCAAACTTTTTCATATATGGTAATTATTAGTCCTAGAGATTGAAGGGCCATCCAAGGCTATACCATTTGTCTAAGATGACTTACAAATTGTTAGAGGTGATATGAAGAAAACACTAGTAGAGTCCGAAAACATGATGCTCATCTAAAATTCATGAAACTAAATAAACCCATGTCATAAAATGCCAACATGAAAACAGTAGCACTAGAACATGTCTAGACATACAAAAAGACAAGGTACATAATACAATCAAAAGACGTCTCATATTTAAAAACAAAACTCCAACACATAGCAAG